>VDFB02271358.1:206118691-206576243 GCA_007258455.2 Sequoia sempervirens
GCAAATAAATTCGAAGGGTTTTGCATAAATTTTTCAACGTTGATTGGAAACTCTGTTTAATGTATGGTTTTTGCTACAATTTTGCATGTTTTGAATTCATTTGCGAGTGAAAATTGTTTTGGAGTGGCTTTGTATGGAGAATTAGGGGTTTGAGCTATTGTTTAGCGATGGGAACAAATGGGTTTTGAGGGTCTTATTAGATATTTAGATTAATTTAATGAAACTCGTAAAAATTTGAGAGGATTTTGGTTAAACAGAGATTATTAAATGGTGATTACAGCCAATGATAATTTAGATTTTCGATGCATCTGTTTTATAGCTTATGTTCAATAAAGAAAGGTGCACGTGTTTTAGCTCAAATTTTTAATTAACATTTCCTGGCACTGTTTGATTGGTGCTTTGCAGATTGACAGGAGCTCGGCGGGCATTCGTAGACAAGAGAGCGCATGAGTTTCGAGGAAGGTTGGTTGACAATCTCTGCATTCATTGGAAATTGCATCAAGAAGGTTGTGAACGTGTCTTCTTGCGAGGGTTCTGGTGTGCATTTTTGCAAAAGGTGGGAGTAGAGACAAGGCACGCAAACTGCAATCAGACAACTCAGCCTCAATCTCATCACCAGTTTGGCTCTTCTTGTAGTTGGGTGGTGGTTTTTCCAATCGAGGTTTTGCTCTGTATTAGGGTGTGAGCCATAATGAAATTATGGCTGTTCTTGCAAGACACATTCTCAAGGGCATACTAGTGCTCAGGGGCTTTTGGGCTGGGAAACGAGCATGTAATGAACCACGAGATATGTGCAGATCTTAGGTATCCGCCATTAGAGTATCTCCTCCTAAGTCAGATCTTTATGCCATTATCCTTTACTGTGTTCTAACTATTTAGAATAGTTCTACTTAAGTATCACATAAGCTTGGAAAAAAATTCAAATATTAGGGGAAAAAGAAAAAAGGAAAAAACAGATGGCCTGCTGAGTTCACAGCTGACCACTTGTTCACTGTCTATTGGTATTTCAATGTTAATTATATTCCTATTAAAGGGTAAATAGATTTAACAGGGCAAGTTTAGAAAGATGAGCCTGTCACCCTCAAGATTCATTGTTCCCCAATCCTCTCGCTAATTTCCCACATGACCATCTTTATATTCCATCTGTTGATGTCAACAAGAAAAACTACTTAGTAAGGGTGCTTTGAGCTTGAAGAGTGTTCAAAATATGATGTTATCAGCTAACTCCAACCAAGGGAATCGAGAGTTTCTGAATGAAGTAGGACTAATCTCTGCAGCTCAACATCCAAATCTTGTTAAGCTTTATGGTTGTTGTGTAGAGGGAGATGAGCTTCTTTTGGTTTATGAATACATGGAAAATGGAAAACCTTGCTGAAGCTTTGTTTCGTAAAGCTACCTTTTTATAATTAATATACATTACATATGTAATGTTCTTTTAACAATTTATCTATTAGAACATTTTAAAAGTATCATTGCCAGAATATTAAATTGATGCATAGAACTTTTGAAAAGTATCATTAAATTATATAGTTTACTCTATCTTTCGACTTGCTGTATGATACAATATTAGAGTGCTCTTCTTCTTATTGTCATTCTAAAAAAAAAATGTCCTTTTAAGCAAATTTATCTGTAAGAAGATTTCAAAAGTATCATTGCCACCTTTGAAAAGTATCATTAAATTATACTGTTTACTATGTCTTCTGACTTGCTGTATGATCCAATATTAAAGTGCTCTTGTTGTTATTGTCATTGTCTTAAACACAATGTCCTAAACTCTTCATAAGTGGACCTTGGAAGTGTCAACATGTCATAATGGGTTGTGTCGTAAATGTTTATTTGTTTCGAAGAAATTATTACAGAAAGCAAAAGGGATTCAATTTTTCTCACTGAATTTTAATTCTTATTTGTAGATCGTAATGAATGATGATCCCAACACATCTAATGACGATCCCAACACATCTAATGATCTGTAAAATAATTAAATGATCTCTTCATTGGCCTCATCAATAGTAATAGGAAAAAAGCTCTCTTTGCTCTTTCCCAAACATAATACATGGTTTTACAAACCTTTTTGCTTTCAACAAATCTAAAGGTTCCCAATATTTTATCTCTCAACAAATTCAGTCTATTTTTAAAAGAAAATTTAGTACCATAATCTTTACTCTCTCTTCAAATGGGCACTTTCACATTGCAAAATAGCACTTTCATCTTTGATACGTAGAGTCCTTTTCTTTTAATGATAGAAAAATAGTCCTTTTTGGGATGGATCTCTATATCTCTTTATCTAATTGATGGATAGAGAAAACATGTCCTTTGTTTGGTCTCGCACTTGAAGAAATCCAATCTACCATGGAGTTACTAAGTGTGTTTGCATTTACTTTTATATAGAGAGAGGGGGATTGTATTCAAATAAAATGTTAATTTGAAGTAATATTATGTGGAACCCAATGCAAGCATAGATGGACAGGGATATATGAAGCATATCTATGGGATAACTGCTGCCAAAGAGATGGTCATAGCCGTAAAGATAGACGAGGTTAGTTTTATGAATAAATATTGCAATAAGTTATGAATTTAACCCTTTTCTTTCTACAGGCCTAAATGGGCTCCAGTAGCTAATAAAATCAGGTATCTTCATAAAGTTATTTCTATAGATTCAATGCTTGGAAACAAAATCTCAAAGATTTCTTTGATGGGATTCTTTTAAGGACGTGTCAAAATTTCATCCACGAAGTGGGTCATGTTTTGAAACAAGATCTCCAATATATATATTTGTATTGTCTTTATTAATATAAACATGTTCTTTCTTTAATGTAGATATTTAACAACTAGGGTAATTCTTACTTGGATGCTAATTAGAGTACTTTAACCATCTTATTGTGATTCATCTATTGTGGATAATGATTGGACTCTCCAGTATATCTCGGTAAGCAGATACTTTTAATTAGTTTGTTGTACATGTAGTAAGTGATTTGAGTTCATAGTGTCATAGAAGTTCCAAATTTGTAATTGAACTTTGCATTGATGTAATTTAGACCACTTTGATAAGGAGGAGAAAGCAACCAAAGCTTATGATCTGGTAACTCTCGAGTTTCGGGGTCCATTAACTCTAACAAACTTTCTGGTATGATTTTCTAAGAGTTTTCAATCTCTCATAAAATGCCTTCGGTGATCATTCTAATTTCTCTCATAAATTATTTAGCATGTTATTTTATAACATTTGGCTTTCTTGTATCAAATGCAGGTTAAAAACTATGAGGGGGAGTTAAAAATCATGAAGAACATGTGAAAGCAAGCATATGTTCAATTTATAAGGAGGTAATTGGGTTTCCTACCATCTATGCAGAATTGTATAGGTCTGTATATCTGGAGAGAGATTTCAATATCTATCATAATTATTCTCTTGGGTACTCTCTATCATAAAGATTATTTGAATTTGGAACAAAATATGTAATAGGTCACAAATAGCTTCATATGGATTTATCACAATGTTTGATTATAAGGGAATTTTTTGATTTATGTTTGCAAAATTTAGAAGTGAAATAATTATTTCAATTTAAATTGATACTGATTATTTGATAGTGTATAATTATTGATTGTAAATGTGTTTTTTTCTCAAACCCCAATCAATTTTGCAGGAGTAGCACTAGCTTTTCAAGGGAGGCATCAATCTACCATTGAGTGGCACGGTTTGGATTGAATAGTTTACCTAGATGAACTTATAATATTATCTTAAACATTGATATGGAAAGGTGAAATTAGTTTGTCACTGATAAGTTGATTAATATAAATGCCAGAATTGATCTAACGTAGCTCTACAAATCCATCATATGACTTGGTAGACATCATAATGATGGAAGGTGGTAGGCTAAGATTGGGAGGGTTGTAGGGAACAAGGATTTGTATCTGGGAACATTCAGGGAGCACATCTCTTTCACAGTTTGTAGTATAATGTTTCCAATAGAAGTTTATACAGTACATTTAGCCTTTTCATCAATGTGTTGCGGGTGCATGCAATGCAGATAGTGGTGAGGAGCATGGATTGGAACTACTCTCACATCTCTGCAGATGAGGAGGATTTGATTATTAGACTTCATAGATTTCTAGGTGATAGGTGAAATTGCAAGACTGACTTCTTTGCTCTCTGGGTTTTTTTGGCATTATGATTAGGACTATGCTCTGTGTGTGGGTGTTTTTTTCTTTCAGTTTCTAGGTTTTTTAACTAGGAGTTTTAGTGCATTGCAGGTGGACATTGATTGCAAGGAGGCTTCCATGGTGTACAAAAGAGGAGATAGAAAAATACTGGAAATTGAGAAGTCACAATATTGACACTAGTGAGAGTAGTGACTGACTGACTAGCCGAACATTGTGCCAAGTCTCCTCCCTGCTATTTTTTTTTACGAAGATTGGTGTCTGAATTTTGTAACACTAACTGATACAGGGAATTATTTAGGAGAAGTCTATATTGAGAGAAAGTCTACTAAGGAATCCCTATGTAATCAATTACCACTGACAAATATAATAGTTTGAAGTTCCTTTCTCAAGATCACTGTTGCTCTTGTTATGCTCTAATTGGTTCAAAGTAGTTCAATCTATAGCATTTTGGCTTTTCAGCTACACTTTTTTTAAATGGCAGCAAATGTTTTGGAAAGTGTTTAATTGCAGGCTTTAAATGGTAGTTGGAATTTGGTAGTATAGTTATTTTAAAGCAATTTTAAAAGAATGGAAGTCATTTGATCACCTGTCGTACAACAACATGATCTAAATCTTTTTAGATTGTTTCTAGATTAAACATTACTGATAAAGATTCAATCCAAAAACAATCTTATCAAGACTACAATCATAAATATACATTCTTTTAATGGAATAAAGGTGAAAAAATACAATCATTAATTAATAGGTATTGTGGGAAGACAATGTCAACAATATAATATATATATTTCAATTTTTTATTTTTTTTTGAATTGTTTATAAATCTGAAACAAATTAGGCATTAAATAGTAATGCTATTAATTACATAAAAACATAATGTATGTTATTTTTGTGAATTGTTTATAAATCTGAAACAAATTATGCATGGCAATTACATGTTGGAGAATATCCGACAAATTGAGCATGTTTCAATAGTTGTGCTAGTAGTTGTTGATATAATGCTCAATAGTTGTAACTGTAGTTGTTTATATAATGCCCGATAGTTGTGATTGTAGTTGTTTATATATGGCCCAATAGTTGTGACATGACTATCCTAGCATAAACAAAATGTATTCCTTTGATCTAAAAAGCAACCAATCATGTGATGGCACATCGACACTCAACTACCCATGATGTGAATGCCTAGCACTTTTTTTTGGGCTTTTTGGACATCATGTTGATGTGGCATCATATTTGATGATGTGGCCAACGACCTGCCAAGTAAGCCGCTGTAAAAAAAAAAGGAACTGATTTGAAATTTTCATGTAGGATAATTAGAAGTGCAAAGTTAGGGTGCACAACTATGGGTCCTCTCCCCTAATAATTAAAATTTTAAAGAAGATTTCAAATTTAAATCTTCCAAATTTAATTTCTTAATAATTTTAATTGATTTAAGATAAATAAGTGTTTGTTTGTATAGAATACATCATATAATTTAATAATTTTTATATTGGACAATGTAGTTACAAGAATAAAAGCTACTAGTTTTTTATAATTTCATAGAATTCATGATATTATAATTAAATTAGTTAAGAAATTATTCTTTATGAATTTTTGGGTTCAAAAAATTATGTTAAAAAAAAGCGTTTGTTTCTATATATCAATTTAATATTAGAATATTGTGATATAAAGAGGTCTATTGATTGAGCGATTAATTTTGGAAATTGAAAGTTTATTAAAAAGTATATACACAATAAAAAATTAGCACAATTTCAAATTTTTTTGTTAAAATCTTGACAAAACAAGAAATATTAAAAGAGTTCATCATTGCTACATTCTTTTTTTGATAAATCAATCAAAAAATAAAATTAAAGAATGATAACTCTCACGTACTTTATATATATTTTTAAAATATAGGTATGCTAGTTTCTAAAATAAAATTTCAATTTATCCTATAATTATTTTTCCCAAGCCGTATTCTTCCATAATTATAAATCCTTAATCTACCTAATCTGGGACCGCTTCCTTCGTAATTACCCTCTCCATCAAGAAAAATGAAAACATAAAATTGTATGGCTCGAATTACCTATCTGTAAATCATAAAAACTCTTGCAATTTGAATCCGCGTAACGGACATACCGATTTGAAACCACCACCAATAATTCATCAGTTCAGGTCTTTTACGAAAATATTATAAAACCGCGACGGAAAAAATTCAAATGGATGCGAGAGCCGGAAAATAATAAAGGGTTCGCTTTATTACAGGCGCACCGCGGATTTTTTTCTTCTTTTTTTCTCCATTTTGGTTCATCCAAGCTGTGATCTGATCTGCACAACGGCAAGCAAGAGTAGTTTGCTTCTTCCTCAGATCATCATCAACTTATTCTTCTTTTTTGGTGGCTTGGTGAGAGTCGAACTCGCAACTCACGGATACGCTGTTGGCGTTTTAAATTTGATGTAAGATGGAGGCCAAAATGGTGGAGTGCGTAAACTCCAGCCTTCGTCTGTACATGTATCGCAACGCTACTTTTCTTTGCGAGCGTCTCTGCGCGGAATATCCTTCGGAGGTAATTTTTTTTACACAACAACTAGGGCATTTAACAAAATGTTATTCATTTGAGTTTGCGTGGAAATGTTGAAATGATTGTTAGGGTTTGAATCGAAAACGATGTTATAGGGCAGACTATTGTTCATTGTTTGAAATGTTTCTGTTTTTGCTCTGAGATGTTTTGTTGGTTAACTCGATAATGTTATGGAGACTTGAACTTTGCGTGGAAGTAAACATAGCTTTTTGAATACTAGTGATAAAAAAACTGCTGTGTGAAGGCCCTTTTATTAAGAGTAGGGTATGACAAGTGTTGTGAGCGTTCCTCCGACTTGTTTTTTGACCGTGTGAAACATCAAAAAACAACTGCCTGCTGCATCATGACTATTAATAAAGCCTTTGAATGAGACGGAGGGTTGCTATTTAGCGAATTACTTTATTACTATTGCAATGGAGTAAACTACCCATGCATCATGGGTAAACTCAAGAATACTGTTTCAAAAGATTTAAACGAAATTTCCAGGCATACAATTTCTGTTTTTTTTTTTTTCCTTCAATTCAAGGTATTTTGATTCTTTTTCGTTTTATAAGACAATTGCCTACTAATAATAATGCAAAGTGAATAGTTTTGAAGGTACTTGAACGAAAAGTTCAATTCGTTCAGGGATTTTGGGTTCTGCCTTCAATAGGGTTGTCTGCAGAATGTTCACTGTGAAGTAAATATTTTTAAGGTATTTGAAAAAGAAGTCCTCATTTGATTTATTTCGAGGTATTTCGGATTTTGTCCTTCAACAGGGTTGTTGAGAAATATGGCGTGAAGTTGTCTTATTGTTGATTTCTCATTGTTGAGTGATACATGAGGACTGTGGCTGTAAAATATGCTTTAGAATGCACTAAGAGGATTATTTGTTACTTGCACAATATTTTTATTATCATTGCATTGGATAAAACTGCTTGACAGTAGATTTACAACAGCAATTTCAAAGGTACTTAAACAAAAATTCCAAGCCTTTAAGTAATAGTTTCAAAGCTTTTTTTTCCTTATGATATTGCTATCAGGATTCAACTTTGTAGTTTTTCGAGTCAAACTCATAGACCCATGTTTAATGAGTAGTTGTTCACAACAACCCGTCTCTCATGATAATGAATGGTCCACTTAGCACTCATTGCATCTAGGTGATGCTCATAAAGGTGAAGCATTGGGACTTCCCGGGAGGTCACCTATCCCAGTACTACTCCAACTCAAGCGCGCTTACCATAGAGTTTTCCCCAAGTTTAAGCCCACTTTAATTTTTTTCCTTGTTTTGTCCTGCAACTGACTTTTGTAAAAGCACAGTTTGAAATGGATAGTAAACTGCTGAAGCACCAGTTTCGACTAATGAAACAGGGAAACTACTATAGTTGGGGTCAAGGCAGTTTAGAATGTATTTGATAGAAAATTTCAATTTATATGGTTTTGTTTTTTTAAGTTGCTAGGCTTTTTTGATCCTGGAACATAGTTTTAAACAAAGCAAATCGTGAAGTGAATATTAAGCAGCTCAAGCATTGGTTGAGAAAAGGCAGGAAAATCATTGTGTATAGGATTATTGCATCCTAGGTGTTACTTCCTATATATATTGATCCAGAAAATCAGACTAAGGAGACATTTGGGTCATTGGGTTCATGTCATTCTGAGGTCTCAGTTGTTGCCCAAGAGGAACCTAATTGCTGTCCAAAATCCTAGTTTCTGTGAAATAAGAACTTTTTTGCTGTGCAAGTGGTTTGTAGTTGCTGCCTAAGCATTTCTATTGGTTGTATGACAGCCTTAGCTGTGCAAGGAGTCTTCTTGCAAGATTAAGTTAGAGGAGTATGGTGAGGGTGGTTTTGTCCCTTTATGTGGTCAGTTTACTTCATAGTGGGTCGTGTTTGTTGACTTCCACGATGGACAGAGTTTTGGCAGTGAACGTCATTCTTGGTGGGCTGCTTGGTTGTGCCTATTTGCTTCACCGGGGAGTCATGGCAGGTTATGACTGTCTGGCAGGCATTATTCTTTTTCTCATCTCTTATGGAGGTCGTTATGAAATCATTAGTAGACTGTTTGGTTTAATTTCCCTGGGTGCTGGTTTATATTCCCTGGCTGGCATGGAACAGTTGTTCTCTTTTGGAGGGCTACCTGTTTGTGTACTCGTGTCATTTCTGATCCTGTTGCGGGCAGCTGTTTCCTTATGATGTGGTGGTGACAATTATTTTTCCATGGCATTTAATTAAACCCTTGGTTGTGGGTAGTTGCCAGAGTGACAACAGTTTGGGCAGTTCTCTTGGCCTGCAGTTGAAGTCATCCTGTTTGGACAGTTGGAGATGGTTTTGCAGAAATGTCTTTTACATAGTGATTTTGAAGGTCATTAACAATTTTTTGGGATGATCCAGATTAAATTGGCATCCAACTCAATTCTGGAGGGACTGTTACTTATAAAACTGCATTCTCATGCATTTATTTTTGGAATTCTCTTCCTAGTATTGCTACATTGGGTCACCAGGTCAAAAAATTGTATCATGGTGTTTGTTGTGAATGTTCTTGCTTTTGTTGCTTCTTTACAAGTTATTTAGAGCATTCTCTTAGCTTCCACTTGACTTTGCACTGTCATGCAACGGTTGTAGCATGTGGTATGGGCATGTGAGGAGTTCCAGGTTTTTGCAAAGGCAGTTATGGTGGTTTCCTTTAATATGGTTAGGAAAATTCCATCCTTTCTACTAGCATTTGTGTTGCAAATTGGACTGTTACGTTTGGTGTAACACTCTGCTAGGCTTATCTGTTGTTGATGAGCTGCGGTATGGAATATTCCCCCCTGATTAAGGACCATATATGGTGTACTTAATGAATTTATTAGAGTTGCAATGGTTTTAATCACTCATCCATGGATTTAGAAGGAAATAAATTTCAAAGTTAAATGATTGAGAAGTCCAAGTTGTCCAATTTTGTTTTCAAGGTCCTTTGGATTCTGTCCTTTAATATTGTTGCTAACAAATCATGTTGTCAAAGTGAATATTAAACCAGTCAAACACTGTCTAACTTAGCCTAACATAGCTATTGGTGGATAAATCTCTGTTTAATTTCGTATTTTAAAGTTCTTGGCCTTTTTGCATACAAAGCAGCTACCAAATGTTTTTCAAATTGTATGTGTTTGCCCTTGAATAGAAGTTGTGATACTAGTAATTGCTCCAAGACTTGTTAACTTTATTATCTAGGTAACATTTACGGACAAGGTTATGTAGCAATCACAAATTTTGTTTTCAAATTCTTCTCAAAGAGACTTTCCAATTGAATGCTGATTGAAATGTTATTCTACTAAAGCATTTTGTTTTTGTTTTGTATTGAATGTGAGGTTTATGTTTGGCTTTGTACTATTGATTTATTTGGCTTTACTACATATAGGGCATTTACAATTTTTGTTTTTAAATTATTTTTGAACTAAATTTGCAAACAAAATGCAGTATTAAGTGAGTGGTAAACTTCTAGCTGTCAAGTACTAGCGACTCAGCCTAGTATACGTGGTTGTTGCTATGCCTATGTTTAAGTCCTATGTTATCGGGTTCGCCTCTTGCAGGGCTGGATCTAGGATTGGTTCACACCGGATCTAGGTTTTGGTTCGGTTCCTCAATGGGTTCTGGTAGGGTTCCTGTGTAGGGGGCCTCGTTTGCTTGGGACGATCCCGGGCGCACCAAGGACGCTCCTCCTGGATGCACAAAAAGTGTTTTTCACTTTTTTCTACTTTTTTTCACATGCTTATTCATTTGGTTTTCCATCTCCATTGCCTTTTGGTTTTATGTAATGGATGCCAATGATCTATTCAATATCATATATGTGCTCCTTAAACATGGGCAATATTCTCATTGAAGCTTATGGGATTTGTTTTGCTTGTATATTTGTCTCTCTTTATGACTTGTCATGTATTTTTGGTGCATTTGTTCATGGTAAGCTTGGGATTAATTTTAATGTCCCACTCATGAACACTCAGTGCACTATGTAGAGGATGAGCTCAAAGACATTGATATGGCTACTATAATTCATCACAGAGGCATCAAAATTTGATACCCTACTACAGCTTATTCCCTTATCACACTTTTCCTCTTCTATTCCCACATCTCCCATATTCCCTAAAGGCCAAAAGGTTTGAATGACACTGTTCTGCTACATAAAACAAGATCCATTTTGAATAATATTACATATCTCCTTTTGGATTACACATCTTGTAATAACTTACCAAACATTCCATTATCTCTATTGTCTCGTGGAAGCAAAATCCCAAGACGAACTAATTAGGCATTTTCAAAATGATATTCTACTTAATCTATTCCATATTGTTAAAGTTGATTTTAATTAAAAGATCATTTTTATTAGATTCTCTTGCCCCTTACATGCCTTCTTATTTGTAAGACTATCCTAAATAAATCCGCCCTTTATAAAACCTCTCTATGCTCATAAGATTATTTGTGTCATCAACAACTTGATAATTCTAGAAGAGGCTTTGGTTAGAATCTTGTAAGAAAAAAATTAAGAGGGTAGTTGTATTTCAATCACTTCCTCTCTCACTTATGGAGCCTTGTGAAATGATTTTATTTAGTCTTGCATTGACTAAGGTCATTTATGACAAGGTTCAAACCAAGTAGCTTGGCAAAATCACACAACCAAGTAGTGTTGAATTTGATATTATTATTTTAATATTGGACTTGAAGTTTGAACAATGAATATTTATCATGCACGTTTTAAATGATATTCAAGTTTATAGTGGTTTTGTTGTTTATATGATGCTATGTGATATTCTAATATATTTCATTCTTTTAGGCTGCTTATATGATGCTATGTGATATTCTAATCCTAATTCATTCTTCTAGGCTGCATATATATATATATATATATATATTGAACAATGAATATTTATCATGCACGTTTTAAATGATATTCAATTTTATGGTGGTTTTGTTGTTTATATGATGCTATGTGATATTCTAATCCTAATTCATTCTTCTAGGCTGCATATATATATATGATTTTTACATGTTTTTTGTATGAATGAACCCAAAACGAACCAAACCCCAAAATTTTTTTTAGCCAAACCTTCGAACCAAACCCTCAAACCCGAACCCAAATCAGTACTAGAATTGGCAACTTAGTTTAAGTCTATATTATTGAGATTAGGGCTTGCTGAAAATAGTGTGGTTACCAATTTTGTTTTCAAATTGTATTGGCAACTTTCCTTGAACTGAGTTTGCAAGCAAGCACAGTGCAAAGTGATCAGTAAACTGCACAAGAACTAGTTAACTTACCTTTGTTTATTGGGTAGAGACTGGGTTTATTCTTCATTCTGCATTCCCATTTCAGGCTTTTCTTCCCATATTGTAGTCATCAAATATGGCAAAAAGTTAAGGAGTAATTGCAGGTGCTGCATTATAGAAAACATTAAAAATGAATCTATATAAATGGTAGTCATTTGGGCAGACACTGTTTTTACTATTGTGTTCTCACTTATATCTTTAATGCTAATGTGAAACATGTGTTTGAAGATGAGATTTTTAGTTGGCCACATAGTTCCACAAAGTTTCTTGATGAGGGGACGTGGGGACAGGTTTCAGGGATGGGGGGATCAAGGGCCTAAGTTTGGGGACAACGCAGGGATGGTTGCGGAGTGGTAGCAGGGTGGTGGCACTGAAATACTTATAGTACTTGAAAAAATAGTAATAAAAAGATGTATAAGAATTACAAATGAAACTTTGGCAAACTAGTTTTAAGCATTTGAATTTTGAAGTGAACCTTAATTTGACATCACTCTTCTTCTTGCTCTTCATGTTGCTCCTCCTCAACCTTCTTGGTCTTTATTCTCACTCTTCCACCTCACACTTGCAGCTTTCACTCTCACACTCACACTATTAGCTTCTTGTTGATTTGGTTTTTGTGAATTGAAATGAGGATAGGAGGCAGTTTTATAAAAACCATGTTACATCTCTTTTTGAAACATAGGCAGATTATTTCTAGCAGCAGTCACAGTAGATTATTATTTGGAAGTAACCATCAATACTGACGTGGCTTTACAGTTCACTCTACAACCTTGGAAACCAAAATAGCCTCTCATTCAATATCTTGTAAACAAGGATGGCTTGGATGTTATGACTTACCTAAGCAATAATTGGGTCCAACCTTTTTTTTCATAGACAAAGAAAGGAGTAAAGAAAGAAAGAAAGAAATATGTTAATGTCCACAAATGACTAAAAATAGATTAATGGCATTGTGATGCACAACATTGTCATATCCTTTGCTCAAGTGTAAGTCCAATGAAGAGCCTTAGCCTATTATTTTATTTCCCATAGGCTAATGGAGTGGTGCAAGAGAAATAATTTAATAATTTAATTTAAGTTGTTGAAAAAGTGACTTTAAGTAAAATTCATAAAAAGACAACCTACATTTAATTATTAAAAAGTTTGTTTTAAAAGAGAGACCAATAGTGATGCTAGGAATGGGGTTCCAAATTCAAAAATAAAGTTTGAATGGAAAAAGGAGAAAAAAAAGAGAAAAAATAATACTTTTTTTTCTCAAAAGTCTATATAAGGAGGAGGTGAGGAATGGAGAGGGTTATCAATTCATATTATCAAATTCATTTCTTAGAAGATCGAACATTGTTCTTCTTTTCTGCCCACGACAAAAACCATTTGGTACATAATGGAGTCAAGGACAAAAACTCTCCTATTCATTTGATTAATTCCATCTAGGAATTATCATTGAGCCGAGCCATTACAAGTTTTATATTTCTAGAAATATAAAGCTAGAGGGTGAATGATTTATTAATATCATGGGGGCAAATCCACCCCCCTTCTCCATTGCTTGTCGCTCTAAATCATAGATGTCATCCTCAGAAAACAATGGAGGCTGCTCATCCCGCCTTGTCCAATCATTGTATGGATCTATTTCATCAAAATCAATTGGATTATTTGATATTTCCTCTACCTTTCTTGTGCGCAATCGAAGATTGTATTGCACATAGACAAGGTCATTGAGGCGTTTTTGAGCTAGTTTGTTCCTCTTCTTTGTGTGGATGGCCTCAAACAAGCTCGAATTGCGCTCACAATTGGACGAACTACAAGGCTGGCATAAGACACGAAGAGCAAATTTTTGGAGATTTGGGGTGGAAATTTGTCCACCAAACATCTACAAAAAAAAATTAAGAGTTATAAACTTAGAAAGGAAAGTCAAAAGTTCAAAACATATTTTATCAAATTATCTAATTATCAATATTTGTATCTTGTAACTTGTAAAATTCAAATTTTATACATGGTGATTGATTGCTTATTGCTCTCTTTGCCAGCTCTGAAGAAAAGAGTGCACCCCTTTTTTCCCTATAATTTTGCAAGTCATTAACAATGAGGTTTGCCACGTCAACCTCGGGTGTCATCCTCTGAATGCAAGTAGTGAGGCCCTCCATAACCTCTCTAGTAGGATTTGCATAGGTGCTTGAATGGAAGAAACGGGGGTTCAAAATGTACCTTGTTGCATGGATGGGTTGGTGGAGTTGATGGTTCCACCTCCTGTCAATAATCTCCCAAATGGGATCAAACTTGAGGCTGCCCCCCTTATAATAATTTCTTATAGCCTCCTTGGCCCTATCCATGGCCTCATAAAGATACCCCATTGGGGTTTTATCCCCATCCACCAAGCGGAGAACTCTAACCAAGGGCTCCGACACCTACAATATAAAAATGCAAAAAGATTAGAGTTGATGAGTCAAAGGTATTTTCCACAGCGTATCAAATTGTGATATTGCTACTAGGATTCAACCGTGTAGTTTTTTCGAGTCAAACTCATTGACCCATGTTTTATGAGTAGTGGTTCACAAGAACCTGTCTCTCATGATAATGAATGGTCCACTTAGCACTCACAGGGGTGAAGCACTGGGCCTTCCTGGGAGGTCACCCATCCCAGTGCTACTCCAGCTCAAGCGTGCTTAACCACAAAGTTTTCTCCAAGGTTAAGCCCACTTAGCTTGCAACCCCATTTGAAAAACCTTCAACAAGTGTTGTGCCTTATGAACCATTCATTATAGAGCCCCTTTAGCTCATCAATTGATAAGTCAAAGGTATTTTCCACAGCGTGTCAAATTGTGATATTGCTATCGGGATTCAACTGTGTAGTTTTTTCAAGTCAAACTTGTTGACCCATGTTTCATGAGTAGTGGTTCACAAGAACCCGTCTCTCATGATAATGAATGGTCCACTTAGCACTCATTGCATCTAGGTGATGCTCACAGGGGTGAAGCACTGGGCCTTCTCGGGAGGTCACGCATCCCAGTACTACTCCAACTCAAGTGCGCTTAACCACAGAGTTTTCTCCAAGATTAGAGTTACAAATTTACAATGAAAGACATTAAAAAAATATATTCAATTGAATTTAAATTCAAAGTTTTGAAGTTACTTTCACAATCTTCGTGGCTCTTTGTGCAAAGAGGTTGTTGAAGACAATGCGTGCAACTCTCTCTCCGTTCAGCTTCGAATAAGTTGAGTCTAGCCATGCTTGACTCACAAACATTTGATTGAAAGCCGTCAATGCACCAAGAATGCTTTGCAACATTAAAGAAATCGTTGCAAACCTTGTCACACCGGATCTCACCAACTCTTTCCCTTGGGTGTGATCCCTCATCAAGTGAAGAACCCAAGGGTGATTGTAGATAAATTTAGTGATCCTCCTTGCATCCTCTACAATCGGTGTGACCCAATCTAATTTGCCTATGTCCTCCAAAAGAAGGTTAAGGACATGTGCGTCACGATGTGTACAAAAAATTGTGTGGTGTTTATCTTGGAGGATTCTTCCTGCTACCACATATGCTGCTGCATTGTCAGTTATGATTTGCACCATATTTTCAAGCCCAACCTCCATGCAAACTTGCTCCAACATTTGAGCCAAATTTTCTGCATTTTTGACTATGTTGAAGGCATCGACTGATTTCAAGAACACCACCCCATTTTTGCAAGCAACCAAAAAATTAATGATGGTACGATTTTTACCATCTGTCCACCCATCAGAAAGAATAGTGCAGCCATATTTTTTCCATTCTTCTCTTTGTTCTTCTATCGCTGCCCTTGCCTTTTCAGTTGCACTAGTAAGCAACCTACAAGTACAAAGTGAAATTAAGTACACAATTTTAATTTGTAAACAAAAAAATAGCTTAAATTCATCATAAATTAAACTTGAAAAATATAAATTAAAAAACATAAATTTATCAAAAAAATTAAATTAAGTTTAACTAACCTCCCACTCAAGGCTGTGTGAGAAGGCGCTTTGTAGCCTTTTCCTGCAACTGTCTATGCGGTAACCAAATTGTGCCAGTAAGGAGAGCTTGCCACATTGAAAGGGATGATGTTGAAATACCAAAAATCTGCACAAGCAATGTCTACTTGATCATGAACCTCCCTATTCCACCCAATTGCCTCTAAGGAGGGTTGTGCATCAGGTGAGTTTCTAGGCACAAAAAAATCATGCATGCGTGTAGGTGCTGATCCTGGTGCTCTAATAGAGGTAGATGAAGGGCTCGTGGTGGTGGTGGGTTGCCTTCGCATACGTGGACCACGAAGAGAGCCCACTATGTTTGCTACATCATCATTCGACTCAAGGTTTGACTGGAGCACTTTGAGAAGAAGCTATGGCTGCTTGAATTGCCACCTTTGCCTTCTCTCTTTGCAATTTTTTTCTTTTGCAGCTGCAAGTATGGCATTCATTTGTCTTTTTATTTCTTTTGTGGTGTTAGGACAAGCCTTAGCATCGCGTTGAGGGATGCCTACAAGGTGGTATTTGAGGCGATTAATGCCTCCACGTAATACTCTTTCGCATTTAATGCAAACGATTGAGCTAGGTTCAGGTCCTTGATAAGCATATTTCCAAGCATGATCTCTAGCTCTTGTAGGACGAGTGCCTACAAATTCCCGAGGCACGGATGGGTCAAAGCCCGAGGTAGAACTGGATGCATAAGCCATTATCAATTAATCTACACACACAATGACAAAGTGAAAGCACAACTTGTTAGTTTTTTGATAGAAAATTTAAAACAAGCTAAATTAGATTAAATCAAAATAGATTGCTTTAAATTAGTAAAAATCTAAATTAATCTAAGATTCTAAACATTTTCATAAAGAAAAAAGATTAAAAAAAGAAAATAATAACTAGGGTTTCAAAAAAATGTGAAAAAAATTTAAAAAATCAGAAAATTACTTTAAATTAGTAAAAAATTAAGCTAATCTAAGATTGTAAACATGTTTTCAACAAAAAAGAGGATTCAAATTAAAAATTAACTAGGGTTTGAAGAAAATTTAAAAAAAATGAAAAAATAAGAAAAATATGTCAAAAAATCTTGTTTTGATGAATCTAAATCTTGTTTTGATCAATATAAATGTATTTAAATCTTTTTTACACTACATTCATGACGTTTTTTAAACATAGAATCAACAAAAATGAAAAAAGAAGAAGAAAGAATAAGAAAATAAAAAAACCTACATAGAAATCTAATTTGCTTTCGAAATTCGATGAAAATCACCTTCAAATCTCGTCTCTTTGATGCAAAATCACTATAAATAGGTGCAAAATGGCTGGGAGAGTTTTTTAGCTCAAGCAAGAGTGAAAAATGAGTGACAAGATGAAGTCAAATCGGCTTTTTATCGGCTGCATGACCTTTTGGTTTGATCGCGCAAGTTTTTTTTCTGAGTACTTGCCTCAAAAACTCGTTTTACAAAAAACATTGCGAGTTTTCAAAAACTTGTTGAGTTTTTTCCGAGTTTTTCAACTATGGGTACATATATGTGTTGGGCAATTAATTGGTTAGTCTATTGGTGGACAATGTTATATATAATCTAGTTCATGAATATATAATGCAATTGATAAGGTTGTTTGAGTAAAATTATTGTTTTTTTCAAGTTTGAATTGTGTGTTTCCATTTTCTCACTTTCAAAAAGTGGTATTAGAGCCATGAGAAGAATGGAAGAATGATGAAGTTAAGCTTGCACCCAAATGTTCAACCTTCTTTATCATAGAGAAAGATAATTTATTTAAGATTTTTTTTCAAGGTGGCCACAAAACAACAAATGATATCTTCTTAGCATTGTATGTATGGGGATTATATGTTGTGAGATTTGGTGTGGTACAACTTTGAAATGTAATATCTTCTTGAACACCATTGTCAAATTTTTCCTGAGGCAATTTTTTTGCATTGTGAGTTGGTTTTCTTTTGAGCATAGACCATACAATTGTATGACATTGTGCTTTTGGTTGAAATTTATGTGCCATATTTCAATATGATACTTTATGTGTTTTGCTTGAGGGCAATGTGTTTGATCATAAGGATCATGTTTTTTAGTAATTGCTTGCATGACCATTTTGCCCGTGCTTTCAGCAAAATTATGTTCTTGTTTTCATTTCTGTAGAGAGGTATGATATTTTGTTGGAATTTTTTGAAGTAATTTTTTGTTTCCTTTGTGGATAGAAGTATGCTTGTTGTACCATGCTCTTTTTGTTGTTTTGGAGGTGTGAATTGTTGACAGTTTTTTTGTAATTGCTATAACTTCTAGACAATTGACCCACTTTTGGTCATCTGGGGACATTAATATTCTTGCTTTCTTTCTTTCTCTCTCTCTCACTCTCTCTCTCTCAAATGAGTTGGCAATGTATCCTCCTCAATGGGGACAAAGTGAATGCAAAGTACATATGGTACTTGAAAAACTGTTATAAAAAGATGCATAAGAATTACAAATGAACTTTGGCAAACTAGTTTTAAACATTTGAATTTCGAAGTGAACATTAACTTGGTGTCACTCCTCTTCTTGCTCCTCCTTAACCCTCTTGCTCTTTGTTCTCACTCTTTCACCCTACACTCGCAGCTCTCACTCTCACTCTCACACTCACACTATTATCTTCTTGTTGATTCATTTTCGTGAATTAAAATGAGAATAGGAGGCAGTTTTATAGAGTTTTTGGTGTTTGGGTGGAGCCCATAGGCCATTAGGGTTCAATCTTGGGCACGAAGTGCAAAGAAAAAATTGTCTTTTTTTTTAAAATTGCTTTTTGGTTGTTTGGTTGGAAGAGACTCTTGGGCATCCCTGAGATGGTCGAGAGACTTCTAGGAGTCCCTCGGACGTCTCGATGCCTCGGTGGCGTTTTGGAGATGACGACATTTGTGGCGGGGCGATGGGGGGAAGTTCCCCCCCAAGTCTTCGAGACGTCCCTGTTTTTGAAATATAGGGTATTTGGTTGGGGGGGGGGTGGCGTGTCTCATGGAACACTGTAAAGAAGAAAGGTTTTACTAAGAATACTTCTTAAGGTGTTTTCTTGCATATTAATGTAAGGATTGAGTGAAAAAGAAGGGGACGTCTCGGCTTCCTTGGCGTCTCGATGGCATTTTGGAGTCTATGGCGTTGGTGACGGGGGAAGCTCCCCAAGTCTCTGGGACGTCCCCATCCTAGAAACGCGGGGTTTTTGGGGGGGGGGGGGACGCACCTCGTGGAACGCTATAAAGAAGAAAGGTTTTACTTAGGAGACTTCATAAGGTGTTTTTCTTGCATATAAATGTAATGATCAAGTGAAAAAGGAGCATGGATTGCCCAAATCTATGCAAAAACTTTTTTCTTGCCCAATCACAGGGATGATAGTTGTGACACTTGATATGTCAATACCAATATCAACAACACACACCACCAAAACAAGAAATGGGTGCAATGTTACAAGTGTAGATAGTTGGGACATTGTGCTATTGCTATTGATTGTTGTGTATCCTATAGGAAGAAAGCATCCAAAGACAAAACTAAGCAATGCCACTAATTCTAGTGGAGATTCATTTGATATAGAAGAGTCTTGTTTTGTAGAAGCTTTTTGGTCTACATGGTTGTGAGTGTCTTTTGTGAGATTTGTAGGGACCTATCCATTCTAAGTTTGCTGCTATCTCTTATATTGGGTTATTTTTTATTGTTAGTTTTGCAATTTCCCTCGAAGATAGTGCATTAGGAGATAGATTTTTTTTGCTGATGAGTTTTGGTTTGTTTTGTTGAGTTTCTCATTGACATGGATTTCCCGTCTCTCATGTGATAAGGGGAAGGCTTGTTTAGATCAGCTTTCAAGATGTTTGAGTGTATAGAATGACAAAAGAGTTGTAGGTAGGCGATTGTTTGATGATGAGCACACAAATATACTGGGGGGGGGGGAGTGAATCAGTATATTACAATTTTTAACTTCTCAACTTTTTAATCACAATGACAACTATGCAAGAATATAACAATATGAACAAGTTGACACCAAGATTTTACGTAGAAACCCTTATGGGAGAAAACCACAGTACAAAATAATGTACTTCATATATAAATGAGTTTACAATAGTTGGGGCACCAACCTACAATGAGCACCAACTCCTTAATCCTGGTACCAACCTTGACTGAAAATTCAAATGTAGAATAAGATCTTTCAATAGATCTGTTATTTGCTTCAATCTATCCCTTCTTTGTGATGAATGCTATTCCCTTAAACTCACACAAAAGATATTTCTGCCCTTCTATGCTCAAACTCTACACCCTTTGCCAATTGGATTTTGAATTCATATATGTATGTTGATCAAACTTTGCAAACTATTGTGAAAGGTTGCATCATTTAGAATCTGACTTTAATTGTTTGCCTTCTCAAGATAATCACACCATTTCAGATCTGCCTTGGTTTAATTTTATCAAGAGAAACTTTAATCATACCATTTAATAAATCTGATATCTTATCATCAAAACTTAATTGCTCCTCTTCAGAATTTTTAAAGTCTTTTAATGAAATCATGCCTCTTTAGAAATAAACAAATCCGAATTTGTTTTAATGATCATTTTTATGAACATATTCTGAATATGTATTACCCAAACAAATCATACTTTTCCAGAAATGAATCGCATCTTCTCTGGACAAATTCGTATTACTTCAGAAAACATCTGATTTGACATTTAGAAGACACACTATTCATTACTTAAGTGAACCGCTTCATATCTCAAGAAGAATTGCACCACAAAAATAAATCGTATCACTTCACAAAAAATAAATCGCACTATTTGTTTTGTTTGCCTTAGTCTGTTGTCTTGACCGCTGCTTTGTCTCGTTTCCCTTTCTTTTTGTCTTATTCTTGTTTTGTCTTATTTGTTTTTTTGTCTTATTCATTTCTGAAGTCTTCTTATTAATTAATCGTGCCTTTTTAGTGAGTCACCTCTTAGGAAATGGATCGGGCAGTTTAATTTATGTTTGTTAATCAATTTCTTGTTTTTTTCTTTTTTACTAAATCAACTGATTTGATTTTTGATCAAATTGATTAGTTAAGCATTGATGGGCGATTATCTGCACATAATGTATCTGTTTATCATTGCTTTTGTGTAATGGAATCTGATCTTCAACAAAGCATAGAAATCTTTAGTCATCCTGATCATGATTACTTGACATCAATGACAAAATTTCCAACAATTGAGATGGTCGATATAGTTGGAGCCTTATGTAGATGTTAGCTAGATGTTCAGAGGCAGAGATCGGTGCGATTAGGTTTTATGCTGATCCATATTGCATGTACCGGTACAGAGAGCAAAGGATGATGTTGAGTGTGGTACACTAAGGGATTAGAATGATAGTGTTAGAAGATTGCGGAAGAGGCAATAGACAAATGGATCAAGATGTTTGGTTGCAAGGAAGTAGTAGATGTGTTGACACTTGTTGATCACAATACCTGGGTATAGTTGCCTAGTAGGTTTCAATGATTTCATTGAATAGCTTTAGAGTGGTAATTACTTATGATCTTCTTCACCCCTTTTGGATCAGGCGGGTTATTGGCTTATGATCCAAAAGGATAGCAACAATAATAATTTTGTATTTAGTAAGTTACGTACACTGGCATTTTGATTTCCAACAATTATTGTTCCATCATCAAGACATGTTAATGGAAATGCCTATTTTGCTCATTGCAAGTAGTGGTAAAGTTTTTTCTTCACAGTTTGGTAAAGATTGCCCCATGAAGGTTTTTAAGTTTTAACGTACTTTTAAGCATACATGTTAATTGCTTATCACCTTGATATACTTGATTGTCCCTGGATTTTCATGCTTTACATTTCACAAAAACAAGATGGGGCAAATTCTGCTTATCATTTATATCATTTGGATAACATTTGTCTCAGCAACCCAATATGAAATTGTTTGTTGTAATTTCCTTTATAAATGTTATGGTATTGTAAGCTTTTTGTCTATTTGTACTATTTCACATGGGTTGAGATTTCTGTTGGATGGCTTAAAAGTTTGTTCAAAGTATTGCATTAATTAGATTAGATGTCAACTCTGCTGTTTGTTTAGAGGTTTAGTGCTGTCTTCATTTTCAAGCTTATGTTTTAAGGTCTCTTTTTTCATAGAAGTGTAAGGGAAACTATATTCCTTAAAAAAGTAGTCTGGACTAATTAAATAAATAAAGCAAGAAATACAAATTAACCCAGATAAATGAGCTGGGACTAGAAAAAATGCTGAATTAAATGAAATTAAATGCGATACTTAGCTGGACTCGAAAGGTGGGAAAATGATGCAGAAGAGGCCAGGAATCAATTTGCCCCAATGCTAGATTTGTGGGGCTTGCTCAAATGAATCTCAGAATCTGCAAATTGACTTTGTGTTGCTCTGGTTCCATACCACGTCTACAGAATTGATCTCTACAAGTGTGGAAATGATTTGGCATGCAGAACTGAACTTGTACTTGTGGGAATGAACTGGCAGAAACTGACTGTTGGAATTCACTTGCCTCAATCTTTTTATATGTGAAATTCAGTAAGGACCGGCTGTGTTTATAAATAGCTTTGGGGAATCTGCTAAATTGCGAGTGTCATGTTCTTCTCAGCCAAATCCATGGTTGGACTGATTCAGTGGTTTTAGAACAACGATCAAGGACAACAAGCAAGCATGCAATGGGCCTAGGATGATTTCACGAGTACAAAATGTAGATTTGGTTCCTCTTCAGGTTCTCTGACCTAGGTTTTTTTTCACATTCCGGCATGATCTCAAATGAATGAATGAATCTCTTTAAATACAACAATATAACACAGAAATCAACACAATGTGTGCTAGGTTGGTTCACAATGAATAGTGAAAAGGTCGGTAATGTGTAAAATTTAAAATTTGAATTTTAGAAGTTCAGGGTTCAGATCTGCAACTGTGAAAGTGACCTGGGTCAAGTCCGCAGTTGCTAATATGATCCAGGGTGATGAATGGGTGATGTAGGGATTGGAATGAATCCTTGGAGATGAGTGATAATGGGATTGGGATATGGTGATGTCATGAGCAGAATTCCTGCAAGAGTCTACCACTTTTAGACTAGTCATTACACAAAAGAGACTCCAATAGAAGCAGGCCCAAAGCATAAGGGAAAAGGGCACGGGTATGCAATTTTTACCATTACAAGAAGACATAGTTGGAAGTATTCAAATCACAGATTGTATAGGCTTTATGATCTTATTTCAAACAGTGAAATACTCAATAGAAAAATAAAGTGTTGTGATAAATAATCATCCTAGTCACCATAATTATGATGGCTCCATGAACTAGAAAATCTTGAGATTTGACGAATGAGCCACTTTTGGTTTTCTATCATTATTGTTATTTTGTATTTCTTTTACAGTCAAATGTTCAATTAGTTGGAAACATGGAATGCTTGCGATTTCGTGTTTTGAGATTTCTAATATTTTAAATGTCATTGGTTGTTATGAAGAGCAGAGCAATTTTCAATTATTGGCATGCTGTTACTTGCATAACAATCAAGGATATCGGGCATACCACATCTTAAAAGGTACAGGTTTGAAGCCATGCATTTATTTACAGGATGAATAGAATTCTATGTTTATGGTTTCTTCACTTTATAATTTTTTGAAGAATTCTGATGTATTTTTAGCTTCTTAATTTCACGGGTTTGGTGACTAAAGGGACTCAATTGCCACAATCCCGGTATTTATTTGCACTTTCGTGCTTTGAGATGGGACTTCATCGTGAAGCGGAAGCAGCATTATGCCCTATCAATGAGCCTAGCACAGAGGTTGTAAGAGAGAACATGTACAAATTTTTGTTTTTTTTCAAATTTTAACATATCTTTGTTGCTTTTGTTAATCTGTGTTTTGGTAAATGTTATTCTAGTTTTCTTTCATTCTGTACTTATATTGAAGAGGATGACACATTATATCCTAAATATTTATGAAACACTAAAAACATTATTACTAACTATTGAGGGATAAAAGTATTGGCTATCATGAACCACATAAGAAATTCATTCTCAGCAATGAGGAACCAAAATAAAAATCTTTTTCTTCTGTTGATTCTTTTTCTTTTAATGCAAATTTCTAGGAGATAAGGGGTATAAAACCTTTGTTTTGTTGTGTAGATTCCAAATGGTGCTGCTGGTCATTACCTCCTGGGACTGATATACAGGTCAGTACTCCACATTATATCCAATGACAGAATTTAGAATTTGATTGATTCATTCAGAATCTCCCAAAAGCACTGTATGTTAAGTGTTATTGGCACACACAAGGGTATGATTGGCATTGGTTTTGGCATTTTCATTTGGCGATCCTTTACAAGATTTGGTAGCAAGTATATTGGTATAATTGTATATGCAGATACATTTAGTGACATGCAGGTGGATATGTATATGAGGAAATGAGGATTCAGTAGTGTACAGTTTACTGCACCATTTGTTTAATTAATATTGCAAATTTTTTGTAATGGAAATTGAAAAACATTAAAGAAGCATATATTGCCATTTGATGGTTACTTTGGTTCATTATAATGTTATTGATAAATTTTATTTTATACCCATTTCACATGATATGCTATTTTTGGTTTTGATGCCTATGATCTATATTTGGCTTGAAATGAAAATTCAAAATAACCATCAGCTCGTGGAACACATTTCTCTATTCTTTGATTGCTGAGATTTCCCCAGTTTTCCATGAACAAGGAAAATGTTTATGGTAGCAATAAACATCAGTTGACCAACATAATCTATAATCTAAGTTGACCATGCCTTGCTGAACTTGTGTATTTGTCTAAAATTTAATAGTTGATTTTCCAATTTTTTTTTCCTTAGTAAGAGCAATACTCCTGGTAGTGGTAAACCTTTGTGTTTGGAGAGTGTCAGTTAAGGTTTACCCACACTATCTAATATAAGTTGACACTGTCTTGCTGAATTTGTCATTTTCTTTAATATTTAATAGCTGATTTTCCCCATTTTTTTCCTGAGTAAGAGCAATACTACCGGTAGTTGTACACCTAAGCTTTTAGTGTTGGTTAATGTTTATCCGCACTCTCTCTAATCTAAGTTAACCCTATAACAAATTATTCTATAGAAGTCTACATGTTTTTTCCTCTCTTCTTTTGGTTATTTTGAGTTGATGTCGAGTATGAGTAGGCAACTATGCTAGAGTCCAGCTCCTTTGGACATCAGCACCTCCAAAATGGTAACTAAATACAAATTCTCTGTAGATGTTTCTTTATTATAGTTTTAAAATGTCTCTATTATTGGTTGTTTTTTCCACAGGTATACTGATCGAAGGAAAATTGCGGTTGAGCATTTTATACAAGCTGTGTCACTAGACCCATTTTTTTGGTCTGCATATGAAGAGTTGTGCACCCTAGGTAATTGTCAATATTGCTATAAATCATAATTTTCCTTATTTCGAATTGCGCTTTATTCCCTATCTCAGAAGCTTACACTTTTTAAAAGACCTGGTATTCTTTTGTTTTCATATCTAGTGGTTTTTTAAATAGGATTATATTGAATGTTAGTGATTTGTATCATAGCAAAAAATTCAGTCTCTAGGTTATTTATCCAAGACCATGGACCTAATGATTTTTATGTCATTGTTCTAACTCTCCAGCCATCATATAACTTAAATTGCTTTCTACGGCTACCGTCTACACTAATATATTCAGTGCATGGTTTTCACTTGAGATGTTAACTATTAACAGTCTGGAGTTCAATCATTCTTTGGGCAATGCATTCTGCAGTCTTAGAATTTAGCATTAGCATTTTTCTTTCTCTCTGTTTAAACACATTTGTTGTTTGCTTTGTTTAAGGCAAGGAGGTAAAGTTCATATGTTTAGTTAAAGGGCATGTTTCACAAATTTCTAATGTATTTTTGGTACTTGAACTATCCTGTAGTTTATTAAGCTATGACCATGACTATTTAATCATCCAACGTATAATTACAAGTGAATATGCAATTGACTATTTAATCATCCAATGTATAATTATCAGTAAATATACAATCAGTTAAGATACAATAACTGATAAAATTTATTGCTCAGGGTCCGATAATATGTGCAGTTATTAATCGTACAGATCATTATTTGATACTGCATTTATTGTAATTACTCCTAGGCTATTAGCTATGGCATAATGCTATTAGATTATAGTGGAGTTGCATGGACACAGGTATAGATACAGTATTGGAAACAGATACGATATTGGATACACAAACGGCCATTTCTTGGGATCCCGAATATGGATATGGCATTATGTATATATTTTGATACACAAGTTCCTGTTCAGGGGACAGCTCCCTTAAATTATAAAAGAAAAATTACATACCCTCACTATGAGGTGGATCACCAAATTTTACAATCTATTCATCAGACTTGTATTCTCCTCTGGTGTCATTGTGCATTATGTATAAAAATCCCTCAATTAGCTCATGACCTCTCTCTGTTTGCTGCTGTGATAATAAGGATGGATTCTGGTTTAAAAAGCCAGGAAAATCCTCTAAATTGCACTTCACAAGCACTGTTCTAAGAAGCTGAAAGTACTCCCGAAGCTGGCTATTTTCTTGTATAGATTTCACATTAAAAACACTCTGGAGCTCCTCCACAGCTGTGCTCTTATCAAAATTTGTAATTGCTTTGATTGTGGCTCCACACAAGGATTTCTGAATGTAGTTGGCTACAGTTTTTTTGACAGAGCCTATATGAGTATACCTGCTTCATTTTGAGTTTTATAACTTGCGCTTTAGACCCATGGGTTACCTCTTGAGGCTCCATCAAAATAAAGCTATAATTTGCCACTTGGTGGGGCTAGCCACTTAACATTCTTCCTCTTTTCTTTGATCGGCTGGAAGGCTCATTTGGAGCAAAACTAGATGGGAGTTTGAGATATTTCCTTTTTTCATTGCCCGATTGTTCCATTGTGCAAACAATTTGATCTTGGTGTTAGATGATCTTAAGCTTGGTAGAAATATATTCGCCTATCTGAAACTCTATATTCTTTGTTACCCCCTCCACGACCATCTGTTTTTTATTTAAAATTTGCATTTTTTGTTCTTTTCATAAATGCCAAACTATCATTGATGGGCTTATTTTCCAAAGACTTGGCTAAACAAATTTAAAGTGAAGGCATAGCCAACTATGAAAGAGATCTAACAAGTCCATTTGAATAGCTCCAGAGCAACCAATTTTGTCACATGGCCATATCCAACATGTGTGAGCATATTGACAGTTTAGCAACAAATGGTTCACCATTAATTTTGCTTCTTGACAAAGTGGGCATCATCTCAACGGGCCTTCAATTCCAATCAACTGAAGGCTGTCTCCCATTAAAATTTGTTTGTGAAGTATTGTCCATGCAAAGGCACCTACCTTTAGAAGGCAATTTGGTCCCCAACATAGATCAACTAGGAAAAGGAGCCCTATGTTGTTTCCTGACAAGACAATGTGAGCTGATAACTTTTGATTTCTGAATGGGAGGAAGTCCTCTTACCATATTTCTCTTACTCAATCAAGAAGATAACCAATGTTGAGGTGGCCAAATCTTCTATGCTAGAGAGTTGTGGATGAATTGATTTTGACTACAAGGGCTTGATCTTCATCTGAAACATCAACCAACTGAAACATCTTGCCTGCCCCTAAAGCACGAGCTACAACCGCCCCATTGCGAGTCTTGTCTTTGATAAGACAAAGTTTCTCACCATTAAGTTGATCAAATTCAACCTGTAGATTGTGCTCAAGCAATTGACTCATTGAAAGTAGGTTCTTAGTGAGCCCTGGAACATACAAAACCTTTGTAAGTCGACATGTATGAGTTCTCAATGGAAGTGAAATCTTATCAATTCCCCGAACTTTATATGAGGTGTCATCACCTAATGAAACATGCACATAGGAGGTTGATGGAGTTAAGGCACAAAACCAATTTTATTCCCCTGTCATATGCCTGGATGCACCAGAATCAACATACCAGACTGATTTGTTAGATGTGGCAGCCTTTGTTTCTGTAGCATACAAAAAATCTTCTTCATCTAAATTACATGCAACATTTCCTTGTTGTTTGTTGGGCTTTTTCTACCATTGTGGGGTTTTCTTCTTATCCCCTTGAGAAGATTTCTTTGTCATGCAACATTTCCTTGTTGTTTGTTGGGCTTTTTCTACCATTGTGGATTTTTCTTCTTATCCCCTTGAGAAGATTTCTGTGTCTTTTTGCTACTGGATTCACTATTGGCATAGGAGTTATACCGGCATTCTTTGAGTTCATGACCCTTTTTACCAAAAATGAGGCATTTCTTTTTCTTTTTGGAAGAATTGTCTTGATTTTGATTTGACTGTCCTGATCGACCACTTCGATGATCAGGTTGTTTTCCCTTTTGTTTTGTAGCAAGGGCTTGATTGTCTTGAGTATCGGTCTCACCTAACATTGCTTCTTCTTGTTGAAGCAAGTTGACCAATTCTTCAAATGAGGGTGTTTTATGTGCCACATTTAAACATGTTACAAACACTCTAAACGAAGGGGGTAGTACTCTCAGGACTATTGGTACAAGAGAATCATCTGTGACTTCTTCCTCTAACGCTTGAAGTGCAGTTCTCAATTCAACAACTCTTCTAAAGAAATTTTCTACCTTCTCACCATTTTGCATTTGGAGACAATGTAATTGACGCTGCAGATGAAGGATTTGGTGTTTATTTTTAGCCTCATAGACAGTTTTGAGGCGGTCTTGGGCATCTTTTGCAGAGGTTGCAGTGCGAATGTGAGGCTGAACCTCATCTGACACACTAAAAAGAATGATTAATTTGGCTTTTTGGTTGGCCTTATCAAACTTATTTTGCTCATCACTGGCTATTGTTGGTCTGGTTTTATTTCCCAAGACAATTTCCCAAAGGTCTTCAAACTCTAATTGCATTTGGACTTTGGTTTTCTAGGTAGTATAGTTTTCACCCTTCAGGAGTTGGGAATTGGGCAAGAGAAATTTAGGTGCACTAGAAGCCATTTTGGTTTTATCTCGATTACCCTTATGACCCCTATTCAACTCAGAATTCTAAACTTGTCTTCCAAAAAAAACAAATGCTCTGTATTCTGAATTCTAAATGCACAAAACACAAATATTTTGTATTCTGTATACAACGATGCTTTGGTTTTTGAATTTTACATTCACAAAACTATTTTTTTTTTCAGAAAATAAAAACTACAGATGCTCCAGTTTCAATGCAGCATAAAACTTCAACTCCATTTTGTGAAAGAAAACAATGAAACTATGCACCTTTTAGTTGAACTGCGTCTCTTTAATTGAATCCCGTTCTGGCGATGCAGATTTTCCTTTTCACATGTAAAACCTTTGGTTTCTCCGGCTCTATCAAATTGTCTGTGTTGATGCCTTTGTCATGTCGACAAAATTCCAACGCCTTTTTCAGAATAGATGCCAAGCTTCAATGCGTCTTACAGTGTAAAAAATAGACGATCCAAATTTCACACGTTCAGACTTCTACGACGCACACCACTTTTAGAATGATGCAACCTTGACTTAGAAGTATTTCATTTGATCCCGATTTCACGCATTCAGACTTCTTCAACGAATGCCACCTTCAGAATAAATCCGGCATAGTTTTTTTTGTTCTTTTTTTTTTTGAATGCCTCGACACCTCTTCTCCCCCAGGAATTGCGTCACACAGTGAACGATCTCAACCCAATATTCATTCGCGTCCTCTTGCAGAGTGAGCCCCTTCAACGTCGCTTCCAGTCTTCACATTTAGATTTTGCTGGTCACGATCTTTCTTTAGACGCTTATAGCGATCTTTCTTCAGATGCTACCGACTCACCTTTAGACGTAATCCTTTTAATTCTTCAGTCGTTGCTTTTTTTTAAATCTCCCGATGAAAGCACAGTTTCAGGATTTATGTTTGCTCTGATACCATGATAAAATGTAAAGAGCCAATTGAGCGAATTGTATTCACGAGGAAGCCAAAATAAATACAATGAGAAGTTGGTAAATAACCAACACAATCGGGCATACCCGATTGTAACTATATAATTAGTTACAAATTATTATAAAAAAATGATGTAATAAACTATTATTTTAACAAAATCTTTAAAAAACTTTAAACAATAAGGCAAGATTTTTCAAAAAAAAATCATCAAAAACACTTAGCAATTTTTTATTTTTATTTTTCATTTCAAAAAGCCCTTCAAGATTGCCTAGATCAGATCACAAACTCAACCTAGAAGAAGGCGTTGCATACACAAGAAACCCTAGGCACATAAATCAGACTTGAAAAAAATGCCTAGAAAATGAAGTCGCCCTGAAAAAATCTCAAAAAGCCACTTCAAAAATCCACGATCTCTTGCAAAAGAAACCCTCAACTCTGTTTGAAAATCTTCACAAAATATTTTGCAACAAACCCTTCAAAAAGATCTCTGAGAAAAGTCCACAATTTTTCCAAACAAAAAACCCTTAGATTTTTGAAAATTGGTTCTAAAAACTTGTCATAAAATCCCTCAATTTTTATCTTTAAAAAATTTGACTAAAAAACTTTTTGAATTTTTATAAAAGAAATCCGTCAAAAAACTTCTCGAATAATTTTTCAATTTTTCGGATTAACCATTAACATTCAATTTAAAAAAACCAAGCAAAAACATCTAGGAATTTAAAAAAAAAAAAATTCCCTAGGAAAACAATGAATTTTTATCTCTAAAAAAATCGCCAAATTTTTTTTTACAGAGGAGAGGAATAATGCTTATATAAAGAATTACAGGACAATGTTTTTAAAAAGAAACCATCATTAACTAAAGCAAATAATTGAAAGTTGCTAAAACAAACTAAAACAGAAACAAAAGTTACTAAAAGCTAATTGAAAATAAACTAAGTTAACTAAAAGTAAACTATCGACTAACTAAAGCTACGATAACCATTAAATATTACAATAATACTTTAATACATAGAAGTCCTTCCAACCCCATTTTGTGCCATTTGGATTAGCAACCAAGGTCATGTAGTCAATAACCTTGTCTCCCCAAATATCTTCCATAATTTCCTTGCATTTGTCGTCTATTGCACAAGTTCAACCAAAAATTTGAATTTCAGCCATTGTTGATCACCCAAGTGAGATGTTCTATAATGAGTAAGCAACAATTTAACATGAAGTTTCAAATGTGGAAGCCATTTGGTGGGTTAGTTGTTGATAAAATTTTGGCTGGTTCGTGAGAGTTGAGGTATTTCGTTTGTCTTTGCAGAATTTGGCTCCACATTGCCTTCAAGTTGACATACATTTTCTAAATCAGCTTGGCTCCAAGCGTTGTCTTCTGTTTTGACAAAGAATGAATGTAGGTTTTGCCTTTAGCCTTACACTTATGATTAGTGTCCCAATTGATGAGTTGGATTTGCTTTGTATTGTTGGATCCTTCCCATATGAACCTCTTTATTATTATGCCTAAACTAGATGTTACCTTCCTTGTGAGTTGTATGCAAGCAGCAGGGCATCATGTATATGGAGATTGTAGAGATAACCACCTTAACCATCAAAATTTTACTTGCTACATTATTCACTTACATTTCCAAGATCCATACTTTGTTCTACAAAGGTACACCCAAATATTTGCTTGGGATAGCATTGATGTTTTAGTGAAGATGAGCCACAATCTACCTTTGTAGCACACTTTGGGTGTTGAAGAAAATATTGGATTTGCTGTGGTTTATTATCTTTGCATCTTCTATTTAGGCTTCCCTATAGAGGATAGTGTTATCTGCAAATTGTTGATGTGTTATTGAGGGCATATCTCTAATTATCTGCAGACTATTCCACATACTTTGTTGTGCCTTTGCTTTGATAGCTCACCCAAATGCCTCTCATACTAACACGAAGAGGAAAGGGGATAAGGGGTCGCCTTGCCTCGGACCTCTTGCTGTCTCAAAGAACCCCCATGGATTCTCGCTTACCAAAATGGAGAAACAAGTGGTAGAGATACAACTGAATATCCGTTCTAGCCATGCCTCCTTGAAGCTAAGTTTCAATAATATATTCATTTAAAAAGGCAGTTGATTCTATCATACACCTTGCTGATGTCAAGCTTGATGATCATGCATTTTTGATTAAAGCTAACAATTGAATGTATGGCTTTGTGAGCAATAATTTATGCTCTTAGTAAGTCTTTATTCGGTTGAAAGTGCTTTGTTCGAAAGAAACTAGATTTGGGAGCACATATTTGAGCTTGTTTGCTATTCCTTTAGATAAGATTCTGTAAGGAGTGTTGCATAGAGATATAGGACAAAAGTTGACGAAAGACTCACTTGAGAGTTTCCTTGGGATGTGAAATGTATCGAAATCAAATATTTCTTGACTTTTCATTTTTACAATAAACAAGCATGAAACCTTATTACCTTTTGATCACCAAGATCTGATGTGGGAAAGGTGAGAACATATGGTGAAAAGTTTAGAATGAAATTATAGTAAAATGTTTGTTGGCAGCAAGCTGCACAACTCAATATTGCAACTGTTACAAAATTTGGAAACAATGAAATACTTATTTTGGCGGCGAGCCTTCTAGATGACCAATTGATAATTGAAATAACCCAAGCTAGTTCTGGGGGCAAGCCTTCTAGAACAATTACAATGAATCTAAATCTGGCACAAAATTGCACAGATTAACATTAGAAAACTGAAAATGAAACTAATTTATTGATGTCAAATAAAGCTGAAATCAGGTTAGGATGGTACAACAATACCCTTAAGAAGCTGCAATTAAATAACATCAGCAGCCCTGTTGCAATTAAAAAAAGCTGCAATCAGGTTAGGATGGTACAACAATACCCTTAAGAAGCTGCAAAATTTGTTAATTTTTCAAATGAAAATGGTATGGCACATGCAACTTTCAAATGGCGGGAAAAAGGGCTGATTCAGCCAGCCAAGAAAATAATACAAATATTTGTTACTGTATATCAATAGGATTTATTCCAGAACCAACATGAAATTTATAACAAGAATGAAGATTCATAAACACACTAATGATTGCAAACTCTACTTTGAAACTAGAGAATAATTACAAACCATTAGCTCACTACTAATCTTTGAATGGAATTACTCAAATGAATAGGGGGGTTTTCATCTTTGATCTATTCTTTGCTAAAGGGTTTTCATCTTAGGTTAGAAAAGATGAACAATACTCAATTTTAGAGAAATGAATTTGATAATATGAATTAGTAACCGTCTCCACTACTCAACTTCTCTCTATATAGGCCATAAATGGCATACTCGTTGGCTACTTGCCAAAGGAAGGGTGAGTTTTAGTGCCATTTACTCACCAAAAAGACTTGTCGAGTTTGACAAAAAACTCGCTACACTCATTAATAATGCAAAACACGTAAAAAAAAACGAAGAAAAAATGTGAAAAATACTAAATAGTTAAAATGTCATGATTTTTCCTCATAAATGCATGAACACCCCTAACACTTCCTCACATAGCACTTAGAGAGCAAATATTTTTCACAAAAATGTTCCAAATACCTATTTTATCACTTAATACCTAATTTCTCCCTTAAGTGATAAAATTGTGAAAATGGTGTGCTGCCCATCGACCTTGTCCGCAAACCCCCATGACGGGTGCTACCCCTTGACCCTATTGGGGGTGGTTGCCCCTAGACCCCCATGAGGTACGTTGCCCTTCAATCCCATTGTGTCTCCACTCCTAGACCCCCACTAGTTATTATGATCTCTTTTCATATAAGAAATTTGATTACAATGATGGGATTTGGGAGTGGAGACCAGAATCGACAACTTAGACAATTATCTTTATCGGTATCATAATATCATTGATCAATGATGAAGTATCATACTATCAATATCAAAGATTTAAATGCTTTTTTTATTATAAAATACAACACAACTTTCATCTTTGCACAAGAAAGGTAGACAACAAATAAGAGGTCATTGATTTGGTTGGGTCAGAGCCACAACCACAACCTTCAATGTTGAGTGAGGAGTTGCAACAAAGTGTAAGGATTAGAACCTCCCCCCAAGTTTTCACTAGACTAGGAAAGAGAAAGATGTAAAATTCGTAATATGCAATTTATGAATTATGATGATGATTTTCGAAGGCAATCATCATAAATTTGTAATAGTTGTTAGCTGACTATTGTATCAGGATTCTGCATGATGATGCGATTTTGTACTCAATTTATATTCAAATGAATCAAATTTAATATAAAACACTTTTTTACTCATTTATGGACTCATTGGATATATTTTGTCATTAAATTTTGAAAAAAAAGTATAAGCTTTTTTTGAGGAATAATAATAATAATAATAATATATTTTCCTTTTCCCTCCAAAACTTTATTTTTGAAAAGTTTTTAAAAAGTCTTTTTAATTAATATATATTTTGTACCTCTTTCTTAGCAACACTTTTTGCCCCTCCTTTTTAAAACAATTTTTTTAGTAATAAAGCATATGTTGCCTTTTTATGAATAAATCTTTAAGTTACTTTTTGAACAACTTAAGTTAAATTATTCAATTATTTCCCTTGCACCACCCCTTTAGTTTACATAAAATTGAATAATAGGTTATGGGATTTTTTATGACTTACACTTGGAAAGGGGACATGATGAAATGAGAGTTATAGTGGTTCTATGTATAATAGGCATTAATAATCCTTTTCGACTTTCTTGAATCCCAGCCATGGTCTAAACATCATGATCAATAATTCCCCAATATTTTTGATAGAAGCATGTTGGAAACCCATTTGGATTGGGAGACTTGTCTACGTGGTGTTGGAATGTTGTGAGTTTGGCCTCTTCCTTTGAGATTGGCGCATTGAGAGACAAGTTGTCTTCAAAAATAAAGCTTCGGGATGTGTCAAGCAAGCTTGACATAGTCATCATTTCCAAAGCCCCATTTGTTGCTAATAAATCTTTGAAAAAAGAGACAACCTCATCTTGAATGATTCCAAATAGGGCAAATGGAAATCCAAAAGTGGTGTGGATTGAAGCCAGTTTGTTTTATGCAAGGATTTGTCTAGTTGTTCAGAGATTCTAGTGAAACCCATCCTTCTATTTGTCCATGTGAAATGTTGTGAGTTTGGCCTCTTCCTTGAGATTGGCGCATTGAGAGACAAGTTGTCCTCTTCAAAAATAAAGCTTCGGGATGTGTCAAGCAAGCTTGACATAGTCATCATTTCCAAAGCCCCATTTGTTGCTAATAAATCTTTGAAAAAAGAGACAACCTCATCTTGAATGATTCCAAATAGGGCAAATGGAAATCCAAAAGTGGTGTGGATTGAAGCCAGTTTGTTTAATGCAGGGATTTGTCTAGTTGTTCAGAGATTCTAGTGAAACGCATCCTTCTATTTGTCCATGTGAAATCCCCATTCTTGCGAACAATGTTTGTAAGTCAATCTAGGATTAAGGAATATGAGATAGGCCACCTCTTTTCTTTGAGCTTGATAAAATGATGTCGAAATCGTTCCCAATAATACACTTCCATTAGTCTAAGGCTAAAGGAATGAAGTGATTTGATTCCAAATTCATTGTTTATCCTCTATTTTAGATGGGACATGTACATTAAGGAAGGTAAAAGATAAATCAAATATACAACTTTGCACATAGACAACCATTCAATTTGGTGATGAGTTAAGGAGCTCCACTCTGACTTTGCTTGGTGAGTAGAGCAAACCTAATCCTCTAGTTGCTCTATTAGACTCCACAAATATATTAGCTTGACCCTTGCAATGGTTAATGAAGAGTTTTGCTTTTGAAGAATGTAATTTTGTTTCTTGTAGCATTACAGTGTCTACCAAAAGTGTGTGAATGTGGTGCTTGGTCGAGTGCTTTTTGTTAGGGGCATTTCAAATAATGTTCTTCATTGATTTCTAAGTGAGGGCTTTCCTCCCTTGGATCACAACAGATATTGATTGATGCTTAATTGGCCACTAGTCATTGCGCTCTTCTCTCTTCACTATTTCTTTGTCTTATGGTCCCCTTTTTTCTTGGATTTGATGTTCGCTTTAAGAATCTTTGAAGGGTTGGCTGATGCAACACGTGTTAGTGATGCCTAAAGCATCATCAATCTTATTTTCCAAATCAAACAAAAGTTTGAACCTTCATCTTGTTGCAGTAATTATCTTGAACTAGAGGGGGGGTCAAATGGGACAATTGCCAAAGTTGTGATGTCCTTCAAGCAATTTGTTTCTCCTCCATTACGTTGTTGAATTTCTTCTTGTAAAGAGTGAGTAATATGTTCTACCCTCATATTTGAATTTGAAATACTTGGAGGTGAATGGTCTTTGAATTTCGTTTTGGCAATCCACTTCCATTCTTTCTTGTGTTTGGAGACTCTTGGACAATTGATGGTGGAATATTATTTGCTTTTTCACCCAAGGTAAATGTATTTTTGATCTTTTGTATAGTCTTTTCAGTCCATTTACTTGCTTCTATAGATATAAGAAATCTTTAGGGATTTCTTGAATGGAAAGAATACATAACCACACATAAAGTCTAGAGTTGTTAAAGATTGCTTGATCCATGGAAACAAAATTCCCCATGTTGTTTCCAAATTAATTGAGCCCTTCAACTATCTAGTATTCTTCTAGGAGAGAATGTATAGCTTGATACAAGTGGCAGAAGTGGACAAAGAGCAACGTAATGGATCAAAATTGGGGCACCACTTTTGTATGTAAATGTTGGCATTTTCCATTTTCCAGGGTCCATTATTGATGAAAAAGATCATCTTTTGCATTCTTGGAGGTGGCTGTGTAGAAACCTTTGGGCAAAAAGTTAATAAAAAGATTTACCTTCTAAGTTTTCGTAATGGAAGTGGACAAAGAGCAACATAATGGATCAAAATTGGGGCACCACTTTTGTATGTAAATGCTGGCATTTTCCATTTTCCAGGGTCCATTATTGATGAAAAAGATTATCTTTTGCACTCTTGGAGGTGGCTGTGTAGAAACCTTTGAGCAAAAAGTTAATCAAAAGATCTCCCTTCTAAGTTTTCATCCCCTAGCCTTGAATGCTACTTCTTGACAATTGAGCATCAAGCAATTGTCCAATAATTGCACGATTGATGAACAAAGTTTTGTGTTTGAAGGACTTAGCTCCATCGATTGTTATCTTGAGTTGCAGTTTGCTTTTTTCTACTACACCATCTTTTGAGAGGTTTTGTGTGCTAGTTTTGCTTCCAACACTTAGATGAATTTAGGGATTTTGCTTTTTTAGGGAGCGAGCCATTGTAGAAACTCTTTTTAGACACAAAAGTTATGCATAATATGTATATATGTTTGTTAAATTTATATTAAATATGATTTTTTTGTTAGTTAACATGGTTAGGCACCTAGAATCCACAAAAATAGCATCCAAAGATTTTGGAAACTTATGGTTCACTTGATTCAATCAATTATATAGAGGCTTATCCCTCCCACTTTAAACAACTAAAACATATTACATTCTATCATTAATTATTTCAAAGCATATGACCTTCAAGTCATTAGATATGAGTTACAACTAGGATATTTCTTTTTCTTTTTCTTAACGTCAACTCAATCTTGCTCTTTAGTAAACTCTCCATCATTTTAGCTAGGACATTCATTATCACTAGTAGCTTCAAATATTGTATCCATTTTCACTTCAAAGCGTCCTAACATTGGCAAAAATCTAACCAATTTAACAACTTTGAATGAGCACAAATTCTTCTCAACATCTTGATCAAAATCACATACCTCGTGTCAAAAGGAGGATGGAGTGGGGAAAGAAGCCTATTCCATTCATGGAGTAGGCATCCATTGATTCATTTTCCTTATTCTATAGAGTTGTGTTGTGAAATTTTGTACAAATGTCTATTTTCTAAGGAGTGATAAAATAATGATGAGGTTTGGCTCCCACCCACGAAGAGGTTTTGTTGAATTCATCCCCAAATTTGAAGACCTTCATTTTACATTGGGAAGTGAGATTCCCATGGTCAAAGGACCTTTTGCACATAAATTTGAGTTTCTTATGGACTTGTTGCTTCCAAGATTTGTCACCCACCATTAGAGTAATTTCCTTAGGAAAGTCTTTTGTGAGTTCCATCTCTACACATACAAATGAGTGAAAGTGGTAAACATTTTATTAACAGTCTCATTGGCTAGACAAAGAAATTTTCCGAAAGAGTTAGCTATCGTTGAGAAGGTTGAAGGACCCTAGAATTGGAAAGGAAGGTAAGGCAATCTAACCCAAAAGAGTTTAGAAGAATGGGAGTCACAACGGGGATCAAAAGAAGAGAACCAAGGTCTTATGCTTAGGAAATTGTCCTTCATTGTCCACATACCATACCACAAAATATACTCTCTAGCTTTCAGATAACCAAATTTGAGAATGAAGAATTTGCCAGCGCAAGAGTAAATGAAGATTTCTCCTTCCGGAAGAGGCCTCTATGTGTTGGAGATGCATTCATGGAAGTTTGCCAATAGTGTAATTGGTTGTAGCTTCAATTTCTGTCACGCAGACTAAAGGCAAGCCCATTCGTTGATCCATGTAGAGATTTGGTGGGCTGAGAGCTCAAGGTGTAGAGACCATCAAGGGCAATATAGCATTGGAACCATTTCTTTTAACATTTTGGGGATTTATATTTGGAATATGGCACAAATATCATGTGAATGTTATATTTGTGCATATTTGGCACGGTAAAGAAATGTTTGTTTTTTGGGTATGACCAGATATGGTATCCAAGATGTATGGTATTCGTATTTGGTCTGATGGTATGCATACTAGGGGAGAGGGGTGGTATATCTTGTAACTTTGGACTATAGTTTATTGGTGAATCAATAAATGTATCAACAATGTTGCTGAATAGGTTGGGCTACATTTGGCAATGGTAGCCTAGGGTGTGTGAAAGTGGTGCTATACTAGTGTTCTTTGGCTATGGGAACTTGATTGAAGATTGAGAAGGCATCCATAACATTCAAGATCCAATGACCAGTTGTGGGAGTGTTAGTTTATTGATTTGCTTGTTAAAATGGTTATGCTTGGTGCTTGTTGTATTAAAAAAAGGTTAGATACTGTTGGAAATATTGTTGTCATTGATGTCAAAGGTGGCCGACACATAGATCTATGTTTAGCACCCATCTTATGAAGGAAAATTAAAATTAAATGCTATGTTATGTGGGCTGACCTCCCCTAAGTGTGGCGCCCAATTCTAGTGAGTTTAAAAATTAAAAATAAACTAATTTTATTTTTTTGAGAGGGATGACCCCCCTTGGATGCTGTGACCAAATTTGGGCAATAAATGAAAAATAAATAAATACTTTTTGTGAAAAGAGGGCTGACCCCTTTTAAGGACTCACCTCCCTTGGGTGAAGAGGCATTTTGGGAGATATAAAAAGAGGTTGTGAGAGAGTTTCAAAATCAATCAATTCAAGGAACATTTTTCGTGTGAAGAGCAGAAATAAAAATCTATTTGAGCAGAAATAAAAAGCTATTTGAGCAGATTTATAGCAGCAATTTGATGAGGAGAAAAATAATAAACAAAAGCAAGATCATGGCAGTTTATGAGCAGACTTCATGAAGACATTATTGCAGATTTTGTGAAGACTATATAGCAGATTTATGAGAGGTAATTTGGCAGATCTGTGAGAAGGTGTTAGGGCAGTTGCAAGTTATCATATTATTCTTGTGGAGGTTGGAGCCTCCTACTTCCTACTTGAGAAGATCGTGAGATGGGAGCCTCTTATCAAAGAGATTGGAGTCTCTTGTTGAGTTGGTGCTCAATGGAGGGGATTGGAGTCTCTAGTGGGTTGGTGCCTACAAATGTTGTAAGAAGATTTATACAAGCAAGTTTTTGGTGTGGTTTTTTCCTGTAAGGGTTTCCACGTAAAGTTGTGTGTCTTTTGTGCATGTTCTTAATTGCAACATCTTGCATGAATGATACTGCTATGAAGAATTAGAGCTTTAAGTAATACTGCTATGCTTGATTAAGATGAGAAGTAAAGTTTTGAGCTATATTGATTCACCCCCCCTCTTTCAATATAAGTGTGTTTCATCAGATTTAATAGACTTATGCAACCTTGTTTCTTTAGAGGCAATATATGATTAGCTAATTGTAGGGTACAAGTGATTTATATATAAAGTAAAGAGTCTTTGATAATGTTGACATCATTATTGTGTTGGATGTGGAAATAAGGTTAAACTTGGCTTTCTTCCTATTAGATAGGCATGGAGTCTGTTTTAGGCCAAGAATAAATGATTATAGACTTGAGGACCATGCATGCCACATGGGAAAGAAAGAAATTATGTTGATTTCCTTGAATGATCAAAGTCAATCTGATTACTAGGTACATCCATTTACAATACATATTTGAAAAAATAAGATGTACAAATGAAAGTTTGGCAAACTGATTTAAACGTTTGAGTTTTGAAGTGAACATTAACTTGGTGTTTGTCACTCCTCCTCAACCCTCTTGCTCTCCATTCTCACTCTTTCACCTTAAACTTGCAACTCTCACTCTCACACTCCACTACTATGGTCTTGTTGATTTTTTTATGAATTAAATTGAGGATAGGAGGCAGTTTTTAAGAGTTTGAGCGGTTTGGGTGGAGCCCATGGGCCATTAGGGTTCAACCTTGGGCACAAAGTTCAAAGAAAAAATTGATTTTCAAAAAAAAAAGCATTTGGGTCGCCTGGTCAAAGGAGACTCCTAGGTGTTTTCGAGACGGTTAGGAGACTTCTAGGAGTCCCTTAGACGTCTCAGCGGCGTTTTGGAGACAATGAGATTGGTGGTGGGGCGGCGAGGGGATGTCTCCCCCAAGTTTTCGAGAGAAGGATGTCTCGAAAACATTGTGTTTTGGCGGGGGGATGTGTCCCCGTTTAACATTGTTTTAATGCCTTTTGGATGTGATTGCCTAAAGTGCTTCAAAATAGTAGTTGCTTGAACAATATACGAGGCAAGTCACACATGAAATTCTTCACAAATTTTGCCTCATAACAAAAGGCAAAATCTACTTTTTTGAACACTTTCGACTCAATAGTAAAGCTTTTTTGATTCTCCATGTCATCACTTGATGCAAGAGGAGTATACTTAACTATTAAGAAAAAAAAGATCTGCAGTCCTACATATCTAGAAAGACTAGCCCTAGACACTCTCTTGCTTTGATACCATGTAAGATTTGGCTATGAAGGTATTCACCTAAGATCAAGATGCAATATGCAAAAAAGATACAAGAGAGATACTCAACAATGGGCTATACGTGGGTATATAAGGGATACACCACTAGGATATGTGCATGTACAACCAATATGGGACTAAGATGTAGTCATGTGTGCAAAACATCTTCACCAAACAAGGAAAATACAAGTACAAACTACCTAAGTAGAACCAATGTATTTTAGTGCATTTTCATATCTCTCTTTGGGATTTGTTTGATCTTCAGGAGCACCCCTTACGAGGGGATGAATAGTTCACTTGTTTCTTAGAGGCGCAAGCTAATCTTAAGGGGGAATGTTGGAGATTGCAATCTTGACATGCACCTCTTTCTTATGGGTCGTATTGAGTTATCAGCATGTTGTATACCCTAGTGCCACTTTTCATCTTATTTTGTTACCTTGTATAGGGGGGACCACATGTTAGTGAGACTACTTTTATTAAGTGATGTAAAGATGTGTTTTCAGTTGCATCTTATTGGGATAAGTGTCTTGACCAAGTTGGCCAATCCTCTTCCTATGTAGGAATGGTGCATAAATAGGGGGCATTTGTCTCGCCATTACTCTCAATCCATCTTGATTTGAACATTTTTGGTGCCTAAGGGTATCATGTGTTTCAATTCTCTCCACTTTTTTTATACCTATAAGAAGCCTTGGCCTAAGGGCATGCCACATAACCATATCTATTCATGTTCTTTTCTTCATTCGAGATTATTTCATTTCTGTATCCTGAGTTGAGCAACATCACCTAATTCCTGTTGCATATGGTTATGAAAGCTTTAATGTGGGACCTATCCACAGCCATTCAAACACCTCTAAAATTAAAATCCTGACCTTGAGATATATTTATTTATTAAAAGCAGCTGAAAATTTTGAAAAATGTTTCTTATAAATTCTATTTTTTTTAATATATATGACATCCATCCACCCGCACCCAGTTTTCTTTTAAATAAAGGTGTACCTGTATCCATCTATGTGTACTCGAGTTACTATGGTCATCAATTATGATTAAGAAAATATAACTTATTCTGTTTTTGAGGTTTCACTTTTCAAGGATTCCAGCAAGATGACATCTGTTGCTGATGTTCTAAAAGCAATGTAAATAGATAAGTTTGTCAGGTTTTTCCTAGCATTTTTATTCAAATTTTTTTATTGATTTACACACTGAAATTGTATGGTGATATAGGTGCCACTGAAGAAGCAGCTGAGCTTTTAGGTGATTCAGCAGTTTTCCGACTGCAACAGCAACAAATGCAGTTAGAACTAAGCTCTCAATACTTGGCATCATCAGGTGATGAGCGTGTTTTGCCGCCCACCCGCTCTTCCCACTCTGGTGAGCCAAGCCCAAGACAGGCAAAACAATTAGCTGCATGTGGTATGGGAGAATTGCCAGCTGGACATGCTTCTGGTCCAGTTCCAGGGAATGTTGCCCTTCATAACACACCATTTCCGGTGAACATGACAGCATACAATACTCCTTCTCCAGTTGCCTCGCAAGTAAGCCTTACAATCCTAGCTGTTTTTGAAAAAAATTGTAATCACAGATTTTGGAATCGGGATTATAGTTTTCATGTGATGTGGTCTGGTTCTCAAGTTTTTACATTGGTAGAAAGTTTCTTGAGAGTACCTTGGTTTCTCTTTAGTCATTTGATGTAGTATTTATCTCCTATGCAGACCAGGATTGTTTTGTGAATTGCAATCAATATTCATTTGATATATGCAAAAGTAATTTATTCAAATTTTCAGAGTTCTGCACTTTATGTTATGACTTAGTATGAATTTAAGAGAAACTTAATTTACTTTTCTATTGCTCTTTTTTGCTAATTTGCATAACTTTGTGGCAAGAGCATGTATTACATTATAGGAGTTTTATTACTAGAGTTGTTTTAGAGAGCTTGTTCTGATGCCCAGTGTTTTTATGTCCTGCAATTCAAACAGGTTATTCCAGCAGGTCCACCACCTCTAAATAGAAACATTCAATACCAGCAAAATCCTAATACAACTGCTGCAGATATATCTCCAAGGTCAGGCGTCAACGCCCCAGGTCAACCACCAAGAAGGAAATTTATGGATGAAGGCAAATTAAGAAAGGTTTTCACTCATTCTTTTTATACTTTGACACTTATTTTTTCTACATTTACTTTATTATACGTATTTTGTATCTTATTAGATAGTATTCATTTTGTGTAGTAAGCATTCTTGAAAGTTTTTGTGTTCTCAATCCATTCTCCTAATGAGTTTTGGCTTCCACATTCGTACATCTGATTGTTTTCTATTCTTCACCCTGGGATGGTCAGCTTATTTTTCGTTATTAAATGTTTTCTGTTGTCTGTAGTCCACGAGTAGCATAACATTCTTTTATAGCAGTTCATGATGGTTAAATTGCTTTTATATAGCCTGCATAGTTATTATGCCTTATTATATATTAAAACAATAAACTGGGAGTAAGGTTGTTTACTTCCTTCACTGCCTAGTTGCCTCATAACTCTTGGTTGTGTCTATAGAAAAGTGTACCAGTTTTTATTGACTTAATATTAAAACCAGATTGTTTGACTTGATTTTCTTAAACCTTTTTCTGATTTTATGTCCTTCCACAAGTGGTTTTTTATTGAAAATGGCTCAGTGTATTTCATCCTCTATAGCATATGACTGGTTTAATGCTAAGCTGTTTTTTCTGTATGAAGCTGAATAATGTTATGTTCTGTTTTCAAATGGTGCATACCTTACTTTTTCTTTTTCCAACCCGTTTGCATTTTATTTGGGAAGCTAGAATCTGGTTCTGTTGCTGTGGAAGATTTAGTACATTCATTGGATGACCCAATCCTGTTTTGCCTGTATTTTTGCAATACCAGATATTACTGTTCAAATGTGGCCAGACATCCCCAAACCGTTTTCAGTTTTGTTTAGCCAAATGCATCACAGATCTTGTATTTACCTTCTCATTCGTTCCTTTTGATTGGGTTTGAGTGCAGAGCATTCGATCATCTTCCACACGTGCTGCATACTCCCAGGTGCATGCTCATGCCTCTCTCACATTTGAGGACTTGTTCAGTCACCGTGATCATATGATGTAGATTGTGGAGCCTTTGTATGGTCTTTACTGGATTTAGTGCATCACTGCTATGTGGAATTCTATCCTTATAGAATGGTTGAATTGTTGCTTGTGTGAATCTCAATGCAAAATGTGCATGAGAATTGCAATGGTGATTTTCATATTTGTTTTTACAGCATGTTTAGGCTTATTTTCTGTTGCAACACAAAATATGACATTTAGTATTATCATGGGTATTTTCTGTGGTTTATCTCATTAGCAATATGACATTTTATTGCAGGTATCAGGAAGGTTATTTTCTGAGACAGCACCCCGCCGCAGTACAAGGCTTTCTGGTGATGCAACAGGACAAGTTAGCTCATCTGTTTTGTCAGTAGGGGGAAATGGAACTGGGAATTCCTCTTCTAAACTTGCTGGAGGCTTGTTGATTACAAACAAGTTCAATGCACCGAGCATGCTTCGAACAGCTACTGCTCGTAAAGGGCACTCATTGACTATAGAAAGCAGTTTGGAAGCTGGTATGTTAATACAACCTAATTTCACTTGTGCATTGCAAAATCGAAGTTAGGAAGGGTATTGTGGTTTTTTGTTTTATTTGTAATGTAGTTTTTTTCTCATAATTTATAACTCAAAAGAACTGTATGGAAACATCTCATGCTTTGGTCTATAAGCACACATTTCTTTATTTGCATAATCCTGCGTGGTAATCATAACAGATGCTCATTAAATGTTTACAAACTGGTGAATTTCAGATTGGTAAATTTGCCTATTCTATGTAATAACCTCATTTCAACTTCAGACAAAGACAGCTCATTACACTTTCCCCAATAGATGGTTATTAACATCATTCATTAGTACCAAACTATATGTGCACTGCGTGAATGATGCAAAATATTAAAACAATTATGCTTGAATTAAATTGACAGTTATGATAAGCTGAGTGTCAGATTAACACATGTTTACTCTACCAGTAGGAAATTTATTTCAAGTCTGGCAAGTAACAATAAGCTTTGGCATTAAGTTTACTTGAGCGCAAGTTATTTGAATTAGAATTTTCTGGTTAGGTAGCTGAAGCATTGGGTATTAAATTTTAACTATTATACTATCAGTGATCGCATGAATAATGCATGCTGCAAATGAATGATATGTTTATTTTAAATATGGGAGCTGAATGCATGCAGCTGATTTGTAAGCATCTTGGTTGTATTAGTATCTCTTTACTACATTTAACCAAAGAGGATAGAAGTACCAAGGCAGTCAAGTGAATACAGAACCTTTGGATTCAAAGACATGTGGCCTGGATTCAGAAACAGTATGGAAAGATGAAGAGGAAGGTTGTTAATTGTAATGTCCTTGAAATAACTTGAGTTATTTTGGAGGGAAAGGTCATAATGGCGTTTTTAAACACCCATCTCGATTTAAAATAATATTAAATAAATAATAATTAGATATTTAATAATAAATTCAAATTATTATAATAACATTTAAATTTAATGCCTTCTGGCCGACACTTTCCTGTTGGCGCCAAGATTTAATATTTGAATTTTCTCTTGCTGGGCCGACATCATGCTGGCATCTGTTTTTAAGTTGGATCTTCCGCCTTTGGGAGATCACCACGGATTTTGGACTTCATGTCTTGCTGCATGTGCAGAGGACGTAGTTGCTCTGGCGCAGCACTCAGGTACTGGGCGTGTAGCTACAGGCCTGAGGGAATTCGTGTTGCCTTCATTTTGTCTAGCATCACTTTCTGAGTCATTGTCCCCTGCCACCGTCTTAAGGAATCATTTCTAAATTGCAGGTTTGAGGGCGATTCATCCCACAGCGTAGCCGAGCCTCGCTCTGGCCAACCTCGATGAACAACCACCCACAGTTGGCCGCTTCATCTCCTGTCGACACACACACCACGGCATCACCAAGGTTCTGGAGATAAGTCGATCATATAATACGAAGCCTGGGACCGAATTCACATCACACTCTGAGGCTTGTTGCAGCGATACACATTACCTAGCGAAGGAGACACCTCACGGAAGGACGCGACTCAGGATACTGAAAGAGATTATTCTTCAAAGCCTGCGCTTATTACTGTATGTCACGACTCCAGATCTAAGCGAGCTCATACTCTGCCGTGCATCTCTGGGATGTGCGTGAATTTTTGATTGCTTGGATACTCATGTAATACTCTGATGATATAGCACATTTCCGAATTAGCAGTGGGAAGATCTGCAAATTGTATTGTTTAGTGTCGGGATTGTTCCTCAGATCTGTGCATCATGGATTAATCATTCTCAGGGATCGGTTTTTGCAGTATGTATAATTACTATTGGCTCCATGTGATGATCTGCTTATCTAATTGAAATTCTGGCAAAGTCGTCTCAGATATTTGGTTATGTGCAGCCTTTACGTTGCATTTTTATGAATATAGATCGCAGTAGTTGGATTGGGAAGTGTTTGTGTTTCATTTTTAGGCAGACACCTTACATTATTGCCCTGAGAGTGTCTTAAAGAAAGCATTTGCTAGCTTCAACTACAATTTCAATCTAGTGATGTTAACTGACTTAGAGAAGGAAGATTCTTCCTTTTTTCTGAGAACATATAGCTTGTTTTTGAAGATTATCTTTTTAATAGTAACAGCTTTTGACCTGGATTGTTAGGCAACTAAGAACAAAACCCAGTGTTTTCATTTGTGATATATTTTGTTCTTGAGAAGGAAAATAGTAATACCAGATGTTTAAGCATTCTTTGTATTCTTGCGAGGCAAGCACCATTTCTCATCAAAATATATTGTATCCGCCACAAAACCTAAACCACCACCAAAGTGAATCCTTCAATGTTAATCCTTAATAAGAAACTAATAAGTAACCAAACTTGGGAGTTTTGTAATCTATGTGTATTTAAGCATTTGATGAAACCTAAAGAGAATTGATTGTTGAGAGTCAGGTATACCATGTCATTGTATTCGATATCTTGTTTTGATTTCCTTGAACAGGTCTGCATTTAAAAGAACACAATTTTGATTTAGAAAAGGGGATGGGTGGGCCCACAAGGACCTCCACACCCCTTTAAACTATACTTAAACCTAAAACAACTAAAAACAAAAATAACAAACTCATTTACACATTTTCCAACTTGTGAGAAAGAGCAGCAAGGGAAGAGGCAGCAGTGAAAAGATGAGAACAACTGCGGACAAAAGGCAATAGGGCATCAAATCCATTTAATTTAATGTAAGTTTACCGCTTACTATTTGTTTGTCCAATTTCCTTTGCATTTTTTTATAGTTTTTTTGAAATTATCAAACACATAGGGAGAGTATTTTTTTTATTTTTATTTTTGTATTTGTACTTGCAGCTATGTTCTTCTTCTACCAAGGGAAAGAAAAGAACTGCTAGTGTTGTAGAGTTGTTTAATATACAATCACGGGAGGTGGCCGTGTCTTTTATTGCTATGTTTTTTTTATGCTCATGTCATACCATTTCATGTGGCACATTCTCTCTATTTTAAACAAATTTTCAAAGATGTGATAGTTGTTGGTCCTTCATTTGTGCCACATGGACAACATAAGCTATGCATCACCCTCCCTTTTAGAGAGTATTCTTAGGTGAGTATGTTGATGGAAGAAATGAGACAAACTTAGGTAAGGAATGATTTCTCTATCATCACGAATGGGTGGATCGATATCAAATAGTGGCCATTCTTCAATATCATTGTCACATGTTTAGCCAACTATCATTTGTTTAAAGCCATTAATTGTTCAAGGAGGAGTTTGGAGCCACTAATGTTGTACAAGTGGTGATTGATTTAGCTTGTGTGTGTACGTTAGTTAGATTGGTGGTTGAGGGTGCTTACAAGTATATTTTTTGGACCCCATGTGTTCATATGTTGAGCAATGCATTGAAGGACATTGGGAAGATAGAGGGTGAAGGTAGTGGTGTTAAAGTCTAGAGATATACAAATGCTTATTTGCAACCATCACACTTGACTTGCTTTGTTTAGGGTTTTTTCGAAGAAGGAATTCATCAAGATCATGGATACTAGATATGTTAGCTACTTCATTTTGTTAGAGAGGATGGTTGAGCTGTAGGAGGTTTTAAAATTAATGGTGGTTAATTTAGAGTGGGGTAGATGGTCAAAGGCAAGCACACTTGAAGAAAGAATTGTGAAACAAAAGATCCTTGATGATGGTTGGTGGTCCACAATGAGGTAAGAAATTGTGGTTTTAGTATTAAATTTTTACAAAGTGGATGGTGGATGTGGCATGGCAAGGATGCACTGGAGTTGAGGATACTTGCCACTCACCTCCTTTCTTACGTTGCCATTTCTTTTGCTGCAGAGAGAAATTGGTTCACATATATAGCTTCATCCAGTCAGTCAAGATGAATAACCTTACCTATGGATGATTGAAGAAGTTGGTGGGCATACATAGTGCCTTGCAGCTATAGGATTGACAAATCTTTGAGTATCTCTAGATTCGAGGCTCATGTTGAGATGCTGTTTCCAAAGATGTTATACAAGTTGATGAGGAGGAGGCATATGAGGGATTGGTTGGGGTTCCGTTGCTTGAAGCAGCCCCTCATAGTGGTAATAAATCAGACTCAAACTCTAATTTTGATGCAAACCTTACCAATTGCGAATGTTGGTTAGGGATGAGTATATATTTTTTATGTTCTTGTCATTTTGTAGTTGAAACTTGCAATCTTTGGGCATTTTGTTGTAATTCTTATATAATATATATGTGAACAGATTTGGATTACTTATAGGTGAATATGGATACAATGCTTACTGATTATTAGAAATTTAGAATTATAATTATGTTGAGAGGTCTAACTAGAATGGCAGCGAAGGGTGGATTGTAATGGAGTGAGAGTGTTCACAAAAACTCCTCAGTGTAAATTTGACAGTCATTTACACATCAAAATAATAATTACTACTTGTTGTGACCTTATCACACATCGCCCCATTACAAATGGGGACCCTCGTAATTTGCTCTTTTAGGGTTTTGCCGTTGTGCATCTCTGTTTCTTCTGGTCTCTATTTGAGAGTTTGGAGTTTGAGTTTTTGAATGGTCGCTTGAGTCAAGTAAAGAATTTGAGCCCAAATCAATGTGCAAACATCATCATGGTGCTTAGGAGGCCCGAGGGATGAAGATTGACTGTTGTTTGAGCCAATTCTGACATCTACTTTTTGGGGATTTCCCCTCTGGACCCCCCTATTTTTTAGGGACTTTATTTTTGGCCCATGTTGGACTTCCTATTTTTTAGGGGCTATTTTTGGAAAGTTACTATTTTTGGAAAAGTTTCTATTTTTGGCAAAGTTTCCATCTTTGGAAAGTGCTCAGATTTCAAAAAATCAGTCAGAAGTCCTAAAAAACCAATAGAAAATCACAAAAATCAATAAAAATAAATAAAAAAGGGCATGAGAAAAGGGCACATGGTGAAATAATAAGCATGAAATTCATGGCAAAATTTGCCCAAGTATGGAGAATGGTGCCAAGATTAATGGCTAAACACTAAGCCAAGTCCGCCTGAAGCTAAGAAGCAATGGCATGAGTATATGGCAAGTCTGCCATAGGAAGAATGTGCAATGGCATGAGATAGAGGCAAGTCTGCCCAACACAAGAGGTTTGGATGGAATGACATAAGGCCAAGTCCGCCCCATCATGGCACAACTAAAGGTGAAATGGCATAAGTGAGGCCAAAGTCCGCCCCATGTAGAATGGCTTGGTGATGTGCCAATTCCGCCCAAGGAAATAAGCAATGGCATAAAACATGTGAAGTCCGCTCCAAGCTAGATGGCTTGAGCCAATGCAAAGTCCGCTCCAAGCAAGGGAGAGATGGCCTAAACATGAGACAAGTCCGTCCCCATGAAGATGGCTTGACAATGGGTAAAGTCTGCCATATGAAAATTTTGAAATGGCTTGACAATGAGTGAAGTCCGCCCCATGATGAATGGAATAAGAAAGAGCCCAGTCCGCCCACCATGAAGAGTTAATGGCATAACATAGTGGAAAGTTCGCCCAACAAAAAATAAATGGCAAAAACATTAGCTAAGTCCGCCATACTTAGAAAAGAGGGAGAAAATCGAAAATTTTGCCCAACTCTAGACATTAAAACATTAAAATATCAAATGACATGTCTAGATGCTGGGGAAACTCGCCAGAGATTTTATAAGTTAGAAAAATTATGGCAAAATAAAATGGAAAAAAAGATTTGTCTAAGGGAAAGGCAAGAAAATAACTTAGAAAAAATTAAATTTGCCGTAGATAAAAATAAAATGCCATAATTAAAATAATTAAAATAAAGGGGTTGGAAAATAACACATGAAAATGATTATTTTAATTTTAATTTTTGAACACCAAAGAGATGAAATTTAAATTTTGGAAAAAGACAAAAAGACTTGATTGAACTGGCGCCAGACTTAGAAGCTTTCTCGAAAAATGGTGCTGGAGATAAAAATTGCCATTCGAGAGAGAAGTGCAAGCCAAGTTTAAACTGGATTTAATGGAAACAACCGGATTTTGCTAAATAAATTGAACTTCTCATCTTTAAAATGGGCTTTACTTCTCATTTGTCAATCATTCATTTTTCGAAAGCAAAGTTGTGAGAAGTAATTTTGGCTAAGGCAAGAAAGTTGTGAAGTTTGAAGCAAAGAGAGGGAAGGCGAACTTAACCAACCAGCATAGTGATCTTGTCCATTTTATTTTTTCCAGAATATCAGGCAGATTTGCATTCTTCTCCTCATTCTGGCAAAAAACTTCATTCATCTATTGGATAAATTCTTTAATTTCCAGCACAATCTTTCACGAAATTTGATTTATCAGTTGGCTGGAATTTTAATATTCTCTTTGTACCATCTTGCAGATTTATTTTCAAGAGAATACAAATGAAGTTCGCCAGTAAGGTTCGCAGCCACAGTCCAAGATCAAATCTAAATGGGACAACATCGTGGACACCGACCTTGGCCATGTAGACTTTGATGATTTTAAAAAGAGGATGTACAGAAGAGATGGATTTTATTTTTTACACACGCTAATTGCAAGAAGGATGATGCACAATGGCATTGTTCATGCAGTTGGATTTCCGCTAGCAAAAGAATGTCCAGAGCTCATGGTAGAATGTGCATTGCACTATAATGCACAAGAAAGACAAATTGAAGCCCCTGATGGAAGAATGCTGGCATACTTAACTGAGCTTGCTATACAAGAAACATTTGGAATCCCAACCTACAACCGGACATCTTATTGGACCAAGGACGATGCACGAAAACTTTATGAAGACCAACAAGATCTTTGTGCATAAAAAATGAACAAGTAACGGTTGGTGAAACCCAAACCTACTGCCAAAAAGATGCCCAAAAAGTTGTCCAGAACTGATTTTAAGGAAGAATACAAAGATATTGTCTTGCTGCTGAATAGAATAGTGGGCAATCCTCAGGGTGCGCCCTTTGAGACCTGGATGTATTATTTCATCGATGAAATAACTTCCGAGGTAAAGATGTTCAACTGGTCAAGGATGATCAGTGACAGTCTCCACGAGTAGTTGGTCAACCTGGAGAGAACCAAAACCTTCCATATGAGTTCCTATGTCATATATCTGCTTGCAAGGACCTATAGATATGCTGGCCTGATTTGCAAAGGTGTAGTTGGAAATTGCGAAGGAGAATTCAAGGTCTACGACTGCTATCCTTAGTTGCAGTTGAAAGAGAAATCACATTTTAGATGGGTGCATGTTGCCTTTCTCATGTACATCACCCAAATTCTCCAAGGAGGGGCGCATCATAGACTCACCCGTGAGGCCAAAAGTTTGATCAGCAGATATGGATCCTGGTTCATCCAGTTTCCCAGATTTACATACTTCAAAATTCAAGGATTCATAGGTCGCCCATACAAACTGCCAATCTGTCCTACCAACAAAATGGTTCTGCTGGAAGTCTTGAGGCAATTGGAGACATATCAGAATATTCAAAGGACCAAGCAAAAGGCCTCCATTACTTTCCCTTTCTTCATCGGAAATATGGAAGAATCATGTCCATCGACGCAAGTGGCAAAAAGTGCCCAATTAGAGATACAAAGATACCATTCACTTCCTACAAGCCTAGGGCTGACTTCGATCCACTTCATCACATTGGAACTGTGGACGAAGGGAAATGTAAACACAAAGTTGACTTAGAAGACTTTTGGGCAAATGCCACTGATGAATATGACGTAAGAAAAAGACTGTGGTCAAGGCTGCCATTGTATATGATCAGAACAACATAACTCCTCCGAGTACCTAATCAACTTGATGACGATGGAGTGTACGTGCAGTCGGGTTTTGATGAAAGACAACCGCTTCCTCCTGTGAGATGGTCTGAGCCTGAGCTTGGTGACCTGACAACATTCATGAGGCCTGTGTTCAAATATTCCCAATGGTGGATGGATCAGCAAGTGCAAATTTTACGGCAAAGGAATGTGCCATTCACATATGACTTAATGGGTGATGCAGAGTCTTGTTCTTCAAATGCCGGTGCATCTCATGGAGGTGAACCAACGGACGCTGCCAACTTGAAAATGAGAAAAGAAATTAATGACTCTGCAAAGTAGAACAAGAAAAAAACAACAAATGAAGGACCCTCTCAAAAGAAGCAGAAATCCAAGCCCCTTCATTCGGCTACATCCAGAAATGTAGATGAAATATTAATCATGGAAGAAGACTCATGGGAACAATTCAGATTTCCTTCGCCAGCTTGAGAAAAGGATAAGGAGCCATTACAACTGGAAGATGAGGATCATCACTCCTCTACAGGCACGAAGATTCTTGAATCAGAAGATGATATGGATATTATGGACGAAGAATTTGAAGAGGGAATGATTTCCGCCCTCGAAGGAATTCAGGAAAGCCCATCTCTGCAGGAGATTCAAGATGCACAAGAGGTTCAGGATGTGCAGGACATCCAAGACAATCAGGAAGATGGAATTGAACAGTCAACAATCCCATATTGGCTGAAAGAGAGACTAAAGATAAAGGTGCCAACAGAGATGCCGAAAGAAGATGATACCGCAAACTTCTTGGCGAGGTTAGAACAGACTGCTACAAGGAAGCCAACCAAGAAATTTTCTACAATACAAAGAGAGGAAGTTGGTAACCGTATAGTGCAGATTGCAATACCTACAGTTGAAAAGTCATGAGAGGAGATTGCCCCAAATGAGTATGCCGTTACAACTATTGATATTGGTCGGACAACAAAAGGACAAGAAGTTAAGGACCTAGATAATTCTGTTGCCACCATCAAGTCTAGGCTAGAAAAAGAAGTGGCAAAGAAAAGGGAATATAAAAGAGAGATTGAGCGTCTGAAGGAATATATCCAACATTTAACTAGGCCACTCAATCAAGGTGACCAATCAACACCTCCACTTCCAAACTCTTCACAGGAGCCGGTCAGAGATTTTGAAGAGGAATTGACTACAGCCAGAGAAACTAGAGAATGGATGGCAGGAAAGAAAGAAGAGGCAATGACATTCTCAGAGAAGTTGGCATATGTTTATGAGCAAACTTCCTCTCTGCTATCACGAGTTGCAAACTTAGCAGAAGCATGGGATGGCCTCCAAGACATTCAAAATAAAATTATCCCATGTCTTCGAGAGATAAAGGGCATTCCGAAGCAGAGATTGATTGATGAGAAGATTATTGAAGCTGAAGCTGCATATGATTTCAGCAACTGGCACTATGCACTGATCTCACGAGGAGAAGTCCTAGAAAGAGTAAAGGAAGATGGCGCCAAAATTGAAGAGCAAGCAAAAGAGATCCGGAGTAAGATCTTCCAAATGGCTGCGGATGTGCTTGACAAAGATATTGTCCGAAGAAAACACTTGCATTCGGAAAATTTAAAGGATAAAGTTCAAAGAATTTTCTCTACCACTACTGGGCCAATCATGAAAGAAAATTTGACTAAAGCATTCAGCTTCCTGACCGTCCGAGACACCTTCTTGCTGCATGCATCAGAATGGACGATCACCTTTGCTTAATGTGCAGAAAGTTTAGACTTGTTGGAGTACAAAGTTAACACGTTGCCGGGCATCACCATGGAAGAAGTCAGCATGATCGTGTCCAGGTTCACCAAACGTAGTGCTTTGCAAGTGGATAAGGATGCAACTCCTAGTGAATAAGTTCTTTGCAGTTAACTGATTGTTGTTTAGGCAACCCTAATTAGGGTTTAGTTATTTTGAATCTAGGCCGTTAATCTCATTCTAATCTTGGCCGTTCATTGTACTTAGGAAACTCTATATAACCATCTCCCCCCCGCCCCCCAACCTTCACTCTCTCATTTCATAATTACGAGATAGAGAATAAGAGAGAGAGTTCTATGAAATTGTTGCTAAAGACTATTCTTGATAATAAAGTTCATAATGCATGAGATGCTTTGAATCCTTTCATTGTCAAATGGTTGCATGGTTGCATATTTCTCTTCCTCGTAGAGTTGATTTGAGTTAGAATTTCATTTGAATGTATTTTAAGGGAATGATAGATTGATCGTAAAGATTAGTGAAACTTTGCTCATACTTTCTTTGGATGGATGATTTCTATTCAATGCGTAAAGTTAGACTGAGCTTTTGATGTGGATGTTTCATTGTTTACTTTGAATGATATTGTTCTATTGATGGTGTTGTTAGTAGTAAAGAAATTTTAAGCACAAATCCCCAGAAGATTGCACTTGCTTTGTGTAGTTGTCGTATAGCGTGGCGAAACAAAGTATTGTTCTTTGGTTTCACTTAATCTTTACTGCCTCTTGATTTTGTAGGAATAGTGTAGGATTCCTCAACCCTTACTCCCTTTTTCACCTTTTTTTTATCTAAAATCAGAAAATCCCAAAAAAAAAAAAAAACACTGCATCTAAGTCCTTACTTTTCGAGTAGCCTACTAGAGTAAATCCCTTTGTGTTACCGGCAAAATCACATCATCCACAGAGCTTATCCACACCCAACTTACGAAACATTGGAATTGCTGTAAGATCTTTTTGGCAATCTTAGCATTCAAGGCAGTTTTTCAAGAGAGGATAGAGTGTCTTTGGATTTTTTATTCTAGAGTGTTTGTTGTGTCATAAAACACGCATCAACACTACTTAAATCTAATATTAAATATGCAAATTATATTTTTGACATTATGTTCAATACCCTATCTATCTGTCTATCTATATATTTAAATCACATATTGAAATGTTAAATATTAATAATATGAATTCTAGTATAATATAATAGAATAATTAATACTTAAATAAATGAAATGTTTGTTTAAATTAAAATCTGTCAGTGTGTTTTAGATAGATGTATTTATGATGTGTACTTGTTCTAACATGGAAAGAAAACGTAGTTATTATTGTCCTTTGCACGTTTCTTACTTTAATCTGCATACAAAAATTCTAACATGAGTATATTTAAATTTTTCAAAACATGCCCTTGTTGTATCTTCAAGGGCAAACACATGGATGAGTTGAAATGTCAGTGGACATGAGAGTAGATGGTGGACCATTAATGCAATTTCTGTCTTAATTGAAAACCATCTATAGGCCTCCAATCTCTAAGTTTTTGAGATAAAGATCAGTTGGTTTTATGTGCAATTGTACATTTAAATAGTCTTTTTTTGAATTTATTGCTCCCGCCATTGTTATTTGGCTTTTTTACCTAACTTCAAAACTATAAGGGTTTCGTATTCTCATCAATATATGGTTGTCAGTGTTGTGAATCTCACTCTCCAATGCTGTTAGCATTCGGTTAATTCTAGTTGTCAAGGTAGATGTTGGTTTTGTAAGTATTCTATGGTGTGTGTGATGCAGTCCAAGATTGGGTACCTGCAAGTTTAGCCGATCTAGGCAGCCTATCTCACCAGGATTAACAAAAACAATCGACCATTCTCTATTAATGAAATTGTGAACTCAGAAATCTGTAACATGCATGCCTTCATGCCTCATATTTTATTAAGATTTTCCTTACAAGAAAAAACATCAGTGCCTTATTGGTGTTAGGTCCTGCAACAGAAAAATAGCTATCATCTAGTAATTCAAACAAACTAAGTTTCTCAAAAACTGCAAAACATAATTGTATATCAGATGTTCCTGGTTGGTACAGGTATTTTGTCGCCTCCATTCTCTGCATAACTGAAACAACCCATCTGTTTTCTGATCAGTTTCTTTTTCTCTGCCTTACCTCTAAAAATCGCCACCTAAATATTTAAACTATCGGTAAGACCTGAGGTTCATGGTCAACAAAATAAGGTTGACGTCCCAAGTTGGGCTCATCCACTTGCTAGATTCTATGACAGCCAATAACTGCCAACTGACACAGCCATTACAATTTATGGTCATAAATTGACTGTCATAGGCGTTGGAAAAGAAAATCACGTCTGCTTCATTGCTCAGTTGGCTGATGAGTATCTGCTATGCTAAGTTTCGAATGAGCCAGATAAATGCCTTTGTCGTGTTATTACTCTACGGAACTGCCAAGTTTAGCATTCCCTGCTTACAAGGTGAATGAAGGTGACCTACAGATAATAAAAATAGGTAGAAAATCACATCCCACACTTGCAGAAAGGACCTGCAACACAAGTACAATGCTCCATCAGTGCGTGGCTATGTTTGTGGGGCATAGGCATCTGTATTGTATTGCAACAATCTTTGGAGCACAGACACTGCCATTACTATTTATTTGCTTCTATAGCAAGTGAATCTCAAATAAAGGGGTTATTTTTTCTGCAATATTTTCTTCATGTAATTGTTTTGATCTTGTAGTTTCTTACAAAAGCCACTAAAAGGGGTATCATAATTTCTTGTAGATAAATTTTCCACTGAAATTGGGTATTGGGTAACATAAGCTTTTGCAGGAACAGTTTGGACTTGAAAAGTCGATTGCATATGTGTAAAAGAGAACAATTGTAAGAATGTTAGATAAACATTTGTTTCAACTCTCTTTTGTGGCAATTGTTAGTTTTATGATCAGATTTAATGCACAGAAATTAATTCAAAATTTCAACACAAAGACACAGCAAATACCCTGGGAAAACCCTCCTCTTGAGGGGAAAAACCCTCCTCTTGAGGGGAAAAACCCAGCAACAAATATCTCTCTATTATATATCAATAATGGCAACAAGTCTCTTTACAATGAGGCCAATCTCAAGGCCGATGTGCAGCACCTTCACAAGATGCAATGATAACAAGTAATCAACACTTCCTTGTAACTCAGATCTGCCCTTAAGAAATTCGCTATCTGCTCTTGATAATTCATAATCTGCACTTGATTGATCTGCCCTTGAAGAATTCGCACTTGGAAGAGAAGAAATGCTTGAACTTGATTGATACCCAAATGGAGTGGAATGATCTTGTATTTATACAACTTGAAGGAGAGAGGTCACACCTTTTCATGCAAGGTCGGCCATCATAAAAATATAATTTCAATTTAATAAATACAATTTACAAGGAAGGTCGGCCAAGAAGATAATTACAAAGTTGCAATGTGAAGCGCCTCTTTACATTGAATATTCACATATACATAAGGAACTATGAAGCCCAAAGCTGCAATTACATCAACAGCAATGTATACTGACAGTTTAGTTTGTTATAATTGCCTGGAATTTTTTTCATATGAAGTAGTATAATGTAGGTTTTTTGAAAATGAAATGACTCAGAACGAGTAAAGAATATCAGGAATGAAAAGGAAACCTGATTTAGGAAGATGTCTCCCACAACCAGTTTTCATTTATTTTTTTAATTGTAGGAATATCAAAGGTTGTTGCTGAGCAGGCAAGGGGAATCTACAACACTTATTGATTCATTACAAATTTTCAACACATAATAACTGTCTTGAGAAGATACACACATGAAATACAATCGCTTCTATGACCTTTCTAGAAGTGATTATTGTTGGGATGATGATCAAATGGATGTAACATAGTAGGTTTTTTGAATCTAGATTGTTTATAATTTTGAAATGTTTGCAATACAACATTATGATATTTCTTTTTGATGCAGAATATGAGGGACTTACAAATTCTCATTCTATAACCATCATCGATTTGCTTAGCATTTTGCTTGTTTACTTTCAAATTACAAGCATTAGAATATAATATTATGGAAAAACAATGATATAGATTGCAGTCAGTATTCATGAAACATTGTAAAACTGCAACACTTCTTTTATCTCATGCACCATGCAAGTAAGATATGTACGTATACATGGTTATTTCTCTTATTTATTTTTCTATCAGGAGACTTATTAATTATATTATAACTTATGATTGCTTAAATGTATAGGACTGTTATATTCCTTAGGGAACTAGGCATCAAGGCTGGTTTTATTGGGACTCTATTTGCAGGTAAAAAGTATGAAGCTTTTGAAGATTCTGGGACAGAAGATATGATTGTTAATCCTGTTAGGCGTTCTGGATCTGTTCCAGTGGAAGATGAACCTCGAATACATAGCCGATTAAATGCAAATCGCAATTCAAGGTTACCAGAAGGCTCATTGGAGCTTCTAGGGCTTCTCCGGATTTTGGGGGAAGCTTTCAGGCATTCTTGCATGCATCGATGCAAGGTACTATATTATATAATATAGGAATATGTGAAATTGATTTACTTTATGTCTGGCATAAGTTGGAAATATCACTGTGAGAGGTTATGGTGTATACTCTTTGATTTGTTATGATCCACGGGTGATACAGGAGGCTTTACAAGCATTTTGTAAACTACCACAACAACATTATGCTACAGGATGGGTCCTTTGCCAGGTTAGCTGAATTTCTGTGTTGCTGTTCTTGTTGTCAACTTTATAATCCCGTATAATTACAAATTTATTTTCTTCGGAACCATGAATTCACAATCTTACGGACAACATGAAAAGAACAAAAAACTTTAAAACACCAATCATAACATGGTAAAAGAAGTTGTAGCAATGTGTAGGTGAGAGACAGAGATTTGATCTTTTTAGTTGGCCATGTGTTATATCATACAATCTAGAAAATGACTTCAAATGTTTTCTTGACATAGGATAATTTGTTCTCTCATGTGAAAGAGCTGTTATAATTCCCTCCTTATGCAAGTTACCTACCTCTAAGAATCATGTTTATTAAAGATTATTTAGGAGTTGACCCTGTCGAATCCTATGTTATATATTTATATATAAGTATAGCCTCTTGTCTTTATTTTACTTCCTTTTGCTTCATAGATTGAGTTTTAATTTTGGTGTAAAATGATTTTAATACTTTGATGGCGGGTGGCTTATTTTAGTTGCTATATATATTTTAGCTGCTTTAGTCTAAAATTCTGAGAGTAGTGAGTAGTCATTCAACCTGTGAGACAGATCTACTTGGAAAATTACTCGTCAACATGAGCAGGTGAGTGTCAGTATGTTTTATTGGGTTTCTGATGAGTACTACCTAGGTAGCTGGTTCTTTTTCCAACTTTTTGGTTGCCGTGGATTTGAATAATTTTGCAGCAATTTTCCTAGCACTGTGTCCTATAAATTCATTTCTTGTATCTTTTAACAATATTTTGGGCTGCGATGTTTTTGCCAAGTCTGGGTTTTAATTTGTACTTTTTTTTGGATCTAAGGCATTGTATGCAGATCCCCTGCAACAGGGGCTGTCTCACAAAAACCAGCATATCTGTAGGTAGACCTTTTCCTTTGAATGGCAAATTAGCCAGCAATCCGCAACATGAAGTGACTTGTAATTTTGGTCCCAGTCTTATTTTTCTGAAGGACTTGAAGAACTTGAAGATGAGTGGCTATGTGAAAATAAATGGAGTTCTTTGCTCTTTAAGGGGTAAGCCTATTATTCTGTATGGTAAATGAGTTGGCAATCTACAACAGAAGTCAATATAAAGCTTTATGTGGTTTAATTTTTTAATCTGTAAATTCCTGTTGCTGAGTGCCCTGTGGCACAAGATCCCATCACTGAGGGGTATCTCTTATGTGAAATTCATCGAGTACTTGCAACTGGCCTCGCATCTTGGGTTATGCCATGCCCAGAATTGGATGCACTAGTTCAACCGTGTCTACTTTTACATTTGTACATTTAAGCTTGTAATATTTATCCTGGCTATTGTAGGCATTGGCTTCTTATATGAAAGCCCCAATAATTATCATTTGAGCTCATCTGATCTGGCAATGTGTAGTTTGAAACTTCACCTGCATGCAAATGGAGACTCATTTCGTTTTTATCAGTAGTGTATACGTTTTAAATATTATTTAGGACCCGCTTCATCATTCATGTTTCAATCATCAAATGGAGCCACAGAATTGGGCCTCTCCACCTTACCATTTTATATAGAGTGCTAGTTATGAGCAACAGTTTTTTGTGCCGATTACAAATACTTTAACATCTTTGTATGCTGAAGTTAATGGTTTGTGAAGATTATTGTGGATTCTTTTCTCAAGTTTGGTTATAGATAGATATAGGAAAATTCATGGAGGTATTGTGGCACATTTTGCCTTTTAACCAGTGTTCCACGGAAACGTGTTTCCCCCCCTATTTGGCCGCGTTTCTGAAACGGGGACGTTTCGGGGACTGGGAAACGGGTACTTGGCGTTTCCCGCCGTCCCGCCACCGCCACTGGTGCTTTGCTGGAGACAGGGAAACGACTTCGCGTCTCCCAAGGAGACTTGGAGACGTCTCCAAGTTTCCTTGGGAGACGTCTCCAAGTCTCCAAGTCTCCTTGGGAGATGCCCAGGGGTTTATCGGGAGACTGGGAGATGCCTAGGAGTTTCCTGTATTTACTACATTTTGAGTTTTGACATTTTGCTATTAGTATCTGTATTTACTATTTAGTTTACTGTTTTACTATTTGGCATTTGGCATTTGCTACTCATTGTAATGATGAATCATGCAATCATCTTTATAGACTTTGTGATATCTCATATGACATCAGATATTCATATTTTCGATATAATAGAAATCTCCAATTTAACATTTTCATTTGTCAAATTTTATTTAGCAATTAGTATTCAAGATATCTTCGTATTTAGATTTAGTATTTCAAATTTTGCTATGTTATAATTTTACTAATTTGAGTAATTTCCTATAGTTTCATTTGAAATGTAATTCTTATACTGTTATACTGTTATACATCTTTTCAAAACTAGTTTTTCAAGTACTATAAGTATATGTATAACTATATCAGCACCACCACCCTGTCACCCCCCCGCCGCCGTCCCCCCGCTGTCTCCCCGCCGTCCCCAAACTTAGGCCCTTTGTCCCCCCGTCTCCGAAACGCGTCCCGGACGTCCCCCCGTTTCCCCGTCCCCCAGGCCCGTGGAACACTGCTTTTAACATGTTCTACAAACAGAGAGATATGAAGTCGATCTTCTCTAGTGTCCATAATTTACAATTCTTATAGAGAACTAAATGATAGAATCATTCTATCCCCAATGCTGCCCCGTTTAGTGATATTATTTCCAATCTCTTTTTTATCTGCTGTATTTGTATCTTGCTATTGGGGTCTCTGTTTTAAATGTTATCCTGTTTGTCTCCTACAAATGGCATTTATTATATTTAAATGAATGAGGCATGTAGGCTGGTAAGGCATGCTTTACAGATATAAAAAAAATTGTGGACTTATTGGGGCACATTATGTCTTTTAGCATGTTTAGTATATTTATTAATGGAGTGATATGAACTTGATTCTCTCCACTGTACAATTTTTATAGAGATCTAAACAACGAAACCATGGCATAAATCTATCCGCACTATTGTCTTCTTTAGAATTTTCTCCCTTTTTTGTATCTTGGTATTTTAGACACTGTTATAAATGTTGTCTTGTTTGTACCCTACAAAAGGTTTCTATAATTTTTAAAAAATGATATGTGTAGGTTGGTAAGGCATATTTTGAAATGGTGGACTATTCTGAAGCAGAGCGTGCATTTAGTTGGGCTCGACGTGTTTCTCCGTACAATCTAGAGGGAATGGATATCTATTCTACAGTTCTTTTTGTATGTCTTCTAATCCTTCTTTTCACATCAATATATTATCCAATGTATATCTATTTTAGTGTTGCCATGCTGGATCAGTCAATTCATGTTTTATGAAATGTTATATTGCTCAGAAACATGTTACATTTAAATTTAAAAATTGTTTGCAATAAATTCAGCGTAAGTGTGTGCAACATCAATATGATGCTGAGACATAAGTGTTTATTTGATATCTGCTACTTTAATTAATCTTTTTGATTTTTGTGTATTGAAACTCTTTTATGACAAGTGAACTGTTTATGGAAAATGCCTTGATTAGGATACAAAATATTCATGATCTTTGTGTAACTAACTCGAATAATATCACTTGTCATATGCCTTAGATTGGCAACAGTGGATTCAAGATTAGAATAGAAAAATGCAGTAAACCATAGTCCAAAAACTTGCATCTTGCCAAAACTTGCGTTTCAAATGAGTTTGGAGAATGTTGGAGAAGTGTTTTTTATTAGATTTGAATAAAAGAATACAATATCTCGTCAACATGTGGGTACAACAACCAATAATGTGATGTATTAATCATCATCAAAAAGTACAATTCAATGCAAGTAACAACAATTTATATTTTTTTCTTCCTTGCATACACCCTTGGGGTCCTGCTCCTTATAGTCAGTTGCAGATGCACCCTCAAGCTAGAAGGTAACGACTTCTCAGGCTCAACATCATCAGCCATGATGTCATCTAGTCAAACGCTTTCTACTTTTGCTTTTGCTGCACCTTTCTCTGCTTGCCTCTCAAAATCAACAAGCTCTTCTATAAATGTGGGGTTCTTTGTGTAGTTCTATTACTATATGGATCATTGTCATCCAAGTTAATTGACTCATGACTAGTTGAGCCCACAACATTTTTCAAGCAAAGGTGAAGGTTCTGTTGCACAAAGCCAAAGTCATTGAGACACTTTTGTGTCAACTTGTTGCACTCTGTGTGAATGGCATTAAAAAAGCTCCAATTGTGCTTGCATTAGAAGTGGTACAAGGTTAGGATGAAATTTAGAGGGCTTGTTTTTAAAGATTTGAGGTTATTTGTACCAATGCTCCCACCAAGCAGTTGCAAATAAAATATTTACAAGTTTGTTTGTAAGCAATGATTGTACCAGTGTTACAAGACTCGCCTAGACTCGCCGAGTCTGGGCGAGTCCCGAGGGGAGTGAGGCTGGGCGAGTCTTTGGGACTCGGCTGCCGAGTACTCGCCAGACTCGCCGAGACTCGCGAGACTCGGGAGACTCGCCAGACTCGGCGAGTCCCGAGCCAAAGACTCGGCCGTCAGTTTTGTGGGCATGTGTGTTAAAAAAAACACATTTTAAAGTTTCATTTTTTTTTTCTTTTTGTTTTTATACTTGCCTCTATTCCTCCAAAAGGCACTTCATTTCATTTTCAAGCTAGTAAGAGAGAAAAAAGAGAGAAGAGAGCCAAAACACATTTGCATTGAAGGAAAATCAGCAAAGAGATTGAGCACCAAATGCTTATTGAATCGCATTTGTGCAGGTTCGTAGGTGATTTTGCTGCATCTAGAGGAGTCTACAAGGGATTGGAAAGAGATTTCCATTGATTTCAAAGAAGATTGAAGAGGTATGTTTGAGTTTTGAGCGCAATTGGAGTATGTTTGAGTTGTGAGCGCAATTGGAGTATGTTTGAGCACATACACTCCAAGAAGCGCAATAGGTTGTCAGTGCAGAGGTTGAATGATCTTGTTTATGTTCATTACAACCTGCGCCTTCGCCATAGACAGATATTGGGCACTGACTTGTCACCCATCACGTTGGAGGAGGTTGATCCACAGTCAGATTGGATCACTGAGGTCGAGGATCCTATTTTTACCGATGAGGACCTTGATTGGGTCGACCAGGCAGATCGAGAGGCAGAGGCAATAGCCATGGCAGAGGAGGAGGATAGAGCACGAGGAGACACCTTGGATGCTGGTTTGGGTGCCTCTGAGTCTGACACTGAGACACAGGCAGAGATGATGGCTGCAACATCATCTAGGACCTCTCTTAGACGTCTACGCAAGAGGACTAAAGTTTAGAGCCTTAGTGATGCAGGCTCCTCTGAGCCATAGACTTATAGCTTTTGTTTTACTTTTATTATATGTTTGGAACTTTTGATGCCATGGATTTCATATTCCATGAGTATTGTATACATTTCACAACATTTATATATCTAAGTTCTAACTGTTTAACTTTAAACTTTAAACTCTTACTACTGTTATTGTTATTAACTATTAAGTATTAAGTAATTACTTATTTCCTTCAGCTAAAATTTGCGTTTATACTTTATACTTATGTGATCGATAGATGTTTGTGTATAGGATCATAGTAGTTTCTATTTCATGATGTTATTGTGTATTTAAGGTTTATTTACTAAAGGGTGCATGAAACAAGCTTTAAATCCTTAAAAATCTCTGAATTTCTTGGGTTTTTCTATTTGCCGAGTCTTTGCCGAGTCTTTGCCGAGTCTTGGCGCCGAGTCCGAGTCCGAGTCAAAAATCAGCTTGCCGAGTCCGAGGCGAGTCCGAGTCTTGTAACTATGGATTGTACACATCAAAAATTTGAATTTTGAAGTAAAGTGAAGATTGAGATGTTTTTTTAGTTAGTGGCAAAGCTAAGAGCCTCTTATTAACATGCTTGGAAATCTACAACTCCGCCATAATCAAATTCCTTACCTCAACCTCAAGTGACATCCTTTCAATACATGTTGAGAGGCCTTCCATAGGCATAACCTCCTCATCAACATCCTTGAAGTGAATTGTGAAGAACAATTTAGGGTTGACATAGCAACCCATTACATGAAAGGATTGGCAGGGTTGATTGTTCCATCTCTGATCAATAATGTTCCAAATGGGTTGAATTTTTTTGGATGGCCTTCTTGTATTTGCCCATGGCTGCATAAATGTAAATATACCCGATTGATTTTTGCTCCTCATCCACCAAGTGCAAAACACTTACTAAGGCTTTCAACACCTGCAAACAAATTAAAGTTGCAATTAGAAAAATTGAACAATATCTTGTAATTAACTTTTAAAAAAAGTGAAGTCAAATGATACAATCTAAAATTTAAATAAAAGTTTGAAGTTATCTTGACAGTTTTATCTATAGTCTTTGCAAAGATATCATTAAAAGTGTTTTTTCAACCCTCTCTCCATCTCTCCTATTTGAATAAGAAGAATCCAACCTGTTTAAGCTCACAAAAATCTGTTTCGAAATTGCTATCATACTATAAATGCTTTGCAAGCTGAGGAAATTAGTTGCAAACTGTTGGCACCAGCTTGCACAATTCTTTTCCCTTGGTGTGATCTCTCATCAAGTTAATTACACAAGGATGATTGTAAATGTATTTGATGATGTTTTTGGTGTCTTATACCACAAATTCCATTGCTTATGTCCAATAGAAGATCAAGGAAATGGGCACTCCAAAGTCTCCAAAAAGTGTAGGGTGCCTCTCAGGTATTCTCTATGCTGCAAGATTATCTATTACAACTTGGACTACATTTTTTATATTGACCTCTAACACAACCTTCTCTAACATTAGATTCAAATTCTTCGTATTAATGACTTTGTTTGAGGTGTCGGTGTTCTACAAGAACAATATCTCCACTTTTGAAGCCACTATAATGTTGATGAGTGTGCAATTCCTTCCATTTGTCTATCCATCTATATGGTGCATCGATGCTTGCGCCAATGCTTCCTTTGCTCTTTTAATTGTTTTTACATTTGCCACTACTCTCTTGAGCAATGACCCACTTATGTCATGTGGAGTAGGTGTCTTGTATTTTTTCCTTGCTTTTGTTAGGGTTGTGATCAAATCCTCCCAATATGGGCTTGTGGTCATGTTGAAAGGAAAGTTGTTGCAATACCAAAAATTTACACATGCCATGTTTGCTTTCTCGTTCTTGTCTTTGTTCAGTCTCTACCTTCAAGCAATGGCTGTGATCTTGGTGTGTTTTGTGGAACAAAAAAACCTTGTGATTGGACTCTGTTGGAGATTGAAGAAGTGGATGAACCACAATTGGAGCTCACAATCTTTTTCATACCTACCTTTGTTGCTTGAGCCATGTTGGGTTTCATCACCAATGCAATGGTTGTGGATGTCCTCATTCTTTTACTTTTTTTTTTAATTGTTTGTCAGTGCAAGGGCTGCATTAATTTCTTGTATAACCTTTGATTCAATGTCTAGACACAATTTCATGTTGCAACTAATAGTTTATGCCAGGTGGAATTTGAGGGGATTGATGCCTACACTCATCACCAACCCACAATAGTTGCAAATGACTATTTCCATGGTTGGTCTTGTTATGCTATGTGATCTTGGTGTGTTTCGTGTGGAACAAAAAAAACCTTGTGAGTGGATGTGCTATGAACACATGAACCACTAGAGGAGCTCACAATATCTACCTCTGATGCTTGTGCCATGCTGGGTTTTATAATCATTGTGTTGGTTGTGGATGTCCTCAATTCTTTTCCTTTTTTTAATTGTTTGTCAATGAAAGGGCCACATTCATCTCTTGTACAACCTTTGACACATTGTCTACACACTTTTTTGTTGCAACTAACATTTCGTGCAAGGATGAATTTGAGGGGATTGATGCCTACACTCATCTTCAACCCATAATAGTTGCAAATGATCATTCCCATGGTTAGTCTTGGTATGCTATGCTTCCTTTTTCCAATACTTCGACATCCACTTCTTGATGCCATTGGATGCAAGGTGCAAATCTTGGCATTGAAAAAATAAGAAAAAACTAATTTAGTTGCTGCAAATCTTGCATTGATAAAACTGAAAATAAAATTGGGAAACTAGTTTGAATACTTGTGAAACCCAAATAAACATTCAAGGGGAGAATTTAGAAATGTAAAAGAAATCTGGGAAAGCTTGGGAAAAGAGAAAAAAACATACCTAAAGCTTCAAATTTTTTTCTCACAATTGCCTTAAATTGCCTTCAATCACTCAAAGGCTATGTTGCAAGGTTCTTCTAGAATGCGCTCTTGTGTGTTTGGGTTTAGTTTGGGGTTGGTACTAGGGTTTGGGCTGGGATGACTTTCGGTGTGCCTAGAGTCCACCATAGTTTTGAGGACTTTTGACTTATTTTGTTTCAAGTCACAAACACGAGGGACCAAAACAATATTTTTTTGCCTCCAAGCTGCCATTGTTGGTTTTTGAAGGGGAGGGCTATAAGAAAGAAAAACCTACACCAATAGGGGAAAAATAGTTACATGGGGAAAATATATCTATCAAAAGTGAGTGAATCTTGTAATTTTTTTTTTTTTAATTTTTAAGATTTTTCACTTTTTTTCTTTTTTCTTTTTATAAGTTTTGAATATATTGAAAAATTGTTTATGCATGATAAGGTTTTTTGTTTTTTTATGTTTATATAGAATGGTTGGTAGTTCTAGTTTAGTTGCCCCCAATACAGAGAGCTCATTTAAATTCGATGCAGAGTCACTTCTTTGGCAACATACGACAATGATTGAACAACTTCTTAGTGGTGAGGGTTAATCTTTGATGTTGTAGCCAATGTGGAAATGAGTATAAGAGCTAGTACAATTGAGTGAAAGTGCACCTCTGCAGTATTTTTGGTTTGGGAACAAAAAATTGTCAAGGGATGGATATAAAAGGGTTGCACCACCTCATTGGCCAAGGAGAAAGCTTCCTTAGAGACATCAGTGAGAGAAACCAAGGATGCATGGCCAAAACATGAGTGTCCATTTTTGATGGATAGAAAGATTGCAAAAGTAGACCACTAATCAATGTCATTGTAGTGTCCGCTAAAGGGGCAATGCTTTGAATGTAGTAGATTGTGAAGGGCCAATATCCTCATACAATCCATTGAAATAGTGGGCCCCAAGACATTGTCCAAGTCATAATAGATAATGCTAAAAATTGTAGGACAACTGGTTCTATAGTGGAGGGTATGTATGGGCATACTTTTTGGACACCGTGTGTTGTCTATTCACTCACCTTGATATTTTGAATGATAACTTGGAGTTGTTGAAGGTAATTCAAACTATTTGTAAGTATATTTTTTAATTTTTTAATCATTGATTTGTGACATGTCATCCACTTTTTAATATTTTAAGTTGCTTTTTTTTACACCTTGGTAGGTTGCGGAAACTTGATTTGCATCACATACAATTGTCATATGATGACTTATGAAGGTGCGAGATGGATTGAGTGTTATGGTTATCAACACTCGTTGGAGTGTATGGAGGCAATCAAATACTTAAAGAGCCTCAAAAGTCAAAGCATTGGTCCTAGATGATGAGTGGTGGGCTCTTGTGGAATATGTTTTTGTGTTTTATTGATCCCATCATCATCATGATTAGGTATGTTTATATAGATCACCCATGCTTTGGTGAAATTCATGATGGCATGGACTGCATGGTTCAAAAAATAAGGACCATAGTAGAAGCCAAGGAGTGTAACCACACATAAGCATTTTTAAAGGGTGGAAAAGATTATTGTTGGTTGTTGGAACAAGATGACCACACCCTTGCATCTCCTAGCATTGCTCCGGCCCCTACCATCCTCATCCTAGAAAACTTTGGAGTAAGCAAAGCAACTTGTAGAACAAATGCTTCATCCAAGTGGCATTGCCAAGGGTAATGAAATTGCTTAAAAGATGTCACTCTCGAAGAAGAATGGTCAAGAAGGAGACTATTTGTAGACTGTAATAAATGACTTATTGTTTTTGGTTGTGTTGCTTTTGCACCGATTTTTGGGAAATAGAGAAATAAACTTATATGAAAAGAGCAAAACATATATGTTTGTTGCCTATAATAGATGTCAAAAGCACACATGTTAGTAGTTCGTCTCTATATGAGCAAACTTGTGGTTGAGCAAAATTGTTTTTGCTCGAATGTGGTTATAGATGAGAAGATATTATTCCTTTGGTAAGTCTATATGTAGTATTGTATAGGTAACTACTATTGATAATTCTAGAATGGGTTTTGAAGTTGAAGTAAAAGATGGCTTAGTACGGGAACATTAGAGAGGTCAAGTTCTAGTGGGGAGATTATGAGAACAAAATGATGCTTAGTCTTCACAATAAAATGAGGAGATCCAATAGTGGAGACCAAAGTGGTATAGTGCCAATAGAAGGGTGATCTATATGGTTAGGAAAACACATTGTGCAAAATGATGAGTAGGTAAAATTTGCTCTTATTTTTGCTATTTGGCAGGTATTTATATTGAGCAAGGAAAGAAAGAAGGTTATTTAATGCCTTGTCACTACAAGCATGTTATTTAAGATTTAATGCTTTGAAAATGTTGAATTGAACTTGTGCAGTTGGAAAGCATCTCATTCATTGAGTTGTATGGCATCAGGTCATGATCAAGGAGACAAGAAGAATACTCCTAAGACATAGTACCCAAGTGATGAGATGTTTTGGCAAAGAAAAGGTGCATCACACAACGTGTCTGTGATGTGTTTTGGTGAAAAAGAGGTGTATTAGATTAAGTGTTCAAGTGATAAGGTGTTTTTGTTGTGGAATTACTTTGTTGAAGGTTCAATGATGGATGTGGACTTGGGGTGTGTCTAAGATGTGACATAGGTAATAAGCACCTAACAAAGGGATACTTTCATTGCTGGAATTTTTTGGAGGTTGATCACTATGCAAAGGTGGACAGATTGTCTCATCTAGGACAGAGTGGTAAATAAAGGTGTACCTCTAGGTGTTTGAAGTTTTTGGAATATGTGCTAGGGGCATACATATTTTTGGTGTGCGTTTAATATCCTAAGATGCTGCAAAGGCTTTGGAAGTTGGAGTAGGTGATAGGGACATGTAGTTTTAGTAGGCATTAAAATGTTATGAGACTCTTCAAGATTGGACAGCGACACACATTGGATGTTTAGGAGAGTGATACAATTATATCCTTATAGCATATAGTATGGCAAGGTATATTGTATTTAGTCTTGAATCACAATCAATTAGGTATATTGAGATTAGTTACCTCAACAAACAAGTGAAGAACCCAATATTCAAGACAAAGCAACATATGTTGCACCTGGAAATCATGACTATGTGAACCCAGTATTTAGTATCACTAAGTATATTACTTGGTTGTTGTTGTTGCTAGTTACCCGTGTCCTCCAGTGAGATAGAATGACGGCCATAGGGACACTTGGGAATATTTTCTACATTGATGAGATTCATGTCTAGAATTAATTGGTTTCTTTAAGTTAATATTCCAACAAGATGACAATATGTTGAACACCCAGAATATTGGGGGAGGGGTGGGAGGTGAATCAGTATTCTCTTAAACCATCTAAACATCAAACATCCAATTACTAATGCATATTCAACTGCAGTGAGGAAAGAAAGCATAAAACATTCACAATATCACATAACACATGAACACCATGATTTTTACATGGAAAACCCAAAATGGGAAAAGCCACGGTGAGAATTTTTACATGGAAAACCCAAAATGGGAAAAGCCACAATATATTATAACCAGTTATAGTTTATTACAAAAATGCTCACTGCAGGTGGACTCTTTATCCATAGAGAAAAAGATAGAAGAGAGATGGTGGCTCACAGCCTATTTTTGAACTGGTACAATTGCATCTTATGTATGCATGAATTACAGTTCCATTGAAGCACAATAACAAACTTTATCTGATTTTGATTCATCACTTTGCCTCGCTCTTCATTCGCACAATTCTGATCTTTAACTTAAGATTCGCAACTCAACTTCGCATTGCTGTGCTCAAATTTGCATCACATAATACATGTCACATTCATTACCTCAAAACACTGAAAAACAGTCCAACTTATATATCCACATCAAGTATAACATCAATTAGGTTGGCTTAATTAGACGTAATACCCAAAATGTAACTTGTCAGCTCCAACACTTATCATCCACATAATGTGCCATAATTCAAAACTCAAAACATATTAAAATAGGTCGGCATGGATCTATAATAGATCCTACATAAGGTTGCAATACGAATTTATCCTTCACATAACATCAAATGTGTTAGGTCGGCTCCATTTAAGACCTAACAACAAAAGACTTCATTTGTGTATCCACATCTTAACACGTGGACTTCAAAACTCAATACCAATTGGAATCCATGCTCTACTGACATCTAACAACTTATCTTCAACAATGCAAGGCCAAAAATTCATCTGTGGAGAAGTGCAAATTCTCCTACACAAACACACTGTACAGAAAAATGACTGTAATATGCCAAGCTGAACTCTGTTACTCATATCTCTCAAAGTACTTGTCCAAACAAGATGAAATCTTGGATTTAGGTCCATCTAACATCCAACAAAATTATGTTAGAAGTGCAAAGTGATATCTTCATTTGCAGAGTGGTGCGGACCAAAAAACTGATGCATTGCTACACTGAACTGGCAGATTTGACACTTAGTCAAATTTCTATGCAACTGATATTTCTGGACCAAATCAACTTGCACAAATGTCTTCCTTAACATCTCAAAAACCTGTCAGGATTAATCAAAGTGATCCGCAAGAATGTTGACATCAATGACAACACTGTATTGCAATGTTGTGTACCTTCCATGGCTCATGTTGCTAAGCAGCATCATCAACGAAAAACTTCAACAATCTCCCCAAACTTCTAACACAATATTTATGAAATGATTGGATAATTTAAATTGCGCTTCTCAGTATTTTTGGACGCAAGCAATTGCAATTATTATTCAAGATGGGATTTGTCAATAAGTTAAACTTAGAAGATTTTCTATGCTGTGTAGATTTGGGAAAAAACATCTATGCTATTTTCTATGCTGTGTAGATTTTAACTACCTGCTTCAGAAGCTGTATCTGATATGTCTGTTACATGTCAGGTTAATGAATGCAAATAAAAACATTAAATGTGTGAAGTGTTGATTTTTATGAAAGCAATGACCTGAGCAAGAGCACTTAGATCCTAAACAGTACAATGTTTGGTAATTAGATGTATGCATAAAAAATATTGTTGGAAACATTAGATATCGACTGATCATTTTTATTTAATCTATTGGGCTTCTAGAATCCTCACTATCTGCTTCAGCAGCTGTGTAGATTTTAACTACCTGCTTCAGAAGCTGTATCTTATATGTCTGTTACATGTCAGGTTAATGAATGCAAATAAAAACAGTAAATATGTGAAGTGTTGATTTTTATGAAAGCAATGACCTAAGCAAGAGCACTTAGATCCTAAACAGTACAATGTTTGGTAATTAGATGTACGCATAAAAAATATTGTTGGAAACATTAGATATTGACTGATCATTTTTATTTAATCTATTGGGCTTCTAGAATCCTCACTATCTGCTTCAGAAGCTGTGTAGATTTTAACTACCTGCTTCAGAAGCTGTATCTGATATGTCTGTTACATGTCAGGTTAATGAATGCAAATAAAAACAATAAATGTGTGAAGTGTTGATTTTTATGAATGCAATGACCTGAGCAAGAGCACTTAGATCCTAAACAGTACAATGTTTGGTAATTAGATGTACGCATAGAAAATATTGTTGGAAACATTAGATATCAACTGATCATTTTTCTTTAATCTATTGGGCTTTGTACTGATGTTGCTGGTGGCTGTCATGCCATGCCTTGTGGGTCCTCTTTATTTTATGGATATGAGTGGGATGTTTGTAATTTACAAGCTATTTATTACAATTTTATATCCCTAGATTGTAGATAGGATTATGCTAAATTTTAATAAGCCCACCCACCCCTCTGGCCCCACCTTCCATAGTTTGCAAGCAATTTGTTACAGTGGCATTTCCTCATGAAGGGATTTTGTTTTTCATTTTAATACCATTTGTGTGTGTTTTGAAAATGTGAAAGACATTAAGAATGAAAAAATGGGATTTTGACCAGGTCAAAGCTGCACTGGTTTGACCTGGTACAGCCTAGTTACTGGGTGCCTATTAAACATGGGTAATCACATATTCCCTTTTTTTTTGCTTTTGTGGTTCTACTTCTAAAATACTTTGCTTTGTATTGCAACAACATATAGTTATACTTTTATATTGGAGTCGTAGATTAATGCTTACTGAGATTCTTTGATGTTTGGCAACTACTTTTAATTTTTGATTATATGCATTCTCAGATTATTAGGATTTTAAGTATCACCTCAGTTATTGGTCAAATTGATCTCTTTAAGAGAACAAATTGTTATAGTCGATAATCATTAGGAGAAAAAATTGTATGTAGTATAAATGTTGGTGCATGCATTATAATGGTTTTTCTACCTTCTAACTAAATTGTTAAGTGTGTTCTTTTCTGATATAGACAGACTTACAGTAACTGTTCATTGTTCAGGAAAGTAAAGTCCTGAGAATGTTTCCTTTCTTTTGTACAGATATCAATGACCGTTTGGAAAAAATGTAGATGTTCATTATCCAGAACTTTCTCCTTTATTCATATTGATGCTATTCTTTCCGATTAAAGCTGCAGTGTGCAAAGTAATCAGTAGTAAATGCCTCTTACATTGCCCTTTTTTTCAAGCACAGTAATCTCTTTGTATTTGCAGCATATGAAGGAGGAAATGAAATTGAGTTACCTAGCTCAGGAATTGAATGCAATTGATCGTTTATCTCCTCAGGCTTGGTATGTTCTATTCTGTTCATTCAGAGAATTGTTTTTTAATTTATGAACAGAGTTTATTTTGACTGCACTTTATAATGTTAGAATAGTCATACATATTAAGTGCTCGAGACTGAGAAGAATAAATTTTGATTATGTTGTGAAATTGTAGAGTTATCTTTAAAAAATATAATACAATTAAAGAGTTGATTTGGACCGTTAGTTGTTGATGTGAGTAATACGTTGCAGGTGTGCCTTAGGCAATTGCTATAGTTTACAAAAAGACCATGAGACTGCCTTGAAAACATTTCAACGGGCCATCCAGATTGATCCTCGTTTTACTTATGCTCATACTCTTTGTGGCCATGAGTATGTCTGGAACGAATTACCTGTTTATATGAATATTTTAGGACTAACTATTTATCATATGTAAATAATATTCATTGGTTGCTTTCTTGTTTGGCAGATATGTTGCTATGGAGGAGTTTGAAAATGGTATCAACTGTTTTCGAAGTGCATTGCGAATTGACCCTCGACACTATAACGCCTGGTGATTTGACTATCCAGATTAATTTTATGTCAATCTGAATGATGTGGAATCACTATTTGCTTTATATTTGGTTTTTTCTTTCTGCTGTTTGCCTAGATAGGAATTTAAATCATAAATTTTGAATAGCATTTTGCTCTCTGGCAGGTATGGCCTGGGAATGATATATCTTCGGCAGGAAAAGTACAATTTTGCAGAGCATCATTTTCGAACAGCTTATCTTATAAATCCCCGATCCTCTGTTCTTATGTGCTACCTTGGAATGGCTCTGCATGCCCTAAAGGTTGACATCGGGATTGGTTTTCTATAAGTGTAACCTTTTCTGAATGTCTTTCCATCTTAGTTTAATCTTGTAAAGTGAGGACCATATAGGGTCTACAAAATAATTGTCTCTGTATTAGAACAGTATTGATCATAATCTAAGTTACTGGTTCGGGTTTGGGGGTTTGGTTCGCTGGTTCGGCTAAATTTTTTGGGGGGTGGGTTCGGTTCGTTAGTATAAAAATAATATATATATATATATGCAGCCTAGAAGCATGAATTAGGATTAGAACATCACATAACATCATATAAACAACAAAACCACCATAAACTTGAATATCATTTAAAAGTTAAAACATTTAATTTTTCAAACATGCATGATAAATATTCATTGTAACTTCAAGTTCAATATTACAACACTTTTAAAGTTTTAATCATCAAATTCATCCATATCAATGTCAACATTGACATTAGATGAAGTAGGAAGACTAGATGAATCACAAGTAGTGCCAATGGCATTGTCACTAGCACTAGTATTGTGCCTATGCTCCTATTGGATATCGGACTCCTCATATGCAATATGGTAGGAAGTGGAAGGATCCAAGTTAGTATCCTTTGGCACTATATCCCACAACTTCGTCTCCCCTTCCTTGTAGTCGCGTTGTTTGTGTGAAAGGAGACGCAAGTTGGAATGCACATATACTAAGTCCTCTCTTTTTGAGAGCAATTTATTGCGCTTTACTGAGTGGATGAAAGAATATGTGCTCCAATTCCTCTTAGATGCGGATGAACTAGCAACCTATGAAGACAAAGTAAACAATTAAAATATTATAAATTATAAATTTATAAATGAAATTATGAAACTTTTAAAACTAAAATATGAAAATTAATTAAACTTGTGATAAAACTTTGATTGGAAGGGGCTGCAAATGTTGGAAGTATTGTCCATGGAAGTACCACCAACTATGAGCATCCTTTAAGAACCTATCACGAAGAGCATCAACACCTAGACCATTTGAGTGCACAAAATCAATGAACTCATTCGTGACTACACTTTGCAAATCTTGATCAGGGAAGAGTCTCACAAATGCTGCCTTGTACCCTTCAACCACTTCTAAATCTCTATATGGAGGAAGCCTTCCCGACACTGAAATAATCTGACTACTGTAGTATTTTGGAGTCAATGCAAAGGCAAGAAGGTGTAATGGAGTTGTCATTTTGTTCCATCTTTCTTCAACAATTGTTTGCACTTGTTTGAAGAAAGTCTCTTCAGGGTCTTGCTCTCTTGCATTGAAGGTGCACTTGATCTTCTCAAGCATTGAGTCTATACCATCATATATCTCTCCAATGCATGGTTTGTCCATGTCAGTATAGTGAATCATACTCAAAATGGGCTCAGTGAAGCAAAGGAGATACTCCACACGATCCCACCATGAGTCATCTAATATCATGCTCTTAATTTTTGTTGCTCTTTTAGTGTTGCTTTGCCTCCATATAGACCAATTGTTTCTAATCACCATGCTAGAAAGTGCCTGTCTAACTTTCACAAGTTGTCTCAAGACGATTGTGTTAGAGGCAAAGCGGGTCTTTGCAACCTATTGCAAATTAAAAAATAAATTAAAATTTAAAAATAAACTTTAAAGAAGAATTTAAATTAGAATGCACAATCAAATTATGAAAATCAGAAAATGACAAATGTAAATATTACTTCACTTACCTTCAATAGCTCCAATTTTGAAAATGATCTAAAGATCCCTTGAGACAAGTGGTGGTTGGTGACGAACATCTGAATGTCCTCAGCCTCAACATACAATTGTTTGATCCATGCAATTTTATTCCCAATCTTTTGCAGCATAAGATTGAGTGAATGGACTGCACAAGGTGTCCAAAAGATATGTGAATATCTTTCCTCAACCAACAACCCTGCAACTCTACAATTCTTGGCATTGTCTGTTACAACTTGAACAACATTGCGGGGTCCCACTTGCTCAATGGATGCAATGAGAATATTAGCAATAAATTGTCCATCTTTTACTTGCCCCTCACAATCCACGGCTTTCAAAAACATTGCCCCTTTAGGGGACACCTCTATGACATTGATCAAAGGCCGATTTCTTGAGTCCTTCCAAGAAACAATGGACACACCTGTCTCAACCCATGAATCTCTTATAGGCTTCAATGCATCTTCAACCAACTCAACCTCCTTTTCCAATAAAGAGCCATGCACCTTCTCATAACCCGGGCCCTTGTACCCTTTTGGAGCTTCATTAACCGTTCTCAACATCTCTTTCCAATATGGAGAATGAACAACATTAAAAGCTAATCCATTGGCATATATGCATCTTGCTACACATTGGTCGGCAAGGGCTCTACTCTCATTTTGAAATGCAAGTTCCAAAGGCCCCTTTGTTCTCTTGTTTGCAATTGGTTGTGCACTTTGAGCTTGAGGATCCAGAGTAGCCATAAATGGGTGGTCTTCTACCACAATATTGGGATTAGATGGGGGCTGCATTCCCTTTGATTTTTTTTTTAACAAAGGGTGATTTCCTTTTTGGGCTCCCCATTGATCTGCTGCATCTTGCTCCATAATGTATTTTGCAACTGTCTCAGGTGGAATAGGTGCACCTTCTTTTCTAGGGCAAGCCGTGATGCCTTTTCCACCTATGCCACACAAATGTGCTTTCACCCTATGGTATGAACTAGAATATGTAACTTCACACCCACTGCATTTCCAAACATAACCGCCACCACCTGGAATCTATCTTATCATTTCAACATACTTCCATAGAGGAGAATTTGGATTTGTTTTGAACTTTGAGTTTGGTTTAGCTACGGAGCCGGAGGTAGAACCCATTGACATTGTGATTCCTATGGCAATTTGTTTTGCAAACAACACATTCAAAATTTGAATGAAAACAAAATATAATAATTTTATAAAACCTAGCTCTTTTACATTCATAGAAGAATGGAAAGGAAAAACATAGATAAATCATAAAATGAAACAAAACAAAGTTTCTGGTTTGTAAAACAAAAAATGGAAACTCAAAAAAAAAAGAGAAAACTTTCTTTGCAAAAATATCCTTCAACAATCTTTTTGCCAGCCAATGAACACTTGCAAATCTGTAGGAATGGCAATGCAATCGTTTGTAGAAGCTTCAATGATCAATCTTCAACTCCTTTTGTCAATCCAACAAGCAAAAATGAGAACTCAGCCTCTTGGAATGAAAATGTTTGTTTGCAAAACAAATGAATAAAAATGAGGTAGTTTAGGTGTTTAAAGTGTTTTAGAGGTCACTTTTAGGGTTTCCTTGGGCGTGGGTCAAAGTCAAACTGCAGAAAATATTAAAAAAATGCAAAAAAAAAAAAACACTTTTTGGGCGTCCAAACACACCGGTTCGCCTTGGGTTCGCCCAGGTTCAACCTTCGTTCTTCTCGGGTTCACCTGGGTTCTGCATGGGCGAACCGGTCCTCAAAAAAGTGAACCCTGTTCGGACCCACAGAGGTACCGAACCAGGACCCGTACCAGCATCGAACCCAAACCAGAACCGGGCCTCCTAGGGGCAAACCCGGTAACACAGATCATAATTAATATTGATTTATCCAAAAACAAAGGGTGCATTTATTCTGTATTGCTGATTATATAGTCATTATTTACATATACAAGGAAGATTACTGGTGTTTGGTAAGTATCATGTATGAGATGCATATGTACACCAGTCATCTTTTAGTGTTTGTAAAGGAAAAGTAGTGGAAAAATGTGTTAGGGTGCATCACATTTTTTGGGGGCATCTTCTGTTGTGCATTTCTTTTGCTTCTGTGTTAGCAAAAATTTTCATCATATGTTCTATCATAATGAGAAGGCATCCTGTCACCGTAATTAACATAGCTACAAGTTTGAGCCTTTGATCATCAATACTAAAGGCCTCTTTATCCTTTTTGTCTTGGCAGAGACATGAGGAAGCTCTTCAGATGTTAGATCAAGCAATCTTTGCTGATCCAAAGAATCCTCTACCCACTTATCAGAAAGCAAATGTGTTAGTAAGCAATGAAAGATACAAAGATGCCCTTCAAGAGCTGGAGCTATTAAAGGAGGTTGCACCCCGGGAAAGCAGCGTGTATTCCTTGATTGGTAAAATATACAAACGGTTAAATGTGCCTGAACAAGCCATGTACTATTATGGGCTTGCTTTGGATTTGAAGCCACCAACTGCAGATATTGCTATAATAAAGGTTGCAATCATAACATTTAATGCTATTCTGATCTCATAATGCTGCATTATGTAATATATTGGAATTACCTCATTGAATACATTTCTCACTTTATGGAATTTGTGTGACAGTCTGCTATTGAAAAGTTGCATGTACCGGATGATATTGAAGATCAACTTTAGTCATCCTGTGATAGTGGAGTATATAATGCAGGGCTATGCAGAACATCTCTTAGTCTATCATTTCTCTGTGGTAGGACTTTTTGGATATCTATGTTTGCTATCATTTTATCATCATTTGTATTCCTGTGACTTTGTATTCAAGCATTTGATATGTTGTATTTTTGTGATGTAGATTGCAAACTGCAAGGCTTTTCTTCCTTTTGCATCTGTAAATTATTTGGTGAGTCCAGAGCCAGGCTACAATTTTGGAAGTTATCTAGATATCAATGTGACTTGGATGTGATGTTTAATTTCGGGAATTTATTTTTCCGACTTACTTTCTAGGTTAGCTAAAAAATCATAAATGCAGTCAATAACAGTTTACAATTGAACCGTTCAGTGCAGGAATTTCAGCCTGTATAACTAGCAATCTCAATTGCTGTTCGATCACTCTGAGCAGTATGTTTTTCCATATTTGGGGGCCTTAGTGAAATTTATGGTATCCAGAGCCAATCATACTGGTACTGCTTTTCACTATCCCAGAGTTCTAAAACTGTGTACCATGTGAAAGATGAAGGCCACAGTGGCTTTTGTTAACATATTATCTGTCTGAGAAAGCTAGGTAACTCCCATGATGCACCTGAGGTCAGAAACAGACTGTACAATACGGATCATTGTAGAGGATTAACATGGTAAGCTGCAAATTTCAATAATTGTATTGCAAAATGGCAAGCATCAGATATTTTATGATGTTTTGCAAATGTATTTTAACTACTTACTGTTACTAATTCAATTAAATCTCCTGATTTCAATCTTGCAAAATATATTTAGTTGCTGTTGGAAACCATGGACAAATCTGAGAATATATCACTTCTCGTAATAAGGATCCCTGACATGATTGCTTCAATATTAAAAAGTAGTGGCTGTTACATCTGTTTAGTACCTGTTTTCATTCCTTAGAATTAAAATAAATTGATAGAGACATTGTCACTGTTTGGATCCTTTGTTTGAGCTTGTAAATGTTTCGTTCAGAGGGGATTTAACATCACAGCCATCAATCTTGTAGATATACATTTAAGAATATATGTATGCAACTTGAATATCTTCATCACCAAATATTCAGAGATGCATCATCTGCTCTTATATATTAATTACTCTTACAACTTTACCATCAATTTCCAGAGCATAAACAAATGACAGGCTAAAAAACAGAGGCGTGCAACACAAATGGCAAACATTACATTTATAATCAAATAATTTGGAGCTATTAATTTTGATAATTATTTATGTTAAGACTAATGGACTCCTTGTTAACATTAGTCACGGGTACTTTGGACAAACTGGGAAAAATTGTAGCAACTAATAAACCCACCTTTTTTAAAACTCTGAAGTCCGCTAGGAAAACAAACATGATTTTGGTTGTTTTTTAAGGTATGGCTGGAATTCACTCCAATATGATATTGTTTTCAGTTTGCACAAAAGTGAGATGACTGATTCAATTAAAACTAATTTTGAATTGCACAAAGTTGTGCAGTATTTTGTTAATCGTTTACTTGGGAGGTAGGGAGTGGAAATTATTTCAGTTCCCGCAATTCAGGCCTCACTAATTGATGAGGTCAAATGCCTGTCCAAGAAGATGCTTTGTAGTTAGAATGTGATTCTAACATGTATGATATTTTCAGCAAGTACTTTATTTCATGCAAGACTTCATGTATATCTCTGTTTTTCTGTAGCAAAAAGGGATTTTATAGTTGAGAAAAGCTTTTGAATGGAGTTTTGAACCATGCTTACAAGAACCTATGATTTAGTCCATGGACTTATGAAGGCTTTGCTGAGTATATTTGATCCCAGTTGCTCCTTTTGTCAATACAATAGAGACTTCATGTATATCTCTGTTTTTCTGTAGCAAAAATGGATTTTATAGTTGAGAAAAGCTTTTGAATGGAGTTTTGAACCATGCTTACAAGAACCTATGACTTAGTCCATGGACTTACGAAGGCTTTGCTGAATATATTCGATCCCGGTTGCTCCTTTTGTCAATACAATAGCCGCCCTGGCCCCCAACAAACCCCCTTCAGAACAACTAGATACCACATTTAAGTGTGTATGAAACGTTGTGCGCCATGGTTATTATATTTATAGCAGTCCTGAACTTTATATAATATTATCAAATTTCTATTATATCTTAATTGTTGTTAGTTGAGCAATTAGGATTAGTATCATTTTTAAGTGATATTTTGTAAATAGGGTTGGTACCTTATACTATAAATTGTTTACAGTCCTATATTGTGCATTCAATGTTTTTCAATGGTTGAGGATTTGCGAGAATGTTTCCTTTAACATGATGTCGACATGATAAGTCTTAAGACTTGTATACACAATCCATTTAGGTCTGTAGGTCTCCCTGTGACGAATCTTGATATATTTCCTGTGGGCTTAAATACTTTGGATGATAGTCTTATATTTTTTATTGATAAAAAATTTGCATCTCCACTGTGGAACTTAGGAACATTACATGATGGTAGCTGTAATGAAGCATTTCTACGTTTGTGGTGAAAACAAGGTCAAAAACATATCTAGTGGAAAGATCCAGTCAAGGAATGTAGGTAGGAAGGATCAAGACAACATCATCTAGCTTGTTTATAGAGGAATTATATTATATATTGTTGAAGGTGTACAACCATCAAATTCCAAATTAGAGTTGATAACAATTGGTGGTTCGATTATTGAATTATACATGCCTAAAATAAAACATAAGAAATTTCAGGCATGTTTCAAATTTCTTTGCCAGCCATTGGGATAACTAGCTACAACTTGCATGCCAATTGTCATGAACTGTCTCTTGTCCATAGTGGTAGAAAACAAGACCTAGATTTTATTATTTCACTCTTAACGAAGGGATTAGTAACTATTCTTAGGCGAAAATTATATAGAATTATCTCTGCATGAGGGGCCTTTGCTACATGTACAAACATTTGAATTTCTCTGCCAAGGTGATCAACACATGTTTTTCTCAAGTTCTCAATGTGGGGGCCCTCCTTGAGGACATGTGCTACTGAAGAAACGTTATCGGTAGCAAGTCCATTGGCGTGCAGGTTAGATTATTTTGGAGACAAATTAAAAATTTCAATTTTCAATTCTCCCGGAGCTCTTATGGGGACAAACCTTGGATTTTTTGGCTAGGCGAGGCAGCATTGTGCATTGGTTTATGAGAAGGTTTGTTCTTAAATATTAGTATTACCCTTAAACAGAGCAAGTCCATTTGCAATTGGTTTAACCACATGGACGCATAGGCTTTCTACATTCAACTAGTTGGTTTGAATAATGCCACAACATTGCTATACATTTATGGGATATTTGAGTGTCCCTAGTGTTAAGGGGAACAAGGGATAGGGGTGGTTTTTACTTAATTAAAGTCTTTTGCCACCCCTAGATCTTTGAAATGAGTTTTTGGGGTGGCTTGTATTTAATTAAAGTCTTCCGTCACCCCTATGTTTATGAAAGGAGTTTTGGAGGTTCACAATCTTGAACTAGGTAGTTTAGGGCATGATTATGATCAAAGAATGAGAACACATGAATTAAGGATGGTCTAGATCCACTAGGGAATCAAATTGATAATTAGCTCATATTTAGGTGAGTGCCATCTCACATAGAATTTCATCATTTGAATATTTGACTATTGTCCTAGAGATGAAAGTTTAATTGAGTACACAATGAGTAAGGAGAAGTGTTGGTGATATACTTCTCGCCTCTACATTTTGCCCCCACTTTCGCTTGTATGTGAACTATCATAAGTCATGCATGTTATTGTAAACAAGCAAGCAACATGAAAGTAAATGGCAAGCACATGTAAAGGATAAGGATATGGATATAGGATGACATTTTGTTTGATCTTCATGTAATGATAGCTCTGTCTTTATACTTGCATGCACCAAATTCTTTTTAGTAGCGTTCGATAAAAATATTGAAATAAGCAATGATCAACTACTAGTTAACAATGCCAACAATGAAAAGCGTAAATTAAAGAGGTGTAGGTCTTTGAATGTACCACTTTAATCCAAAAGAGAGCGAAATAGATAATGGTGTAGGATACATTAATGGAGGATTGCAATCAACAAAGGAGGTGTAAGTTCCTTGAATGGGCCGTTGTAACTATACAAGCTCATTATAACTCTACAAGCTCACTGTAAGACCCTTGATGAGCTAGGGTAATCATGTGCATCTGGTTTAGGATCCTTAAAAGAGCTAGTGTAATTATAAACATGAAAGAACATTAGTGATATACTATGCCCCCTTAAATTGGTTGCATGCAAAGTGATGCAAAGAATTTGAGGAGAGAGAAAAAGTGTTATAAACATGTAATAGTGTTATAGATATCATTGTGTGACAAGCATGCAATAATCATTGTAACAAGAGGCAACGAAGTGCCCCCAACATTGCCCCTAGATGTGAAGACAAATGATGAGTCACAATAGCCAACATGCTAGATATAAACATGTACACATAGATGTATGTCATGTTGCCCCTAAATGTGAGGACAAATAACAACCAATATACTAGATGTTAACATGTAAGCATGGATATATGTCATGTAGGATGTAGTCATGTAAGACTATATATTCATGTAAGATAATATATGCATGTAACTATAAGATAATGGTATGTAAGTGTAATGGTATATCAATAAGAGACTTGATATTTTTGTAGTCCATGATAGTGCTTAGGAGTTCTTTTGGTCAAAGTGAGCATCATCAAAGAAAGCAAAATAAATAGAATAAAGAGGATGCCTCTTGAGTGTGGAAACATTATCAATATCATAGATGAAAGTAACATGCGAGAGACATACAAGTAGACAACACATAAGACATGATAAATGAAACATATAAAAAGGTGAAATGAGAATCAAATCACAAGAAAGGTGATTGGCCAAACAATACCAAAAGACAATAGAGGACATGAGATTTCTTCATCCCATGGAATTTTCCATTTTCAAAGATTTCTTCACCCCACAAAATTTTCTATTTTCAGAGATTTCTTCACCCCATGGAAATTCCTTGACATGGTAAAACCTCCTAAAATGCATGACAAGGTGAAACCTCCTAAAATCCTTGACATGCCAAAATCTCCTAAAATCCATGACAAGCCAAAATCCCCTAAAATCCATGATAGGGTGAAATCCCCTAAAATCCACAATAGGGTAAAATCTCCTAAAATTCCTTGACAATCCAAAATCTCTGAAATTCTTTGATAGGCCAAAATCTCCTAAAATCCATGACAGGGTGAAATCTCCTAAAATCCACGACAAGGTGAAATCTCCTAAAATCCATGATAAGGCGAAATTTGTTAAAATACCTGATAGGGTGAAATCTCTTAAATTTCGTGATAGGGCTAAAATTTTGAAATTCTATGAAGAAACCAAAATCTCAAAAAGGTTTATTTTTGATGTTCTAAGGATTGGCTTTTTAGCATGCAAATTAATTAAACCTAGCTAGGGTTTATATCATTCTTTAGATTTCATAAAAACCTTGTTTTGGAAGCTTCCAATTTTTGTTGAACCATAAATGCCCTTTGTGAAATGAACAATATATTTACCACCGGGTCATTTTTGCAAAGTCAAGATCTAACATACGAAGCCTTGGGGTTATTTTCCTATAGATTTTTTAGGAAAGATTTCCTTTCAAGAGACAACGTACCTAGTTACCTTGTTTGTGTTGTGAGGTACAAAAACACTCATCAACAAAATTGGTGCTAGGAGGGCCTTTTCAACAAAAGATGGGAGTGTATATGATCATTCTCCCCCGATAGATTTCGATGAATACTCATATCTACACAAAATCTATGAGAATTTCACGAGCTTGGATCCCCCACACGAGCTAGAAGAGCTACAATAGGGGGCGTTCATCATCAACTCCACTTCATACTTCCACTCCATCCACCTCTTCCACTCTAGCGTCATCTTTATCTCATATTCCCTCTGTTGTACCATAACCACCACCTCCACCAATGGCTTGGTTACCAAATAATCGTTCTCCCATCCACTTCAACAATTACCATGATATGCCCAAGAACCTCAAAAATTTCTATTCTAAGTTCCATGTTAGTGATCCCAATAGGATAGTTGAAGAGCATATCAAAATATTTGAGGGAGCTCTTGCTAATAGGACAATTGATCATGAAGATGTAGCATCTAGACTTTTCCCTCATTCTTTGGGAGAGGAGGCATTTTATTGGTTCATTCATTTACCAGCAGGTTCCATTACCTCTTGGGAACTCATGAAGCAAAATTTCTTAGGGAAATTGAAGATCCTTATCAGTCCAACTGAGATGTACCAATAGTTCGTTGCAATAAAAAGATAAGACAATGAGCCCATAAGCTCTTTTAACAACATATTTCATAGGGCGTACACTAGGTTGCAACCACCTTACAACATGGCTGATGAATTTCACTTCGATCTTTATGAGAAGGGCCAATCTGGCTGCACGTTCTTTAGTGCAGGTGTATGAAGCTGTAAAAGTTAGCACAGACTTGGGACAAAATGTTTATGTACCAATCAACTAATTGGGGGTACCAACAACCTCAAATCAAATTCAAGGGATAAATCAAGCCTTGGCTCATCGTACTCCCCTTATGAATCCAGTCCCGCAAAATCAATTAGTCTCTCATCCAAGTCCTCCATTGGGTCAAGATCCACCCGCTCAACCAATGTACCTACAAAATTCTACTTCTTCAAGGACACTAGAAGAGGAGGATGAAATTAAGGAACTGACAGAACAAATGAGGAAGTTGATTGTTGAGGTAACTTATTTGAGAAATCAGAACAATCAGTTGCAGAATTCTGAGAGAAATTTTCAGTCTAACTATAGTTAGAATCAAGGGCATGCTCAGAATCAAAACCAAGGACAATCAGAATACCCAAGGAAAAATCGAACTTGGAATACTCACCTGAACAATGAAGGAGTCCCATCATTGTTGGACCCACCAACCACATCTGAGAATAAGCCTCCAGGACGAGTGTATCTGGTGCGACTGTGATGTCAAATTGGTGCAGGCTTTATAATACAAATCAACACCAAACTGAATTGTCAAGAGTTTCAAGTTGCAACCAACATTTTCTAGTTGGAGGTACAAAACATAAAAAGTACAAAATCCTCTACCTCTTATGGGCGTGAGGCTGTTCCCTTTGCTTCGTATGGTATTGTCTTGCTATTGTTCCCTTTCCTCCACATGATATTGTCTTGTTACTAGACAACACTCCTTTTCCTAAAGAAGATGAGAACGAACCAGAAGATGAAAACTCTCTCAAGACCTTGTTCGAAACTGATACCATCTCCAATGAAGAAGGTGATGTGCATATGCTACATCAAAATTGTGGGGCATACAATTTACGGAGTAGCAAGACCAAAGGCCCATTCACAATGTCTACTCCTCCCAACACTCTTAGAGTACCCCTAGATTTGAATGCTAGTAACAATCCAACACCTCCCAGAGTACCTACTCAATTTTTATCAAAAGTTTCCCACCAAATAAAAAATTGTACAAATGGGGCACTATGTCGCAAAGGAAATGAAGAAAATGAAGGTAAGCCTCTCTGTCTTTGAATTGCTGAAAGTATCAGAGGTTAGAAATGCTTTGTTCAGTTCCCTTAAGGAATTTTTCGAACTCGAAGCTTCATATAGCATATTTGTAGTTGAAAAAAATAGGAGAAAGGGAAGGACAAAAGTTAGATATCATAGGTAGACACATCAGTCACCCTTTTTAAAGATAAGAAAGATTCCCCACCCTTCCTTTTAACTCTTCGTATCTTTGGCAAAAATATGCATAATTGTCTAGTAGATATAGGTGCATAGATTAATGTAATTCCCTTATGAGTTTGTAAAGTACTGGGTATTACTCCTTCTATGAGGAAGGTCACCCAATTAGATAAAACTGAGGTTAATGTTGTAGGGGAGTTAAATCAAATACACATGCAACTTTCCTCTGATCCACGAGTCCAATATCGGATTGACATTCAAGTGGTGGATATACTTGATATGTATGGTATGCAACCGAGACTGGACTAAAATGTTGAATGGATGTATGTCTATTGACTTCTCTCACATGTGGTTTCCATGGATAGCTATGGGTAATCAAATTTGGGTTGAAATAAAACCTCAGATGAAGCATATGATCATGGACAATTAGAACAATGAGATATTTTCAGAAGATCTTGGCGTGTATTCTCCGAAAACCTCAGAGGTTGATGAAGTAATGATGCTACATGACACATCATTGCCTACTGAAGACCTCAACTGAGTTCCTAATAGTACTAAAGCATGTGTTGAGACTGATGATGACTTTCATTCAGATGATGAAGTTGGCATATTTGAAGGATTCCATGAATTTGTCGTCAAATGTGTTAGTGATCAGATGAGTTTGGGAAGTAAAGTGAATTTTGATGACTTATTGTTACCATGCTGGTGTAGAGTTCATGATGCATCACATTCAGAGTTTGAATGTTGCTTATGCTAGACCACAATCGATAAAATAAAAGAGCAATTGAATGTTACTGATTTCAAGAGTAGTGTAGAGCAAAAACTAGTGCAGGAAGAACAACCTTGTAAACAAGTGTCACCAAGAGCAGATAATGTAATATCAAGAGGTTGAAATAAAGTTAAATTTTGGACATTAAGGTTTGATGGTTCCAAATTGAAGCAAGGGTTAGGTGTCGATTTTGAACTAATCAGTCCCAATGACAAGACCTTTGCAACACAGATTGCAATTTTACTGCACAAGCATTGTTGCTGAATATGAGGCTTTAGTACATGGACTGCTGATGCAATTCGGAAGAAAGCCAAAGTCTTGGAGGTTTTTGGAGATTTGGAATTGGTTGTGAAGCAAGTATGAAAGTAATATTGTCATGATAAAAGATTGGAAAGTTATCAATATCGTGTGCGAGACTTGATAGAAATTTTTGATGCTTTCGATATTCGATTGATTCCTAGGTATAAGAATCATGCTACCAATGCTTTAGCCCAGGAAACAAGTAATTTACAACCATTGTCCTCATCTAGCCTAAAGAAGTTCATAGTTGAGCTAACACCTACCCCTTCAATGCCATATAATGTTACAAATTCCAAGTTTTTGAGGATGATAAGTATATATTGGATTTCATTACCAATTTAGATGTATTTGCAGCTCAAATCATAGACGAAGTAGAGCCAGAGGAGACTGCATTATACCTTGAAGGAGTAATCAATTTGAAGACCAACATAATTCCCAGGGTATGGCGCAGTTGGAGTGAATCTTCGATATGGATCAACTACGACAAACATATCAATGTTCTAGAGAGGAATCAATAGAAAGCAAATGTGACACAATATGGGTACTATTGAGGAATTGAGGAATGTCTTCATTGGCAAAGTCTATACTAAGGATGAAAAGGAAGAAATAATCAAAGCTCTTCATATATATCAAGATGTGATAGCATGGAGTTATGAGGACCTAAAGACACATGACACTTTGATAATGACACACATAATTCCCCTCAAGCCAAATGCCAAGCCATTCAGGCAACGACATTGACCCGTTAATGCGTTATTGGAGCCATTGATTTATAAGAGGTACATAAGCTACTCTTAGATAGAATCATATTTCTTGTATGACACTCGACGTGGGTGGCCAACTTGGTCCTTGTTAGAAAGAATGGGGAGATTCACTTTTGTGTTGATTTTCGTAATCTTAATCGGGCTTTAGAAAAAGACAACTATCCATTGCCCTCGCTGGATGAGGTGCTACAAATTGTAAATGGGTCCTAGATGATGTCCTTTTTGGATGGTTATTTTGGATATAACCAAGTTATGGTGGTATATGAAGATAGATTGAAGACGAAATTCACCACTAAGTGGGGAACTTTTGCCTATAGATGCATGCCTTTCAGATTAATTAATGCTGGAGCAATGTTCTGGTGTGCTATGGATATTGCTTTTAAGGAACTGGTTGGTAAATGTATTATCATTTACATGGATGATTTAACAATATTTTTGAAGAAAAGATAAGACCATGTATTAGATTTATGCAAAGTATTTTAGAGGTGTAGGAAATTCGGTATTTTACTCAATCCCAAGAAATGTATCTTTGGAGTAATAGAGGGTAAGCTACTTGGCCACGTAATTTCAGAAATGGGCATGTATCCATTGATCCCGAAAGAGTGCAAGCTATATTGAAAATATAGCCACTGACTAGTAAGAAAGAGCTAAAATCTTATTTTGGTAAGATAACTTTCACATGCAAGTTTATTATTGGTTTTGCACAAGTTGTCAAGCCCTTGAATGCTATGATTAAGCAAGACACAAAGATTGATTGGATACTTGAAGCCAAGCATGCTTTCGAGGAGATTAAGCAAGCAATTGTAGATGCTTGAGTAGTAGTAAGTCCATATTATGCACAACCTTTCTACATTTATTCTTTTGCATCAGACCATTCTTGTGCTGGAATGTTTACTCAAAAAAGAGAACAAGGGGATGAATGTTCGATGGCATTTATGAGTGCCCTATTTGATTAATTAGGATAATCACTTGATAATTAATTATTCATTAATTAATTATTAAGCCCCTTATTACTTTAGTTGACTTAAGCTAAACTTTGGATTGTTTTTTATTATTAGTTTGAATTAAATAGGACAAGTTGTCTCATTTCATGAGATTATAACACTTGTCACTATCTAGTCAAATCCTCATCAAGGGTTTGCTTTTGCATTCTTTTATAAAATCTTGTACATTCATTATAATAATTCAATTCAGAACCATTTAGGTTAATACATTGCACAGATTAGTGCTCTTCTATATTCAATCTTTTCTCTCTTGGTTGCATAACAAATCAGTTGCTTTCATCTTTTTTTTTGTGATAAGATAATTATTTGCAAGTGATTTCTAGGTGATGTGGAGTTCAACTATCAACTTCAACATGGTATCAAAGCTCTAGATCTGTGACTTCCTATCTGGATTTTGAGAGATCCTATCTTGAGAAAAAAATATTTTGCTTTTTTAATCTATTTTTCCATAAAAATTAAAAAAAAATCATCATCAATTTTTCTTTTCAACTTTTTTTTTTTACAAAAAAAAGACAAAAAAACTTAAAAAAAAATTTCACCACCTAGTAGCCACTAGCCAAGGTTTTTTGCCTTTTTTGACCTATTTTCGTAAATCAACCGTAACTTTTGCATATGACGTTGAAATTGGGAAAATGAGATATGCCTGGAAAGCTAGTTTTGAGCGCTTTCTAGTGGTGTAGGTCTCATTATCAAATTTTTGTTGCTAGTTCCTATTATTCTCAGTTAAAGTCAAACTTCATTTTGCACTTCAAAGCTCACAAATTTTTACTTGTATCTCTGATTTTTGTGATTCCAGTGGCATTGGAAAGGTATTTCAGAGCTCTTCAAAGCTATCCATCTACCTTTTCCAAAATTTGCCCCAGGTACATTTTATTCAATTTTTTGTGTTTCACATTCTGCTTAATTACTTGGATGTCTTAGCACCTGGAAATGATTTATTTATGTAGGATGAAATCATTTGACCTACTTTATTAGTACTAAGGTTATTAGTCTCTAATTTTAACATTTGAGTGAGTATCATGGGTTTTTTTGTTCATCCTTTTGTGATCAAATTAGATAAGGATAACTATGAGTCTTAGCGAAATGGCATCCTGACACATCTTAGGTGGCTTGATATTTTTCCTTATCTATATGGACTCATACCTACGCCAGACACACCAAGGACTTTATCAACATGGGGCATCATCAAATAACATATATTAGGGGTTATTTGTTCTAGTGTTGATCTTGAAACTATGGGTGTTGTATCATACATTGAATGTCCCCACACACTTTGGACTACTCTTTGGGAGATTCATGAAGATCCTCATATCTCTCCATACCCAGAGGATTCTTTTGCAGATTGTCTCATCCCTCTCGTAGATGCAAATTCCATACCCTTTGATTATGATACTTTAGACGAGCTTGAGTATATCACAGGTTTTGCATGTTTCGATGGTTCAAAGACTTGTCTTCATGTTCCAACTCTTCAGATCGATATTTCATAATAATATTCTGTTGTTCCTAATTAGTTTGACATTGATTTAGTGCAACAAGACATCATACATCTTCTAGACACAACTACTTGGGATTCCTATCTTGCAGACATATCATCCTTGTTTATGGAGTCCTATATTGCAGATCTAGAGGATTAATTTGAGGATATTCCTCTCCTCTTTGTTGGTAGCCACATCAACACTATTGGCCCACCATCTTCATCTCCTTTGCAACTTGTTCTATATCAGTCTTCACAGAATTCTGGATCAACATCATTTTTTTCCAACATGCAGATAGGTGAGTAGCTTTTAGAGGAACACATCATTTGGATTTGGATTCCAGTATCACCCATTCTTTTGGATTGGCTTCTCCAATCACCAGTAGATCTGTTTCTTCGTAAGGGGAGAAATGTTGTTTACAGGCAGTGGATCATATTTTGTCTTCAAGTGTTAATCATTGGTACGAGAGATACTTCTTTATAGGGGGATTCATATCCTCTTTTTCTCTCTCCTATCGGGGGGCATCTATTGTACTTGTGTGACAGAAACAGTCCTTGGGGGGTCACATTGAGTCTTCCTATCCTTCTTTCACTAGTGCAGTCATTTCTTTTCTCTTTTTTGGAGAGAAGTTTTTCCCTTGTGGTTTTCTCCTTTTCTCCAATTACTAGAGATTTTTATTTGTACATGGGTACCTCATCAGGACTTGTATCCGGGACCCATCCATGCATCCATCATTGCATTCTATATTAGGGTTTATAGCTTCTCCCTAAGTTGAACTTAAGGTGGGGTGTTAGAGTAATTAGGATAATCACTTGATAATTAATTATTCATTAATTAATTATTAAGTCCCTTATTAATTTAGTTCACTTAAGCTAAACTTATGAGTGCTTTTTTATTATTATTAGTTTGAATTAAATATAGCACAAGTTGTCTCATTGCATTAGATTAAACACTTTTCACTATCTAGTCAAATCCTCATCAAGGGTTTGCTTTTGCAAAAGCTTGCACATTCATTGTAATAATTCAATTTAGAACCATTTAGGTTAATACATTACACGTATCAGTGCTCTTTTGGATTCAATCTTTTCTCTCTTGGTTGCATAACATATCGGTTACTTTGATTTCTTAAATGTGATAGGCATTTTGGTTGCAGGGATTTCTGGGAGTTGCAGGGTTCACTATCAACTCCAACATGCCCCTTTTAAGGATGCAAAATTGAGGTACCCAAATGTTGAGAAGAAAGCATATGCTTTAGTAAGAGTTGTCAAGAAATTTAGGCATTACATTTTGAGAAGCAAGATATATGCAATTGTGCTTGACCCTGCTGTCAAGGTATTACTAATGCAGAGTGAACTGGTAAAGTAAAGAAGTAAATGGGTTATGATGTTCCAAGAATTTGATTTAGAGATTCAATCAATGAAGTTAGTTTGGGCCAAGCTTTGACTTGTACTATGGTTGAAGCAAACCCAAGAATTACAACACAAAAATACAATCTTGAGGATGTTTCCCTAGATGAGTGGTATGATGACATCGCGTTTTATTTTCTCAACCAACACTATCCATCACATTTGAGCACAATCCAACGACGTGCTTTGCACTTGAAAACCAACAATTTTATGTTAAAAGGTGCAGTATTATGCAAAAGAAACATGAGGGTATTTACTTGAGATGCCTAAGAAAACATGAAGCATCAATCATATTAAATGATTTTCATGATAAGTTTGGGATTGACCATGGTTCAGGAGCTGCTACAACCCATAAGATCTTAAGAGCTGGGTATTATTGGCCCACTTTGTTTTGAGATGCTCATGCACATGTTCACATTTTTCATACATGTCAAACAACTGCAAACAAGGAGAGGCACACTGTTGTTCCATTGCAACCGGTGGTTAAGTTACATCCCTTTGCACAGTGGGAACTTGATTTCATTTGTATGATAAATCCTCCTTCCTCTACGGGCCATAAGTAAATTCCAACTACAACTGATTATTGTACTAGATGGATAAAGACAATTGCTTGTAAACAATGCACCATTGAAGTGGTAATTAAGTTTCTTGAGGAACATATTATAACACATTTTGGATGTCCTTTTTCATTAGTTTGTGATGATGGCCCTGTGTTTGCATCATTGAAATTTTTCTAGTTGGGCATTTGATTATGGCATCATATTAAAATTTGCATATAATTATTATCCTCAAGGAAATGGTTTAACAAATTCCACTAATAAGAACCTTTTAACTATCATCTGTAAACTGTTAGACAAGAATCCTACGGATTGGCACACTCAGCTGAAGTTTTCCCTTTGGGAAAATAAAATCCGTAAAAAAGCTGCCTCAGGAACCTCTCCGTATCATTTGGTATATGGTCTGGAACCTGTCTTTCCGATTCATTTGAAAATCCTCACCTTGCAGTTTATTAATGAATACTATGACAAAGGGGAGAAGTTAGAGTCCCATTTGGCCCAACTACTTCACTTGGAGGAGAAAAGAGATGAAGCTATTGAGAACTTTGCAAAACATCAAGGCATTGTTAAACACTTGTTTGATAGGAAAGCTTGAGTCGAGGCCTTTCAAGTATCTGATCTAATCCTTTATTGGGACAAATCACGTGAAAAGAAAGGGGAACATGGTAAATTCAACAAGTTGTGGCTTGATCCCTTTCAAATCTTTGAAATATTAGGGGACAACACATATCATTTGAAGACCTTTACAGGTGATGATGTCTCGCTTCCCATTAATGGGAAGTATCTCAAACATTATTTCCAAGCTTGAGCTATTCCAACTCATACCTTTGTACATAGTAGGTTTAGGGGTTTGTGATAGGTTAGTTTGTTTTGGTTTGTTTTCTTTTTGCTTCGAGAAGGGTTGGTCCTTTGTTGTGTGCTTGGGTATGTATTCATGGTACAATCAAAAGTCATTTTGTTGGATGTTCATGTTTATTTCTTTCATAAATGTTCACAAGTCATCCTTGAGTCTAAGTTATCTCTCGCAACTAAATTTTGCAGATAGAAATGTCACTTGACTTAGAAAGAAATAATTCTTTGAGTCTTTTCAGGAACATTATTTGATCATCACAATTTACATATTATAAATATCCTCTTGAGGCTTATGTAGTTGCCAACATGAAGTTGTGATAGGTGAAAAATATAAAATTCCGCTTCAATGACCACTAAAATTCCCAAATCCATGATGAGCTTCAATGCTTATGAGTCAAAAGGACAAAAACACAAAGTGGAAGAAAAAAAAGAAAATAGAATGAAATATCAAAAGAGTATCTAAATTATGACTTTTGAGTATGCGAATAACTCTATTTGGGCTATAGAAACCTGGTTGTCAATAGAACAATGTTCATGGGAATTGCAATGTTAACCTCGTCGAGGCTATAAACGCTTGACTGGCAGCGAGACAATGTCTAGGTTAATTTTGGGGTTGGAATATCTATGTAGCTTATCATAATGGAATGTTGGTTGCTTCGTACTTTCAAGACTCAGAATGAACGCACTGTGCAAACACTATTGATGATCTAAGAATGAAAGTGAGTTGATTCAACTAATGATTTCACTTCTCTTTTGGGTGAGTTTTCTTTTGTGAAGGTTAGTCTAGAAGTTAACCAAAATTTTTAGGGTTTTGAGTGGATCTTTATCCTTGAAATGTTTAGGAACATTTCCCTAGTAGAGTCACCATTTGTTGTGCCTTACACACAGACCCCATCCAAAATGGGGACCCCCTTTTTCTTATTCCGCTTTAGGTTGCTTTACCTTTTCTCCTTAAGGGAAAGGTCCTCAAAATTTTGGTTTTTGTTATCTCCCTCGGTTTTTATTGAGTTTTTATTCAAATAGGGTAGATTTAAATGTTTGCAACTACGAAGGACCAAGTGAGAAATTGAAAATCATTAATTGATGGTTAGAAGTCCTTGGGAGATTTTAGGTTTTCGAGAAATTTTTCCATTTCAGGAGATTTTTTATTTCGAGAAATTTTTACATTTTGGGAAATTTTTCATTTCGAGAAATCTTTCATTTTGGGAAAATTTTCCATTTTGGAAATAAATTTATTTCGTGGAATTTCATTTCTCGTGAAAGAATCGAAAACTTTCAAAAATCCATGAAATTCCATTTTTTTTTTAAATTTCCTATTTTTAGAGATTTCTTCATCCCTTGGAATTTCCCATTTTGGAAGATTTCTTTATCCCTTTGAATTTCCCATTTTTAGAGATTTCTTCATTCCTTGGAATTTTCCATTTTCAAAGATTTCTTCATCCTTTGGAATTTCCCATTTTTGGAGATTTCTTCACCCCATGGAATTTCTTTGACAGGGTGAAATCTCTTAAAATCCATAATAGGGTGAAATCTCCTAAAATCCTTGATAGGGTGAAATCTCCTAAAATCCACAAGGTAAAATCTCCTAAAATCCATGACAGACCAAAATCTCCTAAAATCCATGATAGAGTGAAATCTCCTAAAATCCACGACAAGATAAAATCTCCTAAAATTCCTTGGCATACCAAAATATATAAAATTCCTTGACATGCCAAAATCTCCTAAAATCCACGATAGGGTAAAATCTCCTAACATCCATGATAGGCCAAAATCTCCTAAAATCTACTTCAGGGTGAAATCTCCTAAAATCCATGGTAGGGTGAAATCTCCTAAAATCCACGATAGGTTAAAATCTCCTAAAATTCATGAGAGGATGAAATCTCCTAAAATTCATGAGAGGATGAAATCTCATAAAATCCATGATTGGGTGAAATCTCCTAAAATCCATGACAAGCCAAAATCTCCTAAAATCCACGATAGGGTGAAATCTCCAAAAATCCATGACAAGGTGAAATCTCCTAAATTCTGTGACAGGGCTAAAATTTTGAAATTATATGACAGAACCAAAATCTCAAAAATGTTTATTTTTGATGTTTTAAGGATTGTATTTTTAGCACGTGAATTAATAAAAATAATTTTGCTAAATGTGGGAAAATGTGGGTTCTTTTCCTTATAAATTGAGGTAAAATTTATATATATATATATATATATTTCTAAGGGAATTTTGTTCATGTTTGACTTACAGATGCAAGCTGGGAAGAGATGAGCCATCATAAAATTATTATTGGAAGGAGATTAAATAAATCAAAGGGGACTTGCATATGGCTTTGTGTCAATGCTAGCTACCCAACGAGGTGCTATGTATCCCAAGGTGCCCGAAGGGAAATTTGGAAAAGACTATAAATGAATTAAACCAAATATTAAATATAGCTCTAGGATTTAATGTTGGTCCAGATAAGAATTTGTGCCAAAGTATGTGCCAGCTGTGCAAAGTGTTTTGGGGATCAACAAGAAGGATTCAAGGATTTTCAAATGACAAATGCCAAGATCATGCTTGTAACAAAATTTTAAATTGGAGATAAAAGGGAATATTTTGTAATTATTTAATGCACCTCCAATATTAGATACAAATGTAAAATTCCCTAGTTTGGATTGATCTGGGCCATTGATTAGATTTGAATCTCAACCCTTGATTTGTACTTGAAAGTTTATAAAAGGAAGTTTTCCTTATTTTGAAGGGTTGATCTGGAATTATTGTAATGACATTTTGAAGTTAATACAAGAGGATAAATTGAAGTTGTGGTGTTCTTATTCTTGTTGCTTCTTAATACGTGCATGGTTTTTTCTTCCAATTTCATTACCAGTTTTAGTTTCAGTTCATTTAAATAATAATGGCAAAGTGTTGAAAATATTTGATGAATTTGCTACTCATACCATTTGTGATTTGCTTCTATTAAGCTGCTTTGTATGGTTAGTTTGAGTCATTTATTGCATTAAGTTCAACTGTGAATGTTCATATTATGCCAAAAATTGGGTGTATGAATGTTTACAGTCTGAAAATAATAAGATTTCTTTTGAAGATTGCACCATTTATGTAGCATTGTGGGTTTAACCCTGATTAAAGAGGAATATGTTTTATAGGGATTTGTCTATTTGTAACATAAGTCATTGTTATGATTGTTCTTAGATTTTAGATTTAGGATCTCTAAACCCTTATCTTTCGATCTTTATTTTAAATCTAGGTTAGTTTTAAGAGGAGAAAAAGCATCATAAAATTGCTATATTTGATGATTATGTCATTTTCATATTGCAGATCTGAAAATTTAGCTAGGGTTTATATCATTCTTTATATTTCATAAAACCCTTGTTTTTGAAGCTTCCAATTTTTGTTGAACCACAAATGCCCCTTGTGAAACCAACAATACATTTACCAGTGAGTCGTTTTTGCAAAGCCAAGACCCGACATACGAAACCTTGGAGTTATATTTTTGAAGATTTTTGAGGAAAGATTTTCTTTCAAGAAATAGGGTACCTAGTTACTCTGTCTATGTTGTGAAGTGAAAGAACACTCAACACATAACTCAATCAAAAAGGTCAAAGTCAAACACAAAGGAAAATCATGGAAAACACTAGAAGAAAGTGACGTGAACCATAAAGTAGATGCATATAATCATTTGTGTCAACATGCACTACTAATGAAATATTTGTGTTATCCACATGCTAATTAAGAACATGAAAAACATTACAAACATAGAGTCTAAGAAAATAAAATAAAAGAAAAAACTTTCAACTAATTGTTTGGAAGAATCTTCCTCCACAAGAAAACATCCTCATCCCAATCATGAATCTCAATTTCTTACATAAAATGTCTATATTCTCTTGTAGTAGAAGTTCTTCATTGTTGCGTAATGTAGTAAATTTTGAAAAATATGCAAGAAAGAGGCACCATTTCTAATTTTGCATTCCATAACTATTGTTCATCTTTGCTTAAAGATGCACATTCTTATAGATTTTGAACCTATTTTCTATGTGTATCTTTCTTTGGAACCTCTGTACTATGAGTACCCTTTAAAGATGTAGATATATCTATCATCCCCAAACCATAAATAATTTATCTTTTCTTAGCACATATGAAATTTTTTAGTCATAAGAATTATTTTAGGAAAAAGTATGTCCAAACACTATTGAGAAAAAACTATAGGTTGTAACACATGTGGCTTTGTAGATTATATAATTTTCTATCCTTGATCATAATATGAAGGCATGGGCTACTTTGATATTTCAAATATACTTGTATTTTCTCTCCACTATTATTCCTTAAACATTTTGTACATCATATAAATTGGATCTTTATGCTCATAATGTGGTTCCTTGGGTGTCTTATGTTAGAATTTGCAAAATCTAGTGTAGGAAATACAAGTTGGGATAAAGAGCATAAATTGGTTTAAGTGATAGGGAGCATACAACAAATATGACCAACAAGAGAAAACACTAAAAGAACCCAAAAATAGGAAATTGTCACTCCCATGAAAGATGTTGACAATTCACTCTACTCACACTAAAACTCACTTTATTAACCTAAGCAATCTTAATTAAAAGAGTATAAAAATATAGATAAATATAAATTGACAAGCCACTAGGAAATTTAAAACCTACTCTAACAGTCTCTTCAAGCACAACTTACATGGGTGATAAAATGGGTCTTGACAAATGAAGCTTGATGAGGTATGAATGGACATAGATATTCTCCCAAAGAGAAGAATACCTAAAAAAGGGAGAATAAATTCCCTACCCTCCATCAAAATAGAGAGAGAAAAGATGACCCTCAGAGTAAAGAGAAAAGGAAGGAGTAAGAATCCCCACAAACTATGAAGCCTTCCACACCCTCGATAAAGCATGTAGATAAAGATACTTGCTTTATGTAAAGGGTTTGGTGAAAATATTGGCAACTTGATTAGAAGATAGACAATAAAAAATATCAATTACCTATCCATAGATAAGCTCCCAAATGTAGTGCATGTGAACCTCTCTATGCTTGTTTTATTGATGCTGGATTGGGGTCCATTAAATTTGAATGACACTATTGTCAACCAGTGCAGACTTGTCATCGGTAAGTAGGTCAACTGATGTGGTTAGTGTTGGTTTGAAAAATAATCCACCACACAACGAATAAGGGGGTGCACCAATGGATGAGTGGGACTATAGTATGTCCCACACCTATGTAAGATACAAAACCCTCCATAGGGTTTTGCTTTTATTTTTTATTTTTTCTTATTTGATTTTTTTGAAAAAATCTCAAAATAGTTTAAAAAAAGCCCCCAAAAATTGTAGATCATACTAGTATAACATAGTGACTTGTGCAAGCTCCTAGCGACCATACATTCATATAGATTTCACTTCGAGATCTTTTGTATATTTTCAAATTTTGATGAATTAATAGGCAATCTTAGGGTTTTGACTATTGGATGAGCCAATTTTTCCCCAAGGATGGATATCTCAAAATTTAGGTAGGAAGTTGTAGATTTGGTGCTCTAATATCATGTTGGATTTGATAGTGAACCTCACAACTCCTAGAAATCACCTACAACCAAAACACCTACTGTAGACATCCAAATTTTACCACTCCCATATGGTCAAACCCATGTCCTTCATCTGTTTATTTCATCAATATTAATTAAATAACTTATTTAATTAATATTTTCCCTCTCCCTAAGGTTCCTAAGGTATTTAATTTTGTAATTAAATACTTTACCTTTCATCCTTTCTCTAAATTAAATAAATACATCAATTTATTTAATTTGGTTATTTAGCCTTTTGGAATTTAAATCAATTTTAAATTCCTCTTTTTCTCTCTCCTTGTCACATCCTCCATATCCTTCTTCTAATTTGGATTATTCTAATTAATCCATGATTAAGATGTGCACACCTTTAATCATGATTAATGTTACATCCTCCACATCTTCCAACTTGCTTCTAATATTCCATTAATCTTCTTAATCACCTGTTTGCACAACCTTAATCTAATCCCCTTGCTACATTTAGCATACCTTTTTGGTCAACCTTCACAATTTCCATATTTAGCCTAGACCCTCTTCCCCATGTGAATTAAAAATTCACATTTATCCCTCCAAGATTCTCCTCTTCCCCAAGCAAGTTGTTAGGAGTTCTAAAACTCCTCACTTTTCACATCACTCACATGTGGACAAGTACTTACCTTTTTGAGAACCTTGTTTTATCCCCAAGGTACTCCCAATCATGTTAATTTAAAATTCACATTTATTTCCCCAACCACTTCTCTCTTCCCCATGAAGATTTTTGAGGAATACTAAAATTCCTTGTCACTTTTCTCCCATATGGGAATAAGAAATTCCTTTTTAAGTAAATATTCTCCCAATCCCAAGGTACTTACAAGTACCTCCACCTCACATGTCCCTTTTCCAACTCATTTTTCCTTGTGACACTTCATCCTCCACATGGAAAGATGTGAGGGCTTGTGAGTCCTCAACTCACCACAACTCTTCATCTTGCCTATTTTGGAAAAATCTCAACCATTTAATTCTCTAGAGAAATCTCCCTTAAAAAGGAAGATTTTCTTTCAATTATCTCATTAGTCATTCATCACATTCAAGCTCTAGCTCTCACACTTGCGTTTTGCACTCACAAACCTCCATTGTTTCATGTTTTCAAGCTTTCATCATTTGCACTTACACTTATCTATCAAAATACCCAAATAGCTCATTGCATTCCTCATCTCATTTAGAGCATTTTGCATCCATTTTCATCACAATTTTCCATCAAGGAGCATATAAAACATCAACTATCAAAGGGCCAACCAAGGAGCAACTCATACAAGGTATAATATGCTTTTCTTATCTTTATTTTGTTTGAGTTTAACATAGCCCATTTTTGAGGTGTTTAAGTGTTCTTTCCTTCTTTTGCATTCTGTTTTGCATCACTTAGGATAGGTAAATAGCACTGATCACATTTATGGCATGCCCGGTGGGACCCATAGACAGGTCTTTTTGCTTTTACATTTGTTGTTTTTGATATTTTGCAAGTTCAGGTTACACAGAGGCGAACTTGCCCTGAATAGGGGTGAACTTGCCCTAGGATAGGCGAACTTTCCCAAAGACAGGCGACCTCGACCTAAACAAAGGTGACCCTGTCTTGCAGAGTCGCCCATTCGGGAGACAACAACAAAATTTACTTATTATTTTCTGCACAGAGGCAAACTTTCCCTAAATAGGGGTGAACCTTCCCTGAATAGGTGTGAACGTACCCTGAACAGGGGTGAACCTGCCCTAACAGGGGTGAACCTGACCCAAATATAGGTGTCTATGAGGGAAAATAATGGTTAAAAAGTCATTTCTAGATTCTGTTTCCTGTTCTTTTGGTTGATATTGACCCCCTAACTCGTCTTGTTGGTGATTGTGCAAGATTTTACTAATATTTTGTGTAGTTGTCTCATAGTCGTTGAAGATCAAAGGATAAACTAATAACACTTTTCTTGTAGGATGATCGATCTCAGTGTTGTTTGTTTAGTTTGTTTATCGTTTTTGCTTATTAATCTAGGCACATAGTTTTAAGTAGGGGAGGTCAAATATATTGTTTACCAAGTTTGTAAAGTAAGCTATTGACTTATCCAATCCCCTTATGCCATTTGGCGATCCTAGGTGACAAGAAATCATAGCTTACTTTGTCCTTTGTGTTGCCCAAGGGGCACTATATCGTTTAAAGCTTTCCCCTTGCACTTCGTGTGAGCATGGGGAGTAGCCGATAACGGTTAATGTTCTCTTTTTAGCAGGACTTGCTTGGGAATTTCATCACCCCAAGGGACGATCCCAACCACGCGTACCGGTGGGGTATACAAAGGGGGGAGAGCCAAAATTGTACCCCAATCCAGTCACGTTGTGTCTGACAGAGTGTCGAAGCTAGGGTGATACCTAGATAGACGTGAAGAGTTGGTTTAAGCCTTTAGTATCTTGTTGGGGTTTCTGACTCATGCTTGTGACAGGTTGGTGTTCACGATTGTGCCTTACGTACTGAGCATATATCGATGACTCCCTAGTTGCTTTGTTTAGCCTAGTTAGAGGACTGTGTTGGCCATACCCTTCATACTAATCTTAGGATTGTGTTGTTTGAACTGTCTTTTTTCTGTGAAACTAGTGAATTTCTACTGAGTCAAGTCAGCCTTACCTTCTGCTTGCTGTTTGCTGTGTTTTTTTCCTTTTCCATAGCCGTTTTCACCTAAGTCAAGTTCAAGTTTGTGGACATAGGCGACCTTGCCCTGAATAGGGGTGAACCTGCCTTGAACATGGGCGAACTTGCCTTCTGTCTCAGTCATCTCTCAACTTGTTTCTGTCAAAATTGTCTATCTTTTCACCAAACATGTGAACCTGCCCTTAATAGGGGAAAACTTGCCCTGAACAGGGGTGAACCTGCCCCAAGTTGGGCGACCTTGCCCTATGTTGGGCAACCTTGCCCCAAGTCGGGCAAATTTTCACCTTGAACAACCAGTTTCATCATCCGTTCAATCATTCTGAGCATCTGTTTCCTTGTTTTGAACATCTGTTTTCCCGTTCTGAGCATCTATTTCCCATTCCGAGCCTCTGTTTCCCATTCTGAGCATCCATTTCCTCATTCTGAATGTCCGTTTACCCATTTTGAGTACCTATTTACTTGTTTTGACCATCCGTTTACTCTTTTTGAGTACCCATTTCCCCGTTCTGAGTATCCGTTTACCTGTTCCGAGCATCCGTTCCCCATTCCAAACATCTGTTTCCCCTTTCTGAGCATCTGTTTCCCATTCCAAGCCTCTGTTTCCCTGTTTTGAGCATCTGTTTTCATGTTCTGATAGTCTGTTTGATCCTCTTTTCTGATTTAGACAAGTCTGAAAGTTAACTTGGGTGACCCTAACCTCAACTTGGGCAACCTTGACTTGAACTTGGGTGAACCTGACCTCCAAATAGGTGCACCTGACCTCCAATTGGGAAAACCTGACCTCCAGTTTGGCAAATCTGACCTCTTGATAGGCGAACTTGACCTCTAGATAGGAAAAATTAACCTCCAGTTGGGCGGACCTAACCTCCAGTTGGGTGAACCTGACCTCTAGATAGGCAAACCTGACCTCCGGATAGGAAAACCTGACCTCTAGTTGGGTGAACCTAACCTCTAGATAGGCGAACCTGACCTCCAGTTGGGTGACCTTGCCCCCTAGTTGGGCGATCCTACACCTTGGTTAGATGAGTCTGATCTTTATTCAGTCATTTTGTATCTTCCGTTCACCCATAATTTGCATCTGCATCATCTGAATCATATAGATACATCATAAAGCAACTCTAGGTTGCATACCCCTCATCGGTTTCTTAATCCAAATCCTTTGAACTTCATTTGGAGTCATTATCCAAATTGATCTAGGTGTCTGAAATCGATCGTCATCCTACAATGTCTGCTTAGGATCGCCATCCGTCCTAAGTCAGTCATCATCATTCGGCCCTATCAATCCACTTCCATCTCAAGTTGGATTCGGTGCCACAGTCATCTACCTATCCTTAATCTGATCAATCAACACCTTAAGTCATCTAGGGTGATCTCTGAACCCGGTTTAGAATCCCTTCCATCATCTAATCTTATCCAATCATCCAAACTTATCAATCGTTTCATCAACCAACCTTATCCAATCTAATCCAATATAATCCTTATCTAAATCATCCAATCTATCAATCTAATCCAATCTAATCCTTATCCAATCATCCAATCTATCAATCTAATCTAATCTCATCAACTGATCCACTATCCAACCAAATCAATCCTTCAATCGTCATTTAGGCATTGCATCCTAGAGTTCAACTGCATCTTAGTCACATAGTAGTTTTACATTTTCATGCCCGTTCATACTTGATCATAAGCCAAGAAACAAATGACAGAACAACAAGGCCAAGGTTCCCAGCTGAACATCCCACAAGATCCTAAAAATGTTGAAAATACCACACAAGATCCCAAAAATAGTGTAAATATCCCTCAAGATCCCCATAATGATGCATTGTCACGATCCAATACTGACGTCCAAAACACCTCACCGTCCAGAGATGAAAACATGGTCAATGAGCCCAAAGTTACTGTTGATGAATACCTAAGCAATGCTGCTAATAAAAAAAGCTTACTTATTTTTCAAAATAAACCCAACCCCGACATTCCTTTTTTCCCATTCCACACTGCGAAATGCAATATTTGTGATCGATCTCGTGGAGACGGGGCCTGTAGCTCAGAGGATTAGAGCATGTGGCTACGAACCACGGTGTTGGGGGTTCAAATCCCTCCTCGCCCACAACAGTCCACTATAGAGAGACTATGAGTATCTCTAGCAGTTCTATAGAATAGAGAATAAATTCAGATGACATATTGCCTCCTCAATGAGCGTGGGGATAATATTATCGCTACTCTGATCATGAAAGGAGTCAAACCACCATCTGAATTTAATATGTCACAATATACTGATGCCCAAACTCTTCCTGCACCTCAAGACCCGCAGACTTCGCAAAATTTTCCAGGAAATTCGTATGTTCTCGAAGGTCCACCTATAGACAATTGGTATCATCTTGAGTTCATAAATGTCATGATACACCAAGTCACCACTTATCCTCGCCTCTCATCCGTTGCCTCTATGGAACCACCTGATCCTAATGATTCCTATGCCTATGGCATGCCGTAGAATATTTCGCCTGCTCCACCACTTCCACCTTAGCATCCTAGTCAACCACCCATCAACACTGGGGGCACTCCACTTCTTGCATTAATGCCACCTCCAGGATTTACACCTGCAGGTAATCTACTACTGCAACCTCAAGGTAATATCCCTGCATTTAAGCAACCTCCTGTTAATCCTCATCAATCCATTGTGATGTAGGCACCGCCACAACACACCGCTATCCCTTTGCAGGCACCACCACAACATGCTGTTGTTGCTACTCTTTCATCTCAACTACCCCATCAACAACCTCCGTAACAAAACATCACAATCCCACAACAAAATGCCACTGTTCCACACAAAATGTTTTAATTCCTCAGCAATACACTACCATTCCTACACAATCCCCACATCAAGTCACGCAAACCGGATCGCAACCACCACAACCACCTCATGGTACTTCGACAACAGTCCCACAACAACAACATATACCATCTCGCTCACTTTATTAGCAGCCACCACAACAACAACAACCAGCCCATCATACACCCATTCCCATGCAAACACAATAGAATCCTCTTGCGCAATATCTTTACCACCTGTCTAGTATGTATACCGCTTATGTTGTTGCATCCAATCCTAATCAAAACATTCATGTGACCGCTCAGAACCCCCCAGGGACTCAACTACCGCCTTACACTAATCCTCTGCAATCGTACATGTGAATAAATATTCATCGAGTTCCTTGAGGGCTTTATTTTGTTAAAGTATCAGCTCAAACATTGCATTAAAGGTCAATCGACCCCTTTTTGAGAAATGCTGCTGCCTCATGACGTGTCTGCTCTGCGCTCCCCAAAGGATCTCTTCCCTTCACATTTTAAAATGGCCCCGCAACGCTACCACGTGTTCGCTCTGTGCACATTTGAAATTCGCTTCCCTTCATTTTTGAGTCGAGCTATGTCTACATGCCGCGTGGCTTCATCTTCACATATTTTAGTAGGGCCCACAGTTGGTACCAGGAATAAGATAGGTTACATGTGTCTCCTTGGCACAATTTTTCAGTGGAAAAGGAAAAAGATGAGCATGGGCTGCACAGTGTTAACACGTGTCTATTCAATGGGTGTTTCTCTTAAACAATGGATGGAACAAGCCAAGGAACGCGACAACCTGCCGCGTGTCATAACTGCTTTAGCAGGGTAGCGACACTTGTTTAACACAAATTCGCTGGGACCACTACCATCATTTGCAGGGGATTCACCTGAACTTGGCGCGACCATATTCTTTGGCTGGGATCTTTCTGTTGCAACGGCCGGGAAGAATCTTTGATTCTGCATCATTGCCGAGGATTCTCAAATATTTTTTGTTATTGCTCATCAAGGCGGTGGGAGCGTTCGGCTATATATACTCCTTTTTTGTTTCAGAGGATGGGTTCCAGGATTTTGCAGAAAGACATAGATTAAGAAAAGACACCAGGCCTTTGTTATTGTTTTTTAATTATTGCAAAAAGACTCACAGATTGTGCCAATCATTTGGCCTTTCTGCTCTTCTTATGATATTTGATTAATTTTAAACTGTGTTGCTATTGTTGGATGATTTATTTGCAGAACTTCTATAAATTGAATGTAAGTTTGCTATCTTAGATCATATCATGTGAGTCTTCTTGTCAGTAAATATGTGTGCAAAGTTATTTTATGTCAATGAATGAATTGTTTATACTTTAATCTCTAGTTTATGCTTTTCTAGGACATTGCAAATTATTGATCGGGCCCTTAGATCTATGATTTATCATGCCTATTATCTACATTTTGGCGCATCGCCTTAGGTTAGATTTTATTTTTATATATTTGCTTCCTTTTCCCATTTCAAACCCCCATTCACAGAAGAAGTCGACTACTTTAAAAATCCGGAGGTCATTTAGTTTAGTGCAATAGGTCCCCCATAAACTGAGTTTCCCACAAAGGGTTGTTACCTTGCCAAAATTTGGCATCAATATTTTCTTTTCCTAGCACGCCCAGTGGGACTAAGCTTAAATGAATTTCCGCTTCAGAAGGGTGTATGAGCCATCGACCTATTACTAGGTCCCAAATAGTAAAAAACCCTAGTCTACTAGTACCATCACTAGGAACAGTGCGGGCCACAAATCAATTGGTAACCGTTCCACTTCCTCCACCCGTTCCGCTGACCATGTTGCCAAGCGCTAATAGAAATTATGTGGCATGGGATGTCAGAAGTCCCCTCGTAGCGCCAATAGCAACCGCTTTATGGGCTGCTATCCTGTCCTCGACTTTGAAGGCTATACCCAAGTTTACCAGAGATGGTTCAAGAACACCCACAAAACATATGCAAGATGTGGTGGATGTATGTCTGGTACATGGAATCACTGCTCAGAATGTAGCACTAAGGCTCCTCGCAGCCTCATTCTGAGGCAGGGCACTGGATTGGTATCGAACCTTACCAGCTAACACTATTTGTACTTGGGATGAGCTCGAAGACCCATTCTATGAGAGATTTTCAAATGATGGGGATTGCTCCTTGTTGTATTATCAACTATCTACCATAAAGCGAGCCCCTCAAGAGGCTATGATAGTCTTTAATGCCCGATTCCACACAAATTGGCAAAGGATCCAGGTCGCTATCCGCCCGCCTTTTGAGTTGGCGTTCATATTCTACCTAAAGTCTATGAACCTCAAAATTTCCATGATGATCCAGTCTTTGGGAGGGACCACTCTTCCAGGTACTTACAACATTGCCGTCAAGGTGGAGAATAATTTGATAGATGCTAGAAAATTGCCGCCTCAGCCCATCATGTTGATATTTCCTGAAATATTGATGCCTACCCCGGAAGTCGCATCAACTAGTGCGCCTACACCTCCCCAGTCAATGTACGCATATGTGACAACGCCACAAGGTGTTTCCTCTACCTCTGACTCTTCTAAAGATTAAATGAGCGATCTCAAGGAATTGCTGTGGACTATGGAAAACAACATAACTACCCTCAAGCGCAACCAGACCACACCTCTAAAGCTTGCCTACCAAAATTATCAAGGCAAAAGATCCTCTTACCAACAAAATTAGTTCCAAGGATGCGCTCAGACAAATCCACAGGCACAAACAGGTCAAATGGTACTGGTACCCACTTCGCTATAGAGCACTAGCTTAAGCTCAAGCAAAGAGTTGACCGCGGGTCAAAATAATTTAGTGGATGACACCAACCCCTAGTGCTTCCCTTGCAATGATGCACATATGCCCCAAAATTTCCCATGTGGCAACTTACAAAAAAAGGTGGTGGAGTAGCACAAACAAGCTACAATGTCAACCCCTGGAAGCTACGTGTATACCTCTTCGCAAATGGACAATGTGGTGCTCACCGTGCAGATGTAAGGGATGTCACTAGAGCAAGAAGCATATATCGCCCCCAGCTACACACTCTTTTCATGGATGGAAGAAGAAGAAGAAGCAGTGTTTTCCAATGATACATTCGTATCTAAAACACCACAAGTACAATCCGACTACAACACTCGCTCAAAGAGGAGATTTACCGGTGAATCAGTTGTTCTTGAACTAGCCAGTTCGCAACCTAAAAGTGCTTCTGACCAAATACCTAGCACCTCCACAGCGTCGCTGCAATATTAGTCACAGAAGGAAATTATTATAACAAGAGAAAAGGAGCAAAAAACTCTGAGTTCACCACCTTTCAAAGTGGTGGGACAATTGAAGAAATCATCTGCTAATGTGTCTCTGTGGGATATTCTAGCCATCCTAGAGTAGAAGACGCTACTACAAAAGGCTCTCCGAGAAGAGGTCAGTGCAACGCCGACGAAGCAGTTTCCCAAAGCAAAGGTTGTTGATCAACCATCTCCTACCAAAGTTCTTACGAATAGCATAGCAGAAGCCCATGCTGAAGTCAGAGATAAGATGAAGCCCCAACCCTTCTTCTTAACTCTCATTATAGGGAAGAAGTTATTACACAATGCCATAATTGATTCTGGTGCTAGCACCATGGTTATGCCTAAACAAATAGCTGAAGCTTTAGGACTTAGCTATGAACCCTTAAAAAGGGGAGTGATGCAACTTGATGGGAACAGAGTCAAAACCGTTGGTGTTATCAAGGCACTCCCTTTAACTCTATTTGCTTGCCCTAGTATCACTGTGTCGCAAGACACTATGATCATAGATGTTCCTCCCATGTTTGACCTCTGTCTATCCCAAGAATTTACTTCAAAGGTAGGCGGATACCTATCCTTGGATTGGTCACATTTGATCCTCAGAACCAAGCATCATGCAAAAATGAAGATAGAATATGAAGCTCTACACTTAGAACATGTAGTTGATGAAGCCATGATCAATTTTGAAGCCACGCATACCTCTATCACCAAGCAAGAAATGTATTGCACTAAGTTACTAGAAGATGAAAAGGTGACCGAAGACCGAAATGATCAAGAGGATGCTCTACTAAGTGAACATATGGATAGCGACCCTTTCAAAAAGTACCATGCTATTGGACTGGGCACCTATGTCATCGACGATGAAGATCAAGTGCTCCCAAAGGTTTCCAAAGGATCCAAAGGTGGCCAACCATCTGAACTATGGACGTTGCACTTTGACAGAGCAAGATGCAAGAATGGCGTAGGAGCTAGAATATGTTTAATATCCCCATAGAGTGAAAAGACACTGAGGTCTGTTTGCTTCCAGCTTGCTTGCTCGAACAATGAAGTTGAATATGAAGGATTAGTACAAGGCTTAAGCCTTGCAGAGCAGATGGACATTAGGAAACTAATGGTGTTTGGAGATTCTGAACTGATGGTCAACCAAGTTTGGGGAATTTCCTTGGAAAAGAATGTCTGCATGAGGTCCTATCGGCACCGGGTCTAGGACCTAGTTGAGGGTTTTGAAGCCTTCAACATCCAGACCGTTCCCCGAGAAAAAAATAGTGACATGGATCGCATGGAAATAGTTGGATCCCTGTTTGATCCTTCCTTTGACCTCATTCACAACAAGCACTCTATCCGAGTGATAGTCTGACCAACGATTCTTGATAATGATCAAAGCTGACAAGTGTTTGAAAATGATGAACACATTGCCTTATTTATCCAACAGTCGGGAGAATTCGCCGATCAACTCTAACCAAAGGTGGTTGAGGCCTATGAGGGACAAATCCTTCAGCTCAAATCTAATAAGCTTCCAAGGGGATTTTCCACTCTCGAAAACCTCTTCGATTGTGACGATGCAAGAAATGACAGGAGGAAGTTTGTGGTAGGAAAAAGTGACTACATAGATCTTCAAGTCGCAGATGGAAGAAAACTCAAAATCGGGAAGGATGTCCCGCATCATGATAAAGAAAGGCTCATCAATTTTTGTGAGAGGTATGAAGGAGTAGTGGCCTGGTCCTATTATGATTTGAAGGGATACGATCCTGACATCATCCAACACACAATCGAGCTGGCGAAAGGTGCAAGGATAGTCTGACAAAAGTAGAAGCCGGTGAACCCAAAGATTGAAGCGCTAATGGCGCAAGAGCTAACAAAGCTAATCCAGTCACAAATTGTCTTTTCAATCAAGGATAGCACGTGGGTACCCAACCTGGTCTCGGTCCAAAAGAAAAATGGAGATATCTTCTTGTGTGTGGAATTCTGAGACCTAAACAGAGCATCCCTGAAGGATCATTATCCGCTATCTTCTATGGAGTCAATCCTGCAAATAGTGGCAGGATAAAAAATGTTTTCCCTGCTGGATGGCTTCTCCGGTTATAATTAGATCCGGGTTGAAGAAGAGGATCAACACAAACCTACGTTCACTACAAAATGGGAGACATTCGCGTATGCTAAAATTCCTTTTGGCCTTTCAAATGTAGGAGCTACCTTTCAATGGGCAATAGATATTGCTTTCAACAAATTAATCAATAAGATTATCCTAATCTATTTAGATGATCTTACTGTGTTCTCTAAATCTAAGGATGATCATTTTGATCACTTGAAATGATTTTTCAAAAATTCCAGGAGTTCGGGGTTTCCTTGAATCCAAAAAAATGTGTATTCAGAGTGGCGAAAGGCAAACTATTGGGACACGTGGTGTCCAAGGAAGAAGTTTCAATTGATCCCGAGTGGGTGAAAGCCATAAAGGAGCTTTCCCTTCTAGTTAACAAGAAAGGCATCCAATCTTTCCTGGGGAAGGTAAATTTTATTAGAAAATTTATTTATGACTTTGCAGGGATAATCAGGTCGATCACCCTGATGTTAAAAAATGATCAAGAATTTAAGTGGACAAAGGAAACCAGAGAAGTCTTTGAGAAATTTAAGGATGCTATTTCCTTAGCTTCTGTATTGGTTAATCCAGACTTATCTAAGGAAATAATGTATGTATTCAGTAGCAAGTCAAGCATAGCTATTGTCTTAACTCAGAAAGATAACGAGGGAAAATGAGAGAATCCAGTGGCGTTCTACTCTCGGACCTTGAAGGAATATGAGACGAATTATAATTTTGTTGAAAGGCAAGCATTTACAATAGTGAAGGGACTTAAGAAGTTCCGCCACCTAATCTCTTGCAATAAGGTGATAGTTTATGTTGTGCATTCCAGTGTGCACGAATACATCATGGAAGGAGAAATCACTGAGAAAAGAGCCAATTGGATCACCAAGATCCTCAAGTATGACATTGAGGTCAAGCCCACCAAAACTGTCTGAGGAAGAGGACTGTGCGAGTACATGGCACATGATGAAGAAGTGGATGTTGAAGAAGAACAACCAAAACCTATTCTAACAAATGAGTTATAGTTCAGAAGCTGTTGGCTAACAGACATGGTGAAATTTATGCAAACGGGGAAGTATCCACTAGGTCTTTCCCCCAAAAAGAGGAGATACTATCGACTACAAAATTGCGGATATGTGTTAATTGAAGGGGTCCTTTTCAAAAGAAACTTCAACGACATCCTCTTGTGATGTGTTACCTCAGGGAAAGCCAAGAGAATCCTTGACACTTTCCACAACAGCGCGACAGGAAAACACTTCTTTGCCAAGACCACCACCCTCAAAATCATGTGCGCGGGTTATTTTTGGCCAACACTTTTCAATGACTCGCACTCCTTGGTGAAGGCTTACAAGGAATTCCAGTTTTTTATAGGAAGAAGAAAGAATTCAGTGATGCCTCTCAAACCTATAGTAGTAGACGAGCCATTCACACGATGGGGCCTAAACTTTATTGGGATGATCAATCCCACTTCTAGCGCTGGACACAGGTGGATCATAACGGCTACAGATTACTTCACAAGGTGAATAGAAGCTGCATCACTTAAGAATGCAACAAAGGCAAAGATAGTGGATTTCCTCGAAGGACTGGTGACAAGGTTCGACCCTTTGATAACGCATTTTCTATATGCAGCATAACAAATGGCATATGAAGACATTGTCAAATGGGTAATGGCCTAAGTCAGAGGTCCGACTCCTCAAAAGGATTGCCTCATATCCGAGTGGCAGAGATAACTCCAATGGTCTTAAGACTTCAATGTGGTGTACGACAAACGCTCCTATATCCATAGAGATAGAGATAGAATGGTGCCATGGAGGTTCGGTTGGCCGAATTATTGGAAGTAAAGAAAAAAGGGAGAAGTCCCTAATAGCCAATACTAACCGCCAATAGGTGGTTAAGCGATGGTTTGACAAAAGGGCGTCCAACCAAGGCTTAAATTGTGGGGACTTAGTGCTGAAATTCAATGAAAGGGTTGTGAAGCCAGGTCAACACGGTAAATTTGATAGCCTTTGGGAAGGCCTATTTAAAATAATTAAGTGCAAAGAGAATAATTCCTTTGAATTGGAAAATATGGAACAAGAGGCATTAGGAATTCCAGTCAACGGGGTTGATCTTAAATTGTTCCATTAAGTTGCACGCTTTTATTGGTGTAAATATGTATAGTGTTTTTTATTTTGCTTTTCTTTTAATCTGTTGGCTGGCCTTTTTATTTTATTCATGCTTTGAGGTCGAGAAATAATTCCATCATTTTCGAGAGCAGGGAAAATAATCCATAGCAAACTGGACAGAGAAAATAATACTGCATACAAGGAGAAATCAAACACATATGCTGAAAATAACGAAAACTCATATTGTAGAATACCAAAAGTGAAAGAAGCCAAGGATTTTTATAAAGCTATATTTCATTATATATACGCTTTTATATTTACATGGAAAAATGGCTTGAGGGCCATATTTAAAAAAATATACGACTATATGTTGCTTCCTTTTCATATATGCTATATGCAGGCCTTTTTCAGGCATATATACAAAAACTAGGAAATGGGTATTGTATCTTTGAGTGCAGAAAATGAGGAAAGAGGCATTTTCAACCAACAAAATGTGCAACAATGATAGATGCATCAATTGTAGCATCCACTATGTATTCATTAGTAGGCGCACCACCAACAGTAGCAGTGATCTCAGCAGGAGAAACAACCAACGGCGAAGGGAACACCAGGTTCCTGAAATCAGTATACCAGTCAATGTCGTAGAATGGAACTACGTTATAGAGGAAAAAGAGGAAATGGCATGCACGACTGACCCTTTCACGGTGTTCATTTTGTGACTGAAGGAAAAATTCGCTAAGGAACCATAGCCACGGGACGACCGCTTCTTCTTCAATATAGAGCCTAAGGTCTCTTGTCGTGGGCAGGCCTACCCCATACACAATGTTAGCAACAACCTCGCCAAGACCATTTAGATACTTCTTGGGGAAGATTTCATTAACCAACTTCAACACTAATGGCCTGGGGATGCCAATATCTAACATGGATGCGACAAAGTGCAATTAGATGTCAGTATTAACTTGATACTTGTCCTCATATTCTAGAAAGTCCCAGCCTAGAACCCACTTCATAGCTATTAGAGCCAGGGAGTGTTTGTTCTTCGTCATTCTTTTCAGACATCTAGTGGAAATCTCACCAAGAAAGGCCGTCTGTGACTTGTGCGACACTAGCCTAATGGGGGTGTTCATGGTGATGACACACTTCAACTATCTGGTAACTATTCCTAAAAGCTGCCTAAAGCCTAGCCTATGAAGATACTTCGCCAATTACCAAAGCCAAATGCTAAGTCAATAACCTATTACTAAAGCTTACTCAAATGCTAAGTTTATTTTCATTACCATTGAGATGCCTATTTATAGAAAAAGTGAGGAAATGCGTGGTAATGGGCTTTCCAAAAACGTGATGATAATCACGTGCCAACTTGAGAACTGTGCCTAAGCTTGTTTGAATTTCTTGACCATTTGAGCTTGCTAAGTACGGTTCAATGCGTGCAAAGTTATGAGAGCTAATTAAATTAGCTTAAGATGGTGGCGTTCATTGGTAGTGAGTTGCACGATTCTAAAGCTGTGGTGTCACTTCTCAGGCATTTCCCAAAACCCAAGGCAAGATTCATATCTTCTCAGTCGCTGATCATTTGCTTTGGCTTAATCATTCCATTCAGAATATTAATTGCCAGCGCATACGAATGCTAAGATAAGAGAATTTTTTTGGCCCAAGTTCCAAAGAAATTGCGCCATATCACATGATCGCCAAGGAAATTATGAATTCTTGTCACTTCAAAATGGCAAGTAATCCATTTTCGCACTAGCCAAAGGGTGGGCGGTACATGCTGAATTAAATGCAAAAGGCCACTTTCGTCTACCACATTGAGAAAAGATAGCTAAGTATCGCATGCAAAGTTTTAAATGCTTAAGAGTCTTTTCAAATACGCTAAGCCGAGTAAAGATAATTTTTTAGCATATCCAGAGACGAGGAAAAAGTTGCAGAGAATTCAGACCTAGCAAAAGCTTCCATCAAAAGATATAATGGCAGAGAGTTCACAACAAGAGATACAGGGGGAGGGAACAAAACCTCTGCTCAAAGCCATACGGGCATCAAATGCTGTTAATATCTATGAAAACATTTCATATGCTACGCCTAGTATACTAGACAAGCCAAAATGGGTGAACACGTTGGAACTAGACAAGCCCACAAATTACAGAAACCAGGTTCAGGTCCAGGAGGATTGGGACAATATTCATGACCCACACCTCGCAAAAAATCCCAAGTCTTTAAGAGAGGGGGCCTATGAAAGGATGAAGGCGTCCAAAAACTAGATATCAACAATAGAAAAAATATGGCTCAATGGGCTCTTGCAGTACATGGTCCTATTAGTGCACTATTGCCCATAGTTAGTTGATGCGGCCATTCAACATTACAACCTGACCACCCACAACATTGAGGGCCGAATTTTAACAGTTAATATCAGCTCGCAGGCTATCTGGCATATGCTATGTATTCCTGACCCATCCACCAGAAAAGAGAGGATTGAGATATTCAATCTTGACAAAGGAGAAAAAACATGGAGGGGAATGAGAAAGGCCCTCAATTTTTAATTAAGGAAACCGACAAGAAGGGAATGACGAGCCAAAACCCACGAAGTATCCCGGTGCCACACTGTGCATTTGAGAATGACTTAAGAGAGGCCTTTTCAATGCTAGCATTTGTTTGTGGCCTGGACACAGACCAGGAGGTGCACACCTTTCAATTAGGGCCGGGTTTCCAATTTCGCAAGTAGCATGATTTCTACTAGTATGATTTTGCAGACTACCTCATAGAAGAAATGGTAGGGAGAATAAAGAATTACCTGGAGCAATGAAATTTCAGGTTCCTCTCTTTTCTTTCCCATATGTTTTTGCATCAAAACCCTGATTTCTTCAACAAGTATGTGGGTTTAGCTATTTTTGATGAAAAGGGTAGAAGAAAGCCTGTATCCACATGGGTGCCTCTCCTCTCCGTAACATTTGAATACTATGCATTTTTGGATTTCTTTCTAACTTTGATTTTGCAAGATTTGCAAGGAGAAGATGGAATGGGCATGGTCCAGCTCAACACAGATCAAATAGGATATATGCAGGTCTTTACTCCCTCATATGACTGGTTCTTCGACACATATTTCATAATCACTTGGATGCGAGGTTTCACTGAACAACCATTCCGAATCCCGGACTACGTCACAGATAGATTGCTAGCTCTTGAAATGTATTGGTAGACATGCATTATGGATTACAAATTTTGTGGAGGACCCCCCAAGAGGAAGGGATGGCTCCAATTACCCATAAGTTTCAAAACGGTGACCCTTGGAAAAGAGGATGACACACCTGCTATTGTAAGATAAGTTGGCTCATTTAGGGTTAGTTTTGATATGCAATAAATGGTAGTATAATCCTTTCAATGATTTTCCACATGCGCATATGAGGGTTACTCACACTCCTTGACCCTAATGGGAAAAGAGGCGTAACCCACTGGAAGATAAGGATGAGTATTTGGTTGAGTTGGTGCATATTCCCATAGAGGATAATAGGGAGAAATGGCATAAGTTATACTTCATTGTGGGGGTGGATGATGAGAATCTCAAGATGGGGAACACCATGTACAAGTTATGGTATACAGAGCAATGAACTATAGAGAAAATGAGAGCCTTCTGGATATATCACCACGAAATAAAGCAGCTTGAAGCCCCTTATGGAAGCTTGAAAGCTGATGAAGAGTTTGAAAAATGGTGGGATGATGGACACCCAACCTCTGACTCAAGCGTTGGAGGGAACGACAACCCAGTAGATGAATCTGAATAAGGAGAAGAAGAAGTGGGGACCCCAACGTCTTCCGCTCAGCAAGCAAAAATATTCACAGAGCGGCCCTCCTACGTAGCTTTAAATGTGAGATTCAATGTTTTGAGGGCCTCCCAGTCACTCACTTGGGCCACTAAATTAACAAGAGTGTCACATTAGCAGCCGGTAGAGACTGCTGAGGTTGGAGAAACCCCACCCAGAAAGCGATAGCACACATAAACTATTGTCGAAGAGGGTTCACAGGAACTCGCTACAAGCCAAGAGCTGGCAGCCAACCAGGAGCCCGAGAAGGATGTGGAACCCACAACGAGCCAAGAGCTGCCATCGACCAGTCAACAGGTAACATTCACTCCTGCTTTTCTTGCTTCTCAATCTTTGGTATCCTCCACTATCTCCACAACGCCCCCCACTATGAGTGTTGGCCCTTCTTTTCCGGCTTTTGATACAAATTTTGTGAGAGGTTTCTCCTAGATCGCATGGGTGAATCCATTCTCCTTTACTCCTCTATGAACCCTTAAACCAGCCGGTGCCGCTTAGTCCTTTTTTGCCTCACTTTTTGAAAGCTTACCTACCGTTGACACCCATGTTGCTACTATTGACGTGGATCCTCTTTTTTTTTTCACAGCAAGCAGAATCTACAATGACTACTCCCTCGCCATTGTGACCCATGAGTTCTCCCACTGGTTTACCAATGGAACCTTGGAAAATGACAAGCCCTTCTATTGGTTCGCAAACCAAGATTTGGCATGTGCCTCATTTCTCCTCGCAGACCGTCACTCTGTAGAAGAAAAAAATGCCTGCACCTATTAAACTTACCTATCCATATGCCCTACCTCTCGAAGCTCCTTTCGTAAGCAGGCTAGTCCCGTCACCAACCCATTTTATTGTGGAAAATGATTCTACAAAGGAGGCGCGTGCTAGTAGAATTCAAAAGCAAAAAGCCAAGGATGATCGCAAGCTAGTAGAACCGAAGGTGCATACTATCTATGGTGAGACTCAACAAATGTTGAAATTTACAACCATGCACTTAGTGCTTGACAGAGAGAGCGCTGATAGTAGAGGTAAAGAAGAATAGACTTCAGGAGGAACGAATGTTGTGCGCTTGACAGAGAGAGCACTGATAGTAGAGGCAAAGAAGAATAGACTTCAGGAGGAACTTGCAAAGGTTCAATCCATTGACCCCGTTGAAATAAAAAAGCTACGTGCTAAGAGGAAGGAGTACTAGAGCCAATTAACTTTGGCGAAACATAATCTACAACTGAGGAATGAAGAGTTTGAATGAAGGCACGTTGAACATGAGCAGGGGATGAAGGAAAAAGATGAGGTGCTAGATCAACAATGAGTTTAGTATGAGAAAAAGTTGCAGGAGAAGGATGTTGAATTTGAGGACCGAAAGGCCCAGTTAGAGAAAGAGCTTCAAGAGACAGTCCTCTCTTGAAAAAGAATTGGCAAACCGCACTGAGGCCGAGGAAAACTGGCATTAAGAAATGAGAAGCTCTGGGGAGCAACTGACATCCATGAAAAGGAAAAATGCGGAATTGATAGAAGCCATTAACTCAAAGGACACAAAGATTGCCTCTCTGAAGAGCTCTATCAAAGCCTCTTCCGCGTAGCCCAACCTCATCCCATTGGACCAACAGATATATATTTCTTATTGGGAAAAGGTTAAAACCTTCTGCTTGACACTACAGCCAACACTGTGGTTCATCTCAAAAATGACCAGGTTGAGCCAAGAGGTCCTCAAAACAATTGAGCAATTCCCATGGTTCATATCAAATACAGTTCCAGAAGCAAAGAGTCTGTTCACCAATCTATATTTAGTCTTTGATGAAGACCTAGCCAAGGAAGGGATCAAAGATCGGAATGCTGCTGCTCAAATGATAAACAGTTCATCCATTGCCACTCAGTTTTGCAGTGGACTAAGGCAGCCACAACTACCTTGAACCAGGCAATATATGGCATGCGGGAAAATTTCTCCTAGCTGAGTGGGATGAGTCTGCCATCTCCATTTTTTGAAGATGGGTCGATAGCCACGGTTGAACATATTGCAAAAAGAATTGAAGAAAAGGAGCAAGACCCAAACGCTTTCCATAATTTTAGCCATCCTCCTACTGTAGTAGAAATTGAAGGGGTCATCCATCCTCTTGTGCAGCTACTATTCCATTGTGAAGCAGGGGCGGGTTTACTTGATACGTTGCCTCATAAAGAAACTATTGACTTAGGTGGAGCGCATGAGAATTTGTGCAAAGTAGAGAGACCATTTGAAGACGACTGGCCGCTTCTATGGGAGGCCCTTTCCAAGCTCTAATTTTGTCGCCAATGGATGGCATTCTAGTCTACTAACCATAAATTTTGGGTTCTCCATTCCTCAAGCGAAACGCCCCTGATAGTCACCAAAAATTGTGAATAAATATTCATTGAGCTCCCTGCGGGCTTTATTTTGTTAAAGTATCGACCCAAACATTGCATTAAAGGTCAATCGGTCCCTTTTTGAGAAATACAGCTGCCTCGCCACGTGTCTGCTCTACGCTCCCTAAATGATCTCTTCCCTTCGCATTTTAAAATGGCCCCGTAGTGCTACCACGTGTCCACTCTGCGCACATTTGAAAGCCACTTCCCTTTGTTTTTTATTCGAGCTTCATTTGCATGCCACATGGCTTCATCTTCACATATTTTAGTAGGCCCCACAGTTGGTACTAGGAATAAGGCAGGTTACACATGTCTCCTTGGCACAAGTTTTCAACGAAAAAGGAAAAAGATGAGCATGGGCTGCACAGTGTCAACACATGTCTATTCGGCGGGTGTTTCTCTTAAACGATGGATGGAGCAAGCCAAGGAACGCGACAACCTGCCACGTGTCATAACTACTTGAGCAGGGTAGTGACACTTGTCTAATGCGACTTCACTGGGACCACTACCATCATTTGCAGGGGATGCACCTGAACTTGGTGCAACCAGATGCTTTGGATGGAATCTTTTTGTTGCAACAACTGGGAAGAATCTTTGATTCTGCATCATTCCTGAGGATCCTCAAATCTTTTCTGTTACTGCTCACTAAGGCAGTGGGAGCGTTCGACTATATATACTCCTTTTTTTGTTTTAGAGGAGGGGTTCCGGGATTTTGCAGAAAGACAGATTAAGAAAAGACACCAGACCTTTGTCATTATTTTTTAATTATTGCAAAAAGACTCATAGATTGTGCCAATCATTTGTCCTTTCTGCTCTTCTTATGATATTTGATTAATTTTAAACTGTGCTACTATTGTTGGATGATTTATTCATAGAACTTCTATAAATTGAATGCAAGTTTGTTGTCTTAGATCATGTCATGTGACTCTTCTTGTCAGTAAATATGTGTGCAAAGTTATTTTATGTCAATGAATGAATTGTTTATACTTTAATCTCTAGTTTATGCTTTTCTGGGACATTACAAATTGCTGATCAGGCCCTTAGATCTATGATTTATCGTGCCTATTATCTACGTTTTGGTGCATTGCCTTAGGTTAGATTTTATATTTATATATCTGCTTCCTTTTCCCATTTCAAACCCCCATTCATAGAAGAAGCCGACTTCTTTAAAAATTTGAAGGTCACTTAGTTTAGCACAATAGGTCCCCCATAAACTGAGTTTTCCACAAAGGGCTGTGACCTTGCCAAAAATTGGCATCAACAACACACAAAGCCATACCAACAACAGTCTAATCCATAACAACCTCTGTACATCACACAACAACCCAATGTTGTGTACAATTACCAGTCCAATCTGTTCTATGCTCAGCAACAACCTTCATACCAACAAGGTGCTTCATCCACATCCTATACATAGCAACAACAACCACCTTATCAACAGGGTGCTCAATCCACATCTTACTATCAACAACCACCGCCTTAACAACAAGGGGCTTCCACATCATCATACTATCAAGCCACCATGCAATACCAAAAGGGCACTCCATCCACCTCATACTATCAACAACAACCACCATACCAACAAGCGGCTTCCACCTCTTACCATCAAAATCTGTCACCGTCCTATCCGCCTTATGTCAATCCTCAATCCACTTATGCTAATTAGTACCAAAAAACACCCCCATATGCACCTCAACCTACTTATGATTCAGCTGCTTCAATACCATCCTCATCATATCAGTTGTATCCTCCATACAATCAACCTAGTTCATCCAATCTGACTGCCGTAGTGCCTATCAATCAAGATCTAGGAGAAGTCAAAGCTACGTTAAAGGAATTACAAGCTGGGACTGGAAAATAATCATTCAAGTTTGAGGACATTTGTCCCTATCTGTTTGATCCTTCTGTTTCATTAGTTCCTTTCCCAAAGCATTTTGAAAATTTGAAATTTGATAAATATAAAGGAACCAAAGACCCCAAGGCTCACCTTCAAGAGTTCTATGCCCACTATCAAGAAGTCATGCATAATGAAAATTACCTCATGAGATTGTTCCCTAAGAGTTTATAGGGAATGACTCTTGATTGGTTTATGGGTCTGAAGAAAGGATCTATCAAGTCCTTTGCACAACTTTCAGAAGAGTTTTTCTCCCACTTCTCCTTCAATCTGGAGAAGGAAATTGATACACTAGACCTCCTAAAGGAAAACAAATGTGAGGGAGAAACCTTTGTGAGCTATCTTCAAAGATGGTGAGCCCTAGCTAGTCACATGAAATCACCGTTATGGGAAAAGGACATGGTCACCTTGTTCATCAAAAATTTCCATCTTGACATGGCGCACAAATTTAGACTCCATTGTGTCACAACCTTTGCTGAAATGATGGAGAAAGGTCCTATCCTTGAGAGAGCCCTCATTGCCAAAGGGCTAGTCAAAATCTTTAATTCTGATAAGGAGAAATCATTCAAAGACAAGCCTTGTTATTGGAACAAAAACAAAAATGTTGTCAATGATGGTGTCACTAACACTAAACACGTCCAAGTGGCCAATGCTTCCTAGAAGCAACAATATCCTCCTCCTCAACAACCAATGCCTAATGCCATATCATTGCCTCAAGGGGCACCTCGTCCATCCCAACAATCCAATCAAAACAATCAAGGGGGTATCAAGCATCAATTCACCCAATTATGAGAACCCCTAAGTTTTGTGTTTAATAGGCTTCTGCAAGCTAATTACTTGATTATATATCATGTGACCAAGCCATTCGATGAATCTAAGCCCAAACCAAATTAGTTCAAAGAAAATGAATATTGTGAGTTCCACAAGATTAAAGTGCATACATTAAACAAGTGTCAAGGTCTAAAAATGTACATCCAAGATCTTATAGATCAGGGTGACATACATGTGGATGCCAACACGACACCCTCGTCCAATGCTCAATTGCAGATATATCAGAATGCCTTCCCTAAACACAACCAAGGGCCTAATACGTCAAATTCAAATCTAGGGACTAACAATAGTAATGATCAGAATAACAACACCAACATCAGTTATAAAAATGTGCCATTCAATTACCAAGGTATTGTCATGCATATTGAACAAGTGGAACCAAGTGTATCTATGATACACGTAAAGGGTAAGGATCCACAATGTGCTGTCACCACCTGTCAAACCTGCATTACAGTCCTTGGAGCCTCTGCATCCACCCAACCCCAACCTATGAGTTATCAATACAACATTCTTGACCATTTGGGAAAGACTTCGACACAGATATCCATTCTGGACTTGCTTAAGTCTTCTCCCACACACCAAGAAATCCTAAATAAGGCCTTACAGGACACCCAAGTTCCTAATGACATAGACCCTGCACAATTTCAAGCATTGTTAGGGCACCTTTCTGCAACCTATCAACTTGGTTTTAGCCAAAATGACATGCCCTGTATTGACACTAATCATAACCGTCCCCACCATCTAAAGGTCCTGTAAACCGTCACAAAATAAAAAGGGTCTTGGTAGATAATGGTTCTTCCCTAAACCTTTGTACATTGAAATTCATAAAACAGGTAGGATACACCCATGCTGATTTAAATAATTAGGTCATCACAATAAAGGCGTATGATAATGCAGAGCATGATTCTGAAGGAACAATATGTCTTTCGATCTAGGTTGGTCCAATTGTGCAATACACTACTTGTCATGTCCTTGATTTGGAACTCCCCTATAACCTCCTCGGCCATCCATGGATTCACACCATGCAATCCGTTCCATCCACATACCATCAATGTCTAAAATTCCCATTCAATGAGGTAGAAGTTACCATACATGTGGATCCCCAACCATTTGAATATTTCCATGCATTAGAAACTTCTTTTCCTCATTCCCACTATTGTCCTAGAGTGAAAATTGGACCATCGCAAACATCATCATCCCAATCATCTACCACTGCATTAGCCACCACTTCATCCACTCCATCATCCAAATATGATTCCACCCTTACCAAAGTACAAATCATTGACAAGGGATGTGGTGAATATGAAATGCACACAACTTTGAACATGGCAACTATGCCACCCTCACCACACACATATGGCCAACCTTCACAGTCTACACTGAAACCAGAAGACAAGACTATCACTTTGAGCTCCAAGAACATGGGAACCAGTACTTATTGCTCTCCTGGGTTAAGAAAGATGTGCCAAAAGATGACATAATCCAATGGGTCTACCGTGAGGAACCTGATCCCTCTCCTCCTTTGAAAGAATATTTCTAGGAGAACTATCCCTGGCCCTTTAAGTTTGCAGAAAAGTACAACTATCAGGGGGAGGCCTTGGTGCCAAAGAGCAAGGAAGGAAACACCATATTGAGGCCATAATAAGAACATGATACTCAGGCTTGGGTCATGAAACAAAACAAAAGGGACCTATAGCATCATCTAGTGCCTCTAACAATGTCAATGAGAGCAACAGTCTCCTTGAAGACATACCAGAGGAGGAATCCATCATACATGCATACAATGATGTAGATCACACTGACCTCTTGTCCATGTTTGACTGCTTATACATCTACACCATTAGCCTATCTCTTAAACACCCTGAATTCATAGATTGGGACCTACATGGTAGCGCACCTATCAATACCTTTCCCATAATGGATCAGTACGTACATCTTATGGGATTGGGGGAATATGAACACCCTAACCACAAAAGTAAAAAGAAACAAAACCAAAAGGGGTCACCTAGCAAAAACCTCCCCAAGGCACTTCTTGACCTAGAACAAGTAAAAACAAAGGGTGTATGTGATAGAGAAAACCTCGATGAGGTGCTAGAAGATGGGGATGTTCACCTTCCCCTTATAGGAACTTAGCTCTCTGAACGATCATCCATCCTGAAAAAAGAAACAAAGGAAATAAATTTGGGAACTGAAGAGGATCCCAAAATTACATATGTAGCCAAAGTGTTGTTAGAGGAAGAACATTCTACCATCGCCAAGCTTCTCAAAGAAGGCATTATCAATTTTGTATGGACATATTCAGACATGCCAGGCCTTGATCTCGCCTTAGTGGTACATCACCTAGATGTACGTCCTGATGCCAAACCTGTTAAGAAAAAGCTGCAAAAAATTCAAACCCAAGTGGCGCTACTGGTTAAGAAAGAATTGGAGAAGCTCTTGGACGCTGGATTCATAAGACCCATTGACTATTCAGAATGGATCTCAAATGTAGTGCTCGTAGCCAAACCAAATGATGCTATCAGAGTTTGCATAGACTTCTGTGACCTCAACAAGGCTTGTCACAAAGATGATTTTTCTTTGTCAAATATTGACATGTTGGTTGACCTCACTGCAGACCACGAGATGCTTTCCCTCATGGATGGCTTCTCTGGATACAATCAGATTAGAATTGCACCTGAAAACCAACATAAAACAACCTTTACTACACCATGGGGCACGTTCTGCTATAATGTCATGCCTTTCGGTCTCAAAAATGTGGGGACAACCTACTAGCGAGATATGGCCATTATCTGCCATGATCTCATTCACATAATAATGGAAGATTATGTTGATGACCTACTAGGGAAATAAAGAACAAGGGAAGAACATCATGTGGTCCTCAAGAAGATCTTTGAGCGTTTAGAGTAGTACAAGCTAAGGCTAAATCCTAAGAAATGTGTCTTTGGGGTCACATCAAGAAAACTACTGGGCTTCATTGTCTCTCGAAGAGGTATATAAGTTGATCTAGTGAAAGTCAAGGAAATCATGGATATGCCTCCACCACACAATGTCAAACAATTAAGAAGCCTTTAGGGTAAGTTACAGTCCATTTGGCGGTTCATTGCTCAATTAGCCAACAAGTGTCAATCGTTCACTCATCTCCTAAAGAAGGATATTGATTTTAAGTGGACTCAACAGTGCCAACTCGGCTTTGAAAAAATCAAAGAATATTTGGCTCACCCACCAATCCTTATGCCACCAATTCCTAGTAAGCCACTCCTGTTGTATATTTCTGCTACTTCAGTGGCACTAGGGGCATTACTGGCACAACACGATGAGTCATCAAAGGAAAGAGCAATCTATTACATCAGTTGAACCCTAGTGGGTTATGAGCTCAACTATTCCCCAATGGAAAAAGCTTGCCTAGCCATGGTTTTCAGTTCGCAAAAACTCTGACATTACATGCTCAGTCATCCATTAAAGCTCATCTCCAAGGTCAACCCATTGAAATACCTATTATCTAGGACAATTCTAATTGGTCGCATGGCTAAGTGGGTCATGCTTCTAAGTGAATTTGATATAGAATATGTGGACTGGAAAGCTATTAAAGGACAAGTGATAGTTGATCAATTGGCAGATGCTCCCTTGGTAGATGCTTATCCTCTAGCAACATAATTTCCTGATGAAGGGGTCTTCGTAGTAATAGAAGCAGCCACATGGACACTGTACTTTGATGGGTCATACACACACAATGGATATGAAGCTCTTCTTATTGGTCTCAGAATTGCAATCCAATGGCATATCACCCACCTAAGAGTCTTTGGTGATTCTCAATTAATCATCAAATAGGTTAATGATGAGTTTTTCACAAAAAGATGATAAGCTACTGCCCTATAAATGCATGGTAGACAACTTCAAGAAGTATTTCACTTCCATCCAATTTGATCAGATTCCAAGATCCCAGAATAAAGCAGTAGATGCTATGGCTACCATTTGTTCCTTAATTGACATGCCTAAAGACAAAATCGAGTGTGAGTTCCTCGTTGAAGAGCTCTTAATCTCGACATATGATATCCCAGAAAGTGAGATGGTGTGTGAAATTGTAGGTCCCACGTCCCCTTAGTACCATGATATCTATACCTACCTTCGCAACAATATCCTACCTCAATCTCACACAAAACCAACATAAGTATTTCATCCAACGAACATCCCATTACACCATCGTAGGTGGTACACTTTATCGATGTGGGTATGATGGAACCCTCCTCCGGTGTCTGAATGAGACTAAAGCCCATATTGTGTTAATGGAGGTACATAGTGGTGTATGTGGGGCCCACTCAAATGGCATGGCCCTGGCTAAGAGAATTCTCCGAGTGGGATATTACTGGCCTACATTAGAACATGATTCTTGTGAGTTCATCAAGAAGTGCTTACCCTGCCAACAACACGCTGATTTGATACATTCTCCAACATAGGATTTGCACCCTCTTGTAGCACCATGGTCCTTTTCTTAGTGGGGTTTTCACCTAATCAAAAAGATCTATCCCCCATCCTCTAATGGCCATACCTTCATCATTACCGCAACTGAGTACTTCACCAAGTGGGTGGAAGCAATGCCACTCTTACAAATCACAGGTACTCAAATTTCCAAGTTTATCCTCTTCTATATTCTCTGCAGATATGGAATACAATCAACCATCATTTTTGATAATGGAAATCCTTTCAAGAACCAAGCTATGAAACAAATTTGTGACACCTTTCATATCCAACATCGTTGGTCTACGCCTTATTACCCCTAGGGTAATGGACAGGTGGAAGCCACCAACAGAACCCTCATCAGGATCCTTAAAAAGGTGGTGAATAATTCTGGTCGAGATTGGCACCTTCACATCCATCCCGCCCTTTGGGCATACCGCACTTCCATCCGCACCCATACTGGCACCACTTTGTATTCCCTCATCTATGGTGCCGAAGCCATCTTTCCGATTGAGGTAGAAATCCCATCACTAAGAATTTCCCTGAAGAATCTTATCAGTGATGAAGACACCCGAGTCGCAAGACTCAGCCAGTTAGAACTCCTTGATGAAAGACGGATCAAAGCATATGAACACCTTCAATCCTATCAGAATCATCTGAAAATAAGTTACAACAAGAAGGTCGATCCTCACCAGTTCAACATTGGTGATTTAGTCCCCTTTGCGCTCTTATCCTTGGTCCGTCTTTGTCCTTTTCGAACTACGTTGCCTTTGCGCTTTCACGTAGGCAAGGTCAATCTTTTGATCCACCCTTGGGGCTTTGATTTTCTTTTCTTTGACGTCATTTTCCATCGCTCATCTCCATTTTTCCTCTTTCTGCTTTTATCCATGGTATTTTCTTGAACTATGAGGGCTCTGCACTTTCATGTAGGCAACGCTAATCTTTGATCGGCCCCGAGCCCCTAGGTCATTAGGGTGTGTCAATATGGTGTCTTGTGTCCCATGTCATGTCATCAAGTATGTCCTTATCTAGCTGGTTCTTCACAAATGAGATCCGCTCGTATCATGAGATTCAATTGGTTTTATAATTTCTTACACCATTTATCGATCTTTCAGTTTAGTACCCATCTTTGGTCTCAACAGGATGCATCCTTCCTAACAGACCTCATCAACCCCATCCATCCTCTCGATCCTATGGCAAAGGAAATTTTTAAATTGATTGCGATCTTTTGATACTTTTGGCTTTTATTCATTATTCTAGCTCCCTATCATCACTTGTCAAGGCTGCCATGATCTATCATATTATGGTGTGTTTTGATTGGTAAACATAGGGGCATATCTTGCTCTTTTGTTTTTTGTTGTCTTCTGGGTTGTCCCACATAGTGCCCACAAAGATCCTTGAGGTCTTGTGTTACACTGGGGAATCCCTTTGTGCTTGTGGTTATCCCACTCGACCAAAATCTTCACGATTTTGGGGTGTTGGGATAACCTTCTTGTTTGTTGTGTTTGTTTTATGCATCAGACACTAATTTTCCTTGGTTTACATACCATGGTACCTAGTGTCTTATGCTATAGCAAAAATTAGTGCTCGGAAAATGGAAAATTATATTAGGATTGCACTTTATGATCAATTTTGTTGCATTACATTCATACTTGACCTATCACCTATGATTTTGGTTGTGCAAACATTCACCTTCCATCTCCCATTCTTCTTAGGATACCTATGGTTCTTGAAAGGTGTAGTTTCACACCCATCTTCCCTTAATTTTATAATTATTACAGGGGAAGTACTTCCCATTAAACTTACACCACGCCTACCATCTACCATCGTTACTATGCAAATACTTATTGACATTGATGTTCATAATGCTTTTCATTTCACGTTAGGTCATCACACTCACATGTCACACACCCTTCTTTTGTATAAGCTAAAGCAAGCATGATCACAAATAAAGTTCATCCACCATCCACATTGCATTTCATCTATCCATTAGTGTTTGTAAGAAATTTAATTACATCTCATCGCACATTCTAGGTTCATTACATTTCATCTCATATGCATTACCATATCACATTGTTTATATTAATCATATTTTCTTATTCTAAACATCTTAGATTCATTGCGTTAATCAATCATTTCCACATTAATCCATATCATTAAAGCATTGCATACATCACCGCCTGCATCACAAATTGTCAGATCCATATCCATAGCATATCAAGTCATAAATCAATCATCACATCCTACATCATACACGTTAGCTGTCATCATCATAAGCATATCCATACATCATATCATAATGATCATCCATAATAAAATCGTAAACATACACATATACATAAATAAAATCATCCATCATATATGCATCACATAGTGTCAATAAGGGTTGTCACATATCATATATAAAAATAAAAATATGAATTCCCATCACATTGTCCATAATAATGTCCATCATATAACTAAAATACATATCCATCGCATATACCATCAAATAAAGTAAAATACAAGGCTCTTAATCAACTCTAATCTCTGCTGCTCTGTACTATACATCCATCATGCACCTGCCAAAAACTAGTATCCTGTCACCTGTCCTCTCCCCTCTCTACTATGAGCTGCCCACATCTAATCTTTGAGGTGAGTTTGGCACTCCCCCTCTACGTGGAGGGGTCTCTCTCTAGCTGTTGTATTTGTGTGTATGTGTCCCTCCTGACTTGGATGGGGCTGGCATCTATGGCCTCGCTCAAATGTAGGGAGGTACTTGCCGCTCCTCTAGAACTGATGTATAGTAGGCCACCATATAATAGCTGGCCTCTTGCATATACTCATCTCGCTCCACCGCCTGATATCTGACTGCGTCCCGCTCTGCCCTATATTTGTCCCTGGATCCACATATGGATCTCCACTCCTGCACCCATGCGTCCTGTGCCAACCTTAGCTGATCTATCTCTGCCCCCATCTGTGACACTTGCTATGTGGCCCTGTCCCTCTCAACCTCCATAGCCTGTACCTGTGCTTGCAATCTCTGCACCTCTGCTCCCGTCTCACCACCCTCACCTTGCACTTCCTGTGCTTGAGCATGTACTACATCTCTCTCTCTCTCTCTTCGCTATTTGTGACTAAGCCACTGCCACATCCCTCTCCCTCTGTAGGGTCTACATCTATATCCGTGCTGCGTCCCTCTCACCCTATAGGGTCTGAACCTGTGTATGTGCTGCATACCTCTCTATTTGCAAGGTCTGTACTTGGACCCTCATAGCATCCTCCCTTGCCTACATCTACCCCATGTCCCCCACTATCTGATCTGCTACCTCGACTCTGTCATAGAGTTCATCTTGCTCCCATCTTAGCTCAGTCCTCTCTCTCAGTAGCCCCTCCACCTGTACCCTCAAATCATCTAGGTCCTTCTTTGACTTTGCCATGGTCCCTGCGGATACCTGCTCTGTCGATCCTCCAGGCTCTCATTGTCCCCCCGACTATAGTATAGTCACCACTGCCTCTAGCCTGTCTCGCTCCCATCTCATAGCCAACACCTCCTCATGCTCTCTAGATACCTCTCGCTCTAGTTGAGTCACCTCTGCTCGTAGCTATCTCACCTCAGCTCATAGACCATCCCTCTCTACCTGTAGCTCCTCCTCATACTGCAATGTTGCATTGACTATAGGTTTGAAAACCCTCTCGCCCTCTGCCCGTGCCCTGGCCACCTCTGCTCACAACCTACTCACCTCTGCCTCTAGTTTGCATATTGCAGCCTCTGCATCTCTCAACCTTTGCTCGACAATCTGTGATCTCACCATGGCCCCTCTCAATAGTATAGCCGGATCCTCTACTATTGGTGGCACCATGGCCAATGGGGGGATATCATAAACATCCATATCCATCACCTCCGCCTCTGCCTCATCTCTCTCATTCATCATCTCCACATCTACCTCATCTCTCCCATCCTCTGCCCTGATCTCCACCTGAGCTCTCCTCTGTGGTCTCCTCCTCCTCCTCACCCTCTCCTGCCGCTCTGCGGCCCTAGCCGCCATCTATCCTCTCTCCTGTTGCCCTGCTGCTCCAACCACCATCTGCCCTCTCTCTTGCTGCCTTGTTGCTCCAGTTGCCTCCTGACCTCTCCCATCCCTCTGCTCCATCCCTGACTCATCTCTCCCCTCCTCTGCCTCGATCCTCACTCTAGCTCTCCTCTGCTATCTCCTCCTCCTCCCCATCCTCTCTTGCTGCCCTATGGCCCCAGCCTCGCTTTGTCCTCTATCCTACTATCCTGTGGCCCCCACATCCCCCTGCTTCCCTGTTGCTCCAGTTGCCTCTTACCCTCTCCTTTTATTTTTTTAGGTGTATTTACTCTCTAATTGGGTAAATTCACCCCCCTTTTCCTCACCTCTAATAGGAAATTCTTCCTACCCGCTCGACGAAATTGAAATTTTGCTCCTGACCCATTTTTCTAAACTACCCCAATCCCAAAACCAATGTTTTCAAAAAGCATTCAAACTTAAAAATACATCATAAAATTCTTAAAATCACAAAGAGGGTTTTGAATCTAACTTGGCATGGAATCACGTGCTCATGGAAGAACTGCCGTACCTCATCCCCCTGGTGGATGATGTTAGAATCATAATCCTCCAACATCCTCGTCTCCTCATCTCCTTTCTCTCCTCTCCACTCTCTCTCACTCAACTTCCATGTGTGCAAATGAGGAGTGGAAATTTCTAAAATTACCTTATATAACCTTTTCCCTCCATTTTAACCTTTTTTTTAAGTGAAGGGTATTTTTCCCCTTTATTTAAACCTCTTTTTAATTCAACTCATCCTCTAACTTCCCAGGGCCGCCATTTGCACACCATGTGTCCGTTTTCCTCCGTTCAAAAGCCACTCTGCATGGTTTTTTGAGCTCTATCCAATGGTACCTTCCAATTCCTCATATTGAGAAGTCGCTCGGGGCCCCTTTTTCTTCCCTAACCGCCCTCTCGAGGGGTCATACCCTACCATTTTCCTCCATTACTCCGTCGTGGTAATTCCTTTGTGAGATTGGGGCATCTCCTTTCATTTCCCTCCATTTCAGCAGCTCACTTCTCCCGTGCTGGAGCATCATTTTCTGGTCGCTTCCTCTATAGAGTCATCTACATTTTATTTTTCTTCAAAACACTATTATTCTAACAATATTTCGAAAAGGGACAAAATGTAGACATCCAAATTTGAACTCTCCCATATGGTCAAACCTATCTCCTTCATCCGTTTATTTCATTAATATTAATTAAATAACTTATTTAATTAATATTTTCCCTTTCCCTAAGGTTCCTAAGGTATTTAATTTTATAATTAAATACTTTACCTTTGATCATTTCTCTAAATTAAATAAATACAATTTTAAATTTCACTTTTTCTCTCTCCTTGTCACATCCTCCATAACCTTCTTCTAATTTGGATTAGTTTAACTAATCCATGATTAGGATGTGCACACCTTTAATCAGGATTAATGTTATATCCTCCACATCTTCCAACTTGCTTCTAATCTTCCATTAATCTTCTTAATCACTTGTTTGCACAACCTTAATCTAATCCCCTTGCTACATTTAGCATACCTTTTTGGTCAACCTTCACAATTTCCACATTTAGCCTAGACCCTCTTCCCCATGTGAATTAAAAATTCACATTTATCCCTCCAAGACTCCTCTTCCCCATGCAAGTTATGAGTTATAGAACTCCTCACTTGTCACATCACTCACATGTGGACAAGTACTTACTTTTTTGAGAACCTTGTTTTATCCCCAAGGTACTCCCAATCATGTGAATTTAAAATTCACATTTATTTCTCCAACCACTTCTCTCTTCCCCATGGATATTTTTGAGGAATACTAAAATTCCTCATATGTCACTTTCCTCCCATATGGGAACAAGAAATTCATTTTTAAGGAAATCTTCTCCCAATCCCAAGGTACTTGCAAGTACCTCCACCTCACATGTACCTTTTCCAACTCATTTGTTCTTGTGACACTTCATCCTCCACATGGAAAGATGTGAAGGCTTGTGAGTCCTCAACTCACCATAGCCCTTCATCTTGCCCATGTTGGAAAAATATCAACCATTCAATTCTCTAGAGAAATATCCCTTAAAATGGAAGATTTTCTTTCAATTCTCTCATTAGGTATTCATCACATTCAAGCATTCAAGCTGTAGCTCTCACACTTGCATTTTTCACTCACAAACATCCATTGTTTCATGTTTTCAAGCTTTCATCATTTTCACTTACACTTATCTATCAAAATACCCAAATATCTCATTGCATTCCTCATCTCATTTAGAGCATTTTTGCATCCTTTTTCATCACATTTTTCCATCAAGGAGCATACAAAACATCAACTATCAAAGGGCCAACCAAGGAGCAACTCATACAAGGTATAAATATGTTTTTCTTATCTTTTTTTTTTTTGAGTTTAATGTAGCCCAATCTTGAGGTGTTTAAGTGTTCTTTCCTTCTTTTGCATTCTGTTTTGCATCACTTAGGATAGGTAAATAACACTGATCACACCTACCACCAAGAGAGAAGAAGAAATTGATTTTGTATGCAACCATGAGAACATATTTGATCCAAAAAAAACATGATAGATTATGTATTGATTAATTTGAATGAAAATGAATAGTATATTACAATAAGATCCTTATGAAAATGAAAAATTAAAACCCTAGATGAGAATTTGATTATATTGGGACAAGTATCTTCATCCTATGCAATGAGACACCATGACCTATAATTAGCTCAATCTAATAATAATAAATAATTCGTAAGTTTAGCTTAAGTAATTAAAGTAAAAGGGGCCTAATAATTAATTAATGATTACCTATTTACTCCAACATAAGAAATAGATAGATAATTATAGTATAATATTATTTAAATAATATGTTCTTAAACACTAACACACCATAAAAACCTACATTGTGTATAAAAATTAGTGTAGCTATATAAATTATTGTGCTCTACACACATTCCCCATTTTGATTTGGAAAAATATGGACCCCCCTTTTCCTTTTAATTTTTTTTGTCTTGGGTTTGAGGTTGAGTGGTCTCTTTCTATATTTTGTTATTGTGGACATGTTAGATTCTAGGATTTTTCATATTGGCATGATAATAGAGTTGTGTCTAAAACTCTGATGCATAATCAATCACCTCTCGACTTGTTAGGGTCACTTTGATCCCCAATATATTCTTGATATGAGGTTTTTGGTTGTTTTGATCCCTAGTCTCTTATGTTTTTTTATGTTAACTCTTTAAATATAATTTGATTGGGCCTTCCCTATTGGACCCACCCTTTTGAGTATGAGTTATGAAGTATTCTTAACTGTCAATTCCCAATATTTTATACTCTATACCTTTGATAGGTTTGAGGTGTTAGAGTTATTTGGTTTGATATGATAGTTGGCATGAGTTATGGATTATCCTTGATCCTTGATCCTCATTATCTTCACACTTAGTTCCATCTTTTGATTGGTATTATACCTTTTAGCTCCCCTATTCCTAGGGATGAGTTATGACTAATCTTAGAACCCTCGATATTGATGCCTTTATACTTGGACATACATATATTTTAGAGTTTTATGTCCCTCAATACCTTAGTTTTGTTTATCCTATTACATGGTTAGTGTTCCTTTCAAAGTCCAATCTTGACATACTCCAATGTAATATCCTTTCAAAGTCAGGGTTTTAGAGTTCCCTTATTTCGTTACCTAGTTAATGATTGTCATGAAGTTTGACCCCAAAATGTTTTAGAGATACTAGGAATATGTTATTAACACATTGGATTTTTGTACCCAAAATTACTTATTGAAAGACATCCTTGATCCTTGAACTTTGAAACTCCTTAGGATGCTTATTCCTTAAAATTTTAGAATGATGATCCTCTTATTTTTTGTTGTTTTTTATGTCATTTTGGAAGAAGTGCCTAAATATAATGATGTATAATGGAATATATTGAGATATTGAATTTGATTGTAGGATAGGTTAATTAATTAGAAATACTAATGGATTTATCGTGTTATTGTAAGAAGGATCTAAGTAAATTATTGATGTCGATAATGGGATTGCTTTATGTTGATCTTGATGATGTATTAGTGCTAGAGTGCATTGCATTTTCATTCATCATTGAAGATTGTGATTTTTTCAATTTAATTATTAGAAGTAATGCCTCTCAAATATGTGTTCATTACAAATTATTTCTTAAGACTGACCTACCTTGGAAGTTTCAATATATTCCAAGTTTGTGGATTTTGGAGGGCCCAAATTGCTTAATAGTTGTAAATTCAAATTATTGGCTATGGATGAATCTTGGTCTTATTTGTTTTTGTTAAAAAAAAAATCATCTCTATAAAAGGAGGAGTTCCACTCATTTTTAAGTTGTTGACATTTGGATATCAACAAACTTTCGAATTTTCAGCATGGGAATCCTACTAGAAATTATAATTTTCTCATCTATTCGATAAAAGAGTCATGCTTGCTATGTTTGAATGCTCTCAACCTTGGTAGTGGTTTTTTTACTTTGTTTATTTAAGAGTGAATAAATTTGTGAGATCTATCTTGATGTACTTATAATATATTTGTGTTTAGAATTTATGAATGGAATATGGTGGTTCTATGACATTAAACTTGAAATATATTTATATTGTGGCTTTCCTTAGAATATTTCACTTATATTATGGGTGATTGTGTGAATACTAGACACTAAAATATAATTTATTTGACTTCATCAAATCATTTAGAGCTAAGAAATAAATTTAAGCTTATCATTGTCCATTCATTTTATTTTATTTTATCCCTAACCCTTTTTTGCAACTTTATAGATTTAGGGTAGATTTAGGATAGATTAGACTACTGTAGAGTAGGATAGATAGGTTGAGTTTTACCTAAATTCAAAGATATAACTCATATTCAAAAAATCCTAAGTGTATGACTATACATATCTATTTAGATTTAACTATACCAGAAAATACTTCTTATTAAAAAAATCACATAGACCACTTAGCTTTTCCAACATAGTAAAGACCTGCCAAGAAAGGAACCTTGAAGCTGACTCTACAAGGATCTCTCAAATTTTTAAGAGAAGTCTAGAGTTCCTATCATTCTACTTGAACTTGGGTATGCTAAAACCACCATGAATAGAAATCTTATCTAAATAACATAATGCACACCTTAATGTTACTCAATAACATGGCCTCTATTTTTAAAAGACATAATCAAGCACTCAACTAATGTTGGAGCACTAGGAGACATCGCCACAAGACTAGGACAAAATAAGAATGAGCAAGAAAAAAAAACATAACTAGTGGAATAAGTCCTCATGCCAACCAAATAATAGATACCCAGAGAAATGCATAATCCATACATGTAATTTAATACATTTCATTCTCAAGGGCATATAGATAGAGAGTAACAATCAATTTCATGTAGATATTTAAATACACATCACTCATGGACAAACATGTATGGTGTTCAACCAACTAAAAAACATCACTCACAACAAGAGATTCATATGCATATAATGAAATTTATAACTTTCCACACACTTCATAAATTATCCACTTACATTCAACAAGGAATAAAGAATTTCAAACCTAACATAGTTTTAATTAACATAGCTATCAAGAACTAGTATGTTCTTTGGAATCTACTCCTTTATACAACCCATTAGAGACCCATTATGGAAATGATATGAAATAAAATTTACATGATACATGACCAACAATTAAAAATTCTAGCATAGCCACCACAATATTGAAATGATGCAAAGGAGGAATAATTGTAAATTTCAATAATAAATCATAAAAATAAGCTCAATTTCAATAATAAATTGAAGTGTGACCAAGGATCACAAAATAAAAAGATAGAAAAATATGGTGACTAGACTAATGATGAGAAGAATTAATAACTCTATGCTAGTCTTTATAGATAATTGGAGGATTCATTGATAATTAAAATAATGTATCAAATTTATAAGGTACATATTGTATGCACTAAGTGAATAATTATAGAACATGCTCAAGCACACCAATCGAGTGAATACTTTAAGAATCCAATCATGCTACACAATATAAGAGAACAATTTTTACTTAATCATTCTAAGCATATTCTTAGTTATCTAGCAATTACAACTTCATCACAATACAATGACATCATTATGCAAGAAGATGGTTATGAGGTTTTTCATTGCATCACCCAAGACATTCATAAGAAATTTATTTTTTACACATGGTGACACTTCACTAAAACACATCATTCAAGGGAATTAAAATTACAATTAAATGACAGATATAGCCACATACTAAAAATATTTTAACAATCCAAGACAAAGATAGGATATAATCAAGCTCATGAGCTAAGTTAAATTAACACATTCAATCACACTAGGAATGATTAATACTCAACCATGTAAAAATCCACCAATAACATGAGACATTCATTTAACACAACATGCGTCTAGACTTTATACTATAACCAAAATAATATTAATATTCTTCACAAGGAACAATAATACAATTGGGAAAATCCACACCAACATATGCTTCTATAATGCATAATTACTTTCATAATCCAACATGCATACTATGTAAGACGGGGGAAACATAGTTTTAGAGTCAAGAGATGCATGATTTACTAATGCATTCACTATTTCCATAAAATATTCATTATAATTACCATTCATTTGACCTAATTACCCTATTTTATCTAGCCTTTTAATTAATATAACACAATATCACAACTAGGCTCCCACAAGAATCCTAGGAAAATAATGTCATTTGGGGAACTGATTCATCAACCCAAATGATTTATTCTAAGTATCTCAACATTTCCTTCATGCACTTGTATATATAATTCACACATAAGGCCTGCAATCAATAGAAGACCAATGTACTATGCCTTTTAGTCAAGAATTTTAAGTCAACACATAAAAGGAGGAAAATAAAAAATTTCAATTATGACAAGGTGGGTAAGAAAGGTATGCTACTCTTGCAACATGAAATACACACAATAAGGGTACACAATGCAAGATTCCTTTAAACAAGAATTATTAAATCTTTATTTTCTTCAACATATTAGGGATATGAAAAAACATAATCTCTATCACAATCAAATGCATCACTCACATGAGGGTACACAATGCTCAATCAAACTTGACGATTTCAACATATTCCTTTTTTGAAAGAATATTTCCATAGTCACTATAGTGTTGTAAATTGTCACCCTTGAAAATTTCACACTAGATTTTTGCTCCCTCTTATGTGCTTGGACCTAATCATGCCCCTAATTTCCTAAATTGCGTATCCTTGGCCTATTTTAATATTTATCAATAAATTAAATGTGCAAGACCCAAGTATACATTTAATATTTTTCTCTCGACACTTTAGATCTTGAAAAAATGAGGGATCTAGACTAGGGAATCCTTGCACCCTAGTCCCATTAATGCGGCCCAAAAATTCAAAGTGTTGGTAGTAGTAATTTTTTATTTGAAATTCAAATTCTGATTGTCAGCTATTAGGATTTAATTTTTGAGAAATTATATCAATTGCATATAAATATCTAGTCATTGCATCATTTAAAAAAAGGCGAACTGAAAAACAATTGATGATCAAGCACTATCAAGCAATTACTATTGAGTCAAGGGAATTCAAGAGCAATATTATTACAACATTTCTATATAGGAGCGAATTTGCACCCCCTACACAAATTCCCATTTCACACACCCTCACCTTAGAAAATAAAATCCAAAGGCGAAATCCCACATCACCCAACTACCTTCCTTCCACTTGGCATCTATCTTTTGTGTTGGTGAGAGAATATTTTTGGGGATGCTCATGTGACGTGCAAACATCCGCATGGTGCACTATTGTCTCTGACGGATTCCTGCGTCTGAAGTTGGAAGAAGCATTACATACCTGATTGGGGCCAAATTGTAATGTCCCTCTTCAACCAACTGACTTGAAAATGGAAGATTCTTCCTCATTCTCACTTCATTTCATCTTCTAACCATTCTCTTGCATTCTCTAGCAATTCTCTTAAGCATTCTAATCATTCACTTCACTCTCAAGCAACATTTCAGCACTCCATTGCAACAACACTCCATCAACTCCACATTGCAAGTGTGAAGCAAGCCATAAAAGTGTGGGCTTGGAGTCTTGTTAGACTTCCCTTCATCATAGTTGCGGCTGTGGTGACTTTGCCAAGTCCATATCTCCTCCATTGGCTAGTGAGCTTTTGGGTGGAGGTGGTAACGTTTCACTCCTCTCCTTTGTGATTTGGTTAAGTACCATTGTATTGTTTTGTAGTGTGTATTTCTCTCTTTTCTCTCCTTCATCACATATTATACTTCATTTCTTTCTAGCTATCCATGGAAGTGGAAACACCAAAACGGGGGTGTAACTGAGGTAGACCCCTATACAACCCCAACAATTTTTCCCTTCTTGTGTGTGTAGGTGAACGTTCATGTGGAGCTAGCTTGCGAACTGGTGCTTGTGTGAGATCATCTTCATCACCTTAGTTCTTATTTACTTGCTTTATCATTTTAGTATCTATTTCCTATACTTTCTTATTTTTTTTTTACCATCTAGATTAACTAGCTAGGTTGTTAGTAGGTTTTTTTGGTAGTTTATGCTGTGTTTTATGTTTTTTGATCGTACAGACACCAACACATCATGCTATCATCCCAAAACTGCACTGTTGTCCTCAGACAAAGAGTTATTTGAGACAAAATATGAACTCCAAAAACTAGCTCGCCTAGCCCAAACCTAAGTCCATGATTTGTAGAGTGGTAGAAGTATGTTATAGTGCTCACCATTCTTGATCCTTACCCCAAGTCATCTTTTAGAGTGAGGTAAGTAAGGGAAGCCCTCCGCTCTTGACTCTCTGTGACCTGGAGCCTTGACATGGTTGCTCCCCCTCTCTTACATTTTTTGGTGAACTCGACGTGAACCAATGTTTTCCCATTCATCGATGTTGATAATTTTCTTTTGTACCTTGTGATCATTGTACCCCTGAGTGTTGTGAAGGTTTATGAGCATCACAACTGGGTACATTGTTAGGAGAAGTGTGCGACACCTTTCGATGGAGAAGACGAAGGTCACTTCTAGTTTATCTACATGCCTTTTTACCGGATCTACCGTTGGTCTTTCTACTCAGGAGCAGTTGTCGAGGGGCGAGGTAGGATTCTTTGATGAAACCGACCATGTCCCCACCCCTCCTGCATCTCCTACACCATCATCAGTAGAGGAGCACGAAGCCGTTCACATTCCTTCAGAATATATCTCTACCCTTAGCAAAGGGTTGGTTGACTTAGAGAATCACCTGGAAAAGGACCCAAAGTTGGCTAGAGTTGCTAGGGTTATTAGCGAGATAAATTATATGGTGGGAAAATACCAAACAAGCATTAAACTCTTGGATAGTCTCTCTAGTTTGACTGAAGCGTGCACCCTTCCAAAAAATACTAACATTATACAAGTGGTAGCTCTCGAAGAACATTAGAGATAGTTAGGAATGTCGATGCCTCCCACATCTGTGTATATGGCCAACACAATCCCGTCAATTAGTGTCCCCTCTGCCTTCGAGAGATCTGAAACTATAAAAGAAAATAGAATACCCTTAGGTTTCAGTTTCACCCCTCCTATCACCTCTAGTGGTGAAGGTTTTGGTGGGTTGAGTGGTGGTGGCTTCAACAACAAGGGTGATGCTGGTGGAGGTGGTTCTAGTGGAGGCCACGGTAGTGGCTTCAGAAGTAGAGGTGGCTCTGGTGGAGGCCTTGTTGGTGGCAGTGGCTCCGGCAGTGGCCACGTTGGTGGTTCCGGAGGTGGCTCCGGTGGCGGCTCTAGAGGAGGTCCCACTGGACCTTTGTCATCCTAAGACCCTATTCTGAACACTCTTCTTCAGAATATGGGGAAGATGCAAAGCCAGCTGGCGAGTCTCACCCAAGCCTCTGCCCAACCTATCTTTCAACCCTTCTTCTGACATAGTCCATTGTCGATAGCAATCTTAAGCACTCCCTTCCCACAAGGAATGGAGATTCAAAAATTTGGGAAGTCTGGTGGCAAAGGGGACTCACAAATGCATGTGTTTTCCTTTAACGCCATGTGTACAAACTTCTTCCATCATGATGCATTGATGGAAAAATTATTCCTTCGATCTCTTAAGGATACAACTCTCAAATGTACTGTTGCTTACCTGATAGCTCTATTTTCTCATTTGATCAACTTGTAAATCAGTTTCTCCAAAAGTTCCAAGCCAAGGTCAGACCAAAGATGACCTTCTCGGATCTCGTCTGATGCAAACATGGGATAATGAGAAGATTATTGATTTCATAGCACGATATCAAGCACTCTTCTCACAGATCTCATACTCGCTACCCGATTCTAATGTGCATAAGGTATTCATAGGGAACTTGCAGAGACCTTGGTAGGAAAATTTTACCCTTATGAAATACCCTTCCTTCGTGCATTTTTGCGTTGCACTATGAGAATATCAACAAAAGGTAGTCCAGTTTGGGGGATCCTCCTCGCACTCCCATTCAGAAGGAAAATCCATTATATCGATCTCGGGAAAACATAAAGTTGTCGTGAATGTAGTAGCCACTACGAATGATAACGACCTCAGACACAACAAAAAGTTCACAAAGTTAGCAAAATCTTATTCTTCTATCTTACAAAGATTGCTGAAGGATAAAATCATAACCTTGGAGAACCCTAAACCTCTCAAGGAACCTTACCCTAGTTGGTACGATGAAAATGCCTCCTGTCAATACCATCGAGTTAACGAACATGATATCGAACGCTGTATGCACTTGGGTCATGAGATACAAGACCACATTGAGGATGGTACTATTTGTCTCGATGAAAATAAACAAATTGTAAGCAAATCGGTGGCAAAAGCGAATAGTGAGTTGCAGATATACACAAACCCATTTTTGTCACATTCTGCCAACTTAATTATCGATCCCTCTGATTCTACCACTCGACTCGAGGTGTACGTTAACATGGTCACAGTTACTCTCACCACGCAGCCTATGACTGGCTTGCCTAACATGACATTCATGTCACAGGATTTTCCCTTGAAAAATAAGCCCTCTACCCTCTACATTCCCACTCCCCTCAATGGAAACATTGTGATGAGGGTCTTAGTTGATCCCGCAAGCCGAGTGAATGTCATTACAGAAGAGACGTTGTGGCTTAATTCATTTCATAGGGGGGAGTACGAATAAATGAAATCTACCATCCATACGCGCGATGTTATTTCTCTCAAACCGTATGGATCAATAACTCTGTCTGTCCTAGTTGGACCTAGGGTTGTAGACACATTCTTTGATGTTATTCAGGAGTCAGATTTGTTTAGGCTGAAGCTAGGCATACCTTGGATAATTTTCGTGAATGGAATCACCTCAGTCATTCATAAGTGTTTGAAATTCTCCCATGAAGGTGTTGTGCACATGGTGCATGACACTGAATACTAGTCGTTGGTGTCACATGGGGGCTATTCGTTGGATCATTTTTGGCCCACCCTGGTTGGTCTGCTCCCCCCAAGAATGAACCTACTTTACAAGAGCTATGTGAAGTATAGGACCAGGGGCAAGGGACAACCAAAATTGACCCTTTTGGTAGCACAACAGCTAATTCCCTCCTCTTCTCAAAAGGGAAAGGAGAAGCTCGCTTTTCCTCGGGATGCCTCTGCCGCTCCTCTTTCTAGAGAGGAATTCTAGATGTCTACCCTTAGATTACACCTAGCGAGTCTGATGGTGCCTGTTTAGCATAGACCCAAGATCAGGATATTAGATCTCCCTACCAAACCACTAGGACCTTGGTTCTACTTGTATGGCAAGAGAAAGGGTCCTCGTGGGGAATCTTCTATGTCTCAAACTTCACGGCCTCCTACCGCTTCTGCTCCCAAAGTAGTAAATGAGAAGAGGCCCGCTACTGAGGTACTAGAGCTGACTCTCCTTGTTGTTCCTCAATCTCTCCTCTTACTCTCATTCAGGAGTATGTCCCTTTGTTGGAAATGGTTGTGATGGATACCCCTATGGCTAAGCAGGAGTCTTCCATCCCTTCGTAGCTCCCAACCTCTAGCTCGAAGGGTCACAGAAACTACTTGCATGTGAACACAAGTGCTGGCGAAAGGCTCTTGCGACTAAGCATACCACTTTTCAGAAGAAGGAAGAGGAGATGACCGCCCTTGCTTCAGAGCCTCTTGCTGTGTCCTCTCTCCTCCCCTCTGCTTCCATTCAATCTAGTTCGGTTTCACTTCCGGATCTTGTTATGAGTGCGCTTGACCCCAAAAAGGTGCAGGTGTTCATCACTCCTTCGGTTGAGCAACCCTTGTTAATTTTCCTCCCAGACATCCCACCATTCCCAAAACTTGTGGACATGTCGAATACCTCGGTGGTGTTCACTGCGGTTTTCTCCTTCTCCTCCTTCGTGCCCATTGCCTCGTCTGTGGGGAGTTCACATACCCCGACGAAGCAGAAGGTGGAGGGTGACCCTACCAGCAATGGAGGGCGTGAGAGGATCCCACCTTCTCTGAAAGGTGGTCCTATGCTAGCTTGTTTCGTCTTAGTGATTAAACAAGTCCCGACTTCTCCTTAGTTTGTTACCGTTGCTGAGTCACTTGGTGAGCCAAGCGGTGAATCTCGAGCGCAATTCTCCCCATCCGTTGAGGTACAACATGACACTCCAGTAAAGTGTATGTTCAACTCTTTAGACAAGGTCCTATCCTTTTCAACAACCTTTGCAAAATCACTAACCATAACTCCACAAGAGCCTAGTGGAGTAGACCTTGTGGGGCCTTCTTCCTTAGCCCTTGTTGCAAGAGGGTTAGAAACTCCTCTCCTTAATATTCCATCACTACAGGCTTGTCGTCCTTCCCCTTATAATGATCTAGATTGGGAAGTGGATGACCTCTTGGTCAATGAGTGTTAAGGGGAGGCCTCTTCTTTATCTTTAGATTAGATGTGTGTGTGTTGTGATGTGTTCCCCCGTGATTGTGCTATGTGTTCCTAGATGACCCTTGTCACCATTGTTGGTGCTTGGATACAAGCTTGATTTTGTGTCATGAACCTTCTTCTATCTGTATCATCATTCTTCCATGTTTGTTTTTGATTTTCAGCAAATTGGGGATAATGCAAAGTGTTGGGGGCATTTAGGTTTCCCTTCCATGTTGACCCAATTTTTTATTTTACTTATTTTTTTCCGTGCATTCTTCCTGATCTAGTGGGGATTGATGATCTTTCGCCTTGCATCATAGTTACCTATTATTTATTTAAGCATGAGCAGATCTGACCTTGCAAAACCAAATCCCCTTGTGTCCTTTGTTTGTGATTTTTTCTCTTTCGCTCTTTTCTTATCTTTCTCTCTTCTTTGCTTGAGTTGTCCCTTGCATGTGTGAAAAATTCATTTCTATGACACTTCAATTTTCAAAAAATGCATTCGTTGCCAACAAATATTTTCTCAAGAATCTTTGCAAAATTTTTCAAGAATCACATTCTCGACTTGGACCCCTAAAGGAACATGTTTCCTTCTTCATGGGTTCACAAAGAAAGAACTTGAGAACTTTCCTCCGAGGTGGGACCAACTTTGACCTTGCCCTCATGAGGGGGCATTTTTTTCCTTTCAAATTCCTTGATGAAGTGAACATCTTTCGAAAGGATTCCTTGGTGATGAATTGATTTGAGCAAAAAATGTTTCTTTTGCACTTCCAAATAGTGTGTCCCTTGAGTGGATCCCTTTTTATGTCGGGTTTCCAAGGGACCCCTTTGAAAGCCTACCAACTTGTTGACGGTCCACGTGACTATTCGCTTATTCTCCTATGTGGTTGCTTTGTTTTTGGACATGTTTTATTTGCGGATAAACATGTCACTTTGCAGGTGCGCTTGTAAAGCCACTTTCCAATCCAACTCTACAAAGTCTACTTCCTTCATGTGAGGGATCTTGGGGGACAACTCCTTGCAGGTCTGTGGGTATGTAAGGCGCTTACACCTTTGGACTTCCTCCATGTGAGATATCTTGGGGGTCACCTTCTTGTAGGTCTGCAGACCTGTAAGATGATTTCATCTTACGGGATTTGTCCATTGTTGTTCTGAGGGCCTTCGGTGTACTTTGTACAACTTCATAGTTCTGCGGGGCTATGGAGTCTTTTGTTTGAAACTCCTCAAGGAGAGTACTTGTGGAGTCCTTTGCCTGTCCTGCACTTTCGAGCTCGCTAGATCATGGTCTACTTCCTCAATGGTTCAAGTATAAATTTCTAACCCTACTAACTCTTTGATCTACTTTACCAAAGCACTCATCAGTACTCGTACTTGCTAAAGTGGGGGAAAAATGTATAGGAGTGAATTTTCACCCCCTACGTAAATTCCCCTTTCACACCCTCACCTTAGAAAATAAAATTCGAAGGCAAAATTCCACATCACCCAACTGCCTTCCATCCACTTGGAATCTGTCCTTTGTGTCGGTGAGAGAATATTTTTCCAGGACGCGTGTGTGGCACATAGACATCTACGTGACGTGCTTCCATCCCTGAAAGATTCATGTGTCTAAAGTTGGTAGAAGTGTTACACACCCGATTGGGGCTGAATTGTGATGTCCCTCTTTGACCAACTGACTTGAAAATGGAATATTCTTCCTCATTCTTCCTTCAAATTCATTCATTCTCACTTCATTTCATCTTCTAACCATTCTCTTGAATTCTCTAGCAATTCTCCTGAGCATTCTAAGCATTCACTTCACTCTCAAGCAACATTTCAACACTCCATTGCAACAACACTCCATCAACTCCACATTGCAAGTGTGAATCAAGCCATAGAAGCATGGGCTTGGAGTCTTGCGAGACCTTCCTTCATCACAGTTGTGGTTGTGGTGACTTTTCCAAGTCCATATCTCCTCCATTGGCTAGTGAGATTTTGGGTGGAGGTGGTAACGTTTCACTCCTCTCCTTTGTGATTTGGTTAAGTAGCATTGTATTGTTTTGTAGTGTGTATTTCTCTCTTTTATTTCCTTTATTTCATATTCTACTTGGTTACTTTCTAGCTATCCATGGAGGTGGAAACACCAAAATGGGGGTCTGACTGGGGCAGGCCCCTATATAGCCCCAACAATTTCCCCTTCTTGTGTGTAGGTGAACGTTCATGTGGAGCTAGCTGGAGAACTGACGCTTCTATGAGATCATCTTCATCACCTTAGTTCTTATTTACTTGCTTTATCATTTTACTATCTATTTCCTATACTTTCTTATTTTATTTTTACCATGTAGATTAACTAGCTAGGCGGTTAGTAGGTTTTTTTGGTATTTTCTACTATGTTTTCTAACTGTACGGATGCCAACACACCATGCTTTCATCCCAAAAATGTGCTATTATCCTTAGAAAAATAGTTGTCTGATACATAATATTGACTCCAAAAACCAACTCGCCTAGCCGAAACCTAAGTCTAGGATCTATAGAGTGGTAGAAATATGTTATAGTGCTCACCATTCCTAATCCTTACCCCAAGGAATCTCTTAGAGTGATGTAAGTTAGGGAAGCCCTCTGCTCTGAGATCTTCGTGACTTGGAGCCTTAACATGGTTGGTCCCCCTCTCTTACAATTTCATTTTAAAAGCATCATGTCAAGTTTTATGTGAGTTTTTTGATGTTTATGCATGCATTTTATTCGTAAGGACTAATACTTGTAGGTCTTCAAGCCAAATTACAATCAAGCCTTGAGGTGATGTGCATGACTTTAGTCCTTCAAGGATATTAGATCTGAGTGGTGAGTTGTAGTGATTTTTTGATTCATCATTCATTTATCATTTAGCCTCTATCCCTCAAAAGGATAAGGTCTCTTTATCATCAATTTTTCCATTGTGGAGGTGGAAACACCAACATATGGTTTGATTGAGGAAAGCCCATGTATGGCACAATCCTTCCTCTCCTTTGGAATGTGTATGTACAAATTTGAAGAGGATATAAGGAATATTTGAAGGCAACTCACTCATTCATCCATTCAAGCCTACAACTTGACAATATATAGAAACTAAAATATCTTGACAAAAAACAAAGATCCAAAAATGAGATCAACAAGGCAGAAGCTACAGATTGAGGACCTGAGGACTACAAAATCAAATTTCAATTTCAGACACCTAGACTAGGGAATCCTTGTGCCCTAGTCCACCAAAAAATAGATCATATTTGAATCACAAGTGCACACATTTATGCTTGATTTATTTTTGGTCTTATATTTGACTGCCAATTTCCAATTTTTCTACATGTTCATCTTAGAATAGTGTTTTCTCATAGTCATTTAGTTGCATCATTTCCTTTTCATCAAAAACAAATTTTAAACCCCCAAAATAATTTAGATGCAAGATTGATTGAATGGTTGCAAGTTAATCAAATACCCTCATCGATTTGAATTCCAATGTTTTGTAAGTGAAAAAGCTAACCCTAGTTAGATTTAGGATCACTTTTCCTACGTTACATTTTGGTGGACTCAACATATCCTACACTTATAAAATTTTTAATTTTTCATTGCATAAATCTAAAAATTAAATTTAAAACTTGGGTTATTTGAAAATCTTGTTGATAATTTGTATTTGTTTTAAAAAAACTATCCATTTTCATTAGTTTTTCATCATAAAAATTGAAAAATTATAATTTGGAAAAAATTGCAAAAAAATTTAGATTTGATTTTCCTTGTCTTAGTTTTAGATATGAGTTATTTTCATTGAAAAAATTAATTGCAAAATTATTTTATCATTTATACATACATATTATGATGAAAAACATTGAAAATTTGACAAAATTGCATATTATTTTCATTTCAAAGGATCAAAAAATATTACTTTTTTATTTTTATTTTTTGGAAAAATCAATCAATTATAGTATTTAATTTCTAGAAATTATCATGAACATATTCAATTGCTCTAAAAATATCCAAAATTTCATGCATACATATGCTTCATATAGAGAAATAAGGCTTTGGTACATTTCTAGAAATTTGTTGACTCTCAAACCCGAACCTCTAAAACATTGGACCCTTAGACTGTTAATAATTTCCAAAATTTTAATTTACAAAATACCTATCTAGACGAGGGTGTCCTTGCACCCTATTCCACCCATTTTAGCCTAAAATTTGATGTGCACATATCTCTATGTGACCTCTGTCTAGATTTGGTTCTTGTTTTGGAATTTTATTTTACAAACCAGTTTGATTTTTTATGCATCACTGATTTGATCCATAGGGAAAGAAACGTGTTTTTCTTTTCAAAGATGTTTCAATATGGTAATGCATGGCTTGTTTAACTATATCTTTTTGCCTATGAGAACAATATGAGGAAACAAAATGAAATTATTGACAACCATGTTAGTTCTTCTCCTAATATCTCTCCTATTTGTGAGAATCTTTTGGTGCAAGAGGATGCAATCATTAACAATCATGACAATCATAGTTGTTCTTCTCTCGATACCTCACCTACTTGTGAAGAAGGTATCTTGGTGTTAGAGGATCCAATCATTGAGCATTATGAGAACCTTGTTTTTTCTCTCCCAATACCTCTTCTACTTGGGAAGATATTGTGGTGCAAGAGGATGAAATCATTGATACATTTCTTTCAAAATATATTAATATGGAAGGGATAGATGAATATGCTAAGGTGACATTAGATCTCCCATCGATATGAGATCATGAACAAGTAGTTAACTTAGCCGAGGTGATGAACACACAATTGGATATTAGATCTCCTTTAATTATTGGACCTCCTAAAACTCCTTTAATTATTGGACCACCTAAAAGTCCTCTAATTATTGGATCTCCTAAATCACCTCTCATTATTGTTGAGAAAAAGGTGTCTCAAACTTACTGGTTAAGGCTCTCTAAAATTAGGAAAACACTTAGCTGAGTTAAAGTCTTCTACACCATAGTACTGCAGAGATTTAAACTAGAGCTAGAAGGTTGGCGGTAAAGGTTCACCTAATTGTTACCCATAGGTATCAGAGAGACATCGTTATTGGCAGGACATGAATGTAAGTCCCTTTGACATTTCAATAGGATGTTCATGAAGTTGGTGTGCTTGTATTAGAGAGACATATCATTATTGGCAGGACAACAATGTAAGTCCCTTCGACAATTCAATAGGACTTCATTGGCGAGACTTCGCCATATCGAAAGGAGTTACTTGGGAGTCCCTTTGATGGAGCGATAGGCATAGCAAGCTGACAATGGGAATTTGAAAAGAAAAGGTTTCAAGTCCTTTTGACATTTTGATAGGAATTCATCAGCAAGACTTCACCATATCAGAAGGAGTCACTTAGGAGTCCCTCTGATGGAACAATAGGCATATCGAGGTGACATTGGGAATTCAGAGAAACAAGGTTTCAAGTCTCTTCGACAACGACAACAGGTAAAGACAATTAAGTTTGTTTGTAATCGTTCGTTTGGTTTGGAATTTGGAATGAAAGTTTTCTTGTAACGCTTGAGAAGTATGCATGCAATGTCGTAGCACATTGGAATAGAGAGTGTAAGATTAGAGTGAATGTAATGAAATTCTACTAGATTCATTCTATGATTTAACACCTAAGAGAACATAGCTATGTAACTTGTATGTAATATTTTTTTTACTGTAATACAAGAGATCTCTACTTTGGCGTGTGGGTTTTTTCCCGAAAGGGTTTTCCCATGTAAATCCTTGTGCTGATGTTTTATTGTTTATTTGTGTTTTACTAGATGTATCTTAAATGAACTGTAATTGCAACATTTTAAATAGTTTATTTTCTTCTCTCTCATGAAGATTAGCATTAGGAAGGCGTATTCCACACTCTTCTTTCCTTTCATTTGGTGTCAGAGCTTGGAAAAATTTGTTATCCTTGTGGGTTAGAAGGGTTTTTTGTGCTAATATGGTTTCAGTGTGAGTTTTGTAGAGAAATACAGTTGTAATCTTATTGCAAATTTAAGATGGTGAGCACATCCAAAATAATAGAAATAGAAAAATTCAACGATGGTAATTTTGAGTTGTGGAAACTCAAGATGGAAGATTTTATCATAGATTGAGAGCTATGAGATGTGGTATCTAGGAACAAACCATCAAGAACCTCACAGACTGAATGGGATGCAATAGACCAAAAAATCCAAGGGTCTGATTAGATTATGCTTGGCCAATTCTGTTCTTTTGAACGCCCATAAAGAGAAGACTGCAAAAATTCTCTATAAAAATATTGGTGACACTTATCAAGGGAAATCCTTGGCAAATAATTTATTCCTAAGAAATAAGTTATACTCTTTGAAGATGGAGGAAGGAGCGTCTACTGTAGATCATCTGAATGCATTTAACATGATCATTGATTAGTTGGGGTCTGTTGGTGTGAAGATAGATGACAAGGATCATTGCATGATCCTATTGTGTTATTTTCTTGACACATGGGATCACCTGGTAATGGCTATTGGGAGTAAAAAACCACTTTCAAGATGGAATATGTGGTTGCTTCATTGTTGTCAGAAGAAATGTGAAGGAAGTCTTCTGAGATGGCTAAGGAGACCCTTGTTGTTCAATGAAGATCAAATGAGAAAGGTAAGAAGAAGGGAAAGAAGTATAAATACAAGTCAAATGGGAGATCCAAGTCTCCTAGTAAGAAGTCCAAGGTGAAATGATGGAATTGTGGGAAATCCAGACATATCCAAAAAGACTTCAAAGAAAAGAAGAAGAAGAAGAAAAAGAAAAGAAAAATTCTTTTGATAATGAATCTTCTCAAGATGATGTAGATGCATTCATAGCAGCCTTGGAAACACATGCATCGAAAGATATGTGGTTAATTGACTTAGGTGTGTCTTTTCACATGACCTCTCATAGGGGTTGGATTTCAAAATAAGAAGAGTATGCTGGTGGAAAGGTGTATTTGGGTGATGATTCTCACCTAGAAATTGTTGGTCGTGGAAGTGTCAGGATTCGGTTTCCTGATGGAAGGATAAAGGGAATCGATAGTGTGATGCATATCCTCAGTTTGCCACAAAATTTACTTTCTGTAAGTTGAATGATTTGGGTGTGTAGGTATCTTTCTCGAATGGTAGTTGTAAGATGACCAGAGGTTCTATGGTGCTTGCTAAGGGTACGTGAATTGGCACTCTGTATAAGTTGGATGCTTGCACAATTCAATGCAATAGTACTTCTGTGAAGTCTGGGAAAAGGGCTTCATCATCTGATCAAGTAGAGAAGGAGGACATTGTTCTTGAGGGTGCTAATTCCTTAGAGGTGAAGCTCCATGTGGAGAAGACAATGTTGTGGCACCAGAGGCTTGACCACATTGGTGAAAAGGTTTAAAATCCTTGAAGAATAAAAGCCTGGTTGATGGGCTTGATGATTGTAATCTCGAGTTCAATTTTTGCGAACATTGTATATATAGAAAACAACACTATGTTTCTTTTTATTATAGTTCTCATAAATCTTTTGGAATTATGGATTGTATCCATGCTGATGTGTTTGGTCCAGTTAATGTTCCTTTGTTATCAAAATATGTGTATTTTTTATCGTTCATAGATGATTATTCAAGAAGGATATTTGTATGTTTTCTCAGAAGTAAAACTAAAGTATTCAATCGATTTAAGGAGTTCAAAAAATTGGTAGAAAATCAGAATGGTAGGAAATTAAAGTGTTTCAGGATGGATAGCGGTGGTGAGTTTTATTTTGTAGATTTTGATAGGTTCTATAAGGACCATGGGATTAAGAGACATAAAAAAACTCCCTACACTCCACAAAAAAGTGGAGTTGCAGAGAGGATGAACAAAACATTGATGGAGAGTGAAAGGAGTATGCTGAGTGGCGTTGATCTTGAACTAAAGTTCTAGGATGAGGCTATAGCCACTACGTGTTATCTAATTAATAGATCTCCTACTTTGATTCTCATTGATAAGACACCTATGGAAGTGTGGTTTGGTAATAATCCCTTGTTGAGACATATTAGAGTCTTTGGTTGTGAGGCATATACTCATGTGCCTAGTGAAAAGAGGTCTAAATTGGAGAACAAGGTAGTGAAGTGTATCTTTATTGCTTATGGCATCGGTGTGAAGGGGTATAAGCTTTGGAAACCAATTAAAGAGAAGGTGCTCTATAGTAGAAGTGTGATCTTTCGTGAGTTGAAACCTTTCACAATTGATCTACAGGCAAAGATGAAAGAAAAAAGAAAGGAGATAGTTGAAGTTCCTCTTACACCCAATAAAAATGAACTACATACTCCTAGTGGACCTGTTAATGAGGAGAGCTCAAGTAGCTCTGAAAGTTCTAAACAAGATGAAGAACCTCAACCTTAGCTTGTGAGGAGGTCTATGCATGCTAAGCAGTAACCTGAAAGGTTTGTATATTCTATGTTAGATTCTGGATGTGCCTTTTCTTTGATTTCTAACATTGATGAGCCTAGGACTATTAGAGAGGCTATGGGTATGTCTGATGTAGATTCCTAGTTAGGAGCCATGAATGGAGAAATGACATCATTGAAGAAGAATGATACATGGGATTTGGTACCTTTTCCAAAAGGATGAAAGACTGTTAGATGTAAATGGGTGTTCAAGAAAAAGATAGATCTTGATGGTAGTGTTGAGAACCATAAAGCAAGGTTGGTCGCAAAAGGATATTCCCAGGCGGAGGGAATTGATTATGGGGAAATATTTTCTCCTATAGAAAAGTTGACATCCATTCAATTCTTGTTATCACTTGTAGCAACATATTATTTAGAAATCGAGCATATGGATGTGAAGATAGCTTTCCTTCATGGTGATTTGAAGGAAGATATTTATATGTCCCATCCAGAGCATTTCATTGAGAAAGGTAAAGAGAATATGATATGTAAGTTAAATAAATCTCTAAATGGTCTAAAGTAGTCTCCTAGAATGTGGTACCAAATGTTTGATACGTATGTGTTTTCTTTGGGATTTGTGAGATCTAAGTATTACCATTGTATTTATTTGAAGACTGAAAATGGTTGTCTTATTATTTCCCTATATGTGGATGACATGTTCATTGGGAATGGTAAGGGTATGATTTCTGAATTAAAGTCTCAGTTGTCTGCATAGTTTGAAATGAAGGATCTAGGTTTAGCTAGGTATATTCTGGGGATGGAAATAAGAAGGGATAGAGAAAATAGAAAGCTTTGGATTAGCTAGAGAAAGTATATAAATGTTGTTCTAGAGAGGTTTAATATGACATATTGCAAACAGTTAGTGGTTCCTGTGTTGCAGGGAACAAAGCTTTCTGTGAAAGATTGTCCAAAATATCCTACTGAGATGGAGGACATGATCAGGGTACCTTATGCAAGTGTATTTGGGAGTTTAATGTATGCAATGGTCTATACTAGGCCAGGCATTTCCCAAGCAGTGGGAGTTTTGAGTTGATTTATGGATAATCCAAGACTGACACATTGGGATGCTATGAAAATAGTTTTTAGTTATTTGAAGGGTACTTTAGAGTATGCCTTATTTTGTCATGGTTATTCTATTAGATCTCTGCATTCAGTAAGCATTCGTGGATATGTGGATTCTGATTGGGCGAGTGATGTTGACAGCAGAAGATCCACCAGTGGATATGTTTTCACGTTGTTTGGTGGTGCAATAAGTTGGATGAGAAAGCGATAAGTTGTAGTTGCTTTGTCCAATATTGAAGTAGAGCATATGAAAACAACTCATGCTTGTAAAGAAGCCATTTGGCTTAGAAGACTGTGTTTGAATGTTGTTTTGATGTAGGGAAAACTACTATCTGTTGTGACAATCAGAGTGCCACATGTTTGGAAAATAATCCAACTTTCCATGCCAGAACAAAAAAAATTGACATGCAGTACCATTTTGTTTATGATATGGTGGAAGATGGAAAGGTTAACTTGGAAAAGGTTGATACTTTGGTGAATGTTGTTGATGCACTTACAAAGCTAGTGAGTATAGAGAAGTTCAGATGGTGTGCCAATTCGATGGGCCTTGAGGCCTGGGATGATATAGTGACTTTAAGCATTGATTGGGAGCCAATATTTTCTTTGTCAAGTGGGAGAATGTTGAGAAAAAGGTATCTCAAACTTATTGGTTAAGGTTCTCTGAAATTAGGAAAACACTTAGCTGAGTCAAAGTCTTCTACACCATAGTACTGCGGAGGTTTAAAATAGAGCTAGTGGGTTGGCGATAATGGTTCACCTAATTGTTACTCGTAGGTATCGAAGAGACATATCATTATCAGAAGGAAAATAATGTAAGTCCCTTCAAAACTCTGATAGGATGTTTGTGAAGTTGGTGTGCTTGTATCAGAGAGACATATCGTTATTGATAGGATAGAAATGTAAGTCCCTTAGACATTCTGATAGGACTTCATCGGCAAGAATTCACCATATCAGGAGTTACTTGTGAGTCCCTCTGATGGAATGATAGGTGTATCGAGGTGACAGTGGGAATTCAGAGAGACAAGGTTTCAAGTTCCTTCGACATTTCAATATTACTTCATCAGCGAGACTTCACCATATCGGAAGGAGTCACTTAGGAGTCCCTCTGATGGAATGATAGGAATATCGAGGTGACAATGGGAATTCAGAGAGAGAAGGTTTCAAGTCCCTTTGATGACAACATAAGGTAAAGATGGTTAAGTTTGTTTGTGACTGTTCATTTGGTTTGGAAGTTGGAACGACAATTTTCCTATAACACTTGAGAAGTATGTATGGAATACCATAGCACATTGGAATAGAGAGTGTAAGATAAAAGTGAATGTAACAAATTTCTACCAGATTCATTCTATGAATTAACACCTGGGAGATCATAGCTTTGCAACTTTTATGTAATATTTGTTTTACTGTAATACAAGAAATCTCTGATTTGGTGTGTGGGTTTTTTCTTGAAAGGGTTTTCCCACGTAAATCCTTGATTTGATGTTTTATTGTCTATTTGTGTTTTACTATGTGCATCTTAAATGAACTATAATTGCAAAGTTTTAAATGGTTTATTTTCTTCTCTCTCCTGAAGATTAACATTAGGAAGGCATATTCCACACTCTGCTTTTCTTTCAATTATAGGACATCCAAAAACTCATGGCCATATTTTAAACTTTGCAAAAAAACTCACTAGTAATCATGTGTTGCAACAACCAATTTATCATGTAGTTGCTCACACATACAAAACTATAAATAATAAGCAAGCAAAAAAAACACCAACATCCATCCCATTACCTCAACCATGCCTTCCACTAGCACCTAATATTCCTCAACATAGTGGTAAAACATATGATCTTGTTGAGCAACTTCATAATACTACAACCAAAATCTCCCTTTGGGATTTGATTCAAACATCACCTACATACCACAAGATCTTAAAGAGGATTTTTCTTAACTTTTGTTAAACCAAATGATGTAGCAGCCTTGTTTGAGTGTATGCAAGCAATAAAGTTAGGTATTCATTCCCTCAACATGAACTACCCTCGCTTGAGATCCAAAATAAACATGAAGCCTTAATGATAATGGTGGTCATTAGTAAAACTGGAGTTAGGCGTATCCTTATGGACAATGGATCATGTCTTAATGTTTGTAGCATTGATATTCTAGATAAAGTTGGTGTGGATAAGAATCTTATAGAACATAATGATCTTTCTATTTGAGGCTTTGACAATGTTAGTAAGCAACCATTGGGGATGATTGTGCTACCTATTAAGGTAGGGCTTGTGGTTTTACCTACTCTTGTCCATATCATGCCAAGACCTATTTCATACAATCTTCTCCTAGATAGACCATGGATTCATGCCATGAAGGGAGTCTCGTCTACTCTTCATCGTGAGATGAAGTCTAAATATAATAACAAGATATATACACTTAAAGCAAATGAAAAAATCTATAATTCACAAGTCCAAGATGATCATAACACTTCCAGATCTCTTAATACTTTGATCCTAACTTCAAAGATAGAACCTATACATGTTGAAGATAATCATGATTGTATCTCACCAATAAAAAAAATCTTAGATGGTGATTGAGGTTCATTATATTTTACACCCTCCTTTATTGGAGAGTACAAAATATCACAATATAAACCTAAAGAGTCTTTTATTTTATCTTGTTCTATAATTCTTACAAAATCATCTGATGATGGTGATAGGGGCTCCTTAACTTCTATCCCTCATACATTCAAGATGCCTAACTTTAAAAAAATTAAAAAGGATTTACGTGTTTATGAGAGAACCAATTCTTCTAATGAAAATTCATATAATACTTCTTCATCTGAGTTGAAAGAGTGTTGTGGGCTTGGGTACAAAATTATTTCTAAAAAAAAGATATAATTCAAACATGGAACAAAATGATAAGGATCAAGTGAAGTCTATACCATAATTTTCTAAATAGGATCTAGGTTTCCAACCTTCATCCCCATCCTCATCTGATGCTTTATCATCGACTGTCAGTGAGCAATCTTTTCTTCACAAGAGAAAGGAATGTCTCCTACTATTGAGCAACAACATATTTTATCAAGGCTTCTCAAAGCTAGTTTTACTCTCCTCTAAAAACATGCAATAAATTTTATAACAATAACTCATTTTATGCATATCATCAAGTGCATGGTCATTCTACCAATGAATGTCAATCCTTGAGTAATAAAATACAACTTAGTGATCATGGTGCTCTTCCATGTGTTGATGGACCTAATCACTCTAAATAATAATGATCTTTATTTTATGGTGTTACTCATCACTATATGGTATTTTTCATGTTTTCTCATTTCCATTCATGGTGGTACAATCTTAAGTGCAACCATATTTCTCATGGCAACAACACGATAGTCTCTTATGTGGTTGTCTTTTCCTTTTATAGTTGGTGGGCAAGGATAACTAGTTTTGGGAGGTGTGTGTTCTTTTCAAGGATCCCCTCTTCCCATTTTCTTCCTTAAAATACTAACATAGCAAGTATGTTGACATTTTAAGGGGGGCATATCCCCTAGCCATTTCATAATGTCTTGTGAGAATTTACCTATTGACATACCCATTTGGTGGTGGTATTTTTTATAATTCCCACTAAGGCGTGGTTATCAATTCATGCCCTATGATGTTAAGCATTTTTTCATCCCCCGTGACGTTAAAATTTGTGCACCCTTGAGGTGATTTTTGTGTGCTCCCTAAAGTGTGGTTTGCATAGTCCTAGCATAATGAAATTTGTTGGTTTATGAGTTTAGAGCATTTTTAACATGAAAACTCATCATAATGCAACTTGCTAGCTAGTAGATCTATGTAGCTCATGAGTGATTTAACATCCTTGTGAGAGCAACATTTTGTTTAAAAAAACATCACATTTGATGGATGATATTTGGTACTTGAGACAAATTAAGACTAGGGTCTCTTTACCTTACCGACTCGAATCCTTTTAGTACTAACCTTATGTTTGTGTTTGTATGTGTTTCCTTATGTTTACATTGTGTTTGCATTGTATTGTTTATGTGTTGTGTTGTTGTCATGTATGTTTTGTGTTGTCATGTTGTATTATATTCATACATGTGTGTTCCTTTTCCCTTATGTTGTCTTTCCATAGGATCTTGAATCTTGAGGGCTTGTACACTCCTCCTAGATTCATTGCCATCCTATCTCGTGAATATTTGGATAATTGAACCCCTCTTGACATATTTATACTTTAGTGTGAGCTAAATGTAGCATCATAAATTATCACCCTTAACAATTTCACACTATATTTTTTCTCCCTCTTATGTGCTTGGACCTAATCATGCCCCTAATTTCCTAAATTACACATCCTATGGCCTATTTTAACATTTATTAGGAAATTAAATATGCAAGACCCAAGTATATATTTAATATTTTGCTCCTGACACTTTAGAAATAAAAAATGAAGAATCTAGACTAGGTTGTCCTTGCACCCTAGTCCCCTTAATGTGGCCTCAAAATTCAAAGTGTTGGTAGTAATAATTTTTTATTTAAAATTCCAATTCGGATGGTCAACTATTAGGATTTAATTTTGAAGAAATTATCAATTGCATATAAATACCTATTCATTGTGTCATTTTAAAAAAGGGGAACTAAAAAAAATTGATGATCAAGCACTATCAAGCAATTATTATCAATTCAAGAGCACTCAAGAGCAAGATTATTGTAACATTTTATTTTCAAAGCATCATGTCAAGTTTTGTTTGAATTTGTTCACATTTATGCATACATTTTGTTAGTGAGGACTAACACTTTTAGGTCTTCAAGCCAAATTAAAATCAAGCCTTGAGGTGATGTGCATGACTTTAGTCCTTCAAGGATATTAGATTTGAGTGGGCAGTTGCAATGAGTTGTTGATTCATCATTCATTTATCATTTAGCCTCTATCCCTCAAAAGGATAAGCTCTATTTATCATCAATTTTGGTATTGTGGAGGTGGAAACACCAACACAGGGTTTGACTGAGGCAAGCCCCTATATGGTACAATCCTTCCTCTCCTTTTGAATATGTAGGTACATATTTGAAGAGGATTGAAGGAATATTTCAAGAGAATTCACTCATTCATGCATTCAAACCCTACAACTTGACAAGATACAAAAACTACAATATCTCGACAACAAGTGAAGATGTGACAACGAGATCTAGAAGGAGAAGCTGTAGATCAAGGAATTGAGGACTAAAAATTCATATTTCAATTTTAGACACCTAGACTAGGGCGTCCTTGCACCCTAGTCCACCAAAAATAAGCTCAGATTTGAACCACAGGTGCACACAGGTCTACTTTATCCATTTCCGGTCTTTAAATTTGGCTATTAGTTTCCAATTTTTTTGCATTCATATCAAAATAGTGCATTTTCATATTCATTTAGTTCCATCATTTCCTTTTCATCAAAAATACATTTTAAACCCCCAAAATAATTCAGATCCAAGATTGATTGACTCACCTTTTAGGTTGCAAGTTAATCTCACACCCTTGCCGATCTGAATTCCATTGTTTTGTGAGTGAAAAGTAGCTAACCCTAGTTAGATCTAGAATCACTTTACCTATGTTACAATCACACTATACCAAGTGGATTCACAAGCACAATCAAGACCCCATAAGGGTCACTCAATATTCACATGCAACAAGAATTCAATAATTTAAGAAGGTGGTTCACACATGAAATACAATTCTTCGAAAAAAAAGGGTCCAAATAACCCCAAAAAATATACATTACTCAAACATACACATTTAAGGAAACACATCATGGAATAACACATGCTACTTCTAAAAAACATAACCACACTAAATCTGTACACATACTCGCATGAAAAATAAAAATATACACCAAAATCTCCCAATAATGAAACATGGGTTGTGATTCCAAATTTAATTCCACAAGACTCATAGATAGAACATTAGCCAAGTGAATTTTTTTTAAATAACAACACAAGAATGACTCCAATAGTTAAGATATGAAATTAACATGTCATATTGCATGCTAGGATATTCACACATGTGTCATGCCAAGAACAATAGGATAAAATACATCAACAAAACTAGATGATATCAAATTGCTCCAAGCAAGGTTGCATAAGTGAAATAATTAAAAATTATGTGATGGATCCCCCATGATGATCCTATGGGAGAGTGAAGCTTCACCATGATGATTATTAAGTCATAAATCATGACTATCTTTGTCTCATGAACTCAAAAAAATGGTAGGATGAGGGAAGACCAAATACCTCAAATTCGCTCCCTAAATGCATCCAAAAAATCTCATAACATCAAAGGAATCCTATATAATGGGTAAGACAATTAGGAAATATCATACCTTGAATAGCCAAAATGACCACTAGTTTCCTAAACATGGAGTAGGATGAGGGTGACAAATACCTCCCATCCATTCCATGATATCTAAACAACACCCCAAAAGCTATGGATACCTTACAAGAGGTTACTCTACTAGGAGGTACATTCCCTCAATTAATTAAAATGATTACTAGTCAATTTCATGCAAAATTACACTCCCCAATACAAAATTTGTAATATCTCCCAATTAGGGACACCCATCAACCAAAATTTGACATGGAAAGACTTAGAAGACCAAGGGGAAAACTTTCATATACAAATTATCCCTAAAAATATTGGAATTACCTAGTTTCTAAGGTTCTAGAGGACTATAGTGCCCTAGGAGGACTAAAACACATAGGAAAGACACTATCACATCTCTCTAGAGTCTGACTTTGTTAAAAAGTCCACTTCTAGTACTATAGTATATTTTTGGCATTGTAGTCCTAACCAAAGACTGGATGAATGAATTTTTATAGGTCTCGTGTTTAGGAACAAAGCCTAGAAATAAATAAATAAACTAAATTGACTCTGAAAAAACTCCAAAACACATATCAACCACCTAATATCCCAACAAGATATTTCACCCTTTTATCTAAAACATGAGAAAATAGAAGATTCAATTTCCAAAGACAAGGAGGTGTACAAGGGACTCTAAAATGAATCTAAGGACATTAGAGGGGAATGGGATTGTTCACAATGCACCCCACTCACTCTCCCTTCACCAAGATAAACCAAAATGACAAGACAACACCACCATAAAATGGGTTTGCATACAAAAAATATAAGGATAATGAAATTAATATATCCAACATCCCAAGGATACACAATAGAAATTTTTCTAACACATTAAGTTCATTTTATCCCCAGTTTAAATATGTTATTAATTATTTTGTGTTTTCTACTCTACAAGACGAGAAGTAGTAAATAAAAAATGCTAAAAAACACTCACACTCCTACAATTTAGAAGACCATGATCAGTCAACTCTTTAATACAAAAAATCCAATAGTTGATTTTATATTATAAATATAAAAGATATTTATAAAAGGACATAACCTTTATTTTGAAAACCACTAGAAACATTATGGAATTGCAACCAAAGGATCCCAAATGTATGTTATAAATTAATTAAAAAATGAGAGAGAGTGGATAGGTGTTAGAGGAGTCACAACATCTCCTAGATAATATTTGAAAAATACCAAATTGGAATATGGGAGATGACACATATAAACAAGAATAAACTTTGGTCACAAACAACTAGAACCATGATGGATTCCTTTTAATCTGTTAGTACCAAGATCACCTTAATGTTCCATCAAAGGCTTTCACCATGTTGGTCCCTAGCTACTATATTTGAATGGAAAAAGTTCCTAAATTCTCTCTTGGTAGCTTTTAAGAACCTATGATGATTTTTATAGATGATGAAATTTTTGGCCCAACCATAAGAGTGTTTTTCAATGAACCCACTTATGACCATTTAATGCATACTAAGAAAATGGTGTTGGATGAATTTGGTTGCCTAGGTGGAAATCTTACTTTGCCCCACTTTGTAAAAGTGGGGCCTAAGATTCTAAAAAATCAAAGGAAACTCATTTTCCTTCCCCAAAAGTGACACATGATGTTGTAGATTAGGTTAATCTAGTTCAAATTTCCACTCCTAGTTCTATCATTCAACGTCTAACTCTTTCTCCCCCCTATTCTTTTTTCTCATGTTTTTCTTCCCCTCTTACAAATAATATAGAGTGGTTAGGAAAGCCATGAAATTATCTAATCTATAACTTTTAGCATAGTGGATTTGATGATGAAATGAAAAATATATATAGGGAAATGTTATTCCTAATTACACAAGTCAATCTATTGAAAGAAACCCCCAAGTGGTAGAAATAAAACTAGGTGATATAACCCAACAAATAAAGTGGTGATATACCCATATTTTTCATCACCAAAGGAAATTAGGTAAAAAATAAACCCAAAAAATTATACCTTAATCTCCTCATCAAATATAAAATGGTTTAAAATTGTATGATTCACTTCATAGTGAGAAATTTTTTGATTCCTAAGTTAGTCATTAACACTCTTAGACTCACTTATGAGATATTTGTTAAAGTTATCACTTACTTGGATGGTATTCCTATCACCATCATTTGTTTTGAATTGGGGTTTACCATCTAACTTTATATTCCTACCCAAGTCTAACAATTCTTCAATATATATGTAAGTTGTTGATTTGCCACCTTTCTTTGTAATTTTCTTATCTAGGGATTTTATCACAAGAATGGTTGGTTATGCATGCATAGATTAGTCATATATTATAATAGATATCTATTATGGTATGAGGGTTCAAATTGATAACAAGTAAATCTCATCCCATCATGTGGATCCATACTTTTCCCAAAAAATCAGTTAATACTTTTGTACCATTATAAATTGTCACCCTTGACAACTTCACTCTATGTTTTGTCTCCCCTAAATAATTGAGCCTAATTAAGCACCTAATTTCTAAAATTATGCATTCCAAGGTCCATTTGTACTGTTTTCTGAGCCTAATTGAGCCATGACCCATTCACCCTAGGGCTTATGGGCCCCCCTATTTTTCCAAGGACCAAATTTTGGATATGTCAGTGTCAAAATTTTAACATTCAAAATTCAAGTTGCAAATGTTGGCTTTTGGGATTTAATTTTCAAGAAATTAGAGAAATACCTATAAATACCTAGTGATTGCATCATTTGAAAGATATTTAGAAAACTATTGGAAAAATTATGATCAAGAACACTATCAAGCAAGTCAAGAGTAATATTTCAAAGCTTTATTGTAGTAATTCAAGATCCTAACATCATGTCAAATCCTATGTGAGTTTATGTATGTTTATGTTATCATTGTTTATGAAGGCTAACCCTTGTTGTAGGTCTCCAATCAATTCAAGCAAGAAAGATCCAAGACCTTGACGTGATGTGCATGACTTTATTCCTTCAAGGAAACTATTGAAGGGTGGTGAGTTGTAGCACTTTGTTGATTCATCATTCCTTCCTATCATTTCTCCATTTATCATTGAAATTGTCATTGTGAAAGTGGAAACACTAACGTGGGTTTGAATAAGGCAAGACCCTAAATGGCACAACACTTCTTCTCTTTATGAATGTGTTGATTTCAAGTTTAGAGAGGATTGAAGGAAGCTTGAAGAAAAAAAAATCATTATTGCATTTGAAGCCCTACATCTTGTCAACTCATGAAAAATCACTTACAAAAATATCCAATAGTGATCTGACCACTTTGCAACTAGGAATCATAAGCTCGAATCTATCATTAGAGGAATACAAAAACAAAGTAGAAGCATACAGGGACCCATACGCCCTTGGGAAACTTTGTCCCTATATTCAAACCAACAAATTTTCAAGATAGGTATACAGTCCCCTACCCTTCCTAGATCTGCTTGCAATTCTATGTTTCAGTCTATTAATTGTCGGGATCTTGAATTTTTCATATTAGGGCACACAATCTAATTAGGTTAATCAAGGAAAATCAATTCCAATCCATCCCAAGGCTTAATAAGGTGCATATCTTTGTTTGATCAGATCTCCTTCATGGTTGAAAGTCAATCTACACACCTTGTTGATCTCCATCTTAATGAAACAATAGAAAAATACCCCCAACACACAACAAAAAGTTTGAATCCTAGGTTTACACATTAGGCCTATGGTTCTTAATTTTCTTTGTTTCATTTTGGTGAACTTGACTTGTTAACATTACATACCTTCTGAAATTTCATTCTAGATTTAAGTTTTGCATTGTTTTGTATTTCTCATTTAGGGTTTCACTTTTGCATCATAAAACACATAAAATATTCAAAAAATTGCATATCATTTTGCATCTAGGTTTTATTAGGGTTCATTTCAGTCACTTAGATTAGATCTACATTAAAAATTGCATTCATAATTGTCATTTTCATTGTAACACATTTGAATTTAAATCACTCTATCTTAGTTTGAGTAAATTCTAAAAAAATACTTAGTTATAGATCTATTTGCACACATAAATAGAGCACTTAGATAGTCTAGTAAATATTCATTTTTTTCAGTTTTTAGTCACCCTATCAAGGACTTAGACACCCTTGGGTGCCTCTATCCTCTTACACTTGCATCAATTTTTTTTCACACATCTTTGTCTTTGTGTCTTCAGTTAGTCTGCTTATAGATATTTGTTTTAAAATTCTTAGTTACATTCATTTAGGCATCTTTCATATAGCTTAAAAGGTAATAAAAAAAAGTGAAAAAAATTGCATTGTGTTGTTTCAAAATTGCATCAAAATCATCATTTTTAGATTTAGGCATCTTACAATTAGTTAATTTGTACATTTTAGATCAAAAAATTACATTCAAATTTGTCATTTATTGTTCACACATTGTCTCACACCTGCATTGGCATAAATTAAGAAAATTCGAGAAATATATTCACTGTCAAATTTGTCTGCAACTAGAACCAAAATGCTTAAGCAAAATCACACATAGTCAGCCTTTGAATTTCTAGAAAAATTTCCCAAGACACAAACGCCCTTGGGTGCCTTTTTCCTCTTACTATTGGTTCAACAAAATTTGCACAAATCTTTCTTGCTATATTATCTATTTGATTTTGCTATCTGAATTCTATTTCTGAGTATTTTTCTATGGTTAATTGATAATGTAGTGTTCATCTTGGGTACACTTAGTGTTTTGAAACTCACATGAGCTTCACGACCTGGTGTCCTATTGCCAATACTTCAGTGGGATGTAGTTGTAGATTTATGGCATCTCACGCTATTGTTATATCTGCTATGGATCACGAGTCTTCCAACTCTTTCATGCAAAGTGTTGTCAATACTCAACCCATTTTGGACTCTATCCCTAACATTACCATACTGATGACAACTTTACAATCACTTATTTTCATAGATATTGAGATTATTGTTGCCCATGTTCCTGAAGAAAAATTGAAACAATTGGACAAATATTTACAAAGAATTCAAGACTATGTGAGTACTGAATATCTAGTTGGTACAACGGTCCCTATATAGATAACATAACAAAACTAATTAATGATGATCAAGGATTAGAGGTTTTACATAGCCTAGCCCATATAGTTGATGCTAATGTACCTACGATGGCTAGTTGTGCTAAAGATTTGAGATACACTCAAAGTCAAGGAGGAAATCAAGTCTCCCTCCCTACAACCATAGCCTCTATCCCTACATACACAAATCCACCTATTGCTTCAATGATACAACAAAGCATTTGCATAACTCCAACATTAGGCCTTTCCACTAGGAATCCTTATGGTTTTAGGTCCTCACATGTGACACCTCAAGTTCCATCCCCTCTCATAAATTTGCAACATAGTAGTCAACCAAGCACTTACACAATCTCACCGTAGTCACCACATTCCCAAAACATGTCAAAAAATGATTCAATTATCAACCAATCTTTGCAAAATGTAATCTCACTTCAACAACAAATCTCAACTTTGAACCAAAACCAAAACATAAAACCATTGCAATATGTTAAAAGAAGCACATTGTCACTTGAAATCTTGAAAACACCAATGCCACAAAACATAGAGATACCTCAACTTGACAAGTATAATGGTAAAGGAGACCGTAAGAATCATATATCGACATATATGACCTTTTGTAGTGACTTCATTTTTGAACATAAAATCCCGCTAAGCTCTTTCCTTGGTCATTGAAATACATGGCCTTAGAATGGCTTTGTTCATTATCGAATAACTCAATCCACTCTTTCAATGAAATTTTTTATGCATTCCTCCAACATTTCCAACTCAACATTAGACCTAAAATTACATTAACTGATCTAGTAAGATGTAAACAAAATCAAAATGAAAAGGTCATAGACTTCATAGGCCACTATCAATTGCTTTATTCACAAATCAATCATACTCTACCTGATGTGGATATCCAAAGAGTGTTCATTGAAAACTTGCAACCTAACATAAGGGGTAAAATATTTTTGATGAAGTATCCATCCTCTATACATTTGTGTAAGACCCTTCCTGATTACCAAAAATTAGTTAGTCAGTATGAAGAGTACATCTTCATCTACTCCTACTGAGAAATCTGATTCCGTACCTTAAAACAACTATCAACCATTCAATAAGAAAAACAATAACTTTATCAAGTTACATACACCTAGAACAACCAATCACATTGAACCTCAAGTTGCTGCCATAAGTTCAACTCCATACCAATTTAGACAGAAAGATAGACAATTTATCCAATTACTTGACACCCTCCATTCGATCATGTTGTAACTTTTGAATCAGATCTTAATCCGATCACCTTTGATTAGACCTGTGGACACAACCAAACCACTACCTCCAAGTTACAATCCAAATACCTTTTTTCAATATCATCACACAAGTGGACAAGGTACAAAATGATGCATGTGTCTTAAACATCAAGTTCAGGACCTCATTGATTCTAATCACATCTAGTTGGGCAGTGTTAATGATTACAGGAATAAATCTGTTGCCCCGCCTAATCAAAACTTGCAAATTTTTACCAATCCAATGCCAAACCATTCATCCAACTTTGTGCAAGCTTGTGATGTTAAGAATGATGAGATGAATATTGATAAAATTGATGAAACAAATAATGATAAGGATGATAATAAAAGTGACGATGAGGATGACCTAGAAGATATGGTCACTCTCATAGACGTTCAACCTTGTAAGGGAAAAACCACTGTGATACCTGACATTAATTTCACACATATTGATGTATACATACATGCACTCGATGCTCCTCTCTATGTCACTGGATGTATTAATGACACACCTCTACAAGGAATACTCCTTGATCTCATATGTGTAGATAATTTGATCACTAAGGAATTATTATTTGTGCATGAGCTTTATCAATATTCTTATGAACAATCAAAATAATGGTTGAAAAATAATGATGGTTTTGCTCATCCTATGATAGGTTTGATCACTCTTCCTCTTAAATTTAGGCCGAAATAATTAGATGTATCATTGTCCATCATCCCGATGTTGGAAAAATTTCATGTGAAGCTAGGATACCCATGGCTATGCTCCATGAAGGCCATCAAGTCAGTTATTCACAAGTGCATGTTGGAAAAATTTCATGTGAAGCTATGATACCCATGGCTACACTCCATGAAGGCCATCAAGTCAGTTATTTACAATGCATCATAGTAGGTTTAATCCTTTGTCCTCTTGTTGAAACTTTTCATTGGATTTCTTTTGGCCTTGGCCTATGGAACCTATCAAGCCTTGTGAAGATTTGTTTTAGGTCATACCAAAATTTTAAGGCAAAGCACATAACATAGTTATCTCTTACCAATATTCCTGAAAATGATAAGACCTTGATTGTTCCTCCTCCTAATCCAGTTATGGATGAACCCATGATCAAAATAAAGACCCTTCTAAGTAACCAAGGTAAATATTCCATAGTTCCTCCACCCATATCATATAAAAGACCAAGAGATAATCAAATGATTCCTTTTATGCCTCCAAAGATAAAACAAATGTATAGACCTAAAGACACAATTGTTTCCCAACCCCGAGTGGTTCCTTCAGTTCCTCCCTTAAGGGAAGAAAAGAGACCAATGGCTGAGAAACTCACTCCTACCTAGTCACAAATTGAAAACCATGCAAGAAGAAACCAAAAATCTAAATAGCGTAGGCATAGGCATCGTGCTATTGCTCATCAATTGGAAGAAAAGAATAAAATAGTGCACGATAATCAAACACCTATGCAACCAACTCAAGAAGAATTAAAAATTTCACCAAAACAAGACAAGGAACTAAAACAAGAAGTGAAACAAGAACATACAATTTCTATTGTCATAAAACCTCCTATTGTGATTAACTTGGATGATGAATATGAAATTGCTAAAATTGGTGAACAAGTGCATAAATAGCTTAAAGTTTTGTTTTCAAAGGAAATTAATTTAGACGGGGGGAACCATGATGATTCTCCTGATGAGAGTGACCCACCACGTGTTGAACCTGGAGATGCTCCTAGTATGACACTTTTTGTAATCCCTTTAGCTATTTGTCCAACTTCCCTATACGATGAGCAAGATTGGGATGCAGATGACTTGCTTTAGGTTGGCTCACATGCATGGTACTCATTTGTGTTTTCTTTATATGTTCTTTGTGTTTGCATGCATGTGATGTAATCCCCTATTTTATGTTGCTTGGCATGCATTATGTTTGTGAGTTTTCTCTAGATGACCCTTGTTGCTCCATTGGTGCAAGGTTACAAAGAAATCAATTTTTTCGTGACATTCTTCTATTTGTATCTCTATTATTATATATGTTATCAAAATTTTCTTTTATTTTTGTCTCATGTCTTCCTTTTGGGGATGATGCAAGGCGTTGCAATATTTAGGTCTCTTCCATGTTGACCCAAAAGTTAGTTTTTTCCCTCTCTCTATGTGTCATTCCTCCATTGTGTTCATTGTTCCATGAGTATTTGGGGAATGATGTTAGTTTTGAGCTCTGTTACTACAACAAAGACATATACTAACCTTGGATCCATGGATCCCTTATGTGTTCATATTCTATGTTGTTTTTGCATTACATTTGGGGAAAACCCTTTATCATGATATAGATTTATTTGGATACATATCATTGGCATAGGGCTTTCCAAATAAGCTCTTGTGATTTTTTGTTGTATGACATTTATCATTTTTCCACCTTAAATTAATTGCTCACAATATGGTGTTTTGTAATTTCTTTAAGGTGGGGGCATACATTGGCATTATTTGCTTTAGTTTTTTCATAGGCATTGAACTTGGTGATGTGTTGTCATAACATCTTGATCATTTTTTTAGTACCTTATCAGAGTTATTAGGGAGTATAACTCTTGGTATGGTTGACATGGGTGTACACCTAGTGAATATCAGACTTCACTAGACCTAGTGTGTTTCTCATTTTACCTTATCTTTGGGGCTCACATAGTGAATATGGGACTTCACTAGTTTGTGTAGCCTTCCTGTTTGTGATTCACCTAGAAAATATCAGACTTTGATATTGTGTGAGTCACGAATGACTTTGGTTTGGATCCTAGCATAACACAACTTGCTAGCCCATGATTATCCATACCCTCCTTTTGCATTTCATTGTGACATTGTATGTTTAAGCATGTTGTTTATTTGCATTTCATATATGTGTGTGTTCCTTTGTGCTTATGTTGGTTTGCCATGGGATCTTGGATCCTAGGGGCTTGTGCACTCCCCCTAGATCCTTAGTCATCCTATCTCTTTAGCATTTGGACAATCAAACCCCTCTTGAAATAGATTTTCTACTTTAGTGTGAGTCTGAGTGTAAGTTCATACTCTCACTAAAGTGGGGGCTAAATGTACCATCATAAATTGTCACCCTTGACAATTTCAAATCTACATTTTGTCCCCCCTAAATTATTGAGCCTAATTAAGTACCTAATTTCTTAAATTATGCATTCCAAGGCACATTTGTACCATTTTTCAAGAAATTGCAAACATTGAATAAATGCATCCAGTTATTATTTTTCCCTAACACTTGATGTCTTGGAAAATAGGGCCAAGACCCATTCACTCTAGGGCGTATGGGTCCCCCTATTTTTCCAAGGACCAATTTTGGATATGTTGCTGTCAACATTTTAACATTCCAAACTCAAGTAGCAAATGTTGGATTTTGGGATTTAATTTTTGGGAACTCAAAGAAATACCTATAAATACCTAGTTATTGCATCATTTGAAAGATATTTAGAAAAATATTGGAAAACTTATGATCAAGAGCACTAACAAGCAAGTCAAGAGAAAAAATTTGGAGCTTTATTGCAACAATTCAAGATCCTAACATCATGTCAAATCATATGTGATTTTATGCATGTTTATGTTATCATTGTTTGTGAAGGCTAACCCTTGTTGTAGGTCTCCAAGAAATTCAAGCATTCAAGCAAGCAAGATCTAAGACCTTGAAGTGATGTGCATGACTTCAGTCCTTCAAGGAAACCATTGAAGGGTGGTGAGTTGCAACACTTTTTTGATTCATCATTTCTTCCTATCATTTATCCATTTATCATTGATATTTCCATTATGGAAGTGGAAACACTAACACGAGGTTTGAGTAAGGAAAGCCCCTAAATGGAACAACATTTCTTCTCTTTGTGAATATGCAAATTTCAAGTTTAGAGAGCATTGAAGGAAGCTTGAAGACAAATTGTTCATTGTTGTATTTGAAGCTATCTTGTCAACTCACAAAAACTCACAGAAATATCCAATAGTGATCTGACAACTTTGTAATTGGGAATCAGAAGCTTAGATCTATCATTAGAGGATTGCAAAAACAAAGTAGAAGAAGCCTACAAGGACCCATATGCCCCTAGGTGGCACTGTCCTTATATTTAGACCAACAACAACTTTTTAAGATAGGTACATCATCCCCTTCCCTTCCTAGATCTACCTGCAATTCTCTGTTTCAATCTATTAATTGTTGGGAACTTTCATTTTACATATTAGGTCACATATTCTAATTAGGTTAATCAATGCAAATCAATTCTAATCCATCCCAAGGCTCAACAAGATGCAGATCTAGTTTCGATTGGCTCACCTTCATGGTTGAAAGTCAATCTAGATACCTTATTGATCTCCATCTTAATGAAAGAATAAAAAAATTACCCCCACAACATAACAAAAAGTTTGAATCCTAGGCTTACACATTAAACCAAGGGTTCCTAATTTTATTTGTTTCAACTTCAAGGTCATGACCATAGTGCAACTGACTACATAGGCATATGCTTATAATTCTCATTAAGAATACACACATAAACAAGTTTATTCAAATAGTTTGGATGAATATGAGACCCAAATGGAAAGTAATAAAAATTCTAGATCAAAAAGTTTAAAAAATAGTATGTTTGATCACTTAGGTCTCAAGAAATATTGTGCTAATAAAGAGGAATCTATTATTCCTCCAAAAATATCAAAAGAAAAGGGAAGCCACTTGAAAAATATATTATAATTGTATTTGTAGATCCTTCTAGAGAGAAGTTTTCTCACTCCTTCAATATTTAATTTTCAAGCACTAATAACATCATTGAATACGAGACACTCCTTCAAGTATTGTGGATAGCTAAATGGTGAGGACTCAAGTAGCTATCTATTTTTGGAGCTATTGAACTCCTTTTAATATTTTATTTTATTTATACCACTAATCATCCTCTAATGAGGAATTATAAGAATTGAGTGTGGGACCTAATAAAGAGCATCAAGGAACTTAATATTAAAGTAATTCCACGACTTTTAAATAATGAAGATAATTTAATGGTATTAGTAGGCATCAATTTCAATGATTCTTTTGACCTCTTTAGTTAGAAAGTAGACTCTAAGCACAAACCAACTATTCCTAATAATTGTTGGTATATGGAGCCTAATCAGACTTGGAGGTTAAATTTTCCCCACTTTTATCGGTGTGGTTTCCCCCCAAATTACTTAATGGGGGTTTGGGGGAAACACCCACAAGACGAGGTCAAGGGGCAGTGCCCCTGGCGCGCTCCCTATCACGATATAGGGTAGGGTTGAGGAGCTACACCCCCGAAACCTCTCACGATTTTTTATTATTTTATAAAGGCGTCGGGTGTTATTTTTCTATTGGCTGATATAAAAAACCCTATTTTGTAACCAACATAAGTCTTGATAAAAGGCTAAGGATTTGGGTCTCTGTTGATTTTGTATTGTAGCATTTGCAACGGTATTGAGTTGCAAGGATTACTAGTTGTAATCGGTTTGATTTACTGGATAATAATATTGGACTCTCTGTTGGTGGACGTAGCCCTTGAGTTTGGGTGAACCACATTAAATATTGTCTATTTTTGTTATTATTTATGTGTTTGTCATTCCTTTGTTTAATCTTTATTTGCATTTAATTGATATTTTTTGCATACAATTCCTAACAAGTGGTATCAGAGAGGGTTGTGTTTGATTATCATTTGCAGGAAAGCCTCACTGTTAAGTGGGAGCAATGGCGAATGAGGGTAAATTGAAGGTAAATAATTCAATGGGAAGAACTATCAGTTATGGAAGATGAAGATGGAGGATTATCTCTATCAGAAGGATTTATGGAGGCCGTTGGAAGGAACAACCAAGAAACCAACAGGAATGAGTGATGAGGAATGGAATCTTCTAGACGAAAAGGCACTAGGAGCCATTCATTTATGCCTGGCACAATCGATGGCATTCAATATTACAAAAACAAAGAAAACTCAAGAGTTGATGGAAAGCCTGGCAAATTTATATGAAAAGCCTTCTGCTTCAAATAAGGTATTTCTCATGAAGCGTTTATTTAATATGAAAATGGTAGAAGGTGGGTTAGTTTTTGATCATTTAAATGAGTTTAATACAGTTACTAGTCAATTAACTTATGTAAATGTAAAATTTGATGAAGAAGTTAGGGCTCTTTTGATTCTATGTTCTTTGCTTGAAAGCTGGAATAGCTTGGTCATGGCTGTTAGTAATTTTGTTTTTGGTTCAAATACATTGAAATTTGATGATGTTGTTGGTGTTATTTTGAGCGAGGAAATTCATAGGAAAAGCTCAGGTGGAACATCCACATCAGGCAGTGTTTTGAATGCAGAAAGCAGGGGTAGAAAAAAGGAGAGAGGAAACAATTCTGGAAGTCATGGGAAGTCACAAGGAAAATCAAAGGACAAAGGTCCTGATCTAGAGACAAGAGGGATTGTTGGTACTGTGGTAAGTCAGGTCATTTAAAGAAAGATTGTTGGTCTTGGAAAAATAAAAAAGGAGAAAAAAAGGAAGGCAATAAAGAGGAAAATGTGGTAAGTAATAAATCTGATGAGGATGCTTTGATTCTTTCCCTTGATAATGCTAATGATTCTCGGGTTTTAGATTCAGGGGCTTCATTTCATGCTACACCCCATAGAAGTCATTTTCTTGATTATGTCCAAGGGGATTTTGGGCTGGTTTATTTGGGAGATAACGAATCCTATTAGATTGTTGGAAAGGGAAGAATCAAGATTAAGTTGCTGAATGGGAATCATTGGCTACTACATGAGGTAAGGCACGTTCCAAAGTTAAAAATAAATTTAATTTCAGCAGGGCAACTAGATGATGAAGGTTGTGTTGTTACATTTAGTGATAAAAATTGGAAGGTTACAAAAGGTGTCTTAGTGGTAGCAAAAGGTGTGAAAGTAGGCACCTTATATCTTTGTACAGGTCATATTGTTCCTTCTACTTTAGCTATTGCAGATAAAAATCAATGTTCAGGAACAGTTGTTGCGGTTCAACAGGCAGGAAACCAGACAGTTGCTATGGATTCTGAATCATCATTGTGGCATAACAGACTTGGGAATATGAGTGCAAAAGGTATGAAAGTACTTCATTCAAAGAATGTTTTACCAAGTCTAAAATGTGTTAACATGGATTTCTGTGAATGTTGTGTGTATGGAAAACAAAAGAGAGTCACTTTTCTCAAGGATGGGAAGCAAAAGAAAGATGAGAAATTTGAGCTTGTGCATACAGATGTATGGGGACCAGCTCAAGTATCTTCTCTTGGTGGCTCTCAGTATTATGTCACTTTTATTGATGATGCAACAAGGAAGGTATGAATTTATTTCCTTAGGCAGAAATTTGATGTATTTGAAACTTTTAAGAAATGGAGAAGCTTGGTTGAGAATGAGACAGGTAAAAAGTTAAAATGTCTCATATCTGATAATGGTGGTGAGTATTGCAGCAAATATTTTGAAGATTATTGTTCTTCTAATGGTATTCGTAGGCAGAAGACGGTTCCAAGGACTCCACAAGAAAATGGACTGGCTTAGCGCATGAACAGAACAATAATGGAGTGTGCATGGGCGATGAGATTTCATGTTGGGTTGCCTTTAAACATGTGGGCACAGGCTATAAACACCACTGTTTATTTAATTAATAGAGGTCCTTCAATTCCCTTGGGTTTTGGTATTCTGGAGGAAGCATGGATAGGTAAGAAGGTGAGTTATTCTTTTCTCAAGACCTTAGGTTGTGAAGCATTTGCACATGTAGATCCTGAAAAGTAGAACCAAGCTTGATGCAAAATCAAAGAAATGTATATTTGTTGGATATGACATTGATGAATTTGGTTATAGGCTTTGGGATTCTGAAAATCAAAAAATTGTAAGCAGGGATGTCATATTCAATGAGAAAGTGTTGTACAAAGATCAGTTGCAACAAAATGAGAAGAAAGAAAATGATTATGTAGTGTTGGATGATACACCAAACAATGATGTTCCAATGGTTCCTCATGCTCCGCAACAACAACAACAACAACAAATACCACAAACTCCAGTGAATGTTAGACGATCTTCAAGGATAAGTAGACCTCCAGAAAGATTTTATCCCTCTTTGTATTCTATTTTGTTACCAAATTCCGGTGAACCTGAAGGGTATGATGAAGCTATGCAGGTGGATACAAAGTTTCAGTGGGAGCATGCAATGGAAGAAGAAATGGACTCTTTGCTGAAAAATTAGACTTGAGAATTATGCAAGTTGCCTGCAGGTAAAAAGGCTTTACCAAATAAATGGGTTTATAGGCTGAAAGAGGAAGATGGAGGTAAGAAAAAATTTAAAGCTAGGTTAGTTGTCAAAGGATTTGCACATAAAAAAGGAATTGATTCTGCTGAATTTTTTTCTCTAGTTGTTAAGATGAATTCTATTTGTACTGTTTTAAGTATTGTGGTTGTTGAAGATTTGCATTTGGAACAACTAGATGTGAAAACCACCTTTCTCCATGGTGATTTGGAGGAGGAGATATATATGGAACAACCCCAAGGATTTGAGGTCAAAGGTAAGGAGAAATTGGTGTGCAGATTGAAGAAGAGTTTATATGGCTTGAAACAAGCACCTCAACAATGGTACTTGAATTTTGATAGTTTTATGGCTGAGCAAGGCTACAATAGGTGTAATTATGATCATTGTGTTTATTTTAAGAGGTTGGATAATAACAACTACATTATTTTATGTTTATATGTTGATGACATGCTTGTAGCAGGGTCTAACATGAATCACATAAGTGAGTAAAAACATCAGTTAGCAAAATAATTTTCTATGAAGGATTTGGGGGCAACAAAACAAATCCTTGGTATGAGAATTTGTAGAGATAGGAAGAACAAAAAATTGACTCTATCTCAGGCTGGTTATGTTGAAAAGGTGTTGCAGAGATTCCATATGGAGAATGCAAAATTTGTCAGCACACCTTTGCCTAGTCATTTGAAATTGACTAAGGAGATGTGTCCAAAGACACAAGAGGAGGAAGAAAAAATGTCCAAGGCACCATATGCTTTAGCTGTAGGTAGTTTAATGTATGCCCTGGTATGCACGAGACTAGATATTGCACATGATGTAGGAGTTGTTAGCAGGTATATGAGTCATCCCGGTGTTGAGCATTGGAATGCGGTAAAATGGATTCTTAGGTATTTGAGAGGTACATCCAATAAATGTTTATGTTTTGGGGGATCTAATACAGCTTTAGTAGGTTATGTAGACTTAGATTTGGCAGGGGATATTGGTTCCAGGTGGATTACTACAGGTTATGTCTTTACTATAGGTGGGACAACAATAAGTTGGATCTGACGGTTGCAAAAGGTGGTTGCTTTATCCACCACAGAGGTAGAGTATGTAGCTGCAACAAAGGCAAGCAAGGAGATGATATGGTTGCAATCTTTCATGGAAGAATTGGGAAAATAACAGGCCAACAATTATTTTTTTACAGATAGCCAGAGTGTCATACATCTTGCAAAGAATTTTGCCTTGCATTCAAAGACCAAACACATACAGTTGAGGTATCACTTCATTCGGTCGATGTTGGATGATGGACAGTTAAGGCTAGAAAAGATGCATACAGATGACAATCCAACGGATATGTTTACAAAGGCGGTGCCAAGGGAGAAGCTGAGCTCCTCTTTAGCTTTGATTGGTCTTCAAGACTGAAAACAATAAAATTAGAGCAGTAGGGTCCAAGGTGCTTATTTCCAGTGGGAGCTATAGGGTCAGCGGTGTTATGACCAGTCTCCAAGTGGGAGATGATATGGGGTGGAGTCTGATTAGTCTCCAAGTGGGAGATTGTTGGTATATGGAGCCTAATCAAACTTGAAGGTTAAATTTTCCCCACTTTTATCGGCACGGTTTCCCCCCAAATTACTTAATGGGGGTTTGGGGGCAATGTCCCCAAGACGGGGTCAAGGGGCAGTACCCCTTGCGGGGTCCAAGGGAAACACCCCTGGCGTGCCCCCTATCGCAATACAGGGCAGGCTCGAGGGCAGCACCCCCGAAACCTCTCACAATTTTTTATTATTTTATAAAGGCGTCATATGTTATTTTTCTATTGGTAGACATAAAAAACCCTATTTTGTAACCGACATAAGTCTTGATAAAAGGCTAAGGATTTGGGTCTCTCTTGATTTTGTATTGTAGCATTTGCAACGGTATTGAGTTGCAAGGATTATTGGTTGTAATCGGTTTGATTTACTGGATAATAATATTGGAATCTTTGTTGATGGACGTAGCCCAAGTTTGGGTGAACCACGTTAAATATTGTCTCTTGTTGTTATTATTTATGTGTTTGTCATTCCTTTGTTTAATCTTTATTTGCATTTAATTGATATTTTCTGCATACAATTCCTAACAATAATAATATCCACTAGCAAGTTTTTGATTGTGACAGAGATATCACAATTATCATTTATATTGAAGCTAATTTATTGGTTGATGTGGGAGAAAACCTACCCAAGATAATCTCAAGCTTGTCTAAAATAAAAATAGGGAAATTGTGTGGATTTCCAAAATCTTAATAGAGCTTAAAAAATACCATTATCATGTTTCTTGATAGATCAAATTTTACAAAACAAGGTCATTTTCACTATGTATTCATTGTTGGATGGATTCTTCAAATACAAACAAGTTTGGTTGAAATATTAATATAAATCCAAGATAGAATTTACGACCAAATGGGGCACTTTCACTTGTCATATTTTTTTTTTTATATTAACTAATGCAATTCATGTGTTGGTAAAGGTGTCTTAACCTTGCATCATAATTTTAATATTTATTCCTTATTTACATTTTATCCTCACATGAGAAAGAGAGTGCCACACTTTGAGGTGGTACTCTTTTCCATGTGTTGGATATTTTATGATGTATGTAATAAGTTGTATGAGTATAATGTCATTGTGATGTGTAAAAGAATTTTATGAAATTGTAATATGGGAGCTACTTATGACATATTCTATGATGCATAAGAGCATGTAAAGGGGGTTAAATTGGAATACTGACACCGTTATGATATTTTATAATACATGTTATAAGACATCTTTGAATGGGTTTGAATATTTCAAAATGGAGCATCCAAATTGATGAGTTACATATGATAGATTCCTTGACAAGTTATGAAAATTGTAAGAGCATATTATATTTTTGGCATGGAATCCTATGACCAACTTAGGCATTAGAATTTAGGGAAAATATGGCACCAATTTTGGTTCATATTCTAGTACATGGTTTGTGATTTGATATTTAATTGGGTATTGGATGCTAGAGATGGAGGTTTCAAAGTGATTTTAAAGGTACCATTATGCTACTCAAATTTCTCCATATTTACATGTTGGTAATACTCATGTAAAGGGAAAGAATCTAGAAGTGTATTTTAACTAGTATTTATTACTAAATAATATGTAGTTATGGTATTCATGTTATGTAGCTTTTTTTCTTGTAACTATAAGATCTATATAATGTTATCATATTTCCACAATCCATAAAGTTGATCGTTGTTGTTTCGATATATCATAATTGTTGTCTCAATATATTATAAATATAACATATATATATGCTCTTAATATGTATACATAGATTTATAGGTATGTTTATTATAATATTTATTGTGTTTACCTATATTATAATTTAAAAAGATTCATTTGTGAATGCTTCTAATAAGATATTTATGTTCATATAGTTATGCATCAATCATGTGTATATGTTTATTCTTTGCTTTAAACTTATCTATATATTTGATTGCATGTATCATTATTTTCCACAATCAAGAGGTTTGTTACAATTATAATTATGTGAATTCTTGTAAGCTAACTTTAGATTATCTTGTATATATATTTATATATAGTCTTTTCTAATCATAATGTTATCTCTTTTAAATGCATCCATATAGATTTCTATAGGTGTCTTAAAATTTTCTTGTCCTTCCATTCATTATTTACTTTTCTTATTTAGGATTTTTTTAGTTTTGGTTTCCCAATAATTATTTTTTTCTCTATATTGTCACATCCTTTCACCTTGAACCATGTTTGAACTAGTTACCCCCTCCCCCTTCTCTTTTTAGTTAGCCTGCACATACAACTATATGATCTAAATTTATTTTACACATTCCTCCTCTAATAGATTAATGCATGATCTATATTATACACATATAGTTCTTTTTGTTTGTTATTAGAGACTCGTTACCTCATATCTTATGTGTTAGGCACAAGGTTTTTTTTATCTAATTTTTTTTTAAGTAGGATATTGCACAAAACGATACCTTGTTGCAATAAAATGGAAAATAAATCAATATAGAGATTGAGAGGCTTATTAGCACCATTTTTTAGTTATAGAATCTCAAGATGGAGGATATGTTGTAGATAAATATCTATGGGCTACTATATCGAGATTTGAACTATCAATAATGTGATGGGCCAATTGAGATCTATTGGATAGGAAGGTGAAAGGTTTCATTGAGATCTTCTTGGAAAATTTAGTGTTTTTGAATGTACATGAAGAACTCACTTCACAATCTCTTTTGAAGAATTTGGGAGACTTATACTAGGATAAATCCCTAACTAACATTTTTTCCTAAGAAATAATCCATATACCTTGAGAAGGAATGATGATGGTTCTATGGCTAAACACTTAAAGATGTTCAATATGATCATATGACACAATTCTAATCTATTAGAGTTAAGATGGAGGAGAACGATCATTACATAACACTTTTATGTTTTTTTTCTAGACTTGTGGGATTAATTTATGATGAAAATTATGAGTGCTACCTCAAATATTCAAATGGATTAGGTAGTGGTTGCTTTACTCTTAGAGGAGACGTGATGAAAATATTTTAAATATAATAAGAAGGCCCTACTAGTTTATACAATATCAAAGGAGAGAGGCATTAATAAGGACAAGAATAAAAAAAATCCTAGACCCAAATCTTGTTGGATATCTAAATCTCTTCAAAATTTCAAGGTTAAATGTTGAAACTATAGCAAAACCAAGCACTTCAAAAAATATTACGAGTAGAAACAAAGAAAAAGAATGAGTATGATGATGAACCTAATATATATTCACAAGAGGATGACATAAACGCCTTTGTTAAAACCTTATAAAATACTGCATTTGAAGGTGCATGGTTGATTGACTCTGAAGCTTCCTTCCATATGAACTCTCATTGAGGATGGTTTTTCAGGTATGAAGAATATGATTGAGGGAAAGTGTATCTTGGTGACGATTATTATCATTTAAATTTTTTTTCGTGGTAGAGTATTGATCATATTCCTTGATGGATAAGTGAAGGGGATCAATGGTGTCCTATATATCATTGGTTTGGCTTATAATCTATTACTAGTTAGAAAACTTAGTGATGTGAGTGTTGAAGTTGTTTTCTCTAGTAGAGGGTGTAAGATGGTGCGAGGAGTTATAGTGTTGTATAAGGGTGCTCATGTGTTCACTCTATTTCAGTTGGTTGTATACATTATTTAGTGCAATAATTATTATATTCCTACAGTGAAGAGATCTACACACCTTCACCATTGAAACCATAGCAAAGATGAGTATTTTATCTAATTTTTATGGTTGTGCTTTATTTGTAACAAAGTGAGTTATTGATTTAGAGAGAAAATTTCCTATGGAGAAAATAATGCAATAATATTAGAGAATGATTGTTTAAGGGACCTAAAAAATATTATTATTTATGTCAACACTATGTATATGGAAAATATAATCATGTTTAGTTTTATTCTAGTTCTCATAAATACTTTGGAGTGTTGGAAATGATTCATTTAGATATATTTGGTCTTTTTAATGCTCCTTTAGTTTCTACCTTTATACTATGTATACTTTATAGATGATTATTTTGGATGAACATGCTTTTGCATTTCCTTGGGAGTAAATTTGGAGTCTTTAGTTAGTTTAATGAGTTTAAGACTCTCTTATAAAACTAGATTAGTAATAAGACTAAGTTTTTGTGGATTGACAATGGTGGCGAGTTTTTTTATAAAATATAAAATATTATGTAAGGAGCACAAAATTGAGACATAAGACAACTTGACACACCCATCATTAGAATGAAGTTTCTAAAATAATGAATAGGATGTTGATGTACAAGGATAAGTGTATACTTAGTGGAGTTGACTTAGAGCATAAGTTCTAGGAAGAAGTAATTTCTATAACTTGTTGCCTAATTGACAAGTATCATGCATTAAATTTTATTGATAAGATCCCTAGGTAGGCATTGATAGATAAAATTCCCTCCTTACAATATATTCATCTTTTTTGTGAGGCATATACACATGTTCCTATGGAAAAGTGATACAAACTATAAAATAGGGCAATGAAATGTATGTTCATCAACTAAGGGTGTTATTATGAAAGAGTGCAATAATTGAGACCTTTTATTTGAGAGATTTTGGTGCATTATAAATGTTATTTCCAAAGAGAGTGAGTAATCTTCCATAGTTTTGTAGCCAAAAGAAGATGGGAAGAAAGAGATGGTTCAACTATCACCCAAGATTTATAATATTGAATTAAAATATTGTGAAGGGATTGAATATGAGGAGAGTTTAGGTAATTCCAATAGTTCCAAAAGGAAGGTAGAACCTCCACCTTAGCTCGTCCAGTTAGCAAATACATAAACTAGACAGGAAAACCCCTCTTGATTGGAGATGTATTTTTACTTTGATTACTAATATCAACAAACATAAAACTAAGGAGGCATTGGATATGGATTATTTTGAGTCATGGAGAGTGGATATGGATGAAGAAAAAACTACATTTAAGAAGAATGACATATGAAACTTGTATTTTACCTTATGGATGGAAGCTTGTTGGACGTAAATGGGTGATCAAGAAGAAGTTTGGCTTAGATGAAAGTATTTAAAAAATTACAAGGCAAGATTGGTTACAAAAGGATATTCCTAGGTTGAGGGAATAGACTTTGGTGAGATTCCCCCTATTTGCTAAGCTAACAACTAGCATTTTCCTATTATTTATTTTAGTATCTTTTGATTTATATATTGAACAAATGGATGTGAAGACAACATTTCAAAGGGTGATTTGGAGGAAGAAATTTCTATGACATTACCAAAGTATTGTGTTGTAAAAGGTATGAAGTATTTGGTTTCTAGATTGAAAAATATTTGTATAGTCTCAAATAATCTCTTAGGATGTGGTACCATTTTTTTTCATTTATGTTGAGATTAGGATTTCAAAGATCTAAATTAAACTGCTATGTTTATTATAAACTATATGGTGATTGATTCATTGTTATCACATTGTACGTAGATGATATATTTTAGTAATAGTAAGGATGCTATTTTTTAATTTTAAGTCTCAAATGTTAGCATATTTTGATATGAAGGGATTAGAGGTTTCCAATTACGTCTTGTGCATGGATATTACAAGTGTTATGTGAATTTTTTCCTAAGAGAAGATAAATTTATGAAATAACCCTTAAGAATTAAAATGGAGATAGAAAAATAAAGGATATTATGATCCTTTGATAAAAATAGATATTAACAAAGAATATTTATAAAAATCCTTTTTAAAGGGGAGGAATAAATGTATTTATTAAATAATCATTATAGGCAACCTTTGTGAGATGGTGTGATGGTTTGGAAACCACCACTTAAGGCTATATAAAGCATTTATATAAGACTTGGAAATGGGCATGGAGATCACTCAAGGAAGAAGGTGGTTTGGTGGGCTATGATCATTAGAGAAGGGGGCACACAAAGTGTGTCCAACTCAGGGTACATAGTACACATAGGATTTTCCTAGCTAGGGATTTGGTACAAGTAGGCATGATAGAAGTAGGCACAGTGAGAGTAGGCATGGTGCAAGTAGGTACATGTGTTCTTGAATTATTTCTCAAGAGTGTGTCATAACTATGAGTGACAATGCCACTAAAATCTTCCTAGCGCAAGAGTGACCTTTCTAAATTCTTTGATATATATATATATATATATATATATATATATATATATATATATATATATATATATATATCAATCATTTTGATGTTAATTTGATTGAATTATGTGGTTGTGTGATTCAATTAATTTTTTTAATTATTTCCTTTAAAATTCTTACTAAATTATTATATGTTTGGTTTACATTGGTTATTTATGTCTATTTTGATAACATTCAAATTCTAAATTTTCAACTCTAGTAATAATTATATTTAAACCCACTACAAATAGTTAGTTAACTTTGGGATTGTTAAAATTTCAATCATTACGTTCGTTTACGAGTTATCACAATCCACATATATAAACTATATCATATAATCATTCCGGAAATTATGCAATCCACAACAAATCCATATCATATTATGTCCTCCATCATCGCTCAAAATATACATTTAAAAGAGAGGTACCTTCAATCCAAGCACACCCAAATGGGGTTATTCTTGTTGTTGTTATTCCATCCTCACATCAACAAGCACTTCAATAAAATCTTCAACTCTAGGTAGCAATCCAACTCCAACCTTTCTCAAGCAGTCTCCTCAAATTTCCAAGCAAGCAATAGGAGAGGGAGAGTAGAAAATGCATCCCAAAACATGAATAAAATATAATGCTTTTCAAAATAAATTCCTTTCTTTTTTATAATGTCCTTTTTCTTTTACAAAAAGTCATTTTTTTATTTTCAAACTCAAACCACATAAATAAGACATTTTAATTAAGTGAATTTTATATTTCTTTTGAAGGAAAATAATTAATTTAAATATCAAGCAACCTTCCTTTTATGATGCACTATTTTCTTTTAATTGTGCTTGCCTATTTTAATTTTTTTTACATATTGAAAATGATTAGGAACAACACAATATAAAATATTTATATAATATTCTTTTCAATTATTGAAAACACACAATTACTTTTCACTCAAGCAATTCATACATGTTGTAAGAAATTAAAAAATAATCCCTTTCTTTATTAAAGCATAAAGTCATTATGCAAGAAATTATACATTTATAAAAAATGATTAAATGTGATAATTCATAGGAGTTGAACAACCTATACAAAATATGTAAACACATTTTATGGATTTACACATGACTTGAGATTCTAAAATCAATTGTTTTGGATCTAGGCTCGTAGGGTTGTAAAAGACTTAGGGTGATCCCACAAAGTTGGTTTACAATTTTTGGGAGATTCTAATTTTTGCTGAAATCACATATTTTTAGAAAATATAATGATTTAAGGCTTAAAAAGTTCCATTTAAAGTATTTCAATTGAAGAGGGTTTGATCAAACTACCTTAGATCAAACCCCCTTGGATAGAACCCCGCTAGTTTTAAACCATACCTATAACAGAGTCTCCTTTACACCTATCAAAATGCTGATAAAAAATCACTTTTGATTTACCTTTTGGGGGATCAAATGAATTCATTTAAAATTTATTTTTTGTAAGTATGTATTCCTTTTATAAGCTTCCCAAAAAGTATAATTTTAAATAAATTTAATTTTATTATTATATTTATTTTTATTTCTTGTGAATGTAGGTTTTTCACTAAAATCAAGCTCTTTATTCTGCACATGTGGAAAATAGAAGATTATAAAAAAAATTAAAATATAGTGCACCAGATATTGAAGTCCTTGATCCAACAAAAAAAAAAAATTGAATTTTGATACATACAAAAAAAAGTTGTGTTATATAGTCCACTTATGTCTGAATTGTAATTGTTTGACTTTGAAACTTGATTAAGGGAAAATATTCAATAAAACACTATGAAACCAATTGGAAGCACTAGATATCATAGTTACAAATCTAAATTTGAAAAAAATAGAATTTTATCCTTCATGGAAAAAAAATTACGTGTTATACGGTGAGCGTCACTCCTGAAAAAATGGTGTTTAGTGAAAAAAACTAGTTTTCGAAAGAGATGGAAAAAGAAGTGCAATCTGATTCCAAAAATTTTGAAAAAAATATATTTAGAATCTACAGACAAAATGTCACAAATCACTAGTTTGCATCATCTTCAAATTTCTCATGGTTTAGTCGCTACAGGTGCCTGAAAGTGAAGATTTAGTTTCTAAAAAATCAGTTCAGTGTCCAGTTTGGCCAAAAATTGTAAACCACTATTGTGGGATCACCCCTTATCTCATAACTCAAAATTAAGTGAGATAGGAATAAGAACATAAATTTTTTTACCCAAGTTGATTATCTCTAATTTATGACCATTGGTGAAACCTATATATGCACACTCAATATAAACATTAGGCATATCTACACAACACAAGAGAGTCAAAGTATAGTATATAACAACCAACAAGATAATATCATCATCCACATCTAACTAAAATCATCTAATATGTGCATGATTTAGATATACAAATGCACAATAAAATAATCATAATGTTGAACTCAATGAACATGAGTATAATCATATATCATAGTGAAAGTAGTGAAGCTAAAATACTATGAAGTATAACATATACAAATCCAACATATATGAATCCAAAATAAATTATCCATAAACCTCAATGGAAATTCAAAAGAATATCATTTGTAACAATGATAGTATCAATTACAAAATGAGTCCAAGTATATACAAATCCTAATACATTATTCATACACTTCAATGCCAATCCACAACAACATGCTATTAGTAAGAATGATTATAGTATCACATACAAAATGAGTCCAAGTATACACAAATCCACATACTTGAATCCAAAATACATTATCCATACACCTCAATGGTAATCCACAAGAACATCATTGATAAGTAAAATAATAGTATCACATACAAAATGAGTCCAAGTAAATTTAAATCTACGTATATGAATCCAAATACATTATCCATACACCTTAGTGGCAATTTAAAAATAACCTCATCAACAAGTATCAAAATAGTATCAAAATACAAAATGAGGCACATATGCCCAGGATGTTACAAATATCAACATTTATACAAATGACATGACATGACATTTAATTGTATGTTGATTGGAATATATAGCTTGATAATGTGGCAATACAATAGATGAATAGACATATTGATATGGTTGGTTTAGTAGGGGTCTCATGAATGGAATATTTGCAAAAAATATTGATAAAGAATCTTTAATCAACAAACTTGATGGAATATGTGAAAATTCTCATGGAGATTCCAAAATTGTCATTGGTTAACGAAAATTGCCTTTGATTTTCTAAAACCACTAATAGGAGTTTCAAATTGCCTTTGTCAATGTGAAACCACTATACAAGGAGCAAGTTGTTTTAAGTATTTTTGGCGATATTAAAATGTCAGTATATGGTGATACCCCTCCTATGGTATTTTGTAGATTTGTAGTGTTTGACCTCAGGGTGAATTTTACAACATAGGGGTCACAAGGATCCCTCACTTATAATGCTCCATATGGGGTGGCGAATGGGTGTACCACCTTTACCCTAAAGAACCCAAAAAAATGCAAAAAAAAATATATATATTTTTTATTTTGTCGATACCTATGTAATGAATATACAATGCATTTGTAATTTTCTTGTGAAGAATACTTATGCCTAAATATGGTACAATTTGTATGATAAGGACCAAGAAAGAATTTTTTAGGCACCAACTAAAAGTGCTCCAAATTTGATGATTTAAGAGTCAATCCTTATGTTTCTTAGTCTTATGATCACAACTATGAGGTATGATTTGACCCAACTCCAAAAATAGGCTTCTGCACCAACACCATGAATAAAACTCTAACTATCTCTTTGGAACAAACAAGCTTTAACCATCAACAAAGCTCTAGCACCATGTAAGATTTGGTAATAATACAAACCATGTGAGCTTAGATCTAGATGAGGGAAGGAAGTTACAACAACAAAATAATATCTTATTCTAAAATACAATACTGCAATAATTAGCTCAACCATCAAATGAATGGGTGGAACATAGATAAATAGATCTTTTAATGTATAACTGAAAAAATAATTTAGTTAACTCAATATAATTAAAACAAAGATAATCTTAATCAAATAGAGGTGACATCTAACTATAATCAATAAAAAAATGATGAAATAATAATAACACATAAATACCTCAAATTAAAATATACATATATCATTAACTATTTAAATAAAAGAAGTTAAATATTTGTAGTATCCTAAATATTACACCAACAAAAGCTTTGTAACTCTTAAGAGACACCCAACTCACAAATTCATGCAGATAGAGATGTTTTTCATCAATTTAGATCATTACCATTTAAACAGTCAACATCAAAATAAACATCCAACCACCATGGGAGTACAGCTTTAGATCTAAATTAAAGTTCTACAGATGTCTAATGAAAAATCTATTAAATAATTTCCTACTTTCATGAGGCATGATGTTTCAGTTTTGTATGATTTGGTGTTTTTGATTCATCCAAGTGTCTGCAAGATGTGCATTGACAAGGACTCTTTGCACATAGGAACCTGCAGAGCAGCTTCTTGAAAGCTCTCTCTTTATGGCACTTTCCCTAAATTAGTTCCCACTGCAGGTACTCCAGAAGGATCTTCTGTTGTTGAGGTAACTTCTGTGAACCTTCTCTCTAAAGTATGTGGATTCCCACCTTTGGAGTGTCCAAGTTGCCTTCCAATTGTCTGTTCTTTGGGGACTGTCTTATTTAAGACCCGAATGGGAAGAGCAGGCTCATTCATATCGAATCCTTCTGAGAAATTTCTGAATTTGAAACTAGGTAATGGCTAAATCGACAAAGAGATTGGAAGAGATAGTTGGGTTTGATGATTATTTGCCAATGATGGCAGATATGTTAGGAGAAGAGGAGTTCATGGGGGAGCTCTGCAATGGCTTCCGGCTTTTGGCAGATGCAGAGAAAGGAGTAATAACGTTGGAGAGTTTGAAGAAGAATGCGGGTGTTTTGGGGATCGAGGCGATGAGTGAAGATCAACTGCAAGCGATGATCGCAACAGCTGATCTCAATGGCGATGGAGTTGTGGATGAAAATGAGTTCTGTGTTATGATGGTCAGACTCAGCCCCTCATTCCTCACAGAGGCTCAACAATGGCTGGAAAAAGCCCTCATCCATGAACTCAGCAGCTTTGAGCAGTAATCACAGAAGGATTCTTTTTGTCTGTCTTATTCTTTTTCTTGTGTCCTGCCCCCTAATAGTGACTGTTTTGGGTTTTATTATGCACCACCCATTTGGAAAATTTCTGTAATCAGAATCCAAATCTGCAGTATAAAATCTCTGTGAGTTGTATTTGTGCAATTTAAAATATTACTGGCCATAACTCATATTCAAACTCAAATATTTTTTCTCTTTCATTTAAGTATTTTTGTGTTTTGGGCATTCTTGTTCATAGATCCTTGGTCTATTTATCCTTAGTTGGATTATGTAGTATGCACAAGAAAAATATATACATTTTAATGTAGAAGTTCTCAAAATTACTATTGTAAATGGTTATTTTCTAATCATATAAAATTTTATATCAAATTATATTGATATTGAGGTAATTTTATTAGTAGTAATATATCTTTATGCACAAATATATTAGTCTTTTTATTAGAGAGAATATTTATGCTTAAACTTGTTAGATTCTAATATGTTGAAATATGGATTTCCTAATGTGTCTTTCATCTTTCTACTCTTGTAAATTTCAAAAAAGAAAAGTACTTTTCAAAAGGGTAGCGATAAAATAGAGAGTAAGTGTAGTGCCATGATATGGTTGATGTTTCTAATGTTAGTACTTTTAAGCCTCAAAATTTTAGGAAATTTACAAAGTTGAGTGAGCCCTTCGATAATGTGCTTCAAAGTTTACTTCATATTCATATGGTTGTTCTTCCTCCTTTGGCCCATTAAATCCATGTAGAGGGCTACCTAAAGGATACATTAGGAACATATTTTGTAATTATCAAAGAGTTAAGGGACATCATACATAGAGTTGTATGGATTTGAAGCATAAGGTATATGATCTAATTGATAATAATATTCTACATGTAAAAGGTGTTAACAGTGGGAGAAGTCATTATGTGGCTCCTCCTAATCAAAATTTACAATTTTTTACAAACGCTTTTCCATCACAAACTCATGCTAACAATGTAGAATTCCAACAAGCACACAAGCATTTAGACAACAATATAATACATGTGGATAGAGATAACATGGGTGTGCATCAATTTGATTTTCAATCACATGTAGCTATGAATTTTTTTTGTGGGTACGATTTATGGTAAAGATAATTATTCTTCTTCTCTTCTATTGATTACTTTTTTGACGATTGGATTCCACATACTAATTATTGTTAGGAAAACGTGTTGTACACCTTGCATAATGTTATTAATGTAATATTTATTTATTATGTGGTGCACCTAGGGGATCTAGGGATGTGTGCATCACATGGGTCTAGCATTCTTGAGCGACTTTATGTGTTGTATGTAACATTGGATTAAATATTTTTTGTAAGCTCATGGTATTAGTCACATGGTTTTTTATGTAATACCACTTGGTGGTTTTGTGTGAGCTTGTTTCTAAAAAAGAAAACACATGGGTAGTTGTCGAAGGTTGGCTAGTTGGCTGGTTGGAATGTGTGGTCACATGCTTGTTCACATGGATTGCTTGAGGAGAGTTTGATGTTTCAAAGGTGTTCATGGGGGCTCTGTAAGTGTATTGTAATGTTTTATTGTTGAATAATATATTGAGCATGGATGTTTTTGGAGGTCAGGTTTTTCCCTATATGAGGGTTTTCCCAAGGTATATTTTGTGTTATCTTGTGATATGTCTTTGATCTTTGCATTTGGCTATCTATATACTTGTATGCATGCTTTTATCTCAAAGGGTTATGTAGGAAATAGATTGATCATCATGGTTGATTTTCCTAACATTTGGTATCAGAGTCATGTTTACGGTTGTGGGTTTTCAGAGATCCTTGTTGTAACACTTGGATGAGTAGATCTGATGTAGAGTTGAAGTCATGACAATGCAAGAGGGTTTTTAGACATCAAGGTATGGACACATGTTTTGCAAGCATTATTTTGTAGATTTGTTGGGTATATTGTAGACTTGAGGTTTGAGAAATTTGGGTCAATTCTTGGTTTGTAATTTCATATGAGGGTTTTGTAGAGAAATTTTTGTAGATGACCTCTTGAGACAAAATGAACCTCACAATTAGATCCAGGATGGTCAAGAAATGAAAATTGATATAAAATTTTCCCTATTTTGGCTAGTATAAAAGAATGCAAATAAAATAAAATTAAAAAATTGTGGCTTATTTAAAAAAAATACCCGCAGAAAATGTCGGTTATACACCAACTAACAAGTCGGTTGATGCTCAGTGTGGCCCCAATTGTGTTGGGATTAAGATGTCTCAACCTTAGTGAGTCCCTAAATTAATTTATTAATTATTTTCCCTTAAGTTTTTTATTTAATTTATTAAATGCAATAATAATTGTTTCCAAATTGCTAAGTCACTTTGTGGGACCCAATAGAGAGTTGGTATCCTACATGCAAGGTGTGAAAAGAAAATTGTGACACATGTCACATGGGCGCTCCATTGTGAAATGACAATTGTTTAGACCTCTAAAATGGGCACCATGTTGACATGTGACAATTTATTTTGGAAGCAAGTATTGATGGGGTCCATTTGTGTGAGTGTTTATCTCTTCAGAAAAGTGAAGACAAGGAAAGGTGAAAATTGTCACTTGGGTGCCCATTTGAGTATTGAGGATCGTAAAAAATTCAAGTAGGAGCACCATGATTCCATGTGGCATCAATTTGACTTATTGACTGAAGCTTGAAGAGGAAACTTGCTTAATAGAGACTGAGTTATCACTTAGAGTCACTCGGAGTTGTGGGCGAGTTTTATTTTGGCAGTAAACTTATTTTCTCTATGGGATGCCTTGCATGTGAGGTTGCTTGATTTTTGGAGCTGAAATCCTTGCATGTTGTTGCATGTTGGTGCATGTATGTGCATGTTTGATAGGTTGCTAATCAAGTTACTTGGGACTCATGCATCTTGTTGATTTCAGTTTGCATGCATGTAGAGACTGAGAGATTGACACATGGCAATGTTCAATGCCCATGTATGAGAAGTATATATTGATGCCTTAGTGAATTTGTTGGATGTAATGTAATTGTAATATATGTATATCATTATGTTGCCAGATTCACATTAGAATTTGTATCACAGTGAATCAACACCTGCAAGAGCATAGAATTTGAACATTGTATTGTAATACCTTTTTATTGGAATACAATTAATCTATGCTTTGGTGTGTAGATATTTTCCTGAAAGGGTTTTCCCATGTAAAATCTATGTTGTGGTTTGTGTTTAAATTCGAAATTAACTAATTGCATGTGCATTCTTAAATGAAACTGTAAATTTTAAAGGATTTGAAACAAATTTTTGCAAACCCCTCTCCTAATTGATTTGCATTAGGGAAGCGTTTTCGCACTCGACTTTCCTTTTAGACCGATAGACTTAGCTTCTTGATGTAGGACTCTTAGTCACATGAAGAACCCAACTCGAGACATCTGCCCATAAAAAAATTTCTACCACGAATTTTTAAACTAAAATTTAATTCAATTTCAAATCTATTGTCACCTAGACACTGCAACACTGCTTGGGCACCGTTGTTGGTGCCTCCACCTGGGGGCCACTACAAAACCACCAACAAGGCAAATTGGGAAACTTTTGTTCAAATGGGTATAACTTTAACCCATGTCATATTTTTGACTTCCAATAGTCAACGGAAAGCTCTCTGCAACCACTACACTATGGCATAGGTTTGGTTCCATGATTTTCTAATATGATCATTTTTGGGCCTAAAAGCTAGATGTTCTTTGTTTTTATTGTTTTGAGCATAACTTTTGCATATGGAATCAATTTTTCAATTTTGAATAGGCATTTGAGAGTATTTGCAATGTACTACATAATGGATCAAGTAGATTTTTTGTTTGTGGTGTAGAGAGAGGATTTTACTTGTTTGATCACTTGTAGGTGCTTAAGATTTGGGGTGTGATTGTGTGAACATCCAAATGATTCAAGAGCTGAAATTTTGAGTGATTATATATTTTCATATGGTATTTATGATTGTACAAATGATTATTAGTTTGGTGCTTCCTAATGTAGGTTTACATGTTTTTTTTAGAGTTGGATTTTGATGGTAACAGGTACATACATGGTCTTCAGTTTTGAGGACATGGTTTGAGACTTAGAGTCTCATGTGGGTGATAGTTGAGTGCAGGTACACCATTGGTGATGATTATAGTGTCATAGACATGGAGGTATATTTATGCATTGAAATGATATGGTCATGTATGTGTTGTTTGGTTGTGATATGGTTTGGTGTTAGGAGGTTGTTCTTATCTCCTATATGCCTATTTGGTTCCTTGACTATGGTTACTCATTTGTGGACATGTTTGGTAAATCGGATCTGAGATTAATTTGGTGTTTGAGTCTTGTTGTCTACATGATTATCTTTTTTGATATCTCGGTTTGTAGGTTACTAATGTGATTATGAGTTTACATGCTTCATTTTTTAGGATCTTTGAGTTATGCAGTTGTGTGGGTTGGCCACCCATTTAGTTGCAATGGGATGACTTGGTCTTCAACTATCTATATCCACAAGTCTTTTCAGTGTTGATGCAAATTCAATATGTTGGCTTTGTTTGTGGTCATTTGTGCATTGGTATGTGTGTATTGAGATCATATGATAGATGTTTTTTTAGAGTGCTTGGATAGTTGGTTGTTGGGACTTGTAGCATGATGGTTTATCACTATGTCATGATAGCTTGGTTATACATTTCAATGGGAGCTATTGACAGTGATGGTTTGGTGGTATTGGATTGGTTTATGATACTTTGATAGTAGTTGTATCTTCTCTATTTAGAGATCATGGTTTGTACTCTTCCCTTTGGGAGCTCAGATGTTGATTTTTTTGATTGTGATGGGGCCACAAATGATCTTCATTTAGAGGATGGTAATCATGATGCCATGGAGAGCTCGATATCATGATTCAATGGAGCTTGTGGAAATGATGTGGATTCACCATTTGATGGTGGATGATCTTCTTTGTAGGAGATAGTTATCTTCATGTGGTATGGAGATGTTGACATCTTGGTTAGCCATGGAGGACTTTTGAGTCTTTGGTGAGGTGTTGTTTTATGATTTATCACTTTGACAGGTGATGTTTGGTTTACAATATGGTTGTTATTATGTCATGATGTACTCTTGATTCTAGATTAGAGTTTTTTTGGCATGATACACTTCTCTTGATACTATGATATATTCATTAGAACATATGATCTTCTTTATAAGATATGTGAGATCATGATGTGTTCATAATTCTTGAGATTGGAGCTTTAACAGTGATTTTGTTGGTTCTCTTGGTATTGGGTACATTGATTATTTTCTTGAGAGCTTCATGATAGTGTAGGGTTGCATTTGGAGCTAAGCATGGATTGATCAGTTGGAGGTTCTCATGGATACTTGGACACTTGGGTGAGGCTGGATTTATCTTGTGATTAGAGACATTTTCTTGAGATAGTTACTCTTTGGAGGTTTCAACAAGAAGTCTAAGGAGCCTTTCACCTGGTTATGGATGTGAGTTCATGATGGACCCATAGAGAAGATTGTTCTTAGAGTGAGTCATGATGACTTGGTTATCCTAGAGGAGCATTCTCATTCCCCATTCTTTGTCTACTCAACAGTTTATCATCTAATAGGTATTGCCCATCTCATTTTCAGATGTGTTATATTTTATGCTTTATCTTCTCCTACATATGGATCTTGGGCTATGGTTTGTTATTTTTGGAGGGTTCATTTGAGGGATGCTGGCATGTTTATCTCCTTATGCATTGTGAGACTATTCATTGATGTTGAGTTTAGGATATGTTATTAGGCTTATTTCCTTCATTGGGAATGGATTTGGTTTGATCTTCCTTTGGTTTGAGTTGCATACATCTTGGTTATAGTTGGATGTGGATAATGCTATTCTCTTTGGGTTTTTATGGATGAGATCATACTTATCACAACTTTGCATTTAGTGGTGTGTGTAGAAGGGCATGCTACATGTTTTGATTTGCATGTTCTCTCTTTGGTCTTGTTCTTTTTCTTGGATGTTTGTATTCACATTACATTGGATTTGAGATCTTTTGAAGGCAACAACTCTGCATGTTTTGAATGATTATTTGACCCTTGTGCACTTCATTGTTGCTAATTTTGAATATCTATTCTAATTTTATGATTCCTATGAATAATAATAATATTTTCTTAAGAAATATAGAAAAATGAACAATCTCCATTGTTACTCTATGAATCTTTGTTTAAATACTTGGTACATGTGAAGACTACTACCTCAATCATGATCTTTGTGGTGTTGTAGTAGTAATTTTTGTATGTTAGAAATGTTCTTCTTGACTATTTCAAGACTTTAAAGTGGCAGTGTTCTTGTTCTATTATCCCCTCTCTCTTTTTGTGTTTATTATATCTAAATTTTTAATCTTGGGTGTTAACAACTCTTGCATTTAGGACCATATTTTCTACTATTATTATCATTATATATTTTATATTGCATTGCACTTGTCATTTTATTCCAAAAACTATTCAAAAATTAGGCTATACATGGAGGCAGAAATACCAATAGGAGGTTTAACTAAGGAAATCCTTTAAACAACTATTGAAAACATTTTCATTCTCCTAATTGTGTTTCAAATTTATTTGAAGAAGAAATCTCAAACCTATAGCTTCTTTGGTGACATCTCCTTTTTAATAGAGTAGTTTTTATTGTTAATTTATCATCTTATGTGTTATTACTTCAAATTACTTCCCTATTTTGTTTCATTTTTCTTGTAGGTATTACTTTTTGAATAGAAATATGCATTTAGTTTTCCACTTATATGAGACTGCAATGCACCACACTAGTTTGAAGCAAAGAGCTCAAAATTTTCAACATAGGTTCCTCTATTTCTATAAGTTTCATTTTTCTAACTAAAATATGATTTCAATATCTCTACATTACATTATTTTCACCAATTAAATCTTCAAATGTGTTAGCTTATTTTTCCTAAACATACTTTTTAATAAAGTTAAAACAAATTAAAGAGTTGACCAGCATAGTCTAAAATTGTAGATTAGTTTAATAGAAAACTTAGTTGGTTAACTCTATTGTAATAGTTTGAGATCACTCTTAAAGAAAACTAGATTTCCTTTAGCAGAGTTGAATTTCATCTATTACACAAAAAAGGTAAAGTGTGCTCTCCATCAGGTTCATGTATTTTAGCATGAAATTCTAAAAAATTACCACTATGTCAACAAATAGCTATGTGTTAGCTTTCTAACAATGTAATTTTAAACATTTGAATTTATTAAAGTCTTGATCTCTAATCAGTTTCAATAGTTTCTCTACTTTTTACTAAAAACACTATTGGAGTTGATTCATCAATCTCTAACTCCCAAGGATTACTTGCAATCAAACACCTTTCATAGAAAGAGGAAAAAACAAAGGAACTATTATGGAGGTCAAAGAGGAAATTGATCCAATGGCGCAAGCAAGCGAGGATGTGCAAAAATTTACAGGCGGGTTGCGTATTCGTTAGGGTGATTCCGAACTAGTGGAAAGTGTTGAGCCTCTCAGAAAGGGTGGTGGTGCAGTAGATCATCAGAATCTAGGGCACACTCCTCAGTGGGTTTTCAAAAATGGAGGTTGGGTGGAAAAATACCATCCCCAATACAGGCAGAATAAATTTGGGGGTGGGCATGACAGACCAATGAAGCAAAAAAAAAATCCTCTAGGAGTCAACTGGAACTCATCAGAGAGACCAGAATATAGGAGTAGGCGTGGGTGGCTCCGGGAAGGGGATCCAAAAGGCAAACAACTAGCTTCCAATTGGAAGTCCAAAGGAGGAAACCCTCAGAAGCGCACCAGCAAAATATGGCAGAAGAAAAATCTGCTCAATTTTGATTAGAACGCCTTTATGAAGACAACTCAACCTACTGGAGAGGAGTTTGAATTTGGTAGAAGAATGAATAAGAGAGATCGCGATCTACTTCGAAGAAAACTGAATCGCAAAGATTCCCAATCCTGAACATTCCAGTGCACGAAAATGCAGCCTAGAGGTCATAAACTCTTTCAAATGGCAGTAGAACTAATAGAAAAAAGGGTGGCGAGGCTATCAGACCACGCCCTTTTCGCGAAATGGACTGGCCCAGCTAGCTCAAATGAGGAGATCAAAGCCTGGTGGATGAACAAATATCTAGATAGGGTAAGTGTTACCCCCCTCCCAAATTTCTTCTTTTTGATAGAATGTATAGATTTAAATCTAAAATTGGAAATCCTAGAAGGGGACCCTTTGTTTATGAATGGACACTGGTTTTATTGGACAAAATGGCAAGCTAGCTTTGACCCATGGAATCACCAATTGACCCAAATCCTGACCTGGATTAAGCTAGCAGATCTACCATCATAATTCTGGAATTTTGATGCTATGACAAGATTGGGTGATGCCCTAGGATTATGTATTGGAGTGGATGAAGACTTCATCAATGAAATAGGTGGATCAGAACCCTGTGTCTTGGTTGAAATAGATGTAGGGGTTGGGATATATAACACTCGAGATATTAACAAAATATGGAAGTTGGCTGCAAGAAATCAAAGTTTGGGAGGGTTCAAGAACAAAAACTTGCCTCTTTAGGAAGTCACTTCTGGAGAGCACCTCAAAAAAGCCAATAAAAGACAATGCATTCAATATCATTCAAGAAGATTCAACGGATGTGTCCCCAATGCATACTAACGATGAGGGCAGGATAGATATGGGGATAGTCGGGCCAACTAAAGAAGAAAACGATGCCCTTTCAGTGGATCCCCTACTTTCCCCAGCTAAGGAAGCTAGAAATCCACATAAAGAAAGTATCTAGGCTGAACAAGCCCTCATTGTCCTTATGGACGACACTCAACTTCTCTAGAAAGCGATTCAAAATGAATTGAAGGAAATATTTGTAAGTGGTGTTAATAGTGATCGGTCCCTTCTCCCTCCTGTACCCCCACCACAAATGATCTCCCAAAGTGTGCTAGCAAATTCAGATTCCCCCCAGACTGAAGAAGAAGATGAGGGCCAACAATCAGATGGAGAGGAAAGTGAGCAACTCTCAGATGGGGCAGGTGAGCTCTGGGAGGATGCAGAAGAAGGAGAATTATTGGAAGTTAGATAGTTGCAACAGTCAGAATCAAAGCTTAAAGGCCCTAACATTAAGAAAAAATCAAACAAGGGAAGAAAATAAAATAAGACAGCTTGTGTTGGTTGGCAATGCCCTAGGGAAAAAGAAACTGATAATTGGGAAGGACAGTATCCTTCCCTCGGTAGAATGAGGGTTATTACCTGGAATGTCAGGGGCATTAACGCCCCTGACAAATGGCGCATGGTCAAGCACCAAATTGACCAATCAAATGCAGATGTGGTGCTCTTGCAAGAAACAAAGTGGAATAAGGAGGAAGGTAGAAGAAGGTTGGACAGATGGAAACAATGGAATGGACAACTCCTAGAGGGATCAGGGGCGTCTGGAGGTCTGGGGGTTATCTGGAACCCTCTCTCAATGGCAGGGGTAGTAGAGGCAGAAGCTGAGAATTGGAAAACAATCAAATTTAAAGACATCAGAAGAAACCTTTCTTTCTTCTGCATTAATGTCTATGGCCCGGTCTCCACTAAAGGTAAAAAGAGACTATGGGACAATATTTCTAGAATAGTAGAAAGAAAAAGATCAGAGAAATGGATTATAGCAGGGGACTTCAATGCCACATTAAACAACACAAAAAAACAAGGGTGGACTGGGAGATCTACGGCTGTTCAAAGAGACTTTCAGGAGTTCTTGGATAAAAACATCCTCTTGGATATACAAGCAAGGGATGGAATATATACCTGGTCCAATAGGAGAAAAGGTTTCACTAACATTGCAGAAAGGCTTGACAAATTCCTCTTATGGGGTGACTGGGGGGAGCTGGAGGGATCACATGATGCACAAATCCTTCCCTTCACTGGTTCGGATCATTTCCAAGTCCAACTCTCTTTTGGTCCTGTTGAAGATCCTAAAGGTTTCCCATTCAAATTTGAATATATGTAGCTAAGAGATAACCGACTACCAGATTTAATTAAGACATGGTGGAATGAAGTGAAGCTCAAAGGAGAAACAAATCTTTTCAAAATAAACAAAAAACTGAGTTATATAAAAGTGAAGTTGAAAGAATGGAACAAAAGCCACTTCAAAAACATCTTCCAAGAGAAAGCAAGAATAGAACAAGAAATCCGCACTCTCAACGATCATGTGATAGAAAGGGGCATGGATGTTGTAGAATTTGAGAATGAAAAAAATCTAAAAGAAGAAATGGCTGAAATTCTCAAACAGGAGGAATGCTACTGGCGTCAAAAATCAAGGGAAATTTGGCTAAAAAAAGGGGATAGAAACACAATTTTTTTTTCAGATCAACAGTAGCAAATAACAACAGCAAGAGGATCCTAGAAATCATTAAAGCCAATGGTGATACAACTCAATCAACTGAAGAAGTCAACAAAGATGTTGTCACTTTCTTTGAATCCCTATTAAACAAGGATACCCTCGTTAATAGGAGTGACAGGGATTATCTACTGGGCGCAATTCCATCCATCATCTCAGAGACCCAAAAAAAATTCTCTATCAAAAAGTATCCCTAGCAGAAGTCAAAGAGGCAATTTTTCAAATGCATCCAGACAAGGCCCCAAGTCCAGATGGCTTCCCTGTCAACTTCTTCCAAAACTTCTGGGATATAGTTGGAGAAGACCTTGGTGCAGCTGTTGAAGAATCCAGAAATAAAATGACTATGCTAGGGGTGATAAATCACACCTTCCTGGCACTAATACCTAAAAAGAAATTCCCTCAATCTATGAGTGATTTTAGGCCTATTTCCCTATGCAACATTGTGTACAAAGTGGTAACAAAGATAATTGCTAACATACTCAAGAATGTGCTCAAGGAAGTTATTTCTGAAGAACAAAGTGGCTTTTCTCCAGGCCAATCCATAGTGGAAGGCATCATTATAGCCCATGAAACAATCCACACAGCCAGGAAAAACAAGGAGGCATGCATGCTCCTAAAGATAAACATTCTCAAAGCATATGATATGGTAGATAGGGGTTTCCTTCTGGAAGTATTAGGCAGATTTGGTTTTAGCCCAAACTAGATAAATTGGGTTAGCAACTGCATTTCAACTCCAAAGTTCTCAATACTAGTTAATGGCACAGCAAATGGTTTCTTCTCTTCATCCAGGGGTCTTAGGCAGGGAGACCCTTTATCCCCATTTCTGTTCATAATCATGGCAGAAGCACTGGGGAGGGGGATCAAAAGACTAAGAGAGGAAGGTAAATGGAAAGGAATTCATGTTGCAAATGGTTTGGAACCTTCAACTCACTTACAATTTGTAGACGACACAATACTAATGGGTGAAGCAAGTCAGAGGGAAGAAAGAATGATCAAAAACTTCCTAGATACCTATTGTAAAGCATCAGGTCAAAACATCAACTGGGACAAATAAGAGATTTTCTTTTTAAATACTCAGCTAAGTTTACAAAGGGATATTGCAAGGATCCTAAATTTGAAAGTTGCCTCCCTACCAGGTCGCTATCTGGGAATCCCATTGTTTGTAGGAATTAACAAAAACTGTTACTGGGAAAATTTAATTAGAAGTTGCAAGAACAAGTTGAGCACTTGGAAAGGTAAATGGCTCTCATCAGCCGGTAGACTCTTGCTGGTTAAATCTGTATTATCAGCAATCCCAGTATACTCAATGTCTTGTCTCAAGCTCCCCAAAGCTACTAAAGATGCTCTCACTCAAATCTTCAGGAGGTTCTTTTGGAGTGGTTCGGGGGAGCAAAACAAATTTCCTCTTTTGGCATGGGACAAGATTTTCCTTCCCAAGAAAGCTGGAGGTGCAGGGTTATGCCAACTACCCCTTATGAATCAGGCCATGGGTGCCAAATTAGTTTGGGACATCCACACTAAAGGAAATCATAAATGGGTTAGAGTATTGACAAGAAAGTATCTTGACTCAGATGACCCAAATAGAATCCTCAAGGTATAGAATCCCCCAAGAGGCTATGCAATCTGGAATTTCATACTTGAATGTAGAGACATTATATCTGATCATGTCACATGGGAAGTCTGAGATGGTAATAGTGCTTCCTTTTGGCATGACTCTTGGGGTGAGGAGGCACCAATTGGTGACATTCAGGGCTTGGAGGAGATAAAAGAGGAAACTATTAGATTATGGGGTAACAAGGTTGCCAATTATGGTGAGAAGATCCTTAATCAAGGAAGCTCATGTTGGGTTTGGCCTAACCTTCAAACCCTGAATGCCCCACAGCCCTAGAAAGAAATTTTGTCCAAAATCCTCAAAGAAAGATTATTTGTCCCATCTAATGGGAAGGACCAAATCAGGTGGTGTGGATCTACTAATGGGATCTATAAGGTGAAGTTAGGATATAAGGCCAAGGAAATAGCAATAGCACGTCAGGATTGGCCAAGCAAAATTTTCTGGGGAAACAATTGTCTGTTGAAGGCAGGAGTTTTTGCATGGTTGACAGTCTAAAAAAGAATCCTCACAGTGGACAGATTGGAAAAAATTGGAATACAAGGCCCGGGGAGATGTTGTCTTTGCAAAGAACACTTGGAAACGGAAAACCACTTGTTGTTGTCATGTCCCTATGTATTGGAATGTTGGAATCATGTGAGAACCAAGCTTAATTTTCACTATCCAATGTCAGACGATCTTGTAACCTAGTTTAAGATATGGCCTCAAAAAAGTAGCAAAGCAGTGTTTAACAACATTTGGCAAATCTCCCCATCCATAGTAATATGGGAACTATGGAAGGAAAGGAACCAGAGAATCTTTCAAGGAAAGGAATTGAACAAGGACAGACTATGGGACAAAATTGAAAGAGCAATAGTGGAACTGGTCAATGAGGTTTCTAGTCATAAGGTAGATAAACACAACATTTTCACTAGTTGGGATGACACTTTGATCAAATGATTCCCAGGTCTTAAACCACCCACACTGAGTGGAAGTAGCTCCCTTCAATCCAAAAAAGCATCAAGAGAGGCGTCTAGGTGGCAAGCCCTTGATCTAGGGTGGTTAAAAATCAATTTCGATGGCATAGCGCAAGGAAACCTAGGCCCGGGTGGGGCTGGTTGTATAGCACGAGACTCTGATAGCAAGGTGCTAGCAGTGAAATCAATTTCTTTGGGTAGATGCACAAACAATGAGGCATAATTCAGAGCGGCAACAATTGGCTTGCAGCTAGGTAGAGAGCTAAATTTCAGTAAGATCCACTTGGAAGGAGACTCTCTAATTACTATCAATGCAATTCATAAAGGATCCACTCCTAATTGGAAATTAAATCATTTGCTACAACAAATTAAGGAATTTTCAGACGGCTTTGCAGCCTTCAAAGTTAGTCACATATACAGGGAAGGTAACTCTAACGTAGATGAGCTGGCAAAAGTTGCCTCAACTTTGGCCAGCTAGGATTTTGAAGGATTACGGGCTACAAAACTCTATCAAAAAATTCAGGACCGGTAATTGCTTTAGCAGCCCCAAAGCCTATGGAAGGAAAGGACACTCTCTCACGTCATTCTTGACAAGACATGGGATGTCGCCACAATCACAATTCCAAAAGCTAAATTGTGAAAATGATTCCCTCATAAGGACGTCGGCTATTGCATTAATTTCATATCTGGGTATGAGTACTCTTCACACTCGCAACTGTATTTTCTCACGCATGTAGGCGGCGCTCGGTACATTAGCTCTCATGCATAGTTAAGCAAGTAGCTTACAAAGGCATTCATAGCATTTTCCATCACAAAGACACCTATCTAGTATAGAGTAGAAGTTTCTGGAAGGTGTGGAGAAAGGAGAGCAATGGAGATGCCATTGGCTTTGGAAATGGAAAAACAAATGCAGGCTTTTCGAGGGGGAGATCACGGACAAACGGCTTCAAGGTCTTCTTCAATCCTCACATCCACTCATCCTAAAGGCCACTAAGCGCATGTTGGGTCCAAAATTCCTAAATGCCTACCACAGAGCGAGATCCAACATAGAGGTACCGGCAATGTTTCTTGCAGTCCTCCTTCACATGGGAGTTTCCAAGGCACTAGGTAAAAAATTGACCCAGATGATTTTTGTACATGCATGGTTGGGTGAAATTGATGCAGCATTGGACAACGTGGATGATGAAAGGAACATCCCCATGCCACAAAACTACTATATGACGCGTGTGAGAGGCCGCGAGGTTATGAAATTCCCCCTGATTCGCACCATTGATCCAGAAGGTTTTGAAAAATTATGGGCAGAAAGGGATAGAAACATCTTCTTCCTCCTCAGAGCTGCAAATCTAACTACAAATCTGCCTAGGGGTTCGGTCAGAAGGTAAACGGAGGATGAGGAGCTTGAGGAAGAATTTGATGTTGATGATGTCCAAGAATGGGGGTTGGGTGAAGGAGAGGAATGGCAGGAAAATGACCAACGAGACCCAAAAGAAAAAGCTAATGATCTGACTCATAGGAATTGCGGCCCAGACTATCCCACAATCGCTAATTATAAGGCATACTTGAAGTGGTGCGAGTCTGAAGATGAAGATGAGGATCTCTGAGCTTCGAAGGTACTCATAGAATTGAAGTCTCTCAAGGTGGGTTTCTTTATCAATGTGCAATGTAAATATCTACTCAGTAGTTTATGGTTAGTAGCTTTTGTGTCAGTCTCGGGTGTGGGGGATAATTAGTACAGTATATGGCGTCGTGTATAGCTAGCAATCTTGGTTTGCCAGTAACTGAAATGACAACCAGATTTTGGTCTATCCATCATGTTTTGGTATCTTGCTAGTCTGGTTGGTCAATAATACAGAAAAGACCAACCAACATTTTCTGCTGCTACTCCTGTAATATTTTTTGGAAATCAATATAGGGTGTTGCCCCTTGCAGTGTTTATCGATCAAAAAAAAGAGGAGGAAATTGATCAAAAAATTCATGAATCATTATAAATGTACAAACCTCACAATGAATGATACAAAAATGAATTGTTATGAAAAGGAAAAGAAAAAAGAAACCCTACATCAAACCCTGGGCGAGGATAAAATTGATCATGTCATGTGTCTCAATCCTAGGATTTGAGACAAAAAAAATAGATGACCTAAGTAATCTTAAGTAGCTAGTGTAAAAATAGACCTAAGTAATTAAAAAATTAATTAGGTAAATATTTTTTTACTCTAAAAAGCACATGCATTATTTTTCCACATCATTTTTGATCCAATATCTCAAACAAAATTATATTTTTATATTTCGTATTTTATTTTACACACATTGAAAATAGTTTCAATTTTCTATTATTTTTCTCAAAATTAGGGAGATCATGCTCAATTTTCTATTTTTAAGATGTGTCCACTTTGAAAATTACTAAAAAATATATATAATTATTTTTAAAATAGCAAAAAAATTGGTATGAACTATGTGATATTAGCTAAATTTCTACCAAAGATATTTACAAAATATTTTAAAAGTCAACAATCTAGGGGGGCACACTTAACAATATGTTCTATATTTTTGACAAAAATAGAACCACTTTTTGTTCTCCCCTATTTCACCCTCTTAATCACAATTTTATTAAATATTAGTCTATGAAGTAGATTCTAAGAACCATTAATCTTGTCTTATCACATCTTGAAATTTTGAGTGTAGATATTTTGAATTACTCATCAAAATTTAGTTTTTGTTGATTTTGAGAAAAACGTGACCATTTTCACCCCATTTTGACCACTCATTTCCATGTCTTTACACATAAGTTGACATAAGAAAATATATCCACTTATAATATATTGATAACTTTACATAAGAATTTATAAATATTGCTAGCTCATAGATATTAGAAGATGCTAAAGAAGCAAAAACACATTGAGCAAAGTAAAGAACAAAAGGTTACAAATCAAATAGTATAAATTTTTAGATACATGGCATATATGTGGTCATGGATTTGACCTTCAGACCCGCTCATCCCTACATAATGCTAATAAAATATTTTGATTTCAAGACAATTATGAGTCTTTCATTTGCTATTTTTGATACCAAGACATTGCAAATTTTGATGTTCTTAAATCTTTAGACTATTAAACTACATACCTTTGTTTCTATTTATATTTTCCATACTAATATAGATTATTATAATATTAATATCCAACATTTATAATGAATTAATCTAGATTAAGTATAAGAAAACTTTATTTTCCTTTATTAGTTGATAGGATTTTTAAGTAAACTTGCAAGTTCATAAATGACTCAAAACTTACCTCACAACATGATAGATTTTTTTTTACTATCGTTAAACATCTTACAAGCTATGGATAGTTTTTTGACATCAATATTAGATAGGAAAGACCCTAAATGAAAAATGTGAGCAGAGGATTTTGCATGGATTGACATTCAAAGATTTTGATGTACAATATTTGTAATGTGAAAATGGCATAATTCCTAAAGCATTTATGTATTCATTGTGACTTTTGAGTGCATATAATAAACTATCCACCTTAGTATATCATTGTCCACTCAATATTAATTATAAAATCCATTGTCCCATACCCTAAACCCTGCTATCTCTCTTACCATCCAAACTTTAATTAAATACACATTAAATTCAAGTATTCTATAATAGAAATTTAATAAAGATTTTATATAATATAATAAATAAAACAAATAATAATATAGTAAATTAATTTGAAATATATATTTTTTAATTTTTTTTAATAAATTCTTAGATTAATTGAAATCATTAAAAATATGAATCAATATCACATTTCTATAAAAATAAATATAAATTTTATATTGTTAAAATATGAAACACATGTTATTATCTCTATATTAAAATTTAAAGATTGTAAATGACCATTTTATTTTTGTTTCATTTTCTTGAAGCCAAATCTCTAAAAAGATTTTTCATAAGAAAATATTAATCTTATTCCATCCTATTCTTAGCTTTTAGCTTTATCACATTCTTTGAGCACCTCCAAACTGGTATTTATATAGTTGTAGCCTCCACACATCTTTCTTTTGTTCTTTTTTAAAGCATGACAACTATCTACTTTAAAACATTTTATGAGGTTTTCTTTTCCTCGTCAATAAAGTTGGTGATTGGGAGATTTTTTATAGTGCAATGAATAGAACAAATAATCGTATGTTAAATTTAGTTACTTTTTATGATATTTCCAAGATGCTAATGATTATGAAAACCAATTTCCAAAATATCCACTTGATTTTACTAGGTTAAATTCTTAGGAATTATACTAAGGCATTGTTCTTAGACTTTGCAAGTTTGAGCAATCTAATATTTTCCTTTCCTTTCATCTTTTGGCACAAAAGGCGATATGATTTGTTCAATGAATCAAACAATATGAGTTTAGGATCTCATTTCTCAATATTTTCTTTTAGACTGCAAGAGTCAATCGGGTATATGTCCCCCTATAAACTGCAGTGTGCCTAGTAAACTTTTTTTTCACGTGACCGGTGACGCTAGTGCGACACGCCCTCCAGTACCACAGGGATGGTGGGGAGACTAGACCTCGTGACCTCTTGCCTATAACATGATGCTTTCACCAATCGAGCTAAGCTCACCACCCCATTTTCATTTTCCTTTTTGACATAAATGTTATATATAATATCTTAAGGTTATGTTAATTGTTGATCAACAAATGATTTTGTTTTGCTTTTTAACACATTGGTTAAATTAATCCTATTTCTTAAGGTACAAGTGGGCCTTTATTTTTGGTAAATACTTTTATTAACTATTAATTCAAGGGTCATTAATGGTTTTTCTAGTTTTTAGTTTAAGTTATTTAGTTAGATGCCTTTCCTATCAAGAAAGTCTTGGTGGAATGTTTGTTCAGATCAAATGGCATGTGTTAGAATTTGTTAAATAGATTTATCTAAAAATAATATGAGATAAATAAATTATAAAATCTTAAATGTGTAAATAAATTATAGACTCGTGTTTGTGAGAGATGTGTAAATACCAAGAAGTCAAATATGCATTAGCAACTCAAAAAGAGAAGTTGCTAATTCAACAAAGGAAGGAAAGAGAGTTACAATATATATCGCCTTATGCTTTCCAAGTCCAATAAGGATGAGGATAAGGCATAAAACCAAAAAATAAGGGATTGTTTATCCAATTTTTCAAGTATGCGAGGATAAGGAAAAAATAAAATCTCATGAAACAAGGAGAATTTGTACAATTCAGTATTCATATCCTACCTAATTGAACTTAATAAACAAGAGTTTAATATTATACTCAAGATAAACAAATCCAAAGTAAATAAAATATTACACTAACACCCCCTTAAGTGAAGCTTAGGGAGATGATAAGACATGCAAAGATGTAAGGATGGATCCTAACTACATTGTCATGTTAGGAACCCATTTACAAAGAATCTCTCATAAACAAGAAAAATGAGAAAACTCATAAGAAAAAACTCTTGCCCCAAAAGAGAGAAAATAAACAAACATGTGCAAGGGATGGGTGGGGATTCAAGATGAATCACAAACCTAAATCCATCACAAGATATAAAATGAATACCCTCCCATGGGAGATAGAGAGAGACTATGAAACCCCCAAAATGTAGTAGCTCTTGTGCCAAAGGACTTGATGCATGCATATGAATGTTGAACATGATCCATTTGTGGCAAATGACATTTCTCCCGTGAGGAGGAGACAACTCCAATGGTGAATGATAAAGTAACTCCCACTCTAAGAACTAATGTGAGGTAGAAAGTCTCGTGATGTGTCCCAACTCTAAAATTTGGTCAAGTGTCCTCATGTGAATATCAAAAGATGCCTCAATGCACGAAGGTAGAATCAATCTAAACCCATATGAAGAATAATAAAATATAGTCCTCTGAAGACGAGATAGATGGGACAATAGTGATGAAATTGCTATCATCAAAGAGGAGTTGAATTCCATCAAGTATGTCTCCTAAATCTACAACATGATATTCACAAAATAAATTTGCAATCCCTATTAAGTGATCATCACAAGAATTTGAATCAAGAAGACAATGTATAACTTTCTACTCTAAATTGAAGAAGCGGGAGAAGGAGGAGACAATATTTCCTCCAAATAAGAAATCCACATGTCCTCAAACCCAAGATGGTGACTCATAGAAGTTGAAGAATTTATGATCTCTAATGTTGGAGAGGGAGATGTAAAAGAAGTCAAAATATCATCACAATATTTAAGTGTTGGTATGTGGAGCCTAATCAAACTTGGTGTTAATATTTTGGCCACATAGCCTTACATGTTTCCCCCCATATTAATTAATGGAGTGCAACGGGAATATATTTTATAAAGGAAATCTGTTAACTTTTCCCAATGTAATTTCTATTAAAACAGTTTTTAAACTGCCTACAATATCTTTTCTTTTCATGTTACATGGAAGTGAAAGAGTCATGGTTTTGAATAGCCAGCAACAAGGTGTGTGAGAATTGGAATAGTCACATGAAGTTGCTGCAAGCCGCGTGGTGTAGCATGAAGGTGATCACAGGTTCAGTGTATGGTGCACGTAGCAAAAGCATGGGAATTTTCATCTATGAAAATTGTGTGTAATTATTGTTGCATGTTGCAACTATTTACCGTAGGTTATTATAATCTGTAATTTGATAGAAATTAAATAAATATAATGGATTGTTGTTTGTGGACGTAGCCTAAGTAAAGGGTGAACCACATTAATTTGTTGTCTCGCCACCTGTGAATTTCATTCCTCTATTTCTTGTATTTAAATTTGCATATAATTGGTAATTAATCTCCTCATTCCTGCTTGCAAGTCCTAACATTAAGTTCTTCTAAATATGAAAACTATTGTAAATTACTATCATCAAAAGGTATGCTATATGCATCACCAATGGGTATGAGGATGTCCATAATGAGATCATTAGGAAATGGAGATGGATAAGTATCTTCATATAACCCTAAAATTTTGGTCCATAGTTTGTGAGGAAAATCAAGTTGTTAAAGGCCACACAAGTCAAAATCAACATTGTAAATAATTAATCCTAGAACATGATCAATCCTATTTATCCATGCTAGCTTCTTTTAGTGTGGACCTAGTTTAGGGATAAGTCAATAAAGGTGAGATGAAATATTAAGCCATTTAAGATGTGTTAATATTTCCTTTCCCTGAAACTCATAATTACCATAATTTAGGGTTACCATGGAAGGATGGATAGAAAAACCCAAGACAGTCTCATTAATTAGCAAATTGGAGATCAACACATATTAAAATTGAACCTTTGTAGCTAGAAAATAGGAATCATATTTTGTTGAAGATACGTTACAAAGTTGAAAAAAGACATACAATACAACCCCCTTTTTATTATTTTTTGAAAGGAACCCCCAAAAAATTACAAAGTTTGGCACTTTATTCTTAGTGTGTTTACAATTATTTTTACCAGATTACAATATTTTTAGGGCCCAAAAAGGCCAAAATGTTGAAATCACAATTTACTTACAAGATAGGAACTTCTAAACTACACCAATGTGTAGTACTAAAAAAATTTCAAAAAATGGCACCTAAAAAGGAGCTCATGTGTAAAATTTACAAGCATTTGAAGCTCAAAAAGCATAACAAGACAATAGATTCTCTAAAAAAAATATTTTTTAGAAAATTGGAGTGTCAAATTAGAAAAATATATTCACCACTACATAGAGCATGAAATTGTATTCTAAATAAAAAATACACCCCAAAATACCTTTGTATGACCAAGAACGAGCCTTGTGAAGTTGAGGCGCAAAACTAAAATGCCAATAGTAGGGGTTAAGGCTGAAAAAACTTTTCACGACTTGAAAACTAGAAAGATCACTAGAAAACACTATTCACAACAACAAAAATTGTTCACATGGCCAAAATCATTGTTCACTCTTGTAAGCACTATTCATTGTTGGAAAAGCTATTCACCACCAAAAAATGCTATTCACATCAAAAATATGATTGTGCTATTATGAATTTTGCAATCCTCCCAAATGCAAGAAAATAGCTAAAAATGATGCCAAAATCACCAAACAAATATAATCACCTATATTTCAAGAGAACACATGGAAACCTAGAGTTTTAATAGATTTTTATAAACCCTTTTATGATTCTCAAGATCATTATAGGAAGCAAGAGAAAAGCATATAGGCATTTAGGAAATCTTACAAAATAGTGAATCCCTAATGTCCTAATAAAAAACTCTATAAATTAAATTCTCGAAACATGAACCTTTGATGCCATGTCGAAATCTAATAAAGAGATGATAAACCAATAAACTTTTTATGAGAGAAATAAAATATAAAATTATATTTGTGTATAAAACAATTACAAATTTTCTTTAGAAAATCACAAAGAGAATTTGTTAAATCAATTAAGGAAGGAGAGAGAGCCACAACATATATAGCAATCCAATGAGGATGAGAATAAGGAATACAACTAAAAAATAATGGATTTCTTACCCAAGTTTTCAAATTAGTGAGGATAATAAAAAAAGAGTAATCCTATGAAAGAAGGAGAATATGTGCAACTCATTATCATATCCTCCCTAAGTGAATTTAATAAACAAGTATAATATCATGCTTAGGATAAACATTATCCAAATTGAATAAAATAATATATTTAACAACATGATCTACTTATTGTCCTAAAATGGTGTAATAAGTGATAATATTTAATCCTCTTGGGCCCCACATAAAGGCTTTAATATTTTGTTAAGACTAAAATTCAAGAGCTTGTAATCTATTATTGTTATGTTTCACATTAAATTGCTTGCATTAGGTATTGGTCCCACAAAACCTTAAAATCCATTAAAGTCTATTTTGTATTATCACTTGAAAAATAATAATTTTTTTGTTAACTTGCAAGCTCAACGACAATGAGGATTTATGAATAGTTTGCTAGATTTTTATAATGTCAGCTTGAACAAATAAAAAAAATATATGATTTTGATGATAGTTATCCTCAATTGGAGATGCTCAGGCTCTCTAAGATAAAATTTATGCCTAAGAAACCTAGTGGTTAGTCATTAGATTGATGTTTTTCTTCCTAAGTGAGTAACCACTTAAGTTTTGAAGATTTTTTTTTTTGTAATTTGATTACACGTCTTTAAATTATGTCATTCACATAATATGACATGCACAAACTGCCTAACAATAAAGTGATAATGATAAAAATTGGCAACATTGATATGTTGATGCAGGTTTAGACTAACTCAAATAGGGGTCCTCCTAATTAGATTTCCATTAATAAAAATAAAAAATGATGCTATTACTGTCTAACAACATTCACATGTTCATATGATATCATAAGGTACTGGACCAGTTATAGCCCACCAAGCGAACCAAAAATTACATGTTGGTTATGGAAGAATGAAACTCTATCTAGTTAATTGATCCATCTTCCATAATTATTCTACCAATTGTATTTTATGCTCGGCACAAAAACTATGTTAATATTAAATAGTATTATAATACTAGTTTGAATATCTTCCCTTCAATTAAGCTTGGCCATCTTTTATCAATCTATAAGAGAATTTTTAGAATATTATATATCCCTTATTGTGTCTTTCAAGGATGACTCAAAGTTATGTTCTAGAGGTAGCTATAGGGGAGAGGACCAAGTGGTTGAGCACCTCAACTTTGTGTCTCTCAAAATCATACGTGATGATTTTGAATCACTCTTATTTTCATATGACTTACTTGCCAAGGCCTTTATTATAATTAAGGTATCAAGCCCACATCATCAAATGTGATGCCACATCAACATGTTTTTTGTTGTGGAGTTGAAAATATCCCAAAAATGAGTAGATCAATAATTGTGCATTTAGTTATACAAGGTATATATTAAATCATGTTCCATTAATGCGACAAGATAACGCTAACAACTTTAAAATCACAACTATTAGTATTATAGTAATAAAAATATTGAACATTAAATCATCACAAATATTGAAACATGTACAAATAGAAGGTCCTCCCCCTTAAACCTTATTTTTCCAATTCCTTTTTAAAATCAATTCCTTTTTAAACTATAAACAATGGATACTAACTTTTGAACTTGTCACAGAACTTTTATTTATTAAAAAAGAGTTAATAAATTTATTTCTATATCACTAAAGACGGCCAAGCCAATTTCCTCTCAATTTCGCGTTCCCATAAAAATAGTTAGAATTTGGTAAAGAAATCAGATTTTTGCTGCAAATAATCTGGTTTCCTTTTCTGTCACTGTCAATGTGTCATTTGCGTGCTTTAAAATATCTGTTAAAGAAATTGAATTTGGTGAAGCTCCTTTCCAGTGCATTCTTTTCAGGGAGGCGTTGACAAGTTGAGCTTACACCGCAGCTTCTCCGAAGCCCTCTTTTTCTATCTATTTCCCAAAATTGATTCGATTGTACGCTTGCCTGTGTCATCTCTTCACCGCCGAGGAACTTTCTTAGAACTTCCCTACATTATCAACAGCGTTTACCAAACCAGATTTGCCTGCCAACTGCCCGATTTAAAGCCCTATTTAATGCCTGCAATGCTTCTGCATAAATATTTTAAGCAAAAGGACTGAAAGGTGTGTTTCTTGGCAGGGCAAAGAAGATCTTCAGGGAATTTGAATAATGGCGAAAATGTCAAAGAGTGTGGAAGAGATTGAGTCAGGGTTTGAAGATTATTTACCAGTAATGGCGGAGAAATTGGGGGAGGAGGAATTTATGGCGGAGCTGTGCAATGGCTTCCGTTTGCTGGCTGATGCAGAGAAAGGCGTGATAACTTTGCAGAGTCTGAAGAAGAATGTTGCTCTTTTAGGAGTGGAGGCGATGAGTGAAGATCAACTCCGAGCGATGATTGAAGCCGCTGATCTCAATGGCGATGGAGTTCTTGACCAAAATGAGTTCTGTGTTCTCATGCTCACACTCAGCCCTTCCTTGATGGCAGAGGCTCACAAATGGCTGGGAAAAGCTCTTGTCAATGAATTGCAGACACAAGGAAATAGATAAGCAATTGCCTCTGGATTTATGTTCTATCTAAGATTAAATTGTACTGTCACAGACTTGAAATATACTGGATTTGATTGGACATTATTACTTCACACATTTTAATTTTAAAATTCTGTAGCGTGTTCTTTTTTTTCCTGACCCTTTCTGTACGATAATTAGAGTTTCAATTTCACCACCATTACATGTTATTTCAAGCTTTTCTCTACGCCATTTCTCAAATTATATATATAACATTAAATTTTAAGAGTATAATAATGATATTTTAAGAATGAAAGATCTGTATTTATTTTTTATATCAATCTTTTAAATCATATTATATAATTTATTAGTAGGGTTATGAATTAGCTGTAAAGTTTTTTTATTTGATTGTGTGAGTTTATTTTACATCAAAGTTTCGGATTCACACTTGTGATCTAGCATTAGGATGAAGTAGAGAGATTGCATGCTCTCTACTTCATCTTAATGTTGGATCACAAGTGTGATCCAAAACATTGATGTAAAATAAACTCACACAATCAAATCTCTCTATTCATCCTAATGTTGGATGACAAGTGTGATTCGAAACTTTGATGTAAAATAAACTCACACAATCAAATCGAGAAATGTTCATTGAAATATTCAGAGGACTATTGTTCAATTAGGATATGTACAATTATATGTATTATGCTAGGCCATCATTTAAATTTATATAAAGTTAATTGAAATATTATAGTTTAATTGGTTAACTTCAATTAGTAAGGATGATGATATGCTTTTTGTTTAGGCCATCTACCAAGATTAAAATTCTCTAAAAATACAATTAATAGATGTTTACCTCTATATATAATTCATTTTAAAATTAATAGATGTTTACCTCTATATATAATTCATTTTAAAAAATATATATAGAACTTGTAGCTACATAGATCACCAATTTTAAGTATTATAAGTTTGTGGAAAACTTTAAACCATGGATTGAATTTGAGAGTTAATGGTTATGGTTTCCATATAGCCTTTCAACTACTAGACTTTATTCAAGGATTAAAGATGGAAAATATGAATATAAAAAAAAAAAATATTCAATTCCACTAGCGTACAAATTGCAAGTATGGTTGTGCTCTTTGATAGCTAGCTTGGCCTTATTTGAATGTGAAGATTGTGATAGAGTGTAATCGTAGCCCTTGTGGTAAAGTGTGGCTAGAAGAATGCAACGGATTCAGGATTTTGGAATGTTATGTTTAGGGTGAGGTTGAGTAGATTCAAATTTTGGATTTTGGATTGGGGTGTTTGGATTCAAGGATTTGGGATTGGGATTTGGTTTCAATTTTTGAACATTTCAATTGGGATGGGGGATGTCGGGATTGGAAGGTAGAGTTGATTTTGGGAGACGTGGATTTGGATTTGGGATTAGAATTAGGATTAGGACTAACAATCTTATTAGATTTTGGAGCTTTGTATTTCATGATCAATGATAACTAGGAAGGTGTTGCACACCTATTATATGTAAGGCATGGCTTTGGATTGATTGATTTCTTTTGGCATTTTTCTTTTAGTGGATTTATTGCTTCAGTTTTCTTTGGGATTAATATTGCTTTTGGGTTTTCCTTTTGATGTCTTGCTTGATTTGGATTTGGTAATTGATTTTGATTTGGTGCTTGATTTCAATCCTTTGCTCTATAAAGTGTGTGATGTTGTTGGTACCAATCAAAGGGTTTAGGACGTTTGAGATGAAAGTTGATAATATGGATGGAGGAGGTAAGAAGAGAACTAGCAGTAATAGGATTGCTTCTACGCTAATGTTTGCTTTGGATGAAGTTACCTTACCTATCATTGAATTATTCTTGACATCATTAGATTGCTTGTTAGGAGGTGTATAGTTGAGACTTTGATATCCATGATTTGTGTATATTCATGTTGGCTCTAGAATACCTTGTTTCTGAAGGCCCAAACCTTTCTAGTGTATCCCATGCTTTGACAAATTTTGTTTGTGATAAGATATTTGTTGCTTCTAAAATAGGATACATAATTGTCTAGGCAACCAAGACTCATTAGAGATGTTTATTTTCTCCTCTATGAGAAGACCAAACTTAATAAAGGTGGTTGGACCAAGTTGATAGGATGTTTGTGCTTCCTTGTTCACAATTGTGAAATGTTGATTAATGATATGATTAACATGATTGACAACTTGATTGCCAATATGCTCAACATGATTGGATTGCTTGTCTATGTGTTTGATGGGGCTACAATCTATTCATGAGAAGGTATATTTTTGGGAAGATGGGGAGGATTAGTTTGGAGTTCTTGATCTTATGATTTTTGTATGGGATGAACGAAGTTAGCTTGATGGTTTTGACCTTAATTTAGGGGTGGACAAGGTTGATCATTCTTTGGAATGAGTTCTTGACATATTGTCAATTGTTTTGTGGACAAGGTGGAAGTACATTCTTTGGCTTTGATATTCTCATTAGTGATCGGCTCTTGGATGTGTGACTTGATTGTTACATATTGTTTGGTTGGATTCCTTTGAATCTTGCAAATTTTATAGACTATAGATTTTGTACCATATGAATTTGGTTCAATTACTTTCCCATATAGGTTGCCTTGTAGTGATGAGAGATCTAGGGATATCTTAGACATCCTTAATATTTTTTCTATTGTAGGACACATTGTCCAAAAAGGCTCACAGGACATCCTTATTCACTACCAAAATAGGACACACTGTCCAAAAAGGCTCATAGCGAGGGCTAATTGCCACAGAAAGAAGATAGAAGAGAAATGTTACATAGAGAACAACTTCTCAATGCAACAAGCAATCCACCATAAATGATTCAACACTTTCATAGTCTTAGCATGAAAGATTGCAGACACCTTCAGCTCATTGCCTTCAGGAATCCAACACCTTGAAATTCGCACTGCTCTACTCAAATTTGCATCACATACATCACTCACATCTATATTGCATCTATCTTGCTTCTCTCTTTTACCTCACAACAACATTACTCTTATTTATATCAATCTCAACCTTGAAAACCTTTTCCAAGGTCGGAAACTATTTGTTACATTTGAAATTTCAAATTAGGTCAGCACCTAAAACGTTCCTACGGTGGATAGGAATGAAGGCGACCCATATAAGTCCTTAATTATGACCCAAATCGATCCTAACACATCTCAACATGCTTTCATAAACTTTTTATGTAGTGTTAATAGAAGGTCGGCCAATACCCATGCTAAACATCATAAAACATTAAGTACATGCTTCATTAAATCAATTCAAGACTTTCAAACAATAAAATTCACTTGAACATAATCTAGAATAATCCTCGAATCACCTGAGATCCAACAAAGACTTCATCCAAACGCATCATAGAAATACTTCAACCTAGAATATTCGGTTAACCCTATTCGCACACTGATACATGAAGCACACACTATATTGTACCAAATCAAGTGAAACTTTGAATTCTGAAAGATAAAAACATTATAAGTAGCTTCCTAGATCCACACAACTTGAAGCAAAACTGTGGAGAAATGCAAGAAAATACCTCTCCCAGACCACAGAAAACAACATTGAAAAACTAATTCTCACATTGATGAATATATCTCATTCTGCATAGCGATCTAGAAACCCAAATTCTAGATATAGCAACTAATAAAAATCTTGAACAACATACCAAATCCGCACAAGCATAGCATCAACACAGAAGAAACGCGAAGCACATCCTGGAGCACATTCTGAGCACTTGCACAACACTGTTTTGTCTATTTATCAAATTTTCTCAAAAGCACCTGGAAACCAAGTACCAGAGACAACATCTCAACACATTACTTCATTCCAACACATCTTTAGACATAGCAACATAAAGATGGCTCCATGTACTCACAACACTTCCTCAATATCTCCACTATACATGCACAACCCGCAACAACCTCTTTTCCTCTTTTTCACAATTTTCTAAATATCCTTGACCTCTTCATCATGCAACAAACTTCCTCAACACATAGTTGACATCAATGACAACACCAACTTGTAGACATGCTTGTTGACATCAATGACAACACCTTCATACTTGCAACAAAAACTTCTTTAATTTTTTCTTTAAGAAGAGTCTCAACAAAATCTCCATCTTCTTCTATCAAAGATTCATAAAAAGATGAATGTCTTTCTTTTCCTTTTCTTTAATCATTTGTATGATTTAGAGACCTTTTTTCTAATATGCTCTAACTTTAGCACACTTTTTGGAAACTATTTCGAGCTCAAATTTATTCTTTGTGTTTTTCCAGGGTAGACCTTCCCTAATCATGGTAGTTATTTCAAGTATCTTATTATTATTAATACCTTTTATATTCTCTTTTCCTTCTTCTTTAGGGGTCAAAGCTGGTTTGAGACTAACTTGCCTTGCTGGCATGTCCATTAGTTGGGGATTAATGCTTAAATTTGGTTAAAGTAGCCATTGATGCATTAGAATGATAAAGATTAATTGACACCTATCTTCTGAGAATATTTTTAGGCATAGATGTAGATCTTGATGCTTCTTTTGGGAAATAGTCTATGAATGGACTATTATTGGAATGAGGGATTGCATATGATTGGATCATGGAGTATTTTCTAGATGGTTCTCTTAGAGACGTTTTGGAAGGCTCTGGTTTTGGAGTTTATTCTACAAGGGTCTATTTTGGATTTGTAAGCATGTCTATTACTGAAATCCTCCTCCTCTAGAGTTTTGGAGAATTTGTGAATCCTCTAAAAGTAGGAACATCAAGATCCCAAAACCTAGGCTTTTCTCTTAAAAACAATTGTTCAATCATTGGGAAGCCTACATCAAATCTAGTATATTCAATATGAAAAACATAATCCATTTGGGAAGAATTTCCTATTGGATAAGATACTCCTACTAGGAAATTTGTAGGTGGGAAAATAGTATTCAGTAATATGTAAATAGAATTACCACCTATTGTGCAATATATTGATCTTGGTTAGAGATCTCCCCCTTTAATTTGTAATAACACACGAAATGCATAACTAATATGTTCATCTTCTAATGAGATAATGAAATTTGGTCACACAAAACATTTTCCATCTTTTTTATCAACTTTTCCCCTAAATTAAAATTATAGCTTAACCCCATACTCTACATCTCGATTTACTACTTTGAATGTAACAAACCTAAATAGTTATGACTCTACTAGATTATGGGGGCTAATAGGTAAGCTTGCTAAATTTTTTAGCTCCTATAGAGGTATGAAGATTATCATTTAATACCATTCACTACTTTGAAGGTCTATTAGAGTAATACATTAGCAACCTAGTAGATTATCATTCTACAAAATTGAAACTAAGGGTATGAATATTGGACTAGAGTTACTAGTTGAGGACTTGAAAAAATTTCACCTAACCTAGGTGAATAAATATTGTATCTAAGTCATAATCCAAAATCTAATTGGGAGGAAAAATAAACAAATAAACAAAAAAATAAAATTGAAATTGAAATTTGTCATCACTAAGTAGGAGACCCTAATTCAATTGCAAAGTTAATGAAGGTATAACTAATCAATATTCATGCCTATGAATAGTTCAGATAAACTCTAGCCCTTAATTACATGGATAGATGAGAGTTTCAATAAAAAGGATTTACTAACCATAACCTATGATATATTATTTGACATCATAGGTTATTGTTTAAGTGTAGACCATTGACTTCATATTGACATTGGTAGGTTTCATTGAACTTTTGTATTTGAAATTTGTTTGGATTAATTTTATTTGTGATAAGGAACCAAAAAAAGAAAAAATTGTTTGAAATCTAATTATATATGGTTAACCAATAGAATCATTATATTATGGTGAAACAAGAAAACCTTGTTTAAGATAATGAAATACATATGAGATCAATATTAATTTATGACTACATAAAAATTACAAGTATGTTACTAAGGATAGTTGGATGAGAATAGATGATAATTGTATCAAAGGGACTAGGAAACACTAATTTATTCTTATACTAGAGACTGTACGAGTATCCAAGCTTATGTTAGTTAGAATGAAGAAATATATTAGTCAATATTTTATCATTATTTTGATGTGACTTCTTATAGAATGTGGTAGAAGAATTAATAAATAATATCTAAATATCATTGGGATAAGACCAATTTAGTGACTTTCCATACACCAATCCATTAATGTAAACCAGTGACCAAATTTATTAAAATAGAGCTCACTATATTAGCCTTATATAACTTAGGGATTACCTTAGAATTGGTAATACCTAGTGGAACTTATTTAGCTCCTAGGGTTTTCTTTTGAGTTGTTAGGAGGGTTTTATTTTCCTAAAGTCTAAAACCCTAGGCATTGGTGTGGCATCATTACCTTTTTCTTATGTTTTGTGGTTGACTTGTTATTCCTGTGGCCAATTCCTTAAGTGTCCTCTTTGAACCTTTTATTCATTCGTTAACTAGCCCCTTTATCCTAATGGCATGCTCTCCCATTTAATGCTTGTGCTTTAATAAATCACTTAAGTGCCTTGTTTGAGCTTTTAAATATGGCCTCACCACATTCCACACTAGAATCCATGTGTCAAGCCCTCATTTTATCACATTAGTTTGTTTTGCCATGGGCTCAATTTTAGCTTTTGGTTGAAGGGTGTGAGGCTACAAAATTGTGACATTTGTATTAAATGTGTCGACTTTTGTATTTATCACAAAATATTTTCATTTTGCATGTTCTTAATAGAGGCCCACATTTGAAACCATGATTGTGCGAATTATTGCCAAGTGTCATTTCAAGGACCATTCAACCATCAATATATTTTCTCAATGGTATACAAATAGTATGTTTTTATTATATCATTCTCAAAGTTCTTATCACATGCTCAAAATGACTGAGTTCCTTCAACTTACGAAGAAGCAATCGGTTTCTGTGTGTAAGAAAACTTAATTTTTTTGTGAGTATGGTGCCAACATCATCAACAAGTGGGGATTCCTCATTGGATCACATCACTTAGACTTGTCACATGATGAAAAGGAGGCTTTGTCTTGAGCCCGTGATGATGTGTCCATCCAACACATGGAACCTATTCAACAAGGACCCAAGTTTCTTCTTTACTACTAAGGTTAGAGCACATAGTGGCGCCTGAGTTCCACATGTTGTGATATTGCGAGGCAAGTTCATATTGTGAGTTCTTATGGCCAAGGTAGTCTAAAGCCATGATAGAACATAATGGTGACATGTATCTTATTTTAAGTCATGTTAGCATTGTTGGATAGGACAACTAAGAGGGGGGTGAATTAGTTGTTATAGATTATAATCTTCAATTCAATTACTGGAACTAATACATAAACTGCTTAAATGATTAATCATCAAATTCCAATGCAGAAACTCAAATCCAATGCACAAACACAATAACACCATATTTATATGGAAAACCCAATGAGGGAAAAATAACGGTGAGGATTAACTCACATTATAGAGAATATCAAAACTAATTACAAAAAGGCTCATTGCTTGATATAAGGCTCGCTGCCTACAATAAGGACTCACTATCCAACAAGGCTACAACCTGGAGGGCTCACTACCACAGAGATACAAAAGATGGCTAACTACCAGGATACAAGAGTTAAGACTTACAACCAAAAGTGTGAATTGATAGATTTACCTTTGTTGTGTAGAATTTAGTTCCGGATGAAGCTCTATATAGATAGTACTGCATTTCAATAATCGCTCAATAATTCTAATCTAATCATACATTTTATTTTCTTCGCCTGCTTCACTTACTCTGCTCTGTTGTACTCTCTCTTTCTCTTTCTTACCATCACACTCTTTTCATGTCTCTTTTAACTGTCTCTCTTTTCTTCCCAAAGAGTCTCTATATATATGTATGTATATCTTGTTTGTTAATTAGGTCAGCCTTATATCCACATAAATTATTGCACACGCTAAGTCAACCAAGATCTTTGAATATCCAAATCATAGCTTGTCTTCACGATAGAAACCGGACCTAAAAGCCAACACATCGGACCACCTATAATGGTCATCTTCAATAGGAAATAGCTTCCGGTAAACAACTCATACATTCAGTATTGTGTTGACATCAATGACAACCATTTGATGCTAGCTTCAACTTCCAACAATCTCCCCCTTTGTCATTGATGGCAACACAAGATGTGAAAATCCAACAACAACAACCTTTGTAATTCTTTTGATGAGATGAAATGATTTTCATTCTTTTTCACATGCTTCCTCTCCCCCTTTGACATCAATGACAAAAAAATATCTATCTCCCCCTTCAAGATTTTTTTTTTAAAAAGTAGTCTTCAAAAAGGATATCAAAAATGGTTCTTTACCTCAATCCTTCTCTGTTAAAATATCTCCTTGTATTTTTCTTTTAGTTTCAAAAGATATGTCTTCCAGGAAACCACTGCCAGCCTAATGTTTAAACAAATATTGTTTTTCTTTGCTATTGAATCAATTATTTCTAGAAGAGTATCCGGAATAACAATATTTTGTGCATTATTCTCAGCTTCTACTAGGAGACCAGAAAGTTGTTCCAATCTCAGTTCAATTATTTCTTTAACTTTCCAAAAGGTCTTCACAATACCATCCCTTTGTACCATAATGACTACAAGTTTAGATTGTAAGGAATTGATCATTGTCTTTTGCACTCCATCCTTATCATTAAGGATATCATATGTTTTCCAATAGAATTCAGTTCAAGCTCAATAGCATCGATTTTTTCTCTGTAGTTTCCAATAGCAGTAGGCCACCAGAGACAATACCTATACACACTGTTTACACTCTTGATGTAGGTTTTCAATTCATTTATACTCTTAGTCAATTTCTTCTGTTCATTTCAGCATCTCTCTTCCATGGCTAATTGAATTTCATCTTTTTTGTTGTTTCACTAGGTGATTATTCCTTTAGTCTTTCTTCAATCTGCTCAATCAATACTTTTGGTAAAGAACTTGTCACATCACTTAGGTCAATATCATTATGAATTATGTAAGTAGCCAGGGCATCTATAATCTCATCATGTTCATATGATGGTCATAATAACCATTCATCTCCAATCTTCTTCATCATCAATTGATTCCAAATCAATTGCTTCTATAATCTCTTCTTCTTCCTTTTCCTTTGACCTCAGCTTCTTTATTTCCAGAGGAGAACTTGAGATAATTCTTCTTGCTTTCCTCTTTTTGGAGGAGGATCCTGCTTCAGACATCCCAATCAGATTGGAAATCATGCTAGAACTCCATACATTTATTTTCTTTTCAAAGTATTCTTTACAAACCCTTTCTTTTTCTACTAGACATTCCAGATATCGATAGACCTGCTTCCCAACTGGTATAACTGACTTCTTGACTAGAACAAGTCCATTATTGCATAATCCCATTATTGTTGCAATTGATTCCTTCATGATCTCATAGGGTTTGTCGAAGATCATCTGATCACCTTGAATTCTACTTAAGATAAACTGAACAATGTCCACATTTGAAAAGTATGGAAATTCGCTCCAAATGTCTAAACCCTTGTCCCCTAAATTCTTGATCATTTGCATTTGCTCAACTGAAAGAGAAGTCTCAAAATTTTGAATCTTTTCATGATCAAATTCATCAATCTGTAACTTACTCAATTTCTACTTTCGCTTGCCAATAGGCCTAACTCTTTATTTCTCAGCTGGTCTTTATTCCTTAGCACGTTCACTTCATAATGAAAATGACTACTCAATCTTTCTTATTTAACTTGTCACTTTTAGGGTTTCATCATAAAAGATAATTTATTGCATGTGACATCATCATTTGTACTTCAGCCTATCAGTACCTTCTTCTGCCAAAGCCACTGGATCAATTTTGCATTTATTATTTTTTTAGCTTTTAAATTGTCAACTATCTTTGAGAAACATTGTGACCCAAGAGGGGCTCCGCAGATTTCATGATTTGCATCTTTTCTACCAGAATTTTCTTCAACACCTTCAAAATAGAGATTCTCATCACATATCCATGTGTCTTCGCATGACACCTCATATATCGGGAGTTTTATATTTTTTTTTGTGAATGCTCCCCCTAAAACCATTATTGGGTTTAGTCCTTCAAAGAGGTATCTGCACCAGATGCAGATACAGGGCCATTTTATTCATCCTTGTTCTCAGGTTCTTCCTTCTTTCTCCAATTTGTTTCCATTTCTCTCCTTACTTCTTCTAGATCTACCTTGTTCATAGGCTTGTTCTTTTGTTTCGGATTCAGTTTCTTCCCAACTTTGCTTTTGCAAAATTTTGAGCAAGTGTAGCACATAACATATCCAAGATCAAATGATTTTTTTTTTCCTTTATCCAGCACTGATTAGCCTTGTGTCCAAAGATATTGCATATGTAACAGTAGCCTTGAAAAGATTGAATTCTTCTATTTGTATCAAATATGTTTATCATCGTATGGTTTCTACATATGGTAGCTCTATGTCCAAACTTGTTGCAACTATAACATTTTCCAGCAAGGAATCCAACATTCTGACTCATTCTATTCTATTTCATCCTACTACATTTGGTTGCTTTATGTCCAAATTTATTGCATGAGAAACAAAAGCCATTAAAAGATGGGTACCTTTGAATATTAGGTTGTCATATGGGTATTCTTCCGGTATTGATCCTTCGATTCTTGCCTTGATAAGTACTACCTTGAAATTTCCTTTGATTGTCCACTTTGTTGAAAAATGGATTAGTCTTTGAATTTTGTCCTTCTTCAAGTCCTAAACCACCTTTATCCTTTGCAGGTTTATGAGATGAAATCAATTCATCAAGCATTGTAGGGCTTGTCTTGAACCTTTCTTCATGAGCTTCCGCTTTTTCCAGATCAGCTTTAAGGGTTACTACTTCTTGTTCAAGCTTATCACATTTTTCTGTCTTTTGATTGATAATTTCTTTTAGGCGTCCTTCCTCTTGCTTTGTTCAATTTCCAATTTTAGGTTCTCTTCCACTCTTTTTCTTTCTTCAAGTTTCATCCTTAGATTTTCAATAGTCTCCTTTGCTTCCTTTAGTTCCTAATAAACTTTATGTTTCAACTTGAACTTTCGGATTTGATTTCTTAGTTTTTGAATGCATTCCCCTACTTGCTTAAAATTTTCTTTCAGATCTTCATTTTTTGAGGTATTTGTTCTTAATTCTTCATCTAAGTTAGATCCCTTCATCATTTAGTCCAACCTATCAAGATCTCCTTCAAGCTATTAAACTTATTCCAAAGGACCGAGCTCTGATACCAATTGTTGGATAGGACAACTGAGAGGGGGTGTGAATCAGTTGTCATAGATTATAACCTTCAATTCAATTATTGGAACTAATACATAAACTGCTTAAATGATTAATCATCAAATGCCAATGTAGAAAATCAAATCCAATGCACACACACAATAACACCAGATTTACGTGGAAAACCCAATGAGGGAAAAACCATGATGAGGACTAACTCACACTATGGAGAATATCAAAACCGATTACAAAAAGGCTCACTGCCTGAGATAAGGCTCACTGCCTACAATAATGACTCGTTGTCCAATAGGGCTACAACCCAGAGGTCTCACTACCACAGAGATACAAAAGATGGCTAACTACCAGGATACAAGAGTTAAGGCTTACACCCAAAAGTGTGAACTGATAGATTACACCTTACTTGTGTAGAGTTTAGTTTTGGATGAAGCTCTTTATAGATAGTACTGCATTTCAGTAATCCCTCAATAATTCTGATTTGATCATACACTTTATTGTCTTCTCCTGCTTCACTTACTCTGCTTTGTTGTACTCTCTCTTTCTCTTTCTTACCATCACGCTCTTTTCTTGTCTCTTTTTCCTGCCTCTCTTTTCTTCTCGGAGATTCTCTATATATATGTGTGTATATCTTGTTTTCCAATTAGGTCAGCCTTATATCCACATAAAATATTGCACACGCTAAGTCGGCCAAGATCTTCAAATATCTGAATCATAGCTTGTCTTCACGGTAGAAACTGGACCTAAAAACCAACACACCGGACCACCTATAATGGTCATCTTCAATAAGAAATAGCTTTCAGTAAACAACTCATACATTCAGTACTATTTTGACATCAATGACAACCTATTGACATTAATGACAACCATTTGATGCAAGCTTCAACTTCCAACAAGCATGTTCGTCCAAACTGTCCTAAACTTGTGTGGGATCGATAAGGTGACTTGTAAAGAGAATTTTTAACAACATTAGAGTAAAATATTTTTAAATAAATTAAAGGTTGTGATAATTTTGGATTTGTCCATGTCAAATTAAAATCAAAGGATGATATTCAAAATTGAATAATGGTTACCTACAACCATCCTATTCACATGTATGATCTTTAATGGCATTTTTTGCCAATATCTACCTAATTATTCCAAATTTTCAAGGAAATTGCATTTGTGCAAGTTCTTAGAAGCCCTATGAAGTTTCCTTTGTGAAGAAGTTGTTGAATTCAAGTTATTTGAGCATTCACAAAATCAAATTAGGGTTTCTTAAAGTAGTGGACAAGTAAGTTCAAATTCTTAACCTAAGTTATGCAAATTTTTGTTAGAAATTTTCTCTAGTCTGTTAGGTCATGTTTTCAATTAAGTATCAGGAAAAAAAGTCCTAGATTCTATGAATTTTAAAGAAGAAACAACAAACCCTTGTTATTCCTAAAGCCCTAGTTTTGTAAAAGAAACCCTAGTTCCAAAAATAGTTGGACCATCAACAAGATTGAAAAGGGGGTTAGATGAGGTTATACTATATCAACTACTTAGATCATCAAAAAGAGATAAGCATGCTTAGGGAGCCAGAATACCTTTTGATAGGCTGGTGAATAGGGAAAATGATGTTAGGTTAGGGATTCCACCATTTTGGCTTAGGACTAGAATTTATTCAGATATGGATTCAAAAAGTGTCAATCACCTAGACCTTTGTCGAACATATGGAGTTTGGATTTGGGATGGTTGATTCATAAATGTGAAATTAGTCAAAGCAATTGCAAGAAGATATGACCCCAATGTTAGGACTATTTTCAATGACAAGGGTGTAAAATTGGTAAGTCTAGATAGGAGCTACATTTGTGAGGTCTTCTGCCTTACAAAGAATGAACATGTCCCAATTGACCTAGGATCACTCACAAGAGAGTATTCAAGGGATAGGGAGAGTTTCAAAACAAATGACTGCCTCATCACAAAAAAGAGGACCAAATAGGCAGTTGATGAGATTCACTCATGATGAAAGAGAGCCGTTAAATTATGATATTTTTGAAGACTATTTCATCAACACCTACTTTGCATTATGTCAAGTTTTGGATATGGATGCAAACATGCAATACTAGCATCCTTGTTGATGATGGTTGCAAATGTTCACCATAGGGACTTGAACTTAAATGGTATTATCTCCTTTGTCACATCAATATTATACAATGGAAAATGGATTTGGGCCCCCAAATGTATATAAGATCCCAGAAATGAGAATGGATTCATTTTTCCAGTTCAAGAATGGACTTATATTTGGGATATGCATTGTGATAAGTCTAATTATGTAATATTTTAGGAATTCTTTATTAGGGAGGTGTTGAGAAATTTAGGGTTTTCAATTGATTGGATATTATTTGAGGTCATAAGTTTTTGAGACCATTAGATCAAGGCTCCTGAACTAGGGATTGATCACAATTGGGGTGATTGCTTCTTTCATGCTAATTCTACTGTGATAAGGGTTCATGGTTCACTAGTTGTACCCCACATACTGCCAAGATCGATGCCATATAGAATTACATTTTTATAAATCATGTAGCAGTTAAATAAAGTTGACAAGACACATTTGAAGAATGTCAAGAAGGGGTCATTTTGCCACCAAGTATCATTTTCTCATATTTCATGATCACATCTAAAGAAGGCTTGGATTTACTATACTCCAAATTACAACCATACGGAATGAAAGTGGATGTGCAGAGAAACAAATGACCCAAAGAATTACATCCATTAGGTCAAAATTGGGGTCAAATTGGTCGAGTACACATCAATTTGATAAGATTGAGAACTTGATTAGAAATTTATCTTCTGAGGTTGATTTCCAAAAGAGGACAGAATCATGGGTCAAGATTCAAATTACAAAGGAGAAAGATAAGGGAGTAGATCCTTCTTACAAAGGAGCATATTTAAAAATTGTGGACCTTGTCCTCAAAATTTTGGTGATGATTGATAATGTTACTAGTCTCTAGGATGAGTCCCCTAAGTTAGAAATGGGCGGGCCTAGGCTTGCAACTCAAATAATTTTACAACCTTTGCAACAAATAGGTCCTCAACCCTTGGTCGAGTAACCAAAATGATGATGATGATGTGTCAAACATTGCATAAATAAGGCAATCAGTCAACTCACCCCTAAGGGTCATGGTTGAGGCTCCCCCTCAAGAAATAATGTTGATCAATTTTTGTTAGAGTAATCATGCATTAGCTAATAATTAATTAATCTTTAATTGATTATTAGTCTAATTTATTCTCATGCACTTAAGCTAAACTTAGGAGTTCTTTATTAAAGTTAACTAAGTGATTTTCTATGTTAATTGAAGTGAACAATTACTCTAGGGTTGTTCCTATATATCACTCAACCCTTATTGTATTATTACTATGGAGTTTTACTCTTCTGCTCACTCGATCTTTCATATCATTTTGATAGTCTCTTGCACTCTAGATATTTACTCTCAGACTCTCAACCTTTGATTACTTTTGTTTTCCCTGAAGATTCTTGAGGTTCATTCTGTAGCTTTTTCTTGTTGAGGAATATTGCAAATATTGTTTGCAGATCTCTTGCATGGAAGGTGTCTTTGTTCATTGTTTGATCTTGTGGCTTGTGTTTTTCACAATTCTAACATGGTATTAGAGTGTGGATTCCGTGAAACCCTTCTCAATTTATTAGTTTTTTTCTTCAACTAGGGTTAGAACAGGAAATTTGAAATCTTCTTTGAATTTTTGCTTCTTTTTTTTTTTTTGCTTTTTCTTTTTAAAGCATATAAAACAAAAAAAAAATCTACCACCCCAGGGTCATATGGGCAACTAGTGCTCAGCCCTTGGGGGGGCTAAAAACAATTTGTTTTTTTGTAAAATAGGTAGAATCAGGAAAACAAACATAAAATTTTTCTCAAGTTTTGAAATTGGGCGAACAAGATATCGTTGGAAAGCTAGTTCTAAGAACTATCCAATGGTGTTGGTTTTTTTCTTAGTTTTTTTTTCCGGTGCATTCTACAACCTATTGAAGTTAGAGATGTTGTTTTCAATCTTGAGCTTATAAATTTTGATCAATTTCTCCATTTTTCACAATTCCAACAGCGTTGGAACCATCTTTCAGAGCTCTTCATAACCATTCATGCACTTTTTCCATATTTCTCTCCAAGTTCATTTTATTCAATTTTTTGTGTTTTCACACTCTGGTGAATTACTTGGATGTCTTAACTCCTTAGAACTTTTAGTTTGCATGGGATGACTCGTTTTTGGCTGTTCTATATGTATTTCCAATATTATGTCCTATTTGGACATTGTAGACATCTTTTTCATGCACATTCTCTTTTGTAGACTCATTGAGATAAAGTTCCATTCTGGTGTATATTTTTTGGGGTTTAACACATCCTATTGTGCCTTTTGTAATTGCACTATAATATAAAGTGTCATGGGGGGGTTGATGTATGCCTTTGGTTTGCCATCACACCTTTGTCAAGTGAGTGTCCCTTCCACGACAATAGTGAATCTTGGTGATTCTTGCCTCATGCATGTGTGCCCTAGTTTGCACGCCCTTTTATTTGTAGGTTGTTTCTCCTACATGCACTTCTTGGTTTCACACAATTTTAGTGTACCTATCATGACTCTCCATTTTCAACATTATGGGGGGGTTTCTACTATTGGTGCTAATGCTTCTTTGGTTTCACGTTGGAGTGATCTATGTATCTAGTTCTTGTTTCTATGTACTTTCAGATGCAACATACATTAGTGGCTGGTTACATGCATTTCAATGAGATGGATCATTTACCATATGGACACTCTTGCATTCTTTTTTTTGGAGGTTCTTCATTTCAGCACTATATCAGTCATCTTTTGGTAGCAATCTACAACTTCTTCGTGCTCCTATGATGTTCTACATGTTCCTCTTTTTCAGAACATTATTTTGGTTGGAGGCTACTTAGTCCTTCACACCTTGATTTGGAGAATTTTTTAGTCCTTCATTCACCTTTCTCTCTTTTGGAGAGGATTTTTCTCCCACTATGGTTTTCTCCTTTTCATCAATTACGAAAGATCTTTTGTTTGTACGTGGGTACCTCACCAGGCCTTGTTTGTTGAGACCAATCATGCATTCTTTTTTAGGGTTTTTAGCTACTCCCTAAGTTCATCTTAAGGGAGGTGTTAGAGTAATCATGAATTAGCTAATAATTAATTAATCTTTAATTGATTATTAGTCTAATTTATTCTCATGCACTTAAGCTAAACGTAGGAGTTCTTTATTAAAGTTAACTAAGTTCTTTTCTATGTTAACTAAAGTGATCAATTACTCTAGGTTTTCTCCTATATAGCACTCAACCCTCATTTTATTATTAGTTTGGAGTTTTACTCTTATGCTCTCTCAAGCTTTCATACCATTTGATAGTCTCTTGCATTATGTAGATATTTCTTGTTGAGGAATATAGCATATATTGTTTGAAAATCTCTTGCATGGAAGGTGTCTTTGTTCGTTGTTTGATCTTGTGGCTTGTGGTTTTGTGGTTTTTCACAATTCTAACAATTTTGAGATTGGGATAGATGCAATAAATGATGTTAGGGAAAATGTTGGCATGCACTACCTTCATGTGAGATGATAATTTTTTCAAGTCCAAGGAATTCAAATATTTCCTGATTAAAATAAAGTTGAACAATATACATTGATCATGAAGGAAAGGAAGAATAATATTTCCAAATATGAGTGGGTAGAGATGGGTCAAAAAGTTTTGGAGGAGGTAAATTTTGAAGTTAGCCATATTACTCCTGAGGAGGGACGAGAAATTGTATGAAAAAGTGGTTATTTTTTATTGAAGGATGGGATAATGTCTTTGTTGTTTCTCTAGATATAATTAGAAGACAAGATAAAAATGAACCCATACGTCAATTAGAGGATAAAGCTCATGACATTTACTTTGGCTCAAGGTTCAATACAAAATATGAATCCTTGGCAATATGGTCAGTTCGTCCTGAAAAAAACAAGCCACGAGTAATTAAGCATGTAAATGAGCTCATAGGTAACCTCATTGTTAGAAGACTTGTAGACACAAGTGCTCCATAGGAAAAAACCTTGGTTGTTAACACTACACTATTTAGTGAAGTTGCAATGAAGAAGTTGCAAACAGATTTTGATAAGGCACAACAAGAGAATTTAAAGTTATTACAGGAATACAACAAAGTGTGGCCTTATTGCTTCCTCCTCAGAGTATTACTTCAATGCCAGTGACTCCTCAACCATCCTCCATTGATACCTCATTTCAAGATAGACAAACCTTCACTCTCAAGATCAACAATTTGAAAGAAGAATGAAGAGTAAGGAAGTAGAGGAGACTACTAAGGAGGAAGGTGACAAGAAAATGGTTGATATGGTTGATAATCTATTAGGAGATAGATTATCTTGCATTTTCCATCACCTAGAAGAGACATGGAATGGGTATAATACTTTAAGAAATACTTATGTCAGTCTTGTTCAAATAAGGAATACTTTGAAAGGCATTTTGGATTTTTGGACTCTAAGAATGCTAATAATAGGCTTTATGTTGAATCATGCCAATTTTGATGTTAATTCTCCTAGTGATTTATTTTTTTAGGAAAAAAAAAATTTCAACTCATGGGAACTCTTAGGCAAGTTTGGATAAGGTTTTAAATTTTTTTAAGGAAATGGAGGTAAATTTGATTCCAAATATCTTAACAAATAAAGGAGAATTGAAAGTATACAAATCTTGGAGGTTTGATTTCAAAAATATTTTGCCTCCTCTCCTCAATTCCATTTGTGCCAATAATAAAGTTGATATGGATTTATGCAATGCTTACATGGATAAGTTGATAACACTAGAAATGGGATTGGTTAAATTATCTCAAGAAGCCAAGAATTGGTCTAATGATGAATATGCAACTCTTTTTATTAGTGAAAACCAAATTCTTGCTTACTCTTGGACTTCAAATGAAATTTTTACATGGGTAGAAAATTATAAATAAAACTGCATCCAATTGATCTATTCTTGTCTTCATTTGCATGCACGAGTGTGTCCCCTACAAGTACTTTAGTAATGGTTCTACCCTAAGTTTAAAGTTTTTTTTTGTCTTTTATGAAGTAGTTGTACTTGTTTTTTATTTTCACATGAAGAGTGTCAAATGAAAATGCGATGCTTGTCCCAAGGCTCTAAGGTTGTTTGCTCCCTTGTTCTATAAAAGGGAATTTCAAGCCTTATTTTTAGGATCTTAGACATTGTAATTGGGCAAGTTTTTTTTGTAGAATTTAAGTCTTGTTTTAGGTTATAGGGAAGTTAGTTTGTGAATGTAATCTTATGTAACATCAATACACACTTCAGATATATAGATACATGAATATATGATTCAATGGCTTTTGTCTCCAATGTATAATTCAACTCTTCTTATGAATAAAATGATCAAATATCTTTGAATTCATCTTTTCAATTTTGTGCAATGAATGTTTCATTTATGGCTTATGTTCAAGTAATGGATTAATTTATTGTTAATGAAATATTGAGAGTGTTGATTTGTTCAAGGATTGTCAAGTAGAATTGTAATTGGATCCTAGCATAGGATATTTTATTGTAATGCAATAATGTTGAATATCCACTGAATATGTTCTAGGTTGCTTTTTATAATATAAGCACCATTTATAGGCTGTTTCTCCCTTTACACAAAATTCCACAAGGGAAAGAGATCATTAGTTCATAAAAAGAAAAAAACTACACAAACAACAAATGAACAGTTCAAGAGATAGAAACCACAAACACAACACAATTATAGCAAAGACCAAAAAAACCCCTAAGGGGAGCGAACAAAATCCATAGACCAATACTTATAAATGAATTCCCAAATTCCTCCATGAGGAATTTGAAAACATCCTTCTTTTCTTGGTTGGAGCTAGGATCGGTGTCTGGGTCATTTTTCTTGATTTCCTCCTGCAGCACAAATGTGAGAGTAACGATAGGGTGATGAATCACCTTGATGGTGAAGCAAGGTTCAATTTTCTTTCCAAAGTGTTGACATGGGCTAGCAGAGCCTCGTAAACATCATCAATGCCATGGCCAAGCATGCTAGCCTCTTCCTTCCCCAAATGATGATTGGAGGATTTTGGGGTGGAGTCCTCCAAAATTATCCTATTAAGCTCTAAGAAGCGACTCAAGCCATCAACGTAGTCATCCGCATCTTCAACGGTGTTATTCTTTTTGTCCTCTTGTTTGTTACCCTATTTAGAATTGCTTGAGATGTCATCAATTAAGGCCTCATGTTTTTGTTTATCCATTATATTAGATCTCCTCACACTTGTCAATTCCACACTAGTTTCCAGTTCAATGGAAATCGTGATATCCTCCTCACTAAAGACTTTGGTATCAACATCCCCATCCTCATTCTCTAAAACAGAAAAGGAGATAGATTTTTTCTTCTTCACATAAGGGTTAGACTTGCCCACATGTTTTCCAGCTCACACAAACCGATTGTGATATTTCTCTGAGTCTACACAGGGTTACTTTTTTTCTTTTTACCTGATTTTTTGGGGTTGGTATCAAGGGTAGATTGGTTAGTAGGGAGGCTGAGTTTGTGCTTGGACCCAAAAGCAATAGTGGAGGGTTTTTTGGGGGTTTCATCGAGGGGCTCAAGCTCATCACTAACTAGGGTTGCACGTATGGGATTCAGGGGACACAACACAAGGTGAAAGAGATATAGTCTTAGGATTAACCCTTGGTGCAAAGGAAAAATTAGTTTATCCGTGTTTCTAGAGGTGAGCTCAACAATTTCCTTCACCAAAGCTTTCAAGGACAAAAGGAGGAAAAATGGGAAGCTTATGAGAAGATGGTGCCTAAAGTGGTTGAGAAGGGGCAAGTGATAGTAATAGTAACACTTAAATCTACCTTCAAGAGTTGTATATTTCATGAGCACAAGACAAACCTAGTCCCATGGCGATGGGAGTTTGCTTCTATCGTATCCCACATGAAGCTTGGTGGGTTGCTCATTTTCTTTGAAGAATTGTTGTGTTATTTGTATCTTAGACCTTGGTATGCTTCTTTAGATTTTTCCCATTGCAAGAGAGCTTGGTTGCCTTAGAAATCACCTCCTCACTGACTTCAAAGGAGATAACCCTCAATTTCACCTAGCGATCACACTAGCTATTAGCAAATTGGACAAATAGGTTTTCATTGTAGCCTTTAAGCTTTCCATGAGAGGGGCCAGCCCAGCCTCAACACATATATGCCAAACCAAAGCATCATGGAAAAATTCCTCGCAAGAACTCGACTCGATTATAACCCTATCACCACCCATAATCTTTAGCAGAGTAATACACAGAAAACAATAAGGAGTGTAGAAAATAAAGGTTTTGAAAATGCTCAAAAAGGATAAGCAAGACGATAACTCTTCCAAAGAAAGCCATCAAGAAATGAACTTCGTACAACTCTAGGTTAAGATGAGGATATCTTCCCATGTACAATCAGTCTTTTCCAAAGGCCCAAAGTTGGCAGAAAAAGATTGGAGGAAGATAGAGGACATTGTGACTAGAAATTTAGTAATTATGGACCTGTAAGTCATAATTATGGTGCAATAATACATTTTTAGTTTTAAAGGATGACTTATCAAATCACCCTTTCACCAACTCATATTAATAAAAGTATCATTAATGTAAGGATGAGTAGCCTTGTGCAAGCCATAAAACTATATTTATTTTTTTCATAAGTGGTTTCAAACCTTTTGAGCAACAAGTATAGGTCGAACCTCGCCACAAGAGTCAACATGTTCATATTTATCTTAGAAAATCTATTCCACCTCTATCTTAGTTAATAAATTCATCACTCATCATTAAGAATATGGGTTTTTTGATCTTCAAGGATCAACCCTTCCACTATATTAAGAAAAGTAGAAAGGTTTCTCCAACACCCGATAGAGATCCAAGGTGTCCCAACATTGGCCAATGCATCAACCACCTTATTACCTTCTTTGAAGATATACAAGAACTTTTTTCCTCCAAATTTATTGAGCATGTGATGAATATCCACCATGACATCATTAACAATCCAACCTCCAATTTTTTTTATCTTTGATAGCATCAACCACAGTTTTAGAATTGCCTTCAACATGAAGATACTTTATCCCTATAGATAGAGAAAATTAGATACCATCAATGAACACCCTTTCTTTCATTGTCATAGAAGATTGTGCACCTATCCCTCCAGCATAGCCAACTAAAACCTTTCCTTCAAGATCTTTGATAACATCTCCAATACTAGCGGGACTAGGATTTCCTTTTGCAGCCCCATCAAAGTTGAGCTTGTGCCAACCTTGTAGAGGAGGCCTCCATTTAGTATTAAGCCTTGCCAATACTTTAGAGTTATGATAGGAATTGAGGTTTAGAGGAAGATTCCAATTACAAGCAATATTGATCTCCAAAGCAGTGGGCGGTTTGCTCAGAGGTTTCCAATAAAAAAGGGATATGTTTTCAGTAAGAAGCTTGGAACAAACACTAAAAACTTCCTTGGGGCTCTTTTCCACATTATGAAAAATCATGTTGTTTCTTTCCTTCCATATGCACCAGCAGATAAAGGGGGAAACTTGTTGCCAAATAGTTTTAGGTAAGGGATGAGAATAAGGACTGACCTAATTTTCCACAAAGCTTTTGATATTCTCATTCATGGTCCAAGGGACCCCAAATTTTTGGAGAGAAACCTCAACAGCAAAGGGGCAATAGAGTAATAGGTGAGGAACAAACTCCTCATCCATCTTGCAAAGCATGCATCTATTAGGGATTTGGAATCCCCTTTTCCTTAGGTTATCCTAGGTGAGGATATTGTTGTGGGTCATAGTCCACCAAAAGAAATTTATTTTTTGAATAAGATGTTTGTTCCAAATCTATTTCCAAAATCTACCACAAGTTCCCTACATCGACAATAGTTTGTAAGTTGATTTAACAGTTAGGTTTCCTTTACTTTCCCAAGTCCAAAAAAAGTCATTTTCTTGAAAGGATATGGGAATTCTTGTTAAGGAGAGAGTTTCTTGAAGTAACCTAGTTGGATGACTTAATTCATGAGAGTTATGACAATAGTTCATCAAGAATTTCCACCTTTGAGTGTCTTATCAACCATAAATGTAGTCCTCAACATACCTACCAAAGTAGCATGTGGTAGGGCCCAACAAATCCTTAAAATCAGATTGGTTGAGAGGTGGCCCGAGTAACCAGGGATCATCCCAGAACTTAATTTTGTAGTCATTTCCAATTTTTCATCTCAAGCCAGTCTGCAGTAGTTGTTTGACTTTATTGATATTGTTCCAAATTAAGGGATCGCGGGGGTTACCTTTGGTGAAAAGGCTCCTGATCAAGGGAGTATTATTGAGGTATTTGGCATTTAGAATAGTGCACCAATCCTTCTTATTTCTCAATAGATCCCATCCAACCTTAGCAAGGATTTCTTTGTTAGTAGCTTGGATTTTTCTAATACCAAGCCCACCACTGGATTTGGGTAGACAAATAGTATTCCAACTTAACAAGGCCAACTTTTTGTTCTCCTCAGTACCTGGCTAGAGAAAGTTCCTTTGGATTCTTTCCAGTTTCTCAGCTATATATCTTGGGATTTTGAATAGGGTTAGGAAGTACATCGGGATCCCTTAAGGAGAAGCAGTCAAGAGTTGTAACTTACCAACATGACTCAATATGGATTCTTTCCACCCACCCAATTTTCTCTGCATTCTTTCCAACACCGAAATTCAAAATTTGGGGGTAACTTCCTTAGCAACTAGAGGAAGACCAAGATACATAGTAGGAAGAGGGGCACTCTCATAGCCCAGGATAGTAGTCTCTTTATTTTGAAGGTTTTGAGAGGTGTTAAAGAAGTAAATCATGCTTTTATTGTAGTTTATACATTGACTAGAGCTATAAGCATAATTACTGAGGCAACACTTCCATTTCCTAGCTTCCACAACTAAGGCTTTCCCAAAGAGGATGGTGTCATTGACAAATTGTTGTATAGCTGAAGGGTTCAAGGAGGTAGCAGGTTTAACACCCTTGATAGTACCTTCATTTAGAAGTTTAGAAATATTACAGCTTAACATCAACAACCATAATGAAAAGATAAGGAGGTAGGGGGTCGCCTTGTCATGTCCCTTTACCAGCACTGAAGAAACCATAGGGCACCCCATTAACAAGAACATAGCACTTGATAGTGAAAATGCATTCATTAATGAGGTTTAAAACTGGCTGATTGAAACCAAACTTAGCAAGGACTTTGAGAAGAAACTTTCAAAAGACTTTATGATATTCTTTAGATCTATGTCAAGTTTAAAGGCCATAGTAGCATTGTTACATTTTTCCATAGAATGGAGAATTTCATGAGTGGAGATGGCAACATCCAGAATTTGGCAATCAGGGAAAAAGCCTTTTTTTCATGGGCTAATAATTTTCTCTAGGGGGGGTTTCAGTCTATTGACAAGGATTTTGGAGAAAATTTTATAGATGTTATTGCATAAACTGATGGGCCTGAAATCAACCATAGTGTTAGCTCTCAAAAACACAGGTTGAATGCCTCAAGGAATTGCCAATCCCTTGATACGCTTTAGGGTAACAAACAAGGTCGAAAGAGTTCAACCTTCTACTCTTTAGGTGCTGCAAAACCTAGGCAGGTGTACCTCTCTTGAACAATGCAAGCTTAACTTGTGATTATCTTCTTAAAACCATTTGTTCACAAAGGAAATGGGAGGTGAACAAAATGAAATCCAACTTGAAAATAGTAACAATATTCTGATCTGAATCCTAAAGTGAATGCTTGACTAATAAATGTAAAGAAAACTGAATAAGTTCAAATAATAAAGTGCAAAGACTAGTGCCTTATTGGGTATGCGGAATCAAATGAGATCAAGATGAGCAACACTTCTCTGAGAAAATTCAAATTATCTGGCATATATTATGTTTACAACTTGTATAAATATGCAAGAATGTGATTACTAAGTTCTACTTGAATAATCCAATTGAATCTCACTAATTACTGTGATTAACTGAAAGGATTTAAGTCTTCACTTGAAAAATCCAATCAATCGATCACACAAGTACAACAAATGTGCACTGATAAATTGAATACAAACTTGTCATATCAATTTAAACAATAAGAAAGAATCCATCTTGGAGACAACTTAGCAATTCTTTTATTAAATTCAACAGATAACTGATACCAGACATGTGCAGCAACATCAATTGACATTCATAAATATCTCCATCTTAGAGCATGCATCATAGCCTCTAATTTGATAAATTTACTGTTCTATATCCATACTATTTGCCTATTGTATCAAAATAATTCATCACTGGTAAATTCGTCCCTTTTACAATTGCCAAAATGCCTATTTATACACAAGCATTTGAAGAAAATATAAGATTGAAATCACATGTCATCCCAGCACAAAATTCAGGCTCCAATCGAGCTGGCAAGCAACGGTCATCCAAGCAGATACATGTCGGCCATGATGTTTAAAATTATGTTATTCACCAGTGTATAGTCGGCAAGACATAGCGCATCATCCTGCTGAAGGAAATTCAAACGCTAACATCCCGTGTGCTTATTCACCTTCGCTGTATCTCATCTGGGTTGGGGAAATGTCACGCAGATTGCATTATGTTATGTTGAAAGCCCCGTGGTTTAAACCTATCGCCATGACATAAGAGAATCTCACACCGATGTGCACAATTCATTTTAATCATTATCGCTGTGACCACACGATCTCGGAGAGACGTCTCATAGATTAGGCCTTGCTTCACCGAAGATCTTCATTCATTTTGAGTCACTGTGATACTCCAATTGTTATGCCGATAAATTGACCTCCGCTTCCATTCGACGAGACCCTGGGCACCTCACCAAGACCACACATCAAAACAAAAAATCACAACGAGCAATACCTTTTGTTACATTCATCATCGCCAAGACCATTAGATTTTCTCACCGAAAAGAAACCTCATCGAGCTATTGGCAAGACAAAACAATTCTTACGCTGAAAACCATTCTCCACTCACTTTCGCCAAGACAATACAGTATCGGGGAGAGGTCATATAGAGTGCCCACGTTATACCGAAAGCACGCAACCACCCATGAGTGTCGCTGTGACCTTATGTATCTCCCATCGATGAGTGCTCATCATGCCATGTATGTCACTGTAACCCCCATTTGTCAGGGAGACCTCCTGTAGACTTCAATGTTTCACTAAAAGGCTTCAATCATCCCTACGTCACCAAGACAAAAGAAAACATTTGTCGAAAAGCACCCTCGTTCCCTGTCGGCAAGACCCAACCCCTTTGCTATGACCCCCGCCGAAGCCACCATAGTCTTACCGAAAGTTCCTCAAAGCAAATTCATGTGTAAGGTTAGAGAGACCGAAGGTCACTTGCCAAGACCTTACAACGATAGCCTTAACTCCTCCCGATATGCATCCCATACTCGTCAGTCAGCGTGACAAAATGAAATCGCCAAGACACTGCGCCGATACCGCCAAGCTCACACCGATGGACCATCATGCACATAGTCGGGGAGACATGCTGAATTCGGTAAGACGCCACCCCGACAGCCAAAACACATGTTGATATCCAACCACAGATGAAATCTCCAATCGCCGTGACAATGAGAAATTCCTGCCAACCACCTGCAGCAAACAAATGTTAACATAGAAGTAACATGGGTCGGAGAGACAATGGGAGACCTATGCCGATATAGACAAAAATGTGGAAAACGCATAGATAGATGATTTAGGGGACAAATATGAGCCAAAATGCAAGTAAACGTATCATCAAATGAAGGAAATATGTATAAGGAAGGACTCATATGGGGACTCAGGGGGCATGAAAAATATGCAAAAATCATCAGATTTTAATAGTTCCAACACATAGTTTGTGGGTCACCATTTTTGGAGATCAAAGTTATAAAAGTGTGGTTCAATTGTTTTAAAAGTTTTCCAAACTTGAAAAAGTCTTTAGTAGCAAGGAACACATCTCTCGCAACATCCCAAAATTCTTGAAAGAAGGTTGATGGGAAGCCATTGGGCCTAGGGGATTTGAAAGCCTCATGCTAAAAACAACAGATTTGACTTCATTGGGAGTGAAATGCCTAGGAATAGAAGCATTATCAATATTAGTTAAAATGAAAGGGGTGTTGTCCAACAATTGATCCTACAAGGCAGTAGTGAGATTGATAGCAGGCACCAAGAAAGATTGTTGAAAGTAGGTAGAGACCATATTCACAATCTGAGCTGAGATAGTACCTTCAATCCCAAGGTTATCTTTGAGTTTCTTTATCTGATTTGTTTTCTTGTGTTTAAGAGCTAAAATATAGAAGAAATTGGAATTGTAGTCCCCTTCTTTTAACCATTGTATTTTGGACTTTTGTTTCCAAAATAATTCTTCTTTTTTAAGAACATTAGACCAATCAATACAGTAATCCTTCTCAAGTTGGCAAGTTTGAGCACTAACATTACCATCTACCATTCTGACTTGGATATATTTGAGGTTAGTCGTCAGGTCTCTCTTCTAGTGAAAAACATCACCAAATACCCACTTGTTCTAGCATTTAACCATATTTTTGATATTTTTGAGCTTTTGAGAGACACGATGCATAGGAGATACATGAATGGAATATTCCACCAAGTGGAATTTTTTTCCTTGAAGTCTAGGTGAGAGCTCCACATTATCTCATATTTGAAAGGGAAAGGACCTGTAGCATAGTTATCTTCGCAACTTAGCAGAAGAGGGTTATGGTCAAAAATTTTATGTGGAAGAGCCAACAAGTTGGAGTTATGGAGGGCTACCCAGTTGGGGGAGATCAGGAAATGGTCAATTCTAACCTGTATTAGATTTTCCCCAAGCCTTCTATTAATCCAAGTGAAGGGTTGACCTTGAAGTTCCATATCAATAAGCCTGATAGTATTCAAAAGGTTTTTCATGTCAGCCATACTATCAGTGCAATCAATCAACCCTCCACACTTCTCAGAAGGGTAGAGGGGGAGTTGAAGTCCCTTGCCATCATCCATCATGCCTCTTTATTGCCAAAAATCCAATCAAAAAGTTCAATCCAAAGGCTTTTCCTAGCATTCCTCATATTAGGGCATAGATATTAATGAATATCCAAGATAACCTAGCATTAGAGAATTGGACACCTAAGTTGTGCTTGGTTTGGAATAGTTCAAAGCCACACAACCTATGTGGATTTCACATAACAACAAGACCCCCTGAGGCACAAGAGGCATCATTGATTAGGAAGTGAGCATTGGGCTAGAAATTCTTAGAAATCATTTCAAAGTTTTTTTTTTCATCTTAACTTCTTGTAATAAGAGAATGTCAATCTTGTGCTCACAAATATAGTTTTTTAGAGCCAACTGCTTGTGTGGGCTATTGAGCCCTCTTATGTTCCAACAGAGGAACTTCATTTAGAAATATTTTTTGAGGATACTTCCAACGTCCTCTATTTTCCAATGGCAATATCCTTAGTCACTTCCCTATTCTTGGTTTACCTTTGGGAAGGTCTACTTGCTTGGGTCTCAACCCCCACATTGGCCTTCTTTTGTTTACCTTTTTTCTTGGGTGCTAACCATTCATCAACTCTATTTTGTTGGTTGTTAGTCTGAGGGCCTTTTGTTGTTTCTATCAGCATGGTTCTAACATAGTCAGTTGGGGACTTATCACATATATTTTGATTAGATATTTCCCCATCTTCCAAGTCCTTTACTTATAAAAGTAGTATTAATCCTTCTTAGTAACATATCATTAGAAGGTTGCAAACATTGAGAAACCAATGGAGTGGCTCTTCCAAAGTGGGAATCTGAGCATCCTTACTATCCAAGGTAACAAAACTAAGAGAGCCCATAATATGGATATTATTCAAAGATAGATCTTCATTTGGTTAGTCCACAAAAGACATAGGTCTGTTAGGAACAACCAGAGGAACTACCAAGCCTTGACCTCCCTTGGGCCCAACTTTGGGATGGGTCTTTAGGATATTTAAAATATCATCTTTGAAGGTGTATTTATATGTGAGATCCCCCTGAGGAATGACAGGCTCTTTGGGTTTTTGTTGGCTTCTAACCGAGGATTTACAATCAGAGATGAGGTGACCAGGTTTGGAGCATTTTTGACAATAAACAATTGCATTCTCATAGAAAACTTGTTGAGACCATATCCCAAACTTAGACCTCATAGTCATAGAGATAGGCAGAGTTTTATTAATATCTATATCGACACAAAAATGGTCAAAAACTAAACTATACCTCATTTTGGTAATGATGTTTGTAGTTATGAAGTGGTCAATCAAGTCTCCAATGCATTGGAAAACCAATTCATCCTAGTATTCAAGCAGAAAGCTAGGTAGATGAATCCAAATAGGGGAAAATTTGTTGAGATCCATAGCAGGTTCGAAGCCATGCTTCCAATGGCAAAGAGATATGCTATGTTTACCATACACCCAAGGACCAAAGGAGAGTGTCAAACGTAGATCCTCATGTGAAGTGAAATTGAAAAGAAATAACCCTCCAGCCATGGCACTAACATCCATACTGCCTTTCAGTCGCCATTGAGATTTTGTCCAATAACGAACCATATTGATGGTCGATCGGAAAGAGAAAAATTTTCCCACTAAATTGTTTTCCATCGACAAAATAATTAGCCAATAGGCTATATATTGTATGAGCTTTGTGCCTAAACCTGTCTCACACTCCAAACTAGGTTGTTTGACCTCTTTCATCTAACAGGGAAACCAAGTTGTTTGTCAAAAAAAGTAATAATCTAATAAATATCTTTGCTATGATAAATGATGAAATCTATAATATCTTTTTGCAATAAATGCATATAAATTTACAATATCTTCACTACAATAATTGAGGATGGGGAGCTATTGATCAATTTGGAAGTAATCGAGGATGGGAAGCTATTGATTGATTGGATTGTGGCAAAGCCACAAAATTGTGCTAGATTTAGACCTCCATCATTCACACGTAGAGCTTATCGACTCCCAAAACACCATTCGCGACACCACACCAGAGATGCGGAGCACTCATGGGATGACCAACAATAAATCAGAGGCATCTCATCTTGTCTCATGAGGTGCCACCTTTGGGTGCCAAACTTGGTCAATATCGACCTGGACTAAATCGCCTCCAACCTGCAAGTGCAACAGATTTAGAAATGGAGAGAATCTTGTGATAGTTGACACATGCACATGTTTCTGAAAGAAGAGAGATTCGTCAAAAAAGGAGAGGATGTTTGTAGATTAAAGAGGATGATTTCTGGTTGAAGATGGACGCCATCATGTTGGTTTTGTTTTACCTCAAAGTCATATCTGGAGCCACTGTGCAACCTTGAAAATGTGTAATTTACTATGTAGATAATTGTTGGTTGAAGAGGGATGCCATCATGCTAGTCTTGTTTTTCCTGAGCACTATATTTGGAGCCACAATATGCAGGCCTGAAAAACTGTATTTTACTCTAAAATTATTAACATTTCTTAGTTTTTTAAAGTTGAAAGCTTTAAACTATTTTTTTCTTTTTTAAATTGTGCCTTTATAATTTCTCCAATTCTAATTTTATTAGTAGGAGCAAGTGATTGGCATAAAACAAAACAGTATCCGCTTTATATCAAGCACTCAATTTAGACATTAGAGTTTATGTAGCATAGAATTACAATGTTCACAAGCTCAACACCACAAGCTTTGTCATGGGCTTTAAAATTACCTACCAAATAAAGGAAACGGTCATATCATTCTCTCCTCGATATTAGAGATGATTGATTTTTTCCACCACTTTTATAGTCCAACAATACCTCTTTCACCATAGAGTTCATTTCAACAGGAACCCTGAATATTGGCAACAACTAAAACCAAATTTTCCAATGAGGAATAGAGACCACAAATATCACACCTCTAAACTTGTACATCACAAGCTCGACTAATAGATATTATCTATATTGAATTGGGGATTGCTAAGAATTGCTTGTGGATAATCAAACACCATTAGTTCACATGCAAAATGGACTTTTTTGTAAACACAACACAAACAGCTAACACATCTATTTTATGTCAAATGTTAATTGAATATTGTTTCTAATGTTTTTTGTTTTTCACTCCTACAAATCAAGATTCATCACATAGGGGAAAATGGTGTTATATTTTTCTACCGGTGTAACCCTTGCACCCCTTTTGGCGCAAGTGCTAGTCCTATCAATAGTAGAGTCTGTGAGAGAGATTTTGAAATCATCAGACAACAATGATCACCTTCAGCAGAAGAAGAGGGAATTTGAGGAGAGTTGAGAAGCACATTCTTCTAAACCATGGGCCCCATGAGGGTAGGAATCACAAGCGCCCCAACAATACCCTCAAAAGGAGGAGGGACTCCTGAGGAAAGTGGAGAATCATGTGTGGGGTGCAAAGTAGAGTTGGGAAGGGACAAGGGAGGGGGACTATGGGGTACCCCCAAGGGAACATCCACCATGCACACAAAGAGTTCAAAGTTTCCAAACCAAATATAATTTAGGTGTCCAATTATCTAATGATGGGTTATCTTGGATATTCATTAATATCTATGCCCCTAATGTGAGGAATGTGAGGAAAAGCCTCTAGCTTGAACTTTGTGATTGGATTTTGGGAAATAAAGAGGCATGATGGATGATTGCGAGGGACTTCAACTCCCCCCTCTACCCTTTCTGAGAAGTGTGGAGGGTTGATTGATTACACTGACAGTATGGCTGACATGGTTGACCTTTTAAATACTACCTAGATTATTGATATGGACCTTCAAGGTCAACCCTTCACCTGGACTTGAGATATAAAGTAGTTAGAAATGAGAAAGGTTTGTCCCATGACAAACCAAATTATCAAAAGCAAGAAAGAATTCCTAAGTTGTCTAATCAACCTTGTAAAACCACTTTGCATAATGGTAAACTAGTTCAAGGTAACCAAAAAGGGAAATCCAATAGATAAACTCGTGATCCTTTAAGAAGAACTAATTCAAATCTTAAAGAATACAATCCTTAGTGTATGGCTTTCCAGTTACCTCTTTCTCCCAGACAATGCATGGTTGCATAGTATTTTGAAGATCCATCTAACCATTATGATGATTGTGAAAATGTCCATGATGAAAATCATGATATTAATATGATGTCAACTATATTATCCTCTCCAAATGAAGAATACTCTTCTTTTGATGAAGGGTGTGTTCATAGATATTCATGATAGAAGATATCAATAGTGTGAGTACCATATGTATTGTTGCAAGGTGTGTGCCCTTGGTCTCCTTGTGTTGTGCAGCACAGCGCTTGGGTTTGTGGCATGGCTTAACTGCCTCCTATGGATTCATTAACTCTAGCGGTTGTATCGGGCATTAACAAGTTGATCTTTTGGTACAATGACAATTGTTTATGCAACAATTGGTATCATAGCCTGGGTCATGGGTTCGAACCTCTTGCTTACATTGGGGGGATTGTTGCAAGGTGTGTTCCCTTGGTCTCCTTGTGTTGTGCAGCACAAGACTTGGGTTCATGGCATGGCTTAACCACCTCTCGTGGATTCATTAACTCTAATTATTATATCAGGCATTAATAGGTCGATCTTTTAGTGCAATGGCATCTGTCTATGCAATAATGTGATCGAGTTGGAAATAGCCCTAGAAGCTGATAGAGTTGGATCGTTCTGAATTCTTGCTCTGAATTTTGAACTCTTTGTGTGCATGGTGGATGTTTCCTTTGTTGTTTAGAAGATATTTACAAGATTATATGACTTATTACCCATGATTCAAGGCACCAAGCTAAGAAATTAGGATTGTTATAGGTCCATGATAGTTTAAAATGAGAAATATCAATGTATCTTTGAGTTATTTTAATTATTTGGTGTTCTCATGGTTAGGAATTTAAATTTTACAAGGAATTTAGCCAATTATTGTATCAATTTTACAAGTCCTTGTCTAAAAGTATGAGAACTTATCTGCTAGTCTAAGATCCTATGTAATTGTCAATTATTTTTGGATATTGTTAAGAGGTAAACCCGCCTAGGTTTTGTAGAGCCTAAAGTGCAAAAGGATGTTGAAACTCTTGTTTTTTGGCCATATTCCTATAATTCTTGAGCATTAGAGGTGGATTTTCTCTAGAGAATCATAGACATTAATTGGAGGAACCAACAATACCTTCAACTATATTAGATTAAATTTTATGTATAAGATATTGTGTGGGATGGTGTGTCTTTCCCATGTAAATGAGGAAAATAATAAATTAAAATATACTTTAGGACTTCACAACTTACAAACTAACCATTAGTCATGTGTAGAATCACTGATATAAATAATAATGTTAATCAAGAATTAGATTTATCTTAAAAAAATAAGATTTGATATGTGTTATAAGAAGTATTCATCTTCTCATAGAAAAATTATGTTCTAATTATGATGGTGATTAATTGTGTCACATAAAATCTTTTTTTTACTTGGAATGTTTTCACACAATGAATAATTATGTTTACTTATAACTGAACTAGTGTTGAAAGAATAACAAATGTATTATAGGAAGAATGCATCATTATTATACAAAATGGATATCTTAACAAGTGGATGATTCCCTTATTGTGTTAGTTACTTTATCTCTCCCACACCTTATCACCTTGAAATTATAGGTAGTTGAATGTTATCATTGCATTGGGAAACAAATGCAAGTATGTTAGTATCTCACTCTTTCTCTTATCCATATATTTGATAATGAGATAAATGAGTAGCTAATGTGAATTGAGTCGTACATGGTAAAACACAAGTCACCCTTGAATAATTAAATGTTATTTTAGTTCTATACTTGCATTTGGAAATTTATATTGATGAATTGATCTTATTCTATGAAATGATTTAGGTAGGTTGTAAAAAGGGTATATTAATATGTATATGCTTATATATTCCTTCATCATCTTACATTATTTTTGGAAGGTTAAAATTTTAAATTATTACGTTTTAATTCTCAAAGGGATAAAGAAGGCAATATTTGTATGGGTAATTGTATGAAATGATATATATTTTACTTATTTTTGTTCTCATATCTCATTGGGAAGGTTAGATTTAGTAAATTATCATTTGTTAATTTCTTGGGAAAAAATTAATAAAGGGGTAAATATATTATATCTTCCTTACATGCTTTCACATTTAAGGATTAATGAATATTGACGAATATATATTACTAATGGAGTTACTTAGAATTAGATGATTTCATGAATGCATCACATTTCCTAAGGCTACTTTTTTGTTACCAATGGATGGATTCACTCATGGTTTTAATTTTTTCTTTATGTACACTCACTAACATGTTACTCCATGTGGCCTTGTGCATAGTAATGACACCTATTATGTGTGTTGCAATATTATTGTGTATTATGCATTGATTTAGAAAATTTTTGGCTAGATTTTTCTTGAGTTTTATCTATGGTTAAAATGGGTGTTATAGTGTGAGGTGTGTACTATTGTCCTCATTCAAATTTGAAAAAGTGACTTTCCAATCCATTGATTCTCTAATCCTTACCATGTTTTTAATGGTCATTTGTCTTGAAACTTAGTATAAATCTAGTTTAGTCTCCATTTGAAAGGTTAGAAGAAAATAAAAGGCTTCAAGAATTTAAACTCTTTCAAGGATTCACAAGTTATTAATAGAATTTCCATTAGAGTGTGTGGTGGTAATTAATACTTATGTGGACTACAATTTTATGATTATATAGCTCCACCCAAGCTATTATTCTCTCACAATCCTTATCCTTGTGCATTTCTCATTCTTTGATATCCTTTCCCCTTTATAATTCATAGATCCATATTTCTCATCTCTCTCTTAGAGCCATATCCCAAAATTATTGTATAATCTTTTATTATTCAAATATAAAATTTCTTTAATATATTTTCCCTCTCCAATGCTTCTATTTTTTTATCTCCATCTCATTATTTTTCATTCATCACTAGACACACTACATTTGTGTATTTCATACACTTGAGTTCAAATTTCATCACTTAAACTTTTCACATGCCACATCCACACCATCACTAGCTATGCGCACACTCATATTTTTGTAGTGATATTATTGAGGTTTAAATACATCACCTAGAGGAATAGTTGAGGTGGTATCCTTGAAAGGATACCCTTTTCTCCCTCTTCCCAAACTTTATCTCAAGATATATGTGATTTTTAGCTAGAAATGTAGATTGTACAAGAAAGAGAGGAATAAAAAAATTAATACAAGCATTCTCATTAAATTTGAAGAATTTAGACATTAGGATACCGACACCCAACATTGTCGATGGTATTACACCAATACCTTAGATGTTCATTAGCATCCCTAACTTGGATCAATACCCAATACTACCATGTAGCAGCACACAAAAATCAAATTTCTCTAGATTTGAATTGAAAATATCACACCATTTTCTCTTCCTCTTGAGTCCATGTATGGAATTAGATATTTCCAATTCTATTTCTACCTACTCTATTTTATCATTTCTTTGATGCAGCATAAAAAGTTTACATTTATCACTTCTCAACTCCTATAAATATTAGCTTAGATCAAAATATAATATTTATATTATGTACTTCCATTTTCTAGAACTTATTTATGTTTAGAAGGCACAAAAGAAAGTGAATTAAACTATCTCTAGGTTAAACACTTAGTGGGGGTTAATTTTGTTCTTCCACCATTCCCACAAAAGGGCTTGTATCAAAATAGACTTCATTACTAACATTAATCACTAAATACAGATTCAAGCATGATTTAAGTTGGGACTCTTCACTTTGTATAGAAGGTGACATATTCCTAATACTATTTTATGTGTCAATATCTTGGTCAAAAGATTAGATTATTATCCTCTTATGCCATGTCTAACCTCTAAGCCTATTATTGAGGCCTTGATGCTCTTTTTTAAGGATGGATTGGAACACCATATGAGGAAAGAAAACCCTACTTCAAACTTGTCAAACCTAGTGAGTTAGCACCTTCAAACAAGACCCAACAATATGTTTATATGTTATCAATCCCATGTGCATTGGTTTAATCCAATGGGTCATAAGATGTGAAAAATAATCCTATGCTATTTTCATAAAAATTTACATCATTTTACAAGATTGATTTTTTTACAAAAATGAAATTAGGTCAAAAAGCTATCATATTGTCTTTGAACGTTCACTTATCTTAATACATGAATCTACTCTATCTACTTGAGCTATAATATGTCCTCGCTTATACACCATGATAATTGATGACTCCTTAAATGAACACATTTATAACATAATTTTTGTAAGGAAGCTAAGGTAGTGGGACAACTTCCTACACTAATCTTGAGAGGAGAATAATTCAAAAAATTTATAGATCTATAAAAGTTACAAAAACGTAAACAGAAATAAACATAAATATCATGCATACCACAACACAATGATTTACGTGGGGAAAACCCTTTCAGGAGAAAAACCCCACACTCCAAAAGCCGCCCAATATATTATTCAGTAACTCACAAATATTACAATATACTTGTAGAGCAAGCTTCTCATAGGAGTATCACCACTCAGAGATCAAGAGACAACACGACCACTATTAGACTCTCATAAATCATCACCGTCTCTTTGTACCATAGTTGTAATACAACGCCCTCATAAAATAGAGTTCCATTCTAGGACAAGAAAGGCCAACAAAATATCTACCATTAGATCTAAAACCTAATAATGAACGGTCCAAATTTACAATATATCCTTAATGTATGTCGTCCATTCTAGAAGTTTCCTGAAAAAGTTAACACGCTCACATTTCACTTCGTGATGCCATTGTATACACCTATCGGTATAACTAGGAAACATATATATAAATATATATACATCCTATCAACAATAAACCACATATAATTGCAAGGTTGAGACACATTTTCCCAACAATTTTACTATTCTTTCCTCCATCATTTTACCTTATTTCACCATCCATCCTTCCATGTGTATGCCATAATGGTTATGTTATGATGGTTTTATTTCTAAGAATTATTTATGGAATTTAATAAGCTTTGATAGGAATTAATACGAATTCAAAGTCTACTCAATAAGTGTTTCCATAAATAATCATGTGCTTAAAGTTTTTTTGTTTCAATTGGTATAGAAAAGGTGATCATAAGGCAAGTTCATGCATCCAAAATGAGGTGTTTGGTTTGAGCCTTGTCTGGCATTGTAATTGTAACTTTTAGATTATAATTATAATTGTAACTTGTTTCAAGTAGAAAAATCATTATATAACATGTTACATTACACTAAATAGTTTTATGGTTGTAATTGTGTGTAAATTACAATCATACCTAATAGTATCTAAAGTTTAAAATAAGTGATATATTATTATCAAATCATATAAATGGAAGGAAATTCAATTTAGTAAAAAATGTCTTTGTTTTCTAATTAAATGATTCCTACTAGACTACTCTAGGATTAATCTAGTTTTAAATGAAATTTATTTTCTAATTTTCAATTCAAAATGAATAAAACAGCTCTACAAATCCAAAAAATGTTTAAACTTGGGAAAGAAATTTTTTCACCAAGCTAAAGCATGAAAGAGGCTAATAAAATGATATTTTATAACAACTAGAATATGAATTTATAGAAAACAATTTCAAAAAAGAAAACAGCATAGAAAATGGAACCTAGTGCTAGAGGATAGAGAACCCTATCCAGGATGTCAGTGCCTTAGACAAACATTTATATAAATGTATATTGTAGTTTTTATTGCCCCCAAAATATTAATAAACTTCCAAAAAAACTTTGTTTCAATATAATTTCTTACCCAATCCACATAAATATAAATAGGAACATACTAGTAGTATTCTAGGTGACAAAAACAAGGCCCCTGCTGAATCATTTTAGGAATAAGGTGATTATTAGCTTCCCTTTTTATTTTCTATCTTCTTTAGAGGTGTCAGTTAAAGAATCTCTAGACATGACGACCAAAAATCTTGACAGGCCTCCCATCCCACTCCACCAGGGGCTTACCCTTAGGCTTTATCATTTTCACCTAGATCTATGTCCTCCCAAGCCCATTAGGGACTTCCTTGTTGAGGAACTCCCATTTGAAACTTCACATTTGGAGAAACCTTTGAACCTCCTTATTGAGAAGTTTGCAATGCCTCTTCCTAAAGGGAATTTGATTTTTTCTTCCTAGAATGTCAACCCTGAGATGAAGTCCAAACCTCCTAACCTATAACTCAAGACCTCAAAAACCCTCAAAACTTTGAACCAAAAAGTTATTTTTGTTAGTCTCTATGAACTTAAAAACAACCCCTCCAAAGGTCCTAGAAAAAGGACTATCTCTTAACCAAAAAAACCTAGCAACAAGAAGAAGAAAAAGCCCTCGGCTAAATTCTATGTGGAAGAGACTAGTTCTAATGATGACGAGGACAAGGAAAAGAACAAGGCTATTGGAAAGGAAAATAGAAAAAGAGATCCAGATTCTACTAAGGTGGCCAAATTCCCTAACCTTAGTGCCTGAAGGTCACATAGACTAGTGGGTCAGCCTATTCCCAACCCCATTGTGGATGAAATTTCTAGTGATGAGACTGAGGAAGATAAGAAGGAAGAGGACTATAGCAATAAAGAGGAAAAGGATGAGGATGCTAAGGTGGAGACTAATGGTCCAATTTTATTCCCTTAATTTAATGGCATGCTCTTTGATGAGGAGGACTCTACCCTTCTTGAGGAACCCAAAGAGGACATTGCTCTAAGTGTGTGAAGAAAACCCATAATTACTCTACCATATTGGCTTGGATTGAAAGCTTGGAAAGAAAATTAAGTGGTCTCTCCTACCTCACTCTAAAGGTCATCCACCACTCGATGATTACCCTTGGTTCTATGTTGTAGGAAAAAATAAAAAAGCATGAGAAGACCAATGATCCTAGTACAAGCTCTTAGAATCAAGATATCTTTAACTTCCTCAAGGAGGATTTGGAAAATCTTGACAAGTATCTTGGTGCTCCTTTCTTTTCTATGTTTTTATGTTTTAAACAAAACTTTTCTTTGTTGATGGTTAGTTGTCAGTTTGTTGCCATTGGCTTGTGGCCTTTGACCCTAACTTTTTTTGTTGACTTTATGCCATGTGGTATTTTTGTGTTCGGGTACAATGCACTGTAAATGCTTCATATATTATCAAAAACAATATTTACATTAATTTAAACGAAGAATAGAAATAATTAAAAATATGGAAACACTTGCAAAAGCTTTGTGCAATCAAACTATCCCAAAATACATGTAGTGACAAGAAACAAGAAAAATGGTTGGGTCTATTTGGGATATTTCCAAGAGTGGTCAAGCACCTATTTTGGTCTTTCGATCTCCATGGACAACCTATGATAAAGAGTAGAAATTTTTTTTTTCTTCTATCCTATGTGCATCTAGGAATTTAAAGTAGTGATAAATAAATAAATCTAAGTATCAATCCTAGTCTACAATGAAGAATATCATAGTGTGTTTATTAATAATTTGAGTGGTGATCTAGTCCAAAATATTTTCTAAAATATAATGGAAGATACAATATAGAAACCATAGAAAGATTATTAAAATGTAATAAAAACAATATTATCAATAATTTGATGTAGGAGAGAAATGGTGAGCTCTTTCGATGAATCAATCAAAGTTCAACCAATGTGATCCTTTGTGAGCTCCAACAAATGATATAGAGTACCAATGTATTATGAACTAAAGTTGACAAAGAGAGATCATTCCAAAAAAAATCAACCTTGTAGTTGCAACAACTTTTCCCGAGAGAGAGATTAGCCAAGAGATCCAAATATTATTTTTCCAAAAGGATATGAGAGGATTTTTGGGTCATGTTTACATGCAAATGATGTTACTCTATTAGTGAATATTACAATAGGTGGAAAAAGATAATTGAGTGAGAAACCAAAAATTCAAATTTCAAAAACTTAGATAGGATGCTAGTACATTTTGTAGATGGTTGCGGATCGTGCTTACATCCTAGAAAAATTCTCTAAAATTTGGCACATTTTCCTAGAGTAGAAGCAAGAACAATATTACATTACATAATCCTAGAAAACTTTGGTGAATGGAAGATAGGCCAATATTTTGGATAAAATGAACATAAAACATGCTACAATAATGGATGCCAAAATAATTTAAAACACAACATGAAATTATGAGGATATGCAATTTTCTACATTACATTTTTCCTACACTTTAGCGGGCTAATGAAACTAAGTGATAAGTTATGATAAAGTACATAAATGAAATGTTAAAATCAAATATCATCATGAAAAGGATACCAAAAAGGATATTGTACATGACACAAATATTCTTTAGGTAAAAATACGATTCCCTAGACTGAGAACTTGCAAGACCATGGTGTTAGGTACCCCAATGCTACAAAATCGCAATATTAAAAAATAATATGATCCTACAAGACAAAAGTGTGATAGTATAAAGATAATGTATTAAAAAAAAAAATTCTAATATGAGGAGAGTAATGATATAAAGATAAAATATATCAAAAAGAACTAGGAGCGAATGTAGGTCCCCTCATGTTTTTTCCTAACATCAAGGAGGCAAAAATAGGGAGGATTTATCACTTTTAGATTCAAGATAATATTTGGTGAAACACTATCCAAAGGGTTATTTTGAAAATATAAACTCAATAAAAACCATATGAAAATTAAGAGAGTAGATCTAACATCTACACAAAATATACTAAAAAATTTGAGCTTACAACAAAATTTTATGAAGGTTAATGTGCATTAGTCATTGTATAAATTTCTAAAAATTTCACAATTCCAGAGGTGATTTTATGATTGCATGTTGATGGCCTCAATGTAGATGTGGGATACATATTGATGCAAAGTGGCAGGGGAAGCAACTCCTTTTTCATTAGCTTCTCTCAAATACTCTATGTGCACACATCAATTTCACTATTCCTTTCAACAAGGCAACTTAACTACCCAACTAGGCTCTCACATCCAGACATGACTACAGGACTTGGGGATGCTTTTATCACTCTTAACATGACAACATTATCAAATAATCTAAATTTTCATTCTGAAACACCCATTCTCCCATCGCTTCCATACAAGCCCATGCAACCTTATAACATTAACAAACTAGGACAATCATGATAAAAACTTGTTAAAGGCATTAACCAGATAAAGGAACTTGATTTCAGACATCTAGCTATTGGAGTGAAAAAGACACTGAGAGGGGGGGCTGAATTAGTGTCTTAGCATATTTTACTATTTTTCAAAAATTAAACCATAGCACTCATTTTTTCTCAATATTTCAATGATAAGTACATTCATGAGTTGAATGCAATCATTCATAAACTAAAATGATAAATGTAACAAAAAAACAATAAACAATACAACATTATCTCAGTAAAACAGTGACACCACAAATGAGCAATGAGACACAAGATTTTTCGAGTGGAAAACCCTCCTGGGGTAGAAAAGCCACTCCTAAACTGCTGCCTTTCAGGCTTTTATTTGAAAACCATTGTTAACAATGCCTTATAGGCTAATTTTTTAGCACCAACCCCTCATTTTGAAACACCAAATTCAAGGAGCGCCAACCCCTTTTTCATATTACAGAATTACAATGACACAGAGGATCTCTTTGTTTTCTAGATAAGCTCCTAGAACCCCACACCCTTAATCTATCTAATACCCTAAAGATTCAAAACAATGAATCCCTAAAATATTACATAAATTAAGGAGACATCTTTGCTCTGCATCATATTTTTTATTTTGTATTACAGAGCTTTTTCACTTTTTCTGTTTGATACAACAACAAGTTACACTATCACATAATCACCTCAGTATAATCTCTGTGATCAAAAACATTGTGTTTTAAATATAATATCACATATGTCTGCCAATAAAAAAAGTATTCATAGAATTCGTTTTCAAAGGGATCTGAACCCCCCATACTATTTTTAGAAAATGAGCCAGTAGAATGAAGAACAGCAGATGGTGAATATCATGAGTAACGCATGTATAGTAGGCTGTAATAAACTCTAACAAGAATAAATCAATGCTTCCTTTTTCAAACTGCAAGAGTTTTTACAAAACCCAGATCTTCATTAAAAACAAAATAGCCATTTGAAACTATTTTTAGAAATTCTATATGTAGAATCCACATTTTTGTAACGAATGAAATAAGTCCACAATGAAACTGACAGATTTTTCAAAATGCACAACTACCCAGCAACCGAAAGTCACAGATCTTCATTATTTTATCAGGCCATGATTTATTTCACCAGTAACTGAAATGCATTAACTTCTGACAAATAAAAATGCTTATACCTTTTCAGATTCAAGAAGGAAAACCAGTAACTATTATTTGCTAAATGTAAACACCAAATGATGGAAATATTTCAGACCAACCTTGAATTTGAATACCCTTTGAAAGAATTCAATAAAGATAGGTAGGTTTACCTGATATTCTGAAGAAAACAGAATAAAAAAATAGTGCATGAAATTATGTCATGATGAATTTACTAACCCATCTGTTGAGACACCAGAGAATCTTCTTCCACCTTTGAGCTCTCAGCTAATGAAGCGCATATGCATAGCTTCCATACTCCACTGATTTTGCTTCCTATCAAAGTTGTTACAGCCAGCAATTCAATGAAAAACAACAGTTACACTTCCTTCATGGCGGCGGCATGGCTAGGGTTCCAAACCACAAACAATGAAAATGTAATATCATTTTTCCCTAAACAAGTCTTCTCTCAAGTCAATCGATGACTTTGAAAAAGTTAATAAAGTTTTGAAGTCCAAAGAAAAACAACACAATAATAATCAACTTATTAAAAATGCTTATGAGTCTGCTTGACTAATCATTTACCAAGGACTCGACCACATGATCACCTCCAAATTTTTCTAGCAAACTATCAAGACATAATAATCATTAAAATAAACTAAATTATGAGTCAAAGATCTTCAAAAATGCTGACTTAGAATATGAAAAAATGATGGCTACCAAGTGTTATAATCAAACACAATATCACCACTGGAAAATGCTTTGGGAAACCCAATAGGTTTAATTCCATATTGATGTCGACCCCACAAATCATTAGCATGCCAATGATCAATTAATATCATATGTAAAAAGTGAAAAGGCTTTGAATAATAAAGATAAACACTTGCCTTTGGATGCCGACTATAGAGTCAAGACTTGGGCATAGAAGACTCCAAGTATAAATGATAAAAAATTTATGCCATGTGTGCCAATAAATTCCTGAGACGGAGTAAGTGCTTCATAAAGCAATGTAACTAAGCAATGAACCAAAGAAATGTGCCATGTTTATCAACAATAAGACATACCAACTGAAACCATATTGCCATATACATTACCATCATTTGTACCTGCCTTGAAGTAATATACCTGAGCATGTGAAGGTGACAATTTCATTAATTCTGAAGCTAAAGAAAACCCTGACACCATGAATACCATCTGAATAACCTGAACCAAATCTTATCAACACTGTCAGTCTGATATAATCATAATCATTTGCAAAAGAATAGAATTCATAACACTAAACTAAAATTCTCATGAGAATCAACATGAACCTGAATCATAATGATTAACCATCTGTAATAGCCAAGATTAATCAAATATGTACCATGTCAAAGCATAAAGATTCTGATAGACCAAATCTGAAACTGTCAGACCATGAGAACCAAGAAAGTGATTGTTTCATCAAGGAAAAACCATGAAAAAACCATGAACACAATTGAGATCCAACACTAGCATCAACCCCTATAGGTTCCCAAATACAAAAAACCAAACACTAACAACAAATGATTCAAAAGAATGATTTTCAATCCACAAAAAGGCTTAAATAGGCCTATATAAGAAAGGTTTTGACTTTCCAAGGCACACCCCAACACCCCTACAGAATTCAATAGGTTCCAAAAAGCTTCCCAACACCCTTTCCACACATTACATCCATCATTATTACTCAAATACTCTGAAATCAGCAAGAAGTGCATTCAAATGGACATTTCCAGGCCTGTTGCAAAGAAAAACCAAACCTAGGGCATCGAATAACTCACAAAAAACTCCATCTTTCCCTCTAAAACCAATTTCAACATGAAGAGAAGTCATAAACCTACCATTCCACAAAAAAATAGATTTTTCCCATGGTGGAAATGGGAATTACAACCATTTTTTAGACCAAACCCTAGTTTGGTAGGGTTTCAGACCCTGTTATAGAAAATTTGATGTAACTTTCTTAATACTTAATGAAATCAAGTCAAATCACCACCAAAATAAATCTTAATATTCCCTCTATCAAACCATGAACACTTTGATTCTGTACAGTGATGTCACTATCCATACCAAGCACAATAACAGTGAAAACGCAGGAAAAATCAGAAAAATAGAGTTTATTTGCATTCAAATCTCCAAAAACTCGACCAACAACCATGACTCAACCAAAAGGAGGCTATTTAAACATCTTTCCACCTTCCCTAATGACCCTCAACTATTTTTTTGAAAGAGGGAACCGTTGGTTAAGGTGATTGCATCATTATGTTGAAATTACACCAATTTACAACATGACAACATTGCATTTTTCAAGCAACTTTTCACTTCTAGCACCTATGACCACAAAAATAATTAAAATGGATTTAAAATAGCCTTATTACAACATCATGACTCCAATATTGCATATCCATGTGCAAATTTGAGATTTTTCCTTCATAGGCTACAAAAGCAACTTTTGGTGCAAGATTGCATTTTTCATATTTTAACTCCAAAACTCAAAAACTCATCCTTGAACATGTCTAATGGTCTTGATTGACCTTATTCAAGACAAAAATACTCAAAAGACTCACTCTAACCTAATGACCATCTATTCACCATCAGATGATCACAAATTGAGGATGAGGTGTAGGTGCTCCTGCACCATACACCCCCCTAGAAAATACTCATGCCTCGTGAGTTTTTTTTTATACCATTGTCTCCAAGCTTCATGAAGGCTCTATTGGTTCAAAAATCCACCCCACTGGTTCATGTATATTGGACCTGCAATCTACCCTGTACATCTAGCATTTTGGAATGTGTTTACATATGCATTTACCTTTTCCTCTGTCCTCAGACCTGCCAACTGTCTTTCATCCTTTCTCTGACCAAGATTTGATTGTTTACTAGGTCTTACACCTACAAACAAACTTGTGTCAATATTCCTTTGATTTGACTGCACTTTCTTCTCTTGCACATTCCTACAACTATCCTTTCTGCCTTGTTCTTCCTGTCCTTTAATCCCTGTCATCAGTCCTATCCTTACTGCCCCTTTAGCATCTTGTGCCACTATCCTAACAGTATTTTCACTCACTGTACCTGCAAACCTTGTTTGTCTCTCAACCTTGCTCCTAACTATAGGACACTCTATGGTTCCTACCATCACACTTTCATGCATGTTCATTGTCAAATCACTTCTTACCCCTGTGTTTACCTTTACTTCTGCCATCCCTGCATTTTCAGTCTTAGAACAGATGACAACATCAGAATATTTATTCTCCTTCATCACATTTATAGGTTCCTTCTTTCCACACATTATTACCTTAGCTTTACCCTTGATATATTCTACAAGAGGAGTTAACACAAAAGAACGACCATCTTTGATTATGGTGTAGGTATTTTCTCTACCATCATACAAGGCTCTCTTTTCATATTGCCAAGGTCTGCCTAAAATTAGATGACAATAGTCCATTGGAAGGATATCACAAAAAAAATTGTCACTATAACCTCCAATTTGAAAGTCCACAACAGCCTTTTCATTCACCAACAAATACTAACCATCATTCAACCACGAGACTCTATAAGGAAATTCATGAGGAATTCTTTTCAAACCTAACTTGTTTACCATTTTAGTTCATACCATGTTCTTTGTTGAACCAAAATCAATCACAACTCTACATACCTTGTCCTTGCACTTACAATTAGTCTTGAAGAGGCTTTTCCTTTGCAAAGGTTCTTCCTCTTTTGTTGCTTTCAGTATTGTCTTCCTTACCATCAACATCTCCCCTGTTTCAGGATCTGCCTTCTTACTTGTAGAATATTGGCTTTCACACTCCTCTTGAATCAATTATTCTCTCCTATCAATCTTCTTGTCCCCACTAGATGAACTACCAATTCTCTCAGGACATTTCCATGAAGGATGACCAAATTCATTGCATTTGTAACATCTTCCTAAAAAATCATTAGAACCTCTACCAGCACTAAACCTTCCTCTACCTCTAAAGCCACTTCTAGAATCAACACTTTGATCTTTACCTTTGTTTGCTCCTTGTTCTTCACTTGGATGCTTTGGTGTAGAAAGTACTCCTCTTCCTCTTGCACTAGGACCACCTCTTCCTCTCACTTATTTCTCTTGTCTCATTTTAAGCTTCTCCTCCACCCTGATGGCTAATTGAAAACATTCTTCCACAGATTTGGGGTTAGCAACCACAAGTTCATCCTGAATATTAAACCTTAAACCACCTAGATACCTAGCTACCTTTTCAACCTCATCTTCATCTCTTCTAGACCTTATGCTTAACTTGTAAAATTCATTTATGTATGCTTTAACATCTAAGTCTTTTTGTTTCAAACCTTGTAACTTTTTGTACAATTGAACCTCATAGTCCTTTGGAAGAAACTTACCCTTCAACTTCTACACCATCTTGTCCCATGAAGTGATCCTTGATTTGCCTTGTTTCCTCCTCTCTTCTTGCTCATAATCCCACCAAAGAAGAGCATGTCATTTTAGCTTTTTTTTTTCCACCTTCACCATTTGTTCTTCTAAAATATCTTCACTCTCAAAATAGTTATCCATAGCAGCAATCCAATCAAGTAATTCCTCTTCATTCAAATTACCACCATAAATAGGAAGATCAACTTTTACCTTTGTTGATTCACCTTTCACTGCTTGGAGCATCTTCACCATTCTCTGGTCTTCAGGATCTAGTTCTTCCTCAACATCCTCATATTCTTCATCATCTTCCTTTGTCTCACTTTCTTCATCCACATCTCTTTTCCTCTTTTTCTCCAAGGCAGCAAGCCTTTCCAACACTGCATTATGAGATTCTAGAAGCTTAACATGCTTCTCTTTTAGATCTTGCAACTCCCTAGCAGCACCAACGTTCTTAGGAGGCATATCTTCAACCTTGAATCTTCACCTTCTTATTCAATCTACAAAAACCAAACAAGTCACCAACAAGGGATCCTATCCCTGAATCTCTAATACCACTTTGATGTAGAGTGGCAGTGGAAGCAACTCCTTTTTCATTAGCTTCTCTCAAATACTCTATGTGCACACATCAATTTCACTATTCCTTTCAACAAGGCAACTTAACCACCCAACTAGTCTCTCACATCTAGACATGACTATAGGACTTGGGGATGCTTTGATCACTCTTAACATGACAAAACATGATCAAATAATCTGACTTTGCATTCTGAAACACCCATTCTCCCATCGCTTCCATACAAGTCCATGCAACCTTGTAACATTAACAAACCAGGACAGTCATGATAAAAACTTGTTAGAGGCATTAACAAGATAAAGTAACTTAATTTCATACATCTAGCAACAACCCCTACAGGTTCCCAAATACACAAAACCAAACACTAACAGCAAATGATTCAAAAGAATGATTTTCCATCCACAAAAAGGCTTAATTAGGCTTGTATAAGAAAGGTTTTGACTGCCAAGGCACACCCCAACACCCCTAAATCCTTCAAAAATTTCTACAAAGATTCCCAAGACCCTTTCCACACATTACATCCATCATTATTACTCAAATACTCTGAAATCAGCAAGAAGTGCATTTAAATGGACATTTTCAGGCCTGTTGCAAGGAAAAACCAGACCTAGGGCATCGAATAACTCACAAAAAGATCCATCTTTCCATTTGAAACCAATTGAAACATTAATATAAGTCCTAAATCTACCATTCCACAAAAAAATAGATTTTTCCCACGGTGGAAATGGAAATTACAACCACTTTTGAGACCAAACCCCGGTTTGGTAGGGTTTTAGACCCTCTTACAAAAAATTTGATGTAACTTTCTTACTACTTGATGAAATCAAGTAAAATCACCACCAAAATAAATCTTACTCTTCCCTCTATCAAACCATGAACACTTGGATCCCATATAGTGATTTCATTGTCTATACCAAGCACAATAATAGTGAAAACATAGGAAAAATTAGAAAAATAGAGTTTATTTGCATTCAAATCTCTAAAAACTCGACCAAAAACCATGCCTCAACCAAAAGGAGGATATTTAAACATTTTACCACCTTCCCCAAGGACCCTCAACTATTTTTTTTTGAAAAATGGAACCATTGGTTAAGGTGATTACATCATTATGTTGAAATTACACCAATTTACAACATGACAACATTGCATTTTTGGAGCAATTTTTCACTTCTAGCACCTATGACCACAAAAATAATTCAAATGGATTTAAATAGCCTTATTACAAAATCATGACTCCAATATTGCATATCCATGTACAAATTTGAGATTTTTCCTTCATAGGCTACAAAAGCAACCTTTGGTGCAAGATTGCATTTTTCACATTTTTACTCCAAAACTCCAAAACTCATTCTAGAACATGTCTAATGGTCTTGATTGACCTTATTAAAGACAAAAATATTCAAAATACTCACTCTAACCTACTGACCATCTATTCACTATCAAATGATCACAAATTGAGGATGAGGTGTAGGTGCTCCTGCACCACGTATACCTCATTATTTTTTCTCCCTACTAGGGAGATGACCATGATACTAGAGTATGTCCATGATATTTTTAAGCTACTCATCAAGGGTCAAAAAATTTCAATCATCAAGTATAAATTAATTTCCTACATTTAAGTAGCAATTAATTTCCTACATTTAAGAGCAGAAGCTATATGTGATTGGTTAAATCATGCATAAGGACTAGACATGGCACATCTATATGAATTGGGTAGAGTAGTATGCAATGCATGCCCCTTTTCCTAGATGCATTATGATTGTCACTATTTCCATGTGCATCACTCAATATGGGTAAGGCATGCACTTGCATAGAATCCTTTTCCATACCATCAAGGAAATGGAGGAGATAAAGATATTTTTATATGGGACATGTAGCATGCTCACCTACTTATACATGATCTAGGTTGCTACATCCATTATGATAGTCATAGCTTGATGACCTACTTGCTCCTATAGGTGTGGGTGTTTGATCATGTTACATGTACATGGTTGGTCTATTGCCTAAAAATGATCATATGGGGTGTGCCACAAGTGCACACATATGCACTAAGGAGGCGATGGAAGTGGGATACTGTCTCTTATGGTTAAAAAACATTGATAAGATACCAAGAATAAATATTCTATGGAAACCTTATAGGAAAATGAGAGGATTGTATGGCATGGGTCATCAACTAGTTAGGATGTAATGGGACTAATGGTTTTTTAGTCACTTGGAATACATCATCATTCCCTTATATTATGGATAGGTGATAAGTAAATTTGGATAGTGTAAAGAATTCCTATGATTGTGCAAACATCTCACACAGCAACGTCGTTATGCTAGGATACCAACCTCAACCTACAGTTGTTGATGTCTCACTTAGTGACTCTAATTATGAGGGAGATGTTATGCTCCAACATAAGATGTTGATGATGTTGGATTCATATCAAGTTTCACAGCATGGATCTATGCATCATGTAACACCTATATATCTAATATATGCCCCTATTAGAGACCTTGGACCTTTAAGATGGGAGTGGAGGTGAGGAGATGAGTGATGAGGAGGGGGAGGAGAAAGAGGAGATTGTGAAGTTACTTGTTGTAGGGAAACAATGGCATAGGTATAACAACACCATGACTATGGAGGAGGCATAAATCTCAACCTTGAGTAGCATAACCAACACCATCTTCTAATAGTTCACCAAGTCATAAAAAAATTGTAACATTGAAAATTGTAGGCCCTTATAATTGCATGCTATATTTTATGCTCACCTTGGTGTTCACCTCCTTGGCACCAAAGGATTATATTTTTTAATATTATTTCTTCATGTTCTTTTTTCCCAGATATCTTGTGTAAATTTTTCCTATGGTGTTAGACCTTTTTCAAGCCTAAATTGTATGTAAATTAGTTCCTAGCACAGATGTCCATGTGAAGCATTAGTATCTTGCAACAATTCATAAATTTGTGATCATTTTCAAGTATTTATTCCATCTACCATCCTTACAATTGGCAGGTAATCATCTTGGGAAGAATATAAATGGCTAATGTTGAAATCTATCTTACATTATATCAATTCTTATTTATATTGTATCTCTCTATCTTGAACTACTAAATTTTTCTCCATTGTTATTTAACACTTTTGAAGCTCCCTACAAGAACAATAATTCTATGTGAATTAATTAGCATTATAGCACATTCATGAAAATTTGGTAGCAATTTTAAGTCAATATTTGGTCCTCTATTTTTTCTAATCTCTGTGAGTTTATTTTCTTTGTACTTGGTCCAACTTCTTTTTTCTTTATTACTCATACTATATAATCCTTTTTCTATTATCTTTAGTATCTAGGATCACCTTTGCATTTAATAGTAGTATTATTCTCATTCTCTTCTATTTCATACAATATTTTTATTATAATTGTACTACATTTAGAATTTATATTATCAATATTATCAAAATTATGTTGTTATTTGGAGGTTGAAAAACCTACTTAGGGGCTTGATTTGAAGGTACTTTCCTCACAACCACCTAATAAAATTTCTATCATCTGCTATAAGCTATGGTTTATCATCTAATGAATATATTCAACCTTCAATGAGTTGGTTGATATATTTCACTCTTGTTATTGTTATCACATGAATGTGCACCCTTGTTGAACCTAGTTCAACCTTTCAGTGAAACATTGGGATGGCCTCAAGGTGTGGGACCTTTCTATTTGAGGCCAAACCTCCATTTATAGAGTTGGTTCTTTGTTTGATATAACTTTGAGGAGCTAAAACTAATCTATCCCAATGTTGATTACAAGGAAAAGGGTAGAAAAAAAATATAACTAAATTCTAAAGCCTAAAAGGGGGTGATACACTAACATACACAATTTGTTCAATAAGCAAGCTATACTATGTTCAAATCATATTTTGACATATTTATGCATCAATGTTTCATAGGAAAGTTAGAGTTTTCAATTGTTTTAGAAGGAAAATCAAATTCTTTTCACAACTAAGAGTTGTATAAACTAATAACATAAAATATGACCCACATTACATATATATTTATGCATAAAGGTGCTTGGAAATGAGACATGAAATCAATGACTAATGATATCATAAATCCACAACAATAATTTCATAATTTTCACAATATGAAGATTTGAGAAGGAAAAATACTTGTTTTATTGATAAAAAAAGGTATCAAAATTGCTTACAAAATTAAAGATAACGCACTTTTTTCTTTAAAAAAAAGTCTTTACAATGTTGTTTTATTGAAAATTTGACCTACAATACTTAGCCAAAGGCTGGAAAGAACTGACTTCAAAACTATCCTATGCATCCCTTTTCTCTATCCCATTTCTCTATCCCAACATAGGAGAGAATATAAGACATGATTAAGATTAATGATTTTTTCCTTACTTGACCTAGGGGTTTGACCTTCTTTTGGGTGCTAGAAAACTGACTCTCCTTTTTTTACTCCTTTGAAGGCTTCAAATAGTTACTGGTGAAGGATGATCTTGTTGGTCTTTGTCTTTTTCAATTGAAAATTCTCTTGAATCTAATCCTCAAAAAACTACCTCCTAGATTCTTGCAACTGTTTAAAAGTACTCTGAATGGTGCCATAACTTCGCTTGAAATATTATAGGATATGTGATTTCAGGAATTTGAACAAAGATAGGCCTCTTTTAGGTGTTGGATAATGCTTCTCCTTCAAGGAATATTCAATAATATCTATATGAGTCTTAACCAAAATTCCTAACTATTATGAAACTATCTTCATGGTTTGATTTATCACCATTAATTTAATACCATTGTTTACAAACTTGTAGACTTTTATTTGGCTTACTTGTCAATAATCTCTATGACTATCCTCTTACATGACTTTCAAACATGTGTATTCTCTTTTAATTCATTGTTTTCATCATTTTCATGGTTGTCCTATATCTTATATTGTCATATACTTCACCTATTGACACCACTATTATGATAGACCTGTAGATTGGTTCTCAGGTTTCTATGCTACTCTCTCAGGTCACTATACTTGCATACTACCTTGTTTAACTATCCATTTTCTCTACTAGTTTGTATCTTCATATATGATTGTGTCTTAGTGACTGCCTTTCTTCTTTGACACCATTTCCATGGAAAGCCTCTCGATATATGTTTGTCCTCTACATGCTCCAAGTCACTTCAAAGTGACTAGACCATCATAGATGATTTTATCATGATACTAGTCCATTATTTCCTTACCATTGTCCTCTTTGACATGGTACTAGACTCCTCTTTGAACTATCATAATTAATACCATAACTTCCCTTAGAATCATCTTCCACTTAACCATCATACCTCGAGTGGACTATCACCTTTGATCTTCCATAATTACTCCTTTTATATTCATTGTAGATATTTCTTCACATCTTTTAGCACTATCCTCTTTTATCTTATTCATGGGTTTCCATATTTATTTATATAGAGCCTACATACTTGTATCCAAGATTGTTTGTATGACTATTTACTACTAGTATCTTTTGGGCATTATTGTTTAAAGGTAATGATATATTCTCACCATTGTTTCCATTCTTTGAGAGACTACTCATCCTCAACAATGGATGTGATCTCTTTCAAATTCTCAAAATAATTTTAGTACCTAAATTCCCTTCCCTCCTCCTCCTTTCTACTAGAGGTGTACTTTGAAGAGCGGAACGAAGTGAATGCCATAGGTAGTTATTAATCTTATTGTAGTGGTCTCCTCGATGGGAATAGTATTTTCCTATCCTAAAACAAGACTTACATGTGGGTAGAGGAACCACATCATCTATGAATCCATCCATCTCACAAAAAAATTGTAGGGTATTGTTGATGGGTTTTTTTGCACTTTCTCAACACAAGCAGCACACAAGTGCACTACCTCTCTTGAAAGGTAGAAATCTGCAAACAAGTTCTAGATTACTACCCCAAGGTCTCTTGGGTGTCAGGTCATGACTTGCAAAAACAGCTCAGTTGATTGATGTGATTTGCTGGTAACCACAAAGGGCATTTATGGTTCACTAAGTTTGGAAGGAATTGGATCTTAAAATGGAGTTTTGTGAAATTCTGAAATGAGGTGCAATCGCTGCAATTTCAAACAACAGTTTAAAACTCCATGCTTTACATTAGATTTGGCTTTGCAATGATGTTGGAACTTTACCTTAACTTCAATTTCAAAGAAAATTCAAAAGGTAAAAGGAATAGAAAGGTTCCTAGACCTACAACTAATGTTGAACAGTAACAAAGGAGGATGCTACAGTGGATAGCCTTCCTAAAACTAAGTTCCACTTAACCAAAATGGCTTACAATCTCATGAAACTAGTGCAATATTCTAAGGTCTACATATTTTCAGCTATCCATTCACCATGAAGCATGAAAAATAGATGAACACCATAACATTCTTCACCATTAAAGTGCAACATGGACTAAAAACTCAAAGAAACTTAAAACTTAGAACAACAAAGATAAAATCTCATTTTGAGGGGAAGAATCATGCACACATGTGAAGAAACACAAGATTCCACCAAAACAATGCAATTCTCATTAAATTTCTGCAGCATGTCTTTACACAACTCAACTCTCTCTAAAAAATGAGAGGAGACCCCTATTTATAGTTTTCCAAAAGTGAAATGAATGGAAAGGATTTACTTTCATTGTGTGGTCAAGATTCATTTTACATTAGGGTTTCACGTACCCCCAAAATATAACATTATAAAATATATTTTTGTCTTTTCTCTATTTTGTCCTCTAGTGGTTCTGACACTATAGTAGTTTTGTCTTCTAGTGATTGCCTTCTCTTTTCAACTATACTATTAGAAACTCATCAATGACTAGCTTCCCTGCATTCTTTTGAAGGGTGGAATATTCCACAAATTTTCCAATCAAATCCTGGAGCTTATCCCACTCCATGATGTTGGATTGGTGGATCTGAAAGGTCAGCTTTTTGAATCTTCCAGTGATCTGCTCCCAGTGCTTGGTGCATTTGGGTGTGGCTTTGATGACTTGATCGGATTGGGTAAATTCCCTTGCAATGAAGTCCATGAAATCCAGTGTTAGTGCATTTGCAGTCCCTTCTTCCATCTTCTTGTGGAAGAATGGCTTGATTTTCTCCGCATCCAGCTCCAGGGCGGGCATGTCGTAGTTTGTCATCATTTTGAGGTAGTCCTCACTATCAATCCTGTGCTCCATAACACATAAGGTCGACCTCAACTTCATGTAAGACCCTCGCTAGGACCTCCTTTTGTGATCCAAGCCCATCTTCTAGGTTTCCACTAACCAGTGATCATCTTTTGCAAGCCCTAATTCCTTTTCCCATGTCTTCTCGAGAAGCTTGAGAATTATTTCGAGCTTAAGATATGTGATTCTATATAGCTTGATGAATCTATGACATGTCTTCTTAGTAGCTTCCAGCTACTTTTGTAAATCCCAGAATTTGTTGAATATTCGGATAGTGTGACGGATACCCATGTCGTCGTTGTAGATCACCCATTGGAACCAATTTGATGTGGCCTTGGTCTAATTCTTCATCTTTTCCATTTGATTTAACTCCTCTTGGGAGAGAAGAAAGGGCACAAATGATGTTGTTGGAGCCTCTTCCTCTAAGGACATCCATTGTTGGATGTAGGCGGTGAGATCTGCCACTTGTGCTTTTAGTTCCTCTTTGGAGGACTAATCCTTATTCATTTGTTGTATGATTGTTGCCACCGACCCTTGGAATTCATCAATCTTCTACTCTCTGGTTGTCAGGCCTAAGTTGATTGTCAAGATACTATAACCAGTTCCCACATCCTTATCTATCACAGGGGTAGCAATCTATATTGTTCTTGATATGAAGGCATCAACAATGATATGAGAGTGGACTTTAGGCTTTTTCTCCTTTCTTGTCTTTATCTGTGCTCTAGCTAGTATGGCTTCAAGTCTAGCCTTTGGATCAACAACCGCAAGGGTCTTCTTCTGTAACTACCGCTTTAGCCAATCGGGCACCTTGGTTTCCCCTTTGGGTGATTCATGATCACCTTCCTCTCTTTGTTCATGTTGAATTTGCTTCTCTTCATGGCCCAAGGCCTCTTGATCTATTGTCTCTTCTTCGTCTGAGTCCTTGATATGGATAGCATTTTCCTTCTCTAACTCAACAAAGGTTATGTTTTCTTCAATGAAATCATCCTTCTAAAGTTCCTCCCCTTCTACATGCTCAATCTCAACATGATTCTTAGGCTCGGGGCTCTTTCTTGGTGCTTCTTCTTCTTCTTTATCTTCTTCTTTCTCTTCTTCCTCCTTTTTAGGAGGCACTTCCTCTTCTTGGATGGGGCCCTTATCTTGGCCTAGTAGCGGAGGCTCTTCAAGTATCTCCACATTTACATCGGTATCAACCTTTTGTTCAAAGGACTACCCTTTAGTACTAGCCTTCTCTCCTACATCTTTGAGCTACTAGGGCAGCTCCTCTTCCAGCTCCTGGTCTGAGGTTTCTACTATGTATCTTTTGTTAAGGGTGTTAGTATCCTCCTCTGAAGAACGTGAATTTTCTTCATCAGGTTCCACCTTGTCCAATTTTATGTTCAACCCACCCTCTGGGTGTTCAAAATAATCATCTTGGAAAGGGTCATCCAGCTCTTCAACTATACCTTTCACGGCCTCCCTTTGTCATTTCTCCATCTCTTTGAAAATTTACATGGTAGCCTCCATCTTTGGTGGCTCTTTAGGTGGCAGAGGAAGACGTAGGCCGATGAAAATTTGGGCCATCATGGCCTGAACTGTGGGGTTCATGATTACTCCATAAATCTCAGCAAGTATACTCTGCATGTATTTAGCGAAGGCATCTGGCAAAGTAAGAGGTGGCATAGTAGTAGTGGCTATTGCAAGCATTGGTACAGGGAGAGTGGGCAGTGGAGAAGGGAGTGAGGAAGATGATGATGGGGATGTAGTAGCCAAGGAGGAGTCCAATACCATTACCAGGGTCGTTGGTGAGGTGCAAGCGAGGTGGACTAAAATGTCCATGGTGGGTGGATATGAAACAAGCAGTGCCTGAGATGCAAGAGGCAGAGGAGTGGCAATGGTGGCAGTAGCAGCGGAAGTGGAGGTGGTAGGTGGTGATTGCGGCTACTCAGTTTCTTCTTCTCCTTCATGTTGGGGGTCCTCCTTGATTGTAGGAATTTCTCTTATAAATCCCCCTGTTCTCTTTTCCTTATAAAATTCTCCCTCTATAGTCTTCCCAGTGTACACTTTGTGCTTGGGATTGTGCTTGGGTGCATCCTTCCTTTTCTTCGACCTTGTCGTTGGAGGGGATTTGGGTGCCTCTTATGTTGGGGAAGTGGTTGCTTCACTATCTGTTTCGCTCTTGAGCTCATCCTCGATCCCACCATAAGTTAGCACAATTCCCTATACCGTGAGCTGAGCAATTTGAGTGTTTATCCACTATCTGGTCCTATTTTCAATTGGTCGTGTCAAAGTGTTGAGGTCAGTGACCTCTTCTTAATTCTAGTCTATGACAAGTAGGGGCAAGTTGGCCACAGCATTAAACCTTTCATCAACAATGGAATCATCTTCTTCTACTATTTGGTCAGGCATCGGAAATAGATTCACTGACCTTACAAATTGGGTCGTCATCCTCATGTAGTGCATCATCCGCACTTCCTTATCATCCTGGCAGTTGGCCCACAAGTCCTCGACCTGAGGTCAATGAGCATACTATCTTCCGACCCATTTCTTCAATTTTCCATATGGTTCCATTCCACCTCGACCCGTGTGGAGGTCTAGATTGTATCCCACCAATTCTTTCTCTAAATACTCTACGCACTGGGTAGCGAGATAGGCATACATTCCTTGCCCGAATGTCAAGGGATATCGGATCCCCGCTCTGTGTTTGTCGCTCAACAAGGCGTGGGTGTTCTGTAGTTTCCAAGAAACCTCTAACATGATCATGAGGTCATTGGGATAGCATGGCAACCTATAAGTCCAGTCAGAGAACCCTTTTGTTCTAATATATGTAAACTTTGGGAACTATATGAACAGATACCCAAACCGCAGGATGAAGGCCTTGGTGCTGTGTGACACTCTTCTTTCAAAGTCTCCTCCTAGGAGCCTAATAATGTGCCTAATTAAGGCATCATTTACCCTTTGATATTCCCTCTTGAAGTTCCTATATTGTAACTGAGGGTAGTGGTCGTATACCTTGAGATCTCCCTTCCTTGCCTCTAGGTTGCTTACAACGAAAAGGCTTTTATACAGGAACTGTTTTGCTAGAAGGTACACCAGGTAGGAGGTCATATAGAATTTGGACGTTTTCTTCACAACTATAAGCTAATTATGGATGTTGTCACTAATAATCTTCACCTACTAAAACTTTTTTTTTCCACGAATGATCTCCTCGATGAAGTAGAACATCTACTCCTCCAAGAAGGTAGCAGTAGGGAGGCCCATTACCCTGCTTAGTAGGGTGTCCAAGTAATGGTAATCTTCATGGAAGTCACTTCTGAATAAATCTTGAGGCACCTTACTAGTGATGCCCCTCTTCTCCTTCAACCAATGTTGATTGATCAATATCTTGCATCCTAGAGGGTCTGCTTTCCACATATTGTCAACATATTCATCCTCTGTTTCCTCCATGACATCGAATGTAGGAATATAGAATATCTTGCCTATAGATTTTGCGGACAAATCTACTAGCACTTTTCCTTCATGGTCAATGATATTTCTATTATTGTGATAGTATTCTCGTTAAACCATTATTAACTTTGGGGCCACAAGCGCAGGAGGGAAGCCGACTACCTTAGTGAGACCACTCACTCTGATTTTTCGTACATTTTCAGTTGTAGGGCAGATCATTACCCTTCACCGGAACTCATCTATGTCCACATGTCTGAGATTAGTATCTGATATAGAATCCCAGGTGGAAGTGATCTTGGAGGTACACTCCACCCCATGGAATTGGTACTTCATATGATCCTTCTCCTCTTTCCCCCATGATGGGCATGCAAGTTTCTTTCCCTTTTCTTTCTCAATAGAGTTCGTCTATGGTCCAGCAACAAATTCCATAAATTCTATGTATAAAGATGTAGTAAGTGCATTCATATAAAAATCAAAGAAGCATTAGTTAAATCCTACAAAATGAGGGTTAGATCCAATAATTCCTCATTATAAATCATAAATTTTATCAACATTCATCATTTGAGGCTCATTTGGATCAAATACAGGAATGTGGGCCCAGGGGTGTGGGTTTCCCTATGCTGGAACCTGTTAAGAGTGATTGGGAGCAGGACGGCGTTGGGGTCACGAAAACCCACAAACAACCACTCACAACCAAAATTTTGCAATATGATCTTCATCATTTAAAGTCTTCAAGAAACATTTGACATGTGTGGAAATTATTTATCAGGTCCTAGGAGTGATCTGATTGGTCATCATGTTTATGCGGGCTCAGGGTATGCGAAAGCCGGAGGCTGGAAGGACATTCAGGCTTTGTCGTTAAGTAATGGCAATCAAGAGATGGAAACCCGCATGGGGAAGTCCACAATGCGGGACCCACAGGACACATAAACTTGGCCACTTTGTTTAGAGGAGCTCAAACGATGGTGGAGAATGCAAAATCCACACCGCGGGTGGAAGGGATGACACCACTATTAACCAACGGTAATCAAGCAACGACGGGCCACAGATGGTGGCCCACAAGAAATGGTCCACATGGCCACCAAACTTAATCTTTTCATTGAATTCTTGGAGAGAAATTCCTAGGCGAAGTCTACAATGTGGGTGGACGAGGTCACTCCGATGTTTGGAGCAGCAAAGGAGGCAGGGCGATCTACAGATGGACCCCCGCAAGGAAGGTTTTAACTTAGTGTTTCTCTTGTGCAAACTCGAAATGGCCAACAAGACAATGGAATCCACAATGCAGGTAGATGAATTAGCTCGGCCGTTAGGGAACGACCTTCATGTGATGGCGAGCCACGGACAGAGGTCTGCAAGGAATGGCCCGCAAGACATGACGTAGTCACTTTATTCAGAGGAGGCAACTTTGGCAGGACCCGCGATGTAGGAGGAAGGCGAGGGATGGTCATTTTCCAATGGCATCAATGACATGGTCACCCATAAGCAGCAGCCCACATGAATGGACCCACAAAGGTGTGAAGACTTGATTTTTTCATTTAAATTTCGACAGTTTGTGCTTCAACTGGGACGGCAATGAGGACGCTACGGGCCACAGAGGGGTCGATGCTCTACTAAGAATGGTGTCGATGAAGCAAAGTTCTGCATTGTTTTAAAGGGATCCGTTCAAATGTTTTAAACAAGTTTTTGAATGATTTTGGTGCGGAGTTGACAGCTAGGATAGTCGTTGGATTGACTCAAGGTTTTTCCTCAAGATTTTATGATTAACTTAGAATCCCTATTCACAAAAAAATGTGTTTCAAGGTGTCGACAGTAGACTCACGTGGAACAGCACGAGGAAATTTGATGACAATTTGGTCTTGGGTTGAGTAGGTGCAATGCAGGCGCAAGAGCTTCAATCATTATTCTCTCTTTGGAAACTGAACTGACAAGTGTGAAAATGACAAGTCAAAGTTCCTATTTATAGGAAAAACTTCATTAATGACCTACATTAAATGCAGGGTACAACAACCGGCAGAGTGGTTGGAGTGTGGGAAACGATGAGCTGGTGTAGGGAAATGCAAAACCTACAATGGAGGGCGACCCTAGGGCTTTGTCACTGACTAATGGCCAGGAGATGATGGTAGAGGATGTTACGAGACTCGCCATGCGGGTAGACATCTCGAGTCAGCTACAGTTTGAACAGTGAAAAGATGACAACATTACGTAAAAGGAAGCCTACAACTACGGACCCGTAGGACTTGGAGGACACCAGGGCAATGGGCCAAAGGAAACCCACAAGGGAATACCTACAATAGCCAAAGACTTAGAAAATTTTGGGGTGGTGAATTTTGGTCAACTAGAGAATGATGACTTTAATGTTCCTAACACTTTAAGCTCAAAATTAGGGGCACGTAAAATGAGGCGAAGGAAAAAAGCAACCCGACAAAAGTGAAGAAAAGAGGGGGTCCCTATTCCGAACGGGGTGTGTGTGCTATAGGCACAAAAAATGGTGACTTTGCTGGGAGAATGCTCCCAAGCATTCTAAGGGTAAGGATTCATCCAAAACCCAAAATCTTTGGTTCTGTTGACCAAAAGCCAGTTTCCATAAGCGAACTAGGAACTCAAAGGAGGATGAGATCCTTAGTTGAATCAAGTCGCAGGGTATCTCAGAAGTGTGTGCATGGTGAGTTCATTTCCTTTCCTTAGAGACCATAACAGATAGTAGTTAGTCAATCAAAGCAAGCTACGTAAGTTGTCTAACCCCAAAAGTAACCTGGACATTGCTCCGCTGCTAGTTAGGCGTCCATACCCCCGACGAAGTTATCATTGTGACCCCATGAACATTGCTCTATTGCTAGCCAGGTGTCCATATCCCTAATAGAGTTGCTCGCACACCCCACACAGTTGCACTTTTTTTAACACTTTCTTTCTTTTCTTTCCTTGAATATTTTCTTTTGGTACTCTTTTCCTTTTTCTCAACTGCGTAAGCATTGAAGCTTACTGTGGGTTTGGAATCGTAGTGGTCACTGGAGAAAACTTAGGATTTTTCACTTGCCCAGTCCTCATAATGGCCATCATACAGCCCTTCAGAACCATTTAAATTGTGTTTTTCATGTGTGATCTGAGATAAGTGTGAGAAGATTCAAACAAGGGTTCTTTCTTGGGTCAAGTCAGAGTTCAAGTAAGGAAACTCACTTCACAGGAGCGGTCAGAAATCAATAGTTACGGATGAAGATTTATCCAAAGAACAAATGGGAGTGGACAACAAAGTAGGCCATCTAATAGGCCAAGCATGGCCACTGCATCGAGATAGAGAAACACCCTCAGCAAAACAAATTTGGGAAAGCGAGCAACAGCGAAGCAGCAAAGCAAAAGAGCCTAAACTAACCTATGTACACCTATATACAAAGGATGAGCTTGAACAACTCAGGTAAGGAAATAATGTTTGAGGTATTTTCCATTGATAGGCAATAGGACATCCTCTCCGGTGAGTGTCTTGAGGAAAAAGGAATTATCTCCTAAAATTTCCAAAATTTGAAAGGGGTCAAGCCAGAGCTTGTCAAATTTTTCATGTCCCCCTTTCTTTTCATGGGCCTTATCCCAACAAAGGACTAAATCAACAATCCTAAAGGCATTTTCTTTGGATCAACGATCAAACCATCTTTTGACTACACTTTGGTGTTTGGAAAAAATTTCTATTGCTTGATCATGGACTTCTTCTAAATGCAACAACTCAGCTAAACAGGCTTCTTGACGGTCTCCTTTCTCATAGTATGTGTTGAGAAACTAGAGTGAGGGGGTATTGAGGTGAATGGGGAAGGTGGGCTCTAGGCCATAGACAAGGTGGAATGGGGAATTACCCAAAGCAATCTTATGGCGTGTACGATCTACCTAGAGGGAAAAACGTAGCTAGGTATGCCAATCTTTGGGATTCCTGTCAAGCAGTTTCTTGATCACAGTTATTAGATTTTTATTTGTTTACTCAGCTAGGCCATTTCCCTAAGGGTAGTAGTTGGATGAGAATTTGACTACAATTCCATAATCAAAGGCCCAATTAGAGAAATTAAGAGATGAAAAGGCAGGGCCATTGTCACATACAAGGGCAAACGAGCAATCAAGCAATTTAAAATACAACTTTCTAGAAAATTAATAACAACTTCAGTCTTGTATTTCCTACATGCTATTACTTTTGTCCATCTAGTACAGTAATCAAAAGTAGTTAGAATGTACCTGTGACCTGCAAAGGATAGTAGGCTTACCGAGCCAATAAAGTCGAGTCCCCATTGAGTGAACCGCCTTACCTCGAGGACTGGTTGTAATGGGACAACAACATTCCTTTCTCTAGAAGCAACAGTTTGAAAAATGTGGCAGGTTCTGACATGGTTATGCGCATCCTTAAACACTGTCAGACAGTAATACCCAGCCCACAGAATTTGGTGGGCGGTTGAAGAGCTGGATCCATGACTGGTGCCAAATTTTGCATGAAATTCTTATAGAACCCTAGATGCTTCTTCTTTTCCAAGGTATCTAAGATAGATCCCTTCGTGATTTCTCTTGTACAAAATAGATCCCTGCAGCATGTAGTTGTTGCTCTTCAATCTTAGAGCATGCTTTTATACTCCTTGCAGCCAGGACGGGCACTTATTATTCAACAGATAGTAGAAAATATCATCGTACCACTCTCCAGGAGAAACATCTTCCAGCTAGTACTGCTACATGGTGAGTTCATGTCTTGTTTCAACTATTGTTTCAGCTATTGTTCGAGTGAGGACTTGCCCTCAGACCAACTTCATGGGCTGAATTTCCATGTCATATTCTTGTAATAATGTAACCCACTTTTCTCTCCTTTCCCCCAGCTCGTTCTGCATTAACAAAGTCTTGACTGTCAGATCAGGCACAATTGCGAACACCTTATTCCTCAAGATATAGTGCCAAATTTTCTTAACTCCTCTAACTAAGGCGTATGCTTTCTTTTCAATGTTGTGATACCTTAAATCTACATCCTTTAGTGGAGCACTCATGAAGGCAATACGGTGTTCACTCCCTTCGTTATCCTTTTGTGTCAATATGCTAGCACAAGAGTGGTCTGAAGTAAATGAATAGATATAAAATGGCTTTAGATAATCGAGACTAACCAGCACTGGTGCATCAGCAATTACTTTCTTAATCTCCTCAAAATTTTGCTTGGATTCCGGTGTTCATTCCACTTTGGCATCTTGCTTAAGCATAGCATTTAGCGATTTGAAAATTTCAGCGAATCCTGTGATGAATTTTCTAACGAAGTTGATCTTTCCAAAGAAGGATTTCAATTCCTTCTTGCTTCCTGGAAGCTAAATTTTCAATATAGCTTGGATGCGTTCAAGGTCTATTGAGATTCCCTTTTCTGAGATCACATGTCCCAACAGTTTTCCTTTCGTAACTTCAAAGATACACTTCTTCAAATTCAAGGAAATGTCGAACTCTCTACATTTTTGGAAGACCTTACATAAATCGAAGATGTGGTCCCCTCTTTTCTTAGATAACACGGTGAGGTTATCCATGTATATGATTATGCACTTGCCAATAAGATCCTTGAAGGCAATATCCATGGCCTGTTGAAAGGTTGCACCAGCGTTGATTAACCCAAACAGAATTCTCTTGTATGCAAAGGTTCCCCATTTTGTAGTAAATGTTGTTTTGTGCCTATCTTCATACTGCACCATCACCTAGTTGTATCTTGAGTACCCATGCAGAAAGGAAATCATTTGAGATCCATTAACTATTTGCAGTACCTCATCCAGTGAGGGCACTGGATAATTTTCCTTTTCAGAGGCTCTATTCAAATTCCAAAAATCAACGCATAACCTAATTTCACAATTCTTCTTTCTAATCGGAACAAGTTTTCCACCCATGTAGAGTGCCTAACTAGGAAGATAATTCAGGTGGATAGCAACTTTTGAACTTCTTTGTAGATGATAGGCTCCAACAATGCATTGATTGGGCGTTGACGTTGCCAAAAAGACCTCACATTTGGCTTGAGAGGGATGGTGTGAGTGATGATCGAGGTATCATATGTCTTCAAGTCCTCATAGCTTTGGGAAATCACATCGTGGTATGTGCACAAGGCATCAATGATCCCTTTCCTTTCTTTTAGTGTGCACACTTTGTCGATGAACATGTTCTTGATTTCTTCAGTCGTACCTAGGTTATGAGCATTACACTAGTTGTCAATTGAGTGCTTAGTTTGCTGATCTTGATCCCTTATCTGGTCCAAATCAAATATTCTCTCTAGATTAACCATACCTCATGGTATCTTTTTTGTTTTAAGATTAATGACTCCCTCTATGTCTAATTCAGCTTCTTCAGGCTCTGTTTCATCAATGATTTGAGTCGCAAACACAACAGAACTGGTGATGAAGTTTAGGATATGGTTGTCGCCATTGAACACATGGAAGTTGGTAACATTGTCTGGCACTGATGGAGTGGAAGTAAGCTCAATAGTGAAATTATTCAATCCAGCTAAGGAGAGAGGCTAAAGGGTACTGGCTGCTTGGGCTAATGCATCAGCAGTATGATTTTTGGAATGTGGGATCTGTTGAATATTAAATGCATCTAGTCCCTCTATGAGATCCCAAACTTTGTGCCTATAATTCTCTAGTCTTCTATCATGACAAGAGTAGAGCTTCCTGATTTGTCACTACTAACTCTGAATCACCAAAGACTTGTAACTTTTTTTACCTTTTTCCTTAATGCCATTAAGAGGCTGTGAACTTGTGCTTCGTATTCCGCTGCATTATTTGTGCAATAAAACTAAAGCCTATGAGTAGCAAAGGACATCTTACCTATAGGGTTAATGAGCTCAAATCCATCTCCTGCTCCTTGTTTTTATTTGGACCCATCAAAGCGCAATGTCCAAAACTTAGAGGCCTCTTTGACTTTGGAGCCAGTGGAGCTCATTTCCTTCCTTAGTAGTATATATGTTTCAACAGCTTTGGGTGACTGTGTGGATTCTACATGATCCTGGTTTGGCTGCTCTATTTGGAGTTCCCCTTTTAGGGTGACTTGCCCCTTAATATGTTCCATTGTTGTTTGACACAAGAAACATTCAAATTCAGAGTGGGTAGAATTATGTACCCTACACCAACTAGGTAATAGGAGCTCCTGAAAGTCCATTCTTGCTCCTAGGCTAAGCTAATCTTGCACACATTTCTACATAAACTCTTGGAATTTGTCCAGCAATCCAAGATTACCATCCTCATAGGATCCTTCATCGTCTAATTCAACTAGTGCCTCTATGCTCTCAGGCGTGTGGGTTAGGTTGGTAGGATTACTACCCAATATAAGAAGGACCTCATCGGCCACTTCCTCTTCTTCAAATTCTTTCCCATCCTGATAATCCACAAGATAGTAGTTCCCCAATTCTATTTTTGCAAACAACACCTCATTTGGGTTGTTGTACTCTGTGATCATGAACTTCATGCGAGGCTCTCGATCAATGTGAATCTGGTTTGGAAGCCCTTTCCATAGTAGCCACAAGTGAGAATAATCTATTATTGCATATTCGTTCAAGGCCTGGGTGAAATCCCTCCCCAATATAATGCCATACGTGTCAGGAATATCAACAACTTGAATCTCAATCACTTGTTGCACCCTCAGATCAACAACAATTTGCATGAGTATCTTGTTGATTTCTCCAACAATATTCACTTTTGTCTTGTTCAACTGGGTCACCTTCCATTGAGAGGGAGTCGAAGCTATTCCTAAGGCTTTGCATACAACCAAAGGCATGACATTGGTTGAGGTCCCGGAATCAAGCAGGCAATTGTGCAAATTCTTTCTAAATATTATGATGGTGGTCAGGAAGGGTGAGGACTCCAGCTTCCCTTAGAAAAATCCCATTGAAACATCGGTCTGAGCTACTTGAGCCTTATCCTTATCATTATTTTTATCCTGGGTTTATGCTTGATTTTTCTCTTTAGTGGGTTGTTTGTTTGGTTGTTCTTTTGAAGGCTGATCTGGTTTCCTTCCTAGGATTTCTCTGATTATAGGCTCATTTTGTGAGGTGTCAAAGGAGGCCTTTTTGGTGGGTACTTCTTGGGTTGGTTTGGATGAGGCAGTCCCATTGAGCATTCTAAAGAAAGCATTTCTAACTGTTGGGACTCTAAGTAACTTGAAAGATGACAAGCTCAACTTGACCTTCTTAAATTCTTCTGCCACATATTCCCCCATTTGCTCAATGTTGGCTTCAAAATATTTATCCTGAGAAGAACTAGCAAGCTGATTTTGAGTTTGGTTTTGTTGCCTATTCTTATTGAAGTATTGGGTAGGCACGTGAGGGTAGCCTGGATTATTACTGGCATTTGGGTCAGGTGGAGTGTTGAAGTTATTGGGGGGAGTAGAGGTTGTGAAAGGACCACCTACTTGTCTATTCCTCAAGTCATAAGGGGTTTCCCTTTAATGGAACATTTGAACCTCATCTTCACGTGGCTCTTCCTCATCTACTGGACCATTGTCTATTGAATCAAAAAGTTGGGATAATGGACTTTTGTTGCTTACATCTTTTGTTTCATCATCCTTTGGGGCAATGGTCTCCTTCTTGGGTACATTGCTTTCACTTCGCGAGAAATGATCTTTATTAACTAGCAGTACTAAGGAATCATATGGTTCAGATAGAACTAGGTCCTTGCATCTAGTGCCATCTACAGCATTCTAAACTTCCACTTGGAAAACTTTTGTTGCAGTTTGAAATTCTGGACAATCCAATTCAGAATGCCTATTTGTCTTATGAATGTGGCACCATCCGGATAAGGCTACTTCTACCAAGTATACCCCACTTGTCATCTTATCAGCATTAGTTGGCTAATCAAGAGGCATGGGAATGCCTCTGTTGTTTGGCCTTGTGTTCCTTGTTCGATTTTGTCTTTGTAAGGGCCTTCTCTCAAAGCCTTGGCCTGAATTTTGACCTCTTTCATAGTTTTGTCTAGACGAGGCACCTAAATCATGATTTTTGTGATTATCTCAATTGAGATTAGATTGGATACTCCTTTGGGAAGCCTGCAGTTGGTTATTTTGGTTCCTCAAGTGCATTATTTCAGTAGATAGCTTCTTCACTAATTTTGTCAGCTCATCAATCCAATCTTTCTCTGTACTACTTTGTTGTGGAGCTGAGTTATGAAGGAAAACCGGTTGTGTCACGGGTTGATTCTATTGAGAAGGTGGGAATTCAAAGCCCTGTAGGTATGTAGGCACTTGAGGTTTTTGAGAGTAAGTTTTTTGCTATGGTGGTTTCAAGTAATGCAGCACGGGAGGTGCTTGGTTAAGTGGTTGCCCTAGATGAGGCACTGTCGGTAGCTGGGGAACTTGATTCAACATTGGTGTCTGATGGGCTAGTGCATGAGTAAGTCCTTGGATCTGATTCAAATGGGTGGTCGGTCCCAAAGAGGGAAATAGACCTACAATGTGTTGTCTCAAGTCCATGCTTGTTGTGACTACCTCTGGAAATGCATCCACCAATCTGGCAAGCACCAAGCGCATCCTTTTCACTAGCGTGGATGTAAGGTTATCCAAGGTTACGTAATACACCAGTCGAGCAGAAGGATCATCAAACATGTAGGGTGGTTGCAACCTCATGTAAGATCTCTAGAAATGGTCATTGAAGGAACTAATAGGCTCATTGACTTCCCTCCTGATAGACATGAATTGCTGATATAATTTTGAGGGGCTGATCGGGAGCTTGAACTTCTACAGAAAGGTGTTTTTCATTTGATCCCAGGTGGTGATAGATCCAATTGGTAGATGAATGTACCAATAAAAGGCCTCATCCCCCAAGGAGAAAGGGAAGTGCCTACAAGCCACGTCTTCATGTTCTATTTACATATCCTTCAAGGTTGTCTGAAAGATCTTAATGTGCTCTTTTGTTGTCCTTTATGGATCTCTAGGATGGAACTTGTTGCAAAAGCCTTTTGGGTTCTTTGGCATGTCATGGTAATCATTGAAGGATAGCAAAGATGGATTATTACCCATCCAAGCCATCATTGGAGGCGGAGGTTGTGTTTGTTGTCCTGCAGTAACTTGTGGCTGCAATGGAGCAACAACTAGGATAGCGCCCTAGAAGTGAAGTGCAGGGGCTAAGTCAATTCCTTGGCTATGGCCAGTATAGGGGTGGAAGGCAGTTTAGGGTGGATGGAGAGAGGGAGGTATTGTTGGAAGTGAAAGGGAAGAGTGGGGTGAATGGATGGAAGAAGATGGTGAGGATAGAGGGGAAGTAGGCTGAGTGGATGGGGTTGAGTCATATGCTTCCTCTTTCTTGGCTCTGTTAGCCTTGATAAGGGTCTTGAGCTCTTGGAACTCCCCTTTTTCTGGTGTAGATTGTAGTACTCTGTGAAATATTTGAGGGGAGAAGGAACCAATTATATCCAGCTTAGCAAAAGGGTAGCCCTCCTTCTAGCACCGGTTCTGTTGATGGGTGTTTTTGCACTTTCTCAACACAAGCAGCACACAAGTGCACTACCTCTCTTGAAAGGTAGAAATCTGCAAACAAGTTCCAGATTACTACCCCAAGATGTCTCAAGTGTTAGGGCATGACTTGCAAAAATAACTCAATTGATTGATGTGATTTGTCGGTAATCACAAATGGAATTTATGGTTCACTAAGTTTGGAAGGAATTGGATCTTCAAATGGAGTTTTGTGAAATTATGAAATGAGGTGCAATTGCTGCAAGTTCAAACCGTAGTCTAAAACTCCATGCTTTACATCAAATTTGGCTTTACAATGATGTTGGAACTTTACCTTAACTTCAATTTCAAAGAAAATTCAAAAGGGAAAAGGGATAGAAATGTTCCTAGACTTGCAACTAATGTTGAACAGTAACAATGGAGGATGCTACAGTGGACAGCCTTCCTAAAACTAAGTTCCACTTAACCAAAATGGCTTACAGTCTCATGAAACTAGTACAATCTTCTAAGTTTTACAGATTTTCAGCTATCCATTCACCATGAAGCATGAACAATAAATGAATTTAAGTGCAGTAATCAAGGAATGTTCAGACTAACTTTACACTGTTGTTTATCTTCAACAAACAACAAAAAGTATGAACAAGGGAGGCATCAACACCATAAAAAATTTCACCATTAAAATGTAGCATGGACTAACAAATAAAAGCAACTTAAAACTTAGAATAGCAAAGCTAAAATCTAATTTTGAGGAGAAGAATCATGCACACATGTGAAGAAACACAAGAATTCACCAAAACAATGCAATTCTCATTAAATTTCTGCAACATGTCCTTACACAACTCAACTCTCTCTGAAAATGAGAGGAGACCCCTATTTATAGTTTTCGTAAAGTGAAATGAATGGCCAGGGTTTACTTTCATTGTGTGGCCAAGACTCATTTTACATTAGGGTTTCACCTACCCTTAAAATATAACATTATAAAATATATTTTTGTCTTTTCTCTATTTTGTCCTCTAGTGGTTCTAGCACTGTAGCAGCTTTGTCTACTAGTGAATGCCTTCTGTTTTCAGCTATACTGTCAGAAACTCATCATCAATGACTGGCTTCCTTGCATTCTTCTAAAGGGTGGCATATTCCACAAATTTTCCAATCAAAGCCTAGAGCTTATCCCACTCCATGATGTCATATTGGAGGATCTAAAAGATCAGCTTTTTGAATTTTCCAGTGATATGATCCCAGTGCTTGGTGCATTTGGGCGTGGCTTTGATGACTTGCTCAGATTGAGTAAATTCCCTTGCAACGAAGTCTATGAAATCTAGTGTTAGTGCATTTGTAGCCCCTTGCTCCATCTTCTTGTGGAAGAATGGCTTGATTTTCTCCAGATCCAGCTCTAGGGCGGGCATGTCGCAGTCTATCATCATTTTGAGATATTCCTCACTGTCATTCTTGTGCTCCATAACCAATTCAAGGTCGATCTCAACTTCATGCAAGACCCTCTCTAGGACCTCCTTTTTTTATCTAATCCCTTCTTCCAAGTTTCCATTAGCTAGTGATCATCTTTTATGAGCCATAATTTATTTTCCCATGTCTTCTCGGGAAGCTTGAGAATGCTTTCAAGCTTAGGATATGTGATCCTATATAGCTCGGTGAATCTGTGACATGTCTTCTCAATGGATTCCAGCTGCTTTTTTAAATCAAAAAATTTGTTGAACATTCGGGAGGGTGACGGATGCCCATGTCACCATTGTAGATCGCCCGTTGGAACCAATATGTTGTGGCCTTGGTCCATTTATTCATCTTTTCCATTTGATTTAACTCCTCTTGGGAGAGAAGAGGGGGTGTGGATGATATTCTCAAAGCCTCTTCCTCTAAGGATGTCCATTGTTGGATGTAGGCAGTGAGATTCGCCACTTGTGCTTTTAGTTCCCCTTTGGAGGACTGATCCTTATTCATTTGTTGCATGATTGTTGCCACCGACCCTTGGAATTCATCAATCTTCTACTCTCTAGTTGTCAGGTTCAAGTTGATTGTTGAGATACTGTAACTAGTTCCTGTATCCTTATCCATCATAGGGGCATTAATCTGTATTGTTCTTGATCTAGAGGCATCAACCGTGATATGAGACCAGACTCTAGGCTTTTTCTCCTTTCTTGTCTTTGTCTGTGCTCTAGCCAGTATGGCTTCAAGTCTAGCCTTTGGATCAACAACCACAGGGGTTTTCTTCTGCAATTTCCACTCCGGCCAATCGGGCACCTTGGTTTCCCCTTTGGGTGATTCATGATCACCTTCCTCTCTTTTTTCATGTTGAGGTTGCTTCTCTTCATGGCCCAAGGCCTCTTGATCTATTCTCTCTTCTTTGTTTGAGTCCTCGATTTGGATAGCCTTTTCCTTCTCTAACTCAGTAGAGGTTATGTTTTCTTCGGTGACATCATCCTTCTAAAGTGCCTCCCCTTTTGCATGCTCGAGCTCAGCATGATGCTCATGATTGGGGCTCTTTCTTGGTGCATCTTCTTCTGTATCTTCTTCTTTCTCTTCTTCCTCCTTTTTAGGAGGCACTTCCTCTTCTTGGATGGGGCCCTTATCTTGGCCTATTAGCAAAGGCTCTTCGAGTATCTCCACATTTACATCGATGCTAGCCTTTTGTTCAAAGGATTTCCCTTCAGTACCAACCTTCTCTCCTACATCTTTGAGTTGTTGGGATAGCTCCTCTTCTAGCTCCTGATCTAAGGTTTCTACTATGTATCTTTCATTAAGGGCGTCAATATCCTCCTCTAAAGAACGTGACTTTTCTTCATCAGATGCCACCTTGTCCAATTTTATGTTCAACCCACTCTCTAGGTGTTCAAAATAATCATCTTGGAAAGGGTCCTCAAGCTCTTCAACTATACCTTTTGCGGCCTCCCTTTGGCATTTCTCCATATCTTCAAAAATTTGCATGGTAGCCTCCATCTTTGGTGGCTCTTTAGGTGGTAGAGGAAGAGGTAGTTTGATGAAAATATGGGCCATCAAGGCCTGAACTATGGGGTTCATGATTACTCTAGAATTCTTAGCAGGTATACTTTGCATGTATTTAGGGAAGGCATTTGTCAAAGTAAGAGGCGACATAGTAGCAGTGGCTATTGCAGGCACTGGGGCAAAGAGAGTGGGCAGTGGAGGAGGGAGTGAGGAAGATGATGGTGGGGATGTAGTAGCTGAGGAGGATTCTAGTACCATTATCGAGGCCATTGGTGAGGTGAAAGCGAGGTGGACTGAAATTTCCACAGTTGGTGGAGATGAATCAAGTAGCATATGAGATGCAGGAGGTGGAGGAGTGGCAATGGTGGCACTAGCAGCGAGAGCGGAGGTGGTAGGTGGTGATCACGGCCACTCGGTTGATTCTTCTCCTTTATGTTGGGGGTCCTCCTCGATTGTAGGAATTTCTCTTAAAAATCCCCTTGTTCTCTTTTCCTTCTTAGAAGATTCTCCCTCCACAATCTTCTGAGTGTACACTTTGTGTTTGGGATTGCACTCAGACGCATCCTTCCTTTTCTTCAACCTTGTCATTGGAGGGGATTTGGGTGCCTGTTCTATTGGGGCAGCAGCTGCTCCACTATCTGTTTCACTCTCAAGCTCATCCTCGAGCTAAACATAAATTAGCATAGCGCCCTATACCTTGAGCTAGGAAATTTGAGCGTCTATCCATTGTCTCATCCTGTTTTCAATTAGTCCTGTCAAATTGTCGAGGTCAGTGACCTCTTCATTCTAGTCTATGACGAGTAGGGCCAAGTTGGCCACAGCATTAAACCTTTCATCAACAATGTTATAATATTCTTCTACTATTTGGTTAGGCACGGAAATAGATTCACTGACCTTACAAACTAGGTCGTCATCCTCATGTAGTGCCTCATCCGCACTTCCTTATCATCCTAGCAATTGGCCTGGAAGTCCTCAACTTGAGGTCGATGAGCATACTATCTTCCGACCCATTTCTTTAATTTTCCATATGCATCCATTCCACCTCAACCCATGTGGAGGTCTAGATTGTATTCCACCAATTCTTTCTCTTAATACTCTGTGCACTGGGCAGCGGAACAGGCATGCATTCCTTTCCCAAAGGTTAGGGGATATGGGATCCTCGCTCAGTATTTGTCACTCAATAGGGAATGGGAATTCTGTATTTGTCGAGAAACCTCTGACATGATCATGCGGTCATTGGGATAGTGTGGCAACCTATAAAGCCGATTAGAGAACCCTTATGTTCTAATATATGTAATCTTTGGGAACTATATGAACAGATACCCAAACTACAGGATGAAGGCCCTAGTGCTATGTGACACTCTTCTTTCAAAGTCTCCTCCCAGGAGCCTAATAATGTGCCCAATGAAGGCATCATTTACCCTCTGATATTCCCTCTTGAAGTTCTTATATTGCAACTAAGGGTAGTGGTCGTATACCTTGAGGTCTCCCTTCCTTGCCTCGGGGTTGCTTGCAACGAAAAGGCCTTTGTATAGGAATTGTTCTGCTAGGAGGTACACAAGGTAGGAGGTCATATAGAATTTGGACATTTTCTTCATAGCCATAAGTTGATTATGCATGTTGTCACTGATAATCTTCACCTAGTGGAACTTTGTTTTGCCACAGATGACCTCCTTGATGAAGTAGAACATCCACTCCTCGAAGAAGGCAGCAGTAGGGAGGCCCATTACCCTACTTAGTATGGTGACCAAGTCATAGTACTCTTCATGGAAGTCACTTCTGAATAACTATCAAGGCACCTTATTAGTGCTTCCCCTCTTCTCCTTCAACCAATGTTGATTGATTAGTCTTGCATCCTAGAGGGTTTGATTTCCACATAGTGCCAGCATATTCCTTCTTTGTTTCCTCCATGACATGGAATGTAGGAATATGGAATGTCTTGTTTATAGATTTGGCGGACAAATCTGCTAGCACTTTACCTTCATGCTCAATGATCTTTATGTTATTGTGATAGGATTCTCATCAAACCATTACTAACTCTAGGGCCAAAAGTGCAGGAGGGAAGCCGACTGCCTTAGCGAGACCACTCACTCTAATTTTTCATGCATTTTCAGTTGTAGGGCAGCTCATTACCCTTCACCAAAACTCATCTATTTCCACATGCCCAAGATTAGTATCTGATATCGAATCCCAAGTGGAAGTAATCTTGGAGGTACACTCCACCCCATGGAATTGGTACTTCATCTGATCCTTCTCCTCTTTCCCTTATGGTGGGTGTGCAAGTTTCTTCCCCTTTTCTTTCTCGGTACACTTCCCTGATGGTCTAGCAAAAAATTCCATAAATTCTACGTACAAAGTCACAGTAAGTGCATTCATATAAAAATCAGGGAAGCGTTGGTTAAATCCTGCAAAATGAGGGTTAGATCTAATAATTCATCATTAGAAAATGTGAACCCCAATCCTAATACCTGCAAAACAATGAGAACAAACACATTAAGTTAGATATTGCAAGCATGAACAAGGATTCCCCATGAAATCCATTTACAAACTTCAAATTAGGAAAAAAAACAATGAAGAACACAATGAAACAAGAAAATATAGATTCAATCCTAATTAGAATAGCAAACACATGATCCCAGGGGGGAATTGGTGCCAATTTGATGTGAAAATTGGCCCATTCCCAATTCCTAAGATGCAAGCTTGATATGTTGATGATGATTGATCCACTTTGTTGATGAAGGATGAGAGCTCCAAGCCAAAAATCTGCAAAAACCTAGCTAAGAACTCAATGCGATGGATGGGAATGGCTAAATATTTTAGCATAATAACTTTGCATAATTTGTGGATGATCAAATGAGGATATGAGCTCTTTATTTATAGAATGCCAAGATGGATGAATGTCCAAATTTGAGCAATGTGGGACTAACATTCATCCAATAGAAAGATGCCACTTGTCAATCTATGAGTGGATGGAGGATGTGCAAGTTTTGAGGATTGTGCCAATAAATGCTTTTTTTTTTTAATTTCAAATTTGTTGAAATGACTTGTAAGAGGGAAGGGAAAATGCAATAAATGCCACTTGGCTCAAAGCAAAGGACATGTAAGATGGAGTTATTGCCTTGTTGGAAGTACATGTTGACTTGGAATTTTTGAATTCAAACTTGGAGAATATTCCAAAAGATGCCTTTGTGAGGAAAATAGAGATTTAATAAATGAATTAAATCTATTTTCATGTGCAAATTGCAAAATCTAGAGGATGGAACATAATTTAGAATTAAATTAATCAAGGGTTAATTAATTTAATAGGAGATTAGATGATGTGACCTATTTGACTCAAATTTATGGATTTATTTAAATCAAATAAGAGAGGAATGTGATAAGAGAATAATTAAATAAGGATTTTGATTTATTTAATTAAAAGAGAGGGTGTTAGATTAAATCAAATAAGATTTTAATTTATTTAATTTAATGGATAGACTTTAGAGATTTAATCAAATAAAATTAATTATTTAATTAAATAGGGATAATTAGATCAGATGGATTGATTTAATTAACAAAAAGTGACTTAATTAGATAAAATGATTTATTTAATTAAGAGAGGAATATTGATGAATTTAATTAGATAAGGGATTTGATTAAATGGTTAGGCAGGATGGATCAAGATCAGATGCACAATGTCAATCAGTATATTTTATGTGTCTACATTTTGCCCCTCTTTGAAGAAATGCACTTGTTGTGTTGGTTCAAAGAATACACGATCTTGATCAAAGCCAAAAATTTTGCTATTTAAAAACTTGCCCCACTACTGCCTGGCGAGAGAAAACATGCCAATATAATGCCCCCTAGAGAGATTGGATGAAAATTTTAATTTTTGGGTGATCTCACGAAAAAAAGAGAGGACAAAGTGCCCGACAGGTCTGAAAAGGCCCCAGGAGGCTAAAAACGTGTCTAAATGCAATAAAACGATGCAAAACAGGCCTCAACTGGATAAAAAAAAAGCTTTGAGGGTCCAAAACCCTAGCAGGACAGCCAATCAAGGTGAAAAAACCCTAATTTTCAAAATTAAAAGGGGCCCGAGGGGTCACTTTCAAGTCATTTTCAGACACTTCCATTTGTAACCTTTAGATTTGAGCTCTGACCTCCTGACAATATGGTGCAACGACAGCTCCCCCTGCACATTTTTTATCCAATTCAAACGTACCAGTGGCCACCTGGCATCGGGGCACCAATAAGTGACCCTTACTTGAGCTTCGTTTTTCATTTCTAGCCTTCATTTAATGCTTTCAAAGTTGGTCTTTCTGCAGCGGCACTATATAGCGCCGCTCAGAAATCAAACTATGCCGCTCAATGTTAAATAGTGTCACGGTGGTGCAGTTTGGAGTTTGAAAACTCCAACGCTGAGCTTGTGGCCAGCAAGGTGATTTGGAAAGTGCGACGTGACTGTCCTATTTTTGCTCAAAGTGCGTTGCTGGAAGAGAATGTGCACCGCGGTGGTGCCATTTTTCTCTTTTAAGCCCTAGCATCGGAGTTTGATTAGAAATCAAATTGCGACGCCTTCACGGATTGCACCACTGGAGAGGTTTTTTGAATGCCCGACAAAGAATTTTTCAAAAAATTTAACATGGTGACCTTCCTTGATGCAGGACGTGGTGAGGGAGCTCTACTCTTGAGAGCACAAGTCGTGGGACTTGTTTGGCTATTTGTGGGACCTAAGCGATGGGGATCAGGATCAACTTTGGATCGCGGGGTTATGGTATATTGCTTACGTAGCGCCCATTCGCACTCACTTAGGGATGTTGTCAGCGTTGGCTGAGAGATGGCACAACAAGACCTCTTTATTTGATCTTCCCACTGGTGAGGCCACCATCACCTTAGAGGACGTTTGGCGTATTTTTAGATTGTCAATTCACGGTCGGCGAGTGATTTTTGACATGGACTAGGGAATTGATGCTTGCCACAGAGGACATCATTTTTTGCAAGGGGCAGATAGAGCTTGAGCAACATAGGATCTTGGCACCTCCCTTCCACCTAGTTGTTGCAATGGTCATTTCGGGTCTCGTTGCCCCTGACAGATGAGGTCAATATTTCAATCCCGGCTGGGGATATTGTTGGGAGCATATGGTTCGAGACAGGTTGGTTCATTTTGCTTGGGGGTCGGTGCTTCTTGCTTCTTTATACAGGGATCTACATGAGTACATGTACATGGATGGTAGAGCACTCAGAGCAGGGGTGACACTTCTTCACGTCTGGGCATGGGAGCACATTGTTGTGCTACGTCCACATGTTGTTTCAGTTCTGATGGTGCCAGATGATCCCCTCGTGTGGAGTTATAGAGGCAGTGTGTCCTTCACACACACTGGTGAGCACAGGATCCCCTACTGGAGGAGGGTCTTGGACGAGATGCAGGTTTTTATGTGGAAACCATACCTTGGTTAGCCTGGATGGGCCACCGATGTTGATCAGTTGTTCTATGCCTGCCAGAACCATTTCATGCAAGGGTGGGAGCACATGATGATTGAGAGGTACTTGCTCGAGCGTGTGCAGCGTCAGTTTGGTGAGCCGCAGGATTGCCCTAATGATGATTACATAGTTGTCTTCGCTCGCACCATGAAATGGGTTTCATGGGGTGGTATATTCCTGCCCCGGAGGCAGTCGATAGTTTTAGACAGTTAGTGGCTTGGTCGTGGGCTTATGATCAGGGACCCGCAGATCCAGGCACGACACAGGCCTACAGGGATTGGTTCCGGCCTCCACTTCGATTGACGATTCCAGGTGCAGTTCCAGATTAGTGGAGAGTGAGAGGCAGAGGGGGAGGACGAGGATGGAGGGTTGATGCTCGACAGGAGCAGCCGGTTGTGCCTCTAGTTCAGCCATGGTAGGGAGATGTATTGATGCCAGATTAGCAGCAGGTGCCACCAGGTGTACCACCACGGGGCGAGGATCAGCCTTAGGTACAGCCTTAGGTACAGCCTCAAGTACAGCCAACAAGACAGGTGGATCCTCAGGATGCGTTGATTGCATAGCTACAGGCTCAAGTCCAGGCCGTGACAGCTAAGAGAGATCAGGCTAGGGTCGAGAGAGAGCAGCTTAGGGCCGAGAGGGATCAAGTCATTCAGCAGAGACAGGCTATAGAGCTAGGTAGGAGATAGCAGCTAGAGAGCATGGCAACCTCCTCCTCCCAGGGTACAGTGTCAATTCGATCTTACAGGGATGTCGTCTGAGAGATCGAGTACTATTAGAGGCACTATCATGAGGTCGTACCCAAAGGAGGATGAGTTCCAGAGTACTCATAGAGGACCAGCTACAAACTAGCAGAGGGTCACGGTGACAGAGGCGAGGGCAGCATTCATTGGGACATACCCTGATTGAGATTATATGATACCTTTTGTGCTTTATGGGCTCCTTTTTGATAGCCTAATGGGCCTTTTGTACTGATTGACATACATGTACAGTGATCTGATTTATTCTTTGTACTATGACAGTTACATTATTGATGATATATGAGATGAGTCGATGATGATTTTGATATGATGTGATGTGTTCCATTTATTTATGTATGTATGGATGATTCTATTTCTATATGCTATGCAATGATGTTTATGATGCTTTTATGGATGCATTTATTTCTAATGATATTATGCAATGATTATGACTAACAGATCTATATTATGTTAACCTATGATATGCAAATGTGATGTGCAATAATGTTGTCTATATGATGATCTATTTTATGTTGATGCAAATGGTGATGTGATATGTGATATGAAATGTAATATGCAAAATGATAAGGGAATGATCTATGGTGTATACGCGAAATGATATGTGAATCCTGTTTATATATGAAATGATTATGGATGGATTTACGCTTTGTATGTGATGGATTGTTTTCTATTTATGCTTATGTGGAATGATTTATGCAATGAATGATTTATGATGCTATTTATGAGATGAGATGGATGTTGTAATGTGAATGCGATGGTCGTGATATGATGCAAATGAGATGGTTTTTTAAGATGCTTAGAATAACAAATGTTATTATCCTAAACATATTAAATGATGAAGTATGTGATGCATTTTAATGTGATGTACTATATGCAATGATATGATAATGTTTTATGCAAAATGAACCTAATGCGTAAGATGAATTTATGATGTTATGCAAGTATGTATGCGATGGATTATCTTATAATGCTTATGTGTCTATTATGTATGATTATGCAGTAGGTGGTAATGTGAAATGGTTATGAAATGCAAATGAATGTTATGCGATGATTCATATAATGCAATGCGATGCAATGTAATGGATGAAATGTAATTAAATGGATGCACTTTTATAATATGGTGGAAATGCAATGCATATGTTTCCTATATGTTATGTGTTGATGCAATATGCTAATGATTTATGGATGCAGGATCGATGACGATGGTGATGACGGTGATGATCAACTATCATAGTACCTTGTTAGTGCGATGAGCAAGAAGAGAAGAAGTCATTTCAACGAGATACCAAATGATGAAAATGAAAATGATGATGATGATTACTTTCCGAGGAATTGGGATTTTCAAAGGGCCAATTTCTTTATGTTTGATAACACACGTGGTATGATGCATCAAGGTATAGAAAACCAGGATGGCATTGTACCCAGTGTGATGGACTTTGACTTGACAAAAAAATAGGAGTATCCTTCTTCATACCTGACATACATAAACCTTGCTAGGATGCACCTTAGAAGTTTCAAACACCTCGGACCAAAATACAGAAAGGTAAACCTATCAATGAATAGTCAACAAGTTGTCTAAAACCTCCTCCATACATACCTAACAAAGAAAGTATTCACCAAGGTTATATTACAAGAACGTCCAACAAGCACAACAAACAAAAGATAATGATCATTGCCCCATTCCTATTTCTCTAAATCCTCTATTGGGATATCATCAAGAAGTCCTTGGAATGAGGGCAATAAGATAAGTCAAAAGATAAAGACAAAGCAAACAAACAAGTTGATGTTCTTCAATATCGCTAACCAAAAGAGGGTGTGTTTTCAAGGATAAGAGCCAAAACTATTGACAAAAGATAATGCCCATTGTAGGAAGGATTCATCCTAGGACATGTTAGTGGATGACAGCACGTCATTTCATTTATCCAAAGCATTCTAAATGATTATTGATATGGGACCAATTTGGATGATGAGTTACCAATACAAAGAGATGACCAACTTGCTTATGCACTGACTTAGACCTAAGACTTGACGTTTTGAGTTTTCTCTTTCGACTTGCTAGACTTGTTTTCGATTGTCTTACCAAAGATTGAGGATGACAATCATTTATTATGAGTGTTGTTATTGCGGGTGTAGGCAAGATGAGATGGATGGATTTTTTTCAAATATTTGGATGTTTTTGATCTTTTTGAGATGTTTTGAGGCTATTTTTGGATTTTTTCGAGATTTACAAATGTTTTGATTTTTTGATTTTCCAATATTTTGGGATTTTCTGAGATTTTGACCAAGAGACTAACCTAAAGACCTATCCTAGGGGAATCAAGGGTTGATCAACAGATTATCCTTGCCTACATTATACACGCAGAGACCACGTAGTTCGACTGACAAGTTTGACCAATTTACAGATGATGAGATGTCAATTTATTATGACAGACTCCTATAGGAATGACCTAAATGTCTCAGGGGATGATCAAAAATCAACCTTGCCTACGTTCAAGCTCAGAGATGACGTAGTTTGACAAGACGACCTTGTTTTGGGATTTTGATGATTTTTTGAATGTTTTTGGGATTTTGATATGTTTTGATGTTTTGGATTTTCTGATTTGAGGATTTTAAGGATATACACGAATCCGATCCGATGAGAACATGCCCCTAGCATGATGCAATAGACTACTCTGATAAAGGCAGGACAAACTGACCTTGAGGATGGGCCTAGTAGTACTAGGAGGGATCCTGATACAAAAACAGGACCAAGCTATGGTGCGGATGCGAGTGGATGAATGATGGATGGAGACATGGAACGCGATGGATGATGGAAGCGTGATGCAGAACAAGCCGTCAAGATCCTGGTGGATGAAAAGTGCTTATTTACACAAGGCGCCTGTTTGCCAAGTTTTCACCGAGGTACTTGCCCAAAGTGCCACCGAAGTGGTTTTCACTAGAGGACAATTTTTTCTCTTTACTATTTTCAATCATTTTTCTAATTTTTTTTGGATTTTTTGCTTTTTTGATTTTTTTGTTGTCACCAAGGTGCCTGTTTGCTAGGTTTTCGCCGAAGTAACCATTTTTTCAGGACATTTTCTAATTTTTTGGTTTTATACCTTAAAATATTTAGGCATAAAACTTTTTGAGATGGGAGCTATTCATGGGCTCCTATAGAGATTCCCTTTCGAGTGTTGATAGCTGATATGCCCCTGACTTGTAACTTGTTGTGATGATGAAAGGTCCCAACCAATTGGGTTCAAATTTTCCTTTGTTGCTTGGGTTTGGGAAATTCTTCTGATTTTCTTTTAACACCAGTTCTCCGACTTGGAAAGTCCTGCTTCTGATTTTCTTATTGTAGCTCTGTTTGAGTCTATTCTAATATACTTGCAAATGATTCAAAGCATCTATCCGTCGCTCATCCAGTAGCTCCAACTCATTCAATCTTGACACTCGGTACTCTTCATCTGTGATGAGGTTTTGCAGTGATATCCTAAGTGATGGGATCTCGATCTCAATAGGGAGTACTGCTTCTGATCCATAGACCAGGGAGAAAGGGGTGGCGCCGGTTGGTGTGCAGATGCTGGTTTGATAGGCCCAAAGGGCGAGATTAAGCTACAGATTCTAGTCACGACCTGCGTCATTGACTATTTTCTTGAGGATTTTTAGAATGGTTTTTTTTGTAGCTTCTGCTTGGCCATTTCCTTGGGGATAGTATGGGGTGGAGAAGCAATGTTGGATTTTGAATTTTTCGCATAAGTCATGAACTTCCTAATCTTGAATGGTGTTCCATTATTTGAGATAATGGCTTGTAGAACACCATATCGAAAAATGAGATAGTTCAGGATGAACTTAGAAATCTGCTTCCTAGTTATGTACATCATGGGTATGGCTTCCACCCACTTAGTAAAGTACTTCGTTGTGGTTATGATGAATTTGTGGCTGTTAGATGAAGTGGGCATGATTTTTCCAATGAGATCAAGTCCCCACTATGAAAAGGGCCATGGTGTGACAATAGGATGAAGCTCTTGAGTTGGAGCATGGATGAGGTCCCCATGCTGCTGACATTGTAGACACTTTCTGGCATAATCATGTGCTTCTCTTTCCATTGTGTGCCAATAATACCCCATCCTTAGCAGTTTCTTAGCTATGGTCACTCCACTCGAGTGTGACCCACAGATACCGTTATGTACTTCAGTTAGAGCGGTTAATGCCTCCTCAGCATTTAGGCAGTGTAGTAGGGTTCCTTCTATGCTTCTACGATATAGGATATCTCCTAGTGACAAAGAGGGATGCCTTTTTAACAAAGGTTCATTTTAGGTTTGAGGATAGGTCGGCAGGTATGACTCCTATATGGAGGTATGTGTAAATGTCGTGATACCAAGGATCGTCGGGACCAATGATTTCACACACATATTCTAATTCTAGTACCTCGAATGCAGGTACGAGAAGCTGCTTAATCAAGAATTCATATTTTGGAACGTTGTGGGGGGTGTCCAGCAAGGATCCAATTGTTTCCATGGCGTCTGCTGCTCTATTGTTGGTTCTAGGTATCTGCTCAAATGTTATTTCAATGAAGGATTCTGTGAGAGTCTCCACCAATTTCCTGTATGGAGTGATCTTGTCATCCTTGGTCTGATATTCATCGTTCACTTGATTTATGACCAATTGAGAGTCTTTGTATACTTTGAGAGCTATAATGTTCCACTGCACTGCTATTCTGAGACCTATGGTTAAAACCTCGTATTCTGCAATGTTATTGGTGCAAGGAAATGCCAGTTTGTATGACCTTGGTATGCAATCTCCTTGTGGGTGATAAAGAAAACACCAGCTCTTGATCCATGTTGCGTGTATGAGCCATCGAAGTACAGTTTCCAATGGTCAGCTATGTTGAGATTGAAAATGAATTCATCTGGAAACTCTGAAATGAGAGGGTTCTCTGAATAGATTGGTGCTTTTGCAAGTTGATCTGCGATGACTTGGCCTTTGATTGCTTTCCTCTCCACATATTCAACGTCGTATTCTAACAGTATCATCACCCATTTGGCCATTCTTCCTGTGAGCATTGCCTTTGATAGTAGATACTTGAGAGGGTCAATTTTGACAATGAGTTTTATTTTATGTGCCAACATGTAATGTCTAAATTTATGTGATGCAAATACTACTATGAGGCATGCTTTCTCGATGAATGAATAGTTTAGCTCATGACCAACCATTGTTCTGTTGATGTAATAGATAGCCCTTTATGTTCCATTTTCGTCATGCTAAGCTAGGAGAGCTCCAAGGGCTACTGCTATTGCTGACACGTATAGAATCAATGGTTTCCTTGGGATGGGTGGCATTAATACTTGTGGTGTTAGTAGATATTCTTTGATTATGTTGAATGCCTCTTCACACTTGTTATCCCATTTGTACGCTACTCCCTTGTGGAGTAGGTGATAATATGGGTTTTGTTTGCCCGCCAATTGTGCTATGAATCTTCGAATGGATTGGAGTATGCCTTGGAGACCTCTCAATTACTTTAATGTTTTTGGTGCCTCCATCTCGAGGATTGCTTTTACCTTTGCTGGATCTACCTCGATACCCCTCATTGGCACTATATATCCTAGGAGCTTTCCTGATTGGACGCTGGAGATGCACTTCTTTGGGTTTAATCTGACCTTGTACTCTTCTAGTCTATCAAAGATGGCACTTAGGGTTGCTATGAGATCTTTTCTCTTTCTAGACTTGGCTAGAATGTCATCAACATAGTCTTTGACCGTCTTATGAATCATTTCATGGAATATCAATGTCATGGCCCTTTGATATGTTTCTCTTGCGTTCTTTAAGTCGAATGGCATCATGTTCCAATAGTGAGTCCCCCATGGACAAGTGAAAGTTGTTTTATGCTGGTCCTCTTTAGCTAGCATGATCTGATTGTACCCTAAGAATATGTCCATTAGTGACAACATTTCATGTCCAGCTATCATGTCTACTATCATATCAATGTTTGGAAGCAGGAAGTCATCTTTTGGACATGCCTTATTCAAGTCTTTGAAGTCTGTATAGATTCTGATGTTTCCATCAGGTTTTGAAACAGGTACCAAGTTTGACACCCATTCTGGATAATCTATTGATTGGATGAATCCTGCATCTAATAGCTTTTTTAGCTCCATTTTGACTAATAGGGTGATTTGAAGGTGCATTTTTTGAAGCTTTTGTTTAACAGGCTTTGCTTCTAGATATACTGCTAAGTGGTGAACCACGGTCTCTGGATCAAGTCCTGGCATGTCAGCATAACTCCATGTGAAGTTTATATGTCTTTCTCTTAGGAAGGTTGCTAGGAGCTCTTGCTCTTCTGATAGTAGTGATTCCACATAGAATGTGATATGCGGGGTTGCCTCTGTTCCTAGGTTCACCGGATTGCATTTTTCTACCAAGACTGATGATTTTTCTTGATGAAGAGCTCTTAAAGCAAGATTGAATCCCCCATCCTTGGGAACCTCAGAGAGGTTTTCACCATTGGATGCATCCTTTCTTTTTACTTTTTTTTGGTCAAAGAGTGCCACAGTGTGGTTTTCACTCAAGGACTTGGATATTATTCTTAATTTCTCATTTTGTGACTGAGGGATTCAATCATTTCTCCATAATAAGCATGTGTGTCAAGCTCTATTATGAACCCTGCTTTGTGATCCCCATCTGAAATGTTATCCCGCAGTCCAATGAATTCTGAGAGTGCCTCATCATTTTTGAATGTATCAAGAATTGGTGGTCCTCATTGGTCATAGTCGATGAGTTGGGGATATACTAGGCGGATCTCATGATTTTGGTGGTCTGATTCAAAAGATAGGGTGCTAATCATGCAAAGAGTGGTATCCTCAAATAGCCTAGGTAAGTTGGTCATGGTATCCTCATCATCACTACTACTATAGACATTGGTTATATCAAATGTAAAGTTATCTATGACTCTACCTGTAGATATTGGTAATTGTAGTTCCGCTAGGGTTGGCTGAGGAGGATTATTAACCGTTCTAACTTAAGGACTTCGGCCATGTATGGTTATACTCGGAGAGGTACATCCAAGGCCAATATTTTTTATCGGTCGCATCTCCGGCATGATAGGTATTACAAGCCCATTGTCGTTTTGTCCAAGTCTTTGATTTTTGTCATAGCCCATTGCGAGCATCATTTGCAGACCCTTGCTTTTGTCATCCATTGGTAAATCGGCTACTGGTCTTTCATCTTGATATAACATATGAGATGGATCTACCTCAATAACTTCTCGGCCAAGATCCCCCCAACTTGTGAAGTTGGGATAGTCTTCAGGAGACGTTTGGGATGTGGAGGCTTCATTTATTTGCGGATGTCCCCGTGATCTAGGAGATTGTGATAACTCTCCTACCACAAAAGCATTATTAGGGAGCTTGTAATTTCCACAACCATTATCTTGGATGATGACCTTGATGTCAAAGATGGTGGGAATGGTGGGAGTGGCGGGTGTCTTTGTCGCAGAAGTGGATGCGAGAGTGGCAGGATCGATGTATGGTGTGGATGGGCCCTCATCATTTTTTGGTACTTGGGGGATATTGTAATACTTTGCTTCAAGATTTTTGCAGTATGAGAAAGGTTTAGGATCTCCATGGATGGTAACTTCTTGTCCTTCATGTGTAAATTTCACACATTGGTGGAAATTCGACGCTACTGCCTTCATTGCATGAATCCATGGGCATCCTAGGAGGATGTTATACGGCAAGTCGAGGTCCAAGACCTGACAAGGGGTCTCCATGATAGCAGGCCCTACTTGAATAGGGAGTTTGATTGTGCCCTGAGACACTCTTTCTTGATCATCATATCCTCTTATCGTGATACCCTTTCCTTTGTCGATGGAATCTTCTGATATTTTCAATTTCTTGTTGAGGCTGAGAGAACAAATATTCAAGCCCACACCTCCATCCACCAAGACCCTTTTGACTTTGCTCTTGTGTACTATGGCTTCCAAGTGAAGTGCACGGTTGTGAGATGGTTGAGTGGGGAAATCTTGGTCAGAGAATGTAAGAATATTAGGTGTAATGATATTTCTGACCATAGCTTGGAATTGCTCTGCATCAAGATCTGCGGGGACAGTGGATGAGGCCAACGCTTCTTCATTGATTTTCCTATGGGCAGATGAGATTTTTAGCAACTCCATGATGGAGATTTGCGTTGGCGTTCTCTTAAGTTTATCTAGGACATTGTATCTTTTAGGAACAAATCTAGATGCAGGGACTTTGTTTGGCTGGAATGATCCTGCAATGGTAACTTTGCCACCTCTTGTGGTGACTCCACAATCTTCAGCATAGGCACCTTTGATGGTGATGACCATGTAGTTTTCATCTAGGGATGCGACGACTATTTCATACACATGATTTACATTTGAGTGGGTTCCTTTCCCTTTATCATTGTTATTCCCTTTGTTGCCATGATTAGGCATCGGATTAGTGTATATCTTAAGATCTTGGTTTCCTGTAGGTTGTTCCATATTTATAATTCTTTTATCGATGAGATCTTGAACTATGTTCTTTAATCTCATGCAACTGTTTGTGGTATGGCCTTTGATTTTATGGAATTCACAAAGTTGATTTTCATTATACCAAGGAGGTTTCACATCCGGTTCTTGGTAATTCTCAAAGGTAGGCGCCTTGATGAGTTTTTCATCTATCAGCTTTTTCATTATGTCTTCAAGTGGTTCCCCAAAAGTGGTGTACTTTCTCTTGGGATAACTTTTGTTGCGTTGGGGTGGTCCCCTTTGATCATTGAGATTGTTTATTGTTGGATTGTTGTTCGGTTGTTGTATTGTGTGATGATTATTTTGGTGTTGGATTTGGATTTGTGGTGCAGGTGTATTTTGGTGAGGGGCACTAATGACCACCTTGGCATCGATGACACCATCATTAGTAATGTTTTTGTTCCTTGCCCACGTGCGAGGTTTATCATTGTAATTGGAGGGTGGGTGGTTGTTTTGTTGTTCGGGGTATGAAGTTGATCCTGCGGGTTGAGTCATAAGGGCTCATTCAATGCTAAGTGCCTTGGGGATCAACTGGTCATATGTGGTGATGCCTTGAACTTTGAGATGAAATGCCAAGAGGTCATCAAGGTTGGCTATGATGGTGCAAACTTTTTGTTCTTCGGGCATGGTCCACTTGCTTCAATTGGCCTTGGATCGCCATTGTTGTAGGAATGAAGTGAATGATTCACCCTTTCCTTGTTTCAGAGCTGAGAGTTCTTCTAGACTAACATCCATTGCAATGTTGCATGCATAATTTTTAATGAATGTGTCTATAATTTCTTGGAATGTCCTAATGCCTGAAGGTAGGCGAGAGAACCATTCCATAGTGTGGCCTGCCAAACTCCTAGGAAATGGCTGCATCAGATAAGTATCATCATATGCGACTTCCATACAATGAACCTGGAATTCCCTAATGTGAGCTTCACTGTTTCCCATCCCACGATATTTGTCAAATTTGGGGATCTAAAATCCCTTGGGGAATGGTTTCATCACTAGATTCCTATCAAATGGATAGGGACACAAGTTGCTTGGTGTTTTCATTGTTCACCCTGATTGAAGATCGAGCACTTGTTGCGAGAGCAAACTAATTTTTGTTGTTACGTCATTTTGCGGATCAGGGGGTGGGATGAAGGTGTTTTGGGGTGTTTCGATTGTGGGTTGAATGGGTTAATTGGTCGGTGTGTTGTTTGATGGTATATGTATGTTTTGTCGAGCTAGGTAGGCTTCCACATGTTGTTGTATGAGAAAAATTCTGTTGTTGATCTTGTTGTTGATGTGCTAAGATTTGTGCATGCTATTTTACTTGTTGTTGTTCCAACAACGCTTGTTGTTGTTCCAACAACGCTTGTTGTTGGGCTGCCAATTCGGTGGCTTCTTGTTGTTCTTGATATTACTTAATTGCTTGTTGATATGCTTACATTTGTGCTTCTTTTTTTTATGCAAGAAGTTGTGCCTATGCTTGTGCTTTCTATGCTTGATATTGGGCATTTTCCTGAGCTTGAGCTTGTGCTTGTGCTACTTGTTGTTGGGCTTGTGCTTGTGCCGCTTGTTGTTGTAATAGAATGTGTGCTTGAGCAGCCTTTTGTGCTTGCAATGTAGCTTGGGTTGCTTGAGCGGCTTATTGTTGTTGTTGTTGCAATAAAGCTTGGGCTTGTGCAGCTTGTTGCGCTTGTAGTGTGGCTTGTGTTGCTTGGGCAGCTTGAGCGGCTTGCTGAGCAGCTAGTTGTGCGGCTTTTGTTTTTGCACTTGTTGGAATCCCCTTTAAAAAGTAGCTTGCAATGTCGTGTTGTATTGGCTTGATGTGGTGGAAGTTGGTGGTGGTGGGGGTGGTGGTGGATTTGGAATGGTGTTTGATGATGTCGTGTTGGTGTTTTGAGTGATGGATGGTGGTTTTGATGTGGTTGGTCCTTGGGAGACCATGCCTTGAGATGTTAGGGGGTCTTTGATGATGTTGTAATTGCTTGTGCATTTGTCGTCTATTGTTGCGATATAGACGACAAGTTTTAAGTGTTTGGCATAATGCTTTCATTGATATTTCGGATGCTAGTTTGATTGATAGTTGGTAGAGGGGGAAGCCCTAAACCAAGGAGTGGTGTGGATGATGATGGAAATGGTAGAAGAGGTGGGAATGTGAGGGGTGCGAGTTCTTGCGAAAATGATGTGGTGTCAAAAATGCCCCCTGGTCTGAACTTATCTCCCTCCTCTTGTGAGTTTGTGAGGAGAGAAGTTTGAGGTGTTGCGTGGAAAAATGATGATGATGGATCATGATGGAAAGTGAGAGGAACATTCTTATGTAATGGTTTTTTGAGTATGTTTTGTTCCAAGATGGTATTTGCATCCAAGTTTTGATTATTAACAAGGGGGTGTGTTTGAATAGCATTGAGAAATGCATTTCCCTTATTAACATTGGGTTGGGTTGGAGCAAAAGATGTCGTGATCTGCGAAATGTTTTGAGTGATATTTTGGGATGGGGGTGTAGATGAGATGGGAATGGTGGATGAGATTGGAGGAAAATATGTCTCCACTATGGTACTCACGTCAAAATCTGAAGGCAATTTGGCCCCTTATTTTTCTAGTTCAAGCATGTATAATGAAGGGTTAAGCCTCATCATGATGTCGATGATGTTATGGTTTTCCAGATTTTGGAGCATATCAGTTATTTCTTCATGAGACATCCCAAAGGTAAGTGTTGAAGGGTCTCAATGACACAACGTGTAAACAAAATACTGCTATTCTATTTCTCCTGAAAGAGAAAGACAACACATGGATATCTTAGCTCCCAAGGTCCTGGTAGTTGGTAATCAACTATGCTAATATTGCTCAATGGTCAATGTAACAATAATGTTCAAGGTGCCTACTGGTGTTGAGTTTTTGGATTGTTCTGAGATCAAACATAAACATAAACCTACTCTAACCAGGGTTTTTAAAGAAACAGAAAAAGATAGATCAAAGCTTTGGAACAGAAAGGAATGATAATTCATTCAATTTAACCAGACTTGTTACCTTTCAAGGAATTCCTAACTAAAACTGTAGAACAAAATTGACTTGTGATTAACACACAGTTTCATTCATTCATAGTGCTAATTTCAATAACAGATTGCAAGTCACCATTTAAACAAAACCTATAATCAAACTTCATTCCTTCAAAGCTTCTTAAATCAGATGATTAACTGAAGACGAACACCATTCTGGAACACAACATGAAGTGGATTTTAATCTGGTTGCTTCTACTATTAGTGAAACAAATAAGCAACATTTACAAATCTAGCACAATCACCAGTGTACAGAAAATCCATGACTCCAAATTGTTTCCATCTATACTAAGAAAAATGGAAAGATACATTATTGGCTTCTACTGAATCTAACTCCTAACTAAGAAGACAAAAGAAGCTCCCATTACAACGAATCAGGATGCAGCTCTGTCTCCTCTATCCTTCAGAAAATTTCTACTTTTGAAAATCTATATCTATACCTGTCTACTCTATTTCTTCCTCCCTCTCTTTTTCTAACCTTCTAAACCTTTACAAAGAGGCAAAAATTCCATATATACAGAGTGTACCAAAAAGAATGTGTTGTCTCCCATTTTTAGGGTTTACAAAATATCTGTTGGTTGCAGGAGGGTCGGCCCTCAGATCTTTTTGAATATAGTTAATGTTGCATTCAATGTGTATCCCTGTTATCCGTGTTGGTGAAGGATTGTTCTGGGGGTGATCTCAGATCTTTTTGCAGCTACAGCATTAACTTCTGGTCTCTGTGTCCATCTTCGAACTCCCTTGAAGGGCTACCTTGAATGCTCTAAAGTATTGTCATTAATGCGGATCCACCTCTGTCAGTAGACACCACAGCTTTCCCTAAGACTCGTGGTTTTTTCTTTCCTTTGGCCTTCTTCCCACTCTAGATCTTTTTGTATGTTGACCATCTTCTGGACGCAGCATGATACTTTCTGTTAGATCTCCACACCACTGTTCATCGAGCTGCTCCATCGGCAAGACAAACATTCATCGGCAAGAGGTCATAGCGGGTTCCATTAGTCATACCGATATCCTTTTCCATTGCTAAGACCTCACTTGTCGGAAGGACATCACGTCGAGCTCTAATCTTTCGCTCAGAGTCTCCCCGATCTCGACCTTGTGAACAACTTTCGGCGTGACTTTTTTCTATCGGCAAGACTTCGCGTTGAAACCTATATCTCTTGGCGAGCTCGAAACTTCTTTCTAGGAGAGTTTATTCTTGTCAGGGAGACATCACGCGGTCACCGGGACTATTCGGCAAGAATCCACCCTATCGGTCAAACATCATGTCGAGCTCCTCTTTTCTCCCCGAGCTCATTCTATTTCGGTGAGACCCTATCGGGTCGACAGGACATCATAGCGAAGCCACCCTATTTTGGCGATGAACCTAAATCTGTCGGCAGGACTCTACTTGGTCACCAAGACATCACGGCAAACTCAAATCCTTTATCGAGCTTCTTTTCTTGTCGGGAAGATATCCCTCAGTCGGCAAGACCTTTCATCGGGCTCAAATATTTCCCCGACGCTGTTTCACTTCGGCAAGACATCATGGCGAGCACCTTTCTTTCGTCGATGCTGCTTCCTTTCTTGTCAGGGAGACATCCTTCGGTCAGCAAGACCTTTCGCCAAAGACACTTCATTTCGCTGAGACTCTATGGGTCGGCCAGACATCACACCGAAGGCAAAACATTACGCCGATGACGGACCTCTTCAGTGGGACTTCCTCCAGTCGGCAAGACGTTATGCTGATATTATCTCATCTCGGCGAGACTTTCTTCTTTCACCGAGACATCATACCGAAGTCTCCTCTTTCACCGAGAGCCCACTTGAACAACTGTCGGGGAGACCTTGCTTGGTCGGCGAGACCTTTCGCCGAGCCTTCATCCTTCAACGAGACTTTGCCCAGTCATGAAGACTTTTCTTCCTCATCCAGACCTAACGTCGAGCCCAAATCCTTTGGTGAGACACCCCACGTTGGCAGGACATTTCCCCGAGAGCACAAACCTATAGCGAAGGCATCGTCCCTTTCAGTGAGACATCACTCAGTCACTGAGACTTCATAGCAACCCCAAATCTTTTGCCGATGTTACCCTCTATCACCAAGACCTCGCCCCTTCATCCAGACATCATGCCAAAGGTATAACCTTTTGCCAAGACTCTATGGGTCGGCAAGATCTTTCACTAAGCGCAAATCTTTCGGCGACGCTAACCCTGTGTGCAATCGGTCGGTGAGACACATGAAAACCTACGACAATTAAATTGTCTGGCTGACCGAGACACTTCAAAATGAATAGGACTACTGCTTGTCAGCAAGATATCTGGAAAGTCTTGCCGACTCTCTTCATTGAGGAATTTCATGCCAAATGTGATTGAGGTATGCCTTCCAACTGAGATCCTTGAGAAATATCATCATGTGCATGATTTAATCCTGCACTCAACAAAGGAAACCACAGTAAAGATCAGACGAACAAAGGCTAATTAATCAAAATCACCATTAAAATGAATCCTGGATAAGCAAGGTGTCATTAAATCTCCAAATACAATGATCATATCAAAATTCGGGTTTCAGGTCCATCCGCGGAATCTAAGCGATGGAGGAATTTTGGGGAAATCCGAGCCAGGCGGATTCTAGCAGAATAAACATGAAAACCACCTACTAGCAACTTTATATGATCATTATCAATCATGAAATAACATGTGAGATCTAAAAATAGCATAAATTAATCATAAAATGCATCATCATTTGTTAACAAGTCCTATTACTTCATGTTTCTTCACATTCTATCAGGTTCTAAAAAAATCCGCACGGGACGGATTTTCGTGAAGGAGGAGACATTCCACAAGTTTCAAAAAAAATACGGAACAAAGGATTTCGGGAAAATTCGGAGCCGAAGGAAATCCAGGAAGAAGGCGAATCTTCGGAAGCCTGAGAATCTTGGGAAAAAGAAGAGCGGGAACATCGGGGAAATCCGGTCCACGTGGAATTTTGCGAAGACCAAAAATCCCCGAACCACAGTGCCAATGGAGTCTAAGCGAGATCTGGGAAAATCCAGATGAGAAGAAAAATCCTGAACTGGGAAGAAAACCCGAACCACAACGTTTGACTAGAGTCTGAGTGAGATCGGGGAAAATCCAAATGAGAAGAAAAATCTCGAACTGGCAAGAAAACCCAAACCATAGCATCTGGCCGGAGTCTAAGCGAGATCCGAGAAAATCTAGATGAGAAGAAAAATCCTGAATTGGGGAGAAAACCCGAACTTCTCCAGAACCTAAGGCTTTCAATGCGCAATTTTGGGGAATCACTTAGGCAAGCAAGATAAACACTTAGGCTCGTGCCAAAGCAAGATCAATCCTCAAAACTGAAGGACCAAAACAAAACAAGAGTGAAGAAAAAAAAAGAAGAAGAAGGGGGACCCGTTTTGTTCCAGAATAAAATGGGGTGGTTATGCAAGGCATAACAAATGGTGACTTGGCTGGGAAAATGGTTTAACCATTTTCAAGAAACTGTAGGATTCAACTACCCAGAACTCCTGGTTTATGAACATCACAACTTGAGTTGGGTAAGTTTTAATAAGCAAGGTTTAGCTAAAATCTCATAATGTAAATCAACACTGGCTACCCCTGAATCTTTGTGTGTGCTTGACGGTGCATCATTTGTTTATAAATTTTTCCTTATCTTTCGAACAACAATGTGCAAGATTTGAATTACATGAGTTGATTTCCTTTAGCTATTGTGCAATGATATCCTGGGCATTGCTTTGCTGCCAGTCAGGCATCCATAGCCTCGGTAGAGATACTGGAATCGCCCATTCATATTGAGTCCTCTTTTCTCTTCAGATAGTTCTCTCTCTCTCTTTTTTTCTAGAGTTTCAAATATTTCATTCAAAAAAAAATTTCTCAATATGTCAGATGTTTAACATTTGTTTTGGGTTGAAAACTACCACATACCTCATAACAGCACTTGGGAATCATATTTTTCACTCAAATCTTACAACACCATAGTCCTAGGACAAATATACCATTACAAAGGGAGATGATCTTGATGATTTGTGACAGATTCAGTGGAGCTAATGAAGGTTATTTACTTTGCACCTTGTTTCCAAGACCTTCCACAACTCTTATTGACAATGGGCATAAAACAACGAATTTAGGACAAAATCACCCAATCAGAAAACGTGAAAGTATCTAAACCACTTCTCTCCTAATAACCAAAGTATGCTTCAGATAACAGCGCACCATTTCAAAATGGAAAGAACAAGGAAGTCCCACAGAACAAACAAGACATAAACCAAATAGCAAAGGAAACGAAAGGATAGAAAGAAAAGACAAACAAACAGACAACAAACTTATTTACGAATAGAAAAACAAAATAGACCATCAAGACTAGCAAACTATTTACATGCAGAACTGAACTATTTACAGAGAAGTTATTCACAAGCAGGAATGTAGAAACTATTTACACAAATGCACCACCCAGCAGAAAAACCAACTTTATGACTCAAAATAGTGCTTAAGGAACTGTCCATTAACAGGCAAGGGAACAGGTTCTCCTGTCAAACTATTGAGCCGAAAAGCATTTTCTCCTAGGATCTCCGCAACTTGATAAGGACCTAACCAGAGCTTATCAAATTTCTGGTGACTGCCCTTCTTTTCACTAGCTTTATCCCATAGCAGCACAAGGTTTGATATTCTAAAAGCTTTGATTTTGGCTCTTTTGTCAAACCAATGTTTGACAACAGTCTGGTGTCTAAAGAATTGTTGCAAGGCGACATCCCTCTGCTCTTTTAATCTCAACAAGGCAACTAATCTTACTTATATCCTATCATCTCTAGAGTAGAATTTTTGCATGAACTCAAGGATAGGTATTTGCAAATGGATAGGGAACACAGGCTCTTGGCCGTATACCAACTTAAATGGTGAGGTCTTTAAAGCAGCCTTAATCCTAGTCCTATCTGCCCATAGCGCAAATCTTAGCTGGGTGTTCCAGTCCCTATGGTTGTTCTCTAATAGTTTCTTGATTACCCCTAAGAGATTCTTATTGGTTGACTCTGCAACTCCATTTCCTTGTGGGTAATAGTTTGAAGAATATTTTAAGACAATTTTATGATCATATGCCCAAGAAATGAATTCAGCAAAAGAAAAGGAAGAGCCATTGTCACATACCAATGCAAAGGGTACTCCAAACCTAGTGGTGATGCATTCAGTGAGGAACCTGATCACTACCTCTGTTGTGCTATTCTTACAAGGTATAGCCTCTGTCCATCTTGTGCAGTAATCAGTGGCAGTCAAAATAAATTTGTGTCTTGCAGAAGAATTTGGTTCAATTACCCCAATAAAATCCAGTGCCCATTGGGCAAATGGCTTTACCTCATAAACAGGTTGTAATGGCATGGCTGGATGGTGTTCCTTTGATGCAGAAATATAACATATGTGACATGTTCTTACATGTTGATGGGTATCCTTGAACACACACGGCCAGTAATAACCAGATCTGAGGATCTGATGTGCTAATGAATCTGCAGACCCATGACCTATGCCATGTTTCCCATGGAATTTAGTAATCACACGTTTAGCCTCTTGCCAATCAAGGCATCGTAGGTATACTCCCTCGAAATTATTCTTTTGTAGCAATCCTCCTTTGAGCATATAATGAGAGCTCTTCATTCTCAGTGCTCTCCTCTGAGTAGTATTCATTCCCTCTGGACATCGATTGTTGAGCATGAAATAGATGATGTCAGCATACCAAGGGTTGTTGGAGAAGGATCAAGTTGTGTATTGCTAGAAAATGATGTTGTCACCAGCAGTCGCCATGGACTTGGATAGGCCTGTACCTCTAAGAAGTCTCATAGGGCGTATTTCTAGGTTGAACTCCTACAAAATGGCCATCCATTTCCCTCTTCATTCTCCCAGTTTGCTCTGCATAAGTAGGGACTTCACAGCAGCATCAGGAACTACAGCAATGATTTGACTTTAGAGAATCTAGTGCCTAAACTTCTTGACAGCTCTGACCAGCGCAAAAGCTTGTTTTTCAAGGGGTGGGTATTTGATTTCAACATTTTTGAACGGAGAGCTCATGAAGGCAATTGGCCTCTCCTCTCCCTCTTTTCTTCGTTGAGTTAGGACAGCTGCACACGAGTGTTCAAAGGCAAAAGAATAAATATAAAATGGCCTCAAGTAGTCAGGGTTGGTGAGAATGGGCGCTTTCGAAATGGATCACTTGACCTATGAAAATGCAGCCTTTGCCTCGCTACTCCACTCTATTTTGGCGTCTTTCTTCATCATTTCATTCAGCTATTTAACAATTTCTACAAATCCTGTGATAAACTTTCTCACGAAATTGATCTTTTCGGAGAAGGATCTCATCTCCTTCTTGCTCCCTAGCATAGCTATCTTCAGAATGGACTCAACTCGATCTGGATCGATTGATATTCCTCTTTCTGAGATTATGTGTCCCAAAAGCTTTCCTTCAGAAACCTCGAACACACACTTTTTAGGATTCAGGGAGACGCCATACTGGATACATCGTTCAAGAACTTTAGCTAAGTCTACAACGTGGTTCAGTCTATCTTTGGAGAATACTATCAGGTCATCCATGTAAACAATGATGCATTTTCCAATCAGATCTTTAAATGCTACATCCATGGCATGTTGAAAAGTTGCTTCAGTGTTTATCAGACCAAATAGCATCCTTCTGTAAGCAAATATTCCCCACTTAGTAGTGAAGGTTGTCTTCATTCTATCTTAACAGTTAACCATGACCTGATTGTATCCAGAATAACCATCCAGGAATGATATCATCTGAGACCCATTGACAGTCTGTAAGACTTTGTCCAGTGAAGGGAGTGGGTAGTTATCATTTTTTGAAGCTTTGTTTAGATTCCTAAAGTCTACACATAGCCTGATCTCTCCATTTTTCTTATGAACTAGGACCAAGTTAGCCACCCAGGTTGAATGTCGTACAGGGAAGATTATTCTTGCAAAAAGTAATTTCTGAACTTCTTTGAAGATCAGTGGTTCAATCAAGGCGTTGACAAGGCGCTATTTTTGTTGAAATGGCTTAACTTCGGGCTTCAGAGGGATGGTATGAGTTATTATAGAAGCATCAAATGTTTTTAAATCCTCATACCCCCAGGCTATTGCAGCAATATCTTTCTTTAGTTCCCTAAGTATATCTTTTTTTATTATTTCAGGGCAAGCTTTCCCTATGTAAACATTTCTTTCTGGGCCAGAATCAGCTAGGTTAACAATTTCATATTCACCTCCTTTATCTTCAGCTGGACCCCCTCTGTATCACAATCTTCAGGGTTCCAATCTCCTTGATCCCTGTTGGACTGATCAATGATTTGTCCTTCAAAAACATCTGAACTTGCTAGAAAAGTAAGGATATGTCGATCATCATTAAAAACTTGAAATTTCTTGACATTATCAGGAATAGCAGGGGTGGATATCAATTCCACTAAGAATTTCTTAAGCTTGGAGCCTTGCATAGGTTCCAGGGTACTTGCAGCAACAGCTAATGAATCGGCTATCTGATTCTTCTCTCTTGGGATTAAGCTAATCCCAAAAGCATCAAAGTCTTCAATCAAGTTCCATACCCGATTTCTATAAGCTGCCAGCCTTCTATTGTGACATGTGTATTGGATGTGCACTTGCTTGATAACAATTTTTGAATCTCTTTTAACCATCAAGGTTGTGACTTTCTTCTTATGTGTGAACATCAGCCCCCAAGTTAGAGCTTCATATTCTGCTACGTTGTTAGTGCATCCAAACTGCAACCTGTAAGAAGCAAAGAAAGTTTTCCCTTTTGGGCTGGTTAATTCAATCCCAACACCACAGCCTATTTTGGACTTAGATCCATCAAACATGAGGGTCCATAGCTGATCACAAGCTGGGGTTGGTCCTTTGACGGTTATTGTGGGCATTTGGATAGAATGAGCCATAGGTGGGGCTACTTAATCTTTTGCCTCATATATTGGGAACAGGTGTTCAACAGGTTGATCATGTGTAATTTCCAATTTGTGCACAAATATATTGTATAATTTGTGGTTATCCTCCTGACAGTCACTTGCATCTTTAATTAATCCCTCAGGTTTTGGCATACTTATGAGTGCAAGGGCATCAAACAAACCTTGGGGTGGTTCTGGTATTGTAACCGGGATAAATTCAATTTTAGAAGGAACTTCTTTTGGAGGTATCTTATCCCTGATTAACATTATTGCTTCTTTGGCTTCAAATGAGAAGTGACCTGCAATGGTCTCGGGGTGACTTAAGCTAGTTTCCTTAAATTGAGGGACATAATTTAAAATACTGATACAAGGTTGGCAGGTCAATTCAGAATGATTTCGGTAATGCACCCTACACCAATTAGGGAGTAGGAGACCTTGCACATCGATATCTTCCCCTAAGACCAGCTAATCCTGTTGCAACCTCTTGATTAATACCTATTGATTGTCATTAGTCATAGAATCAGGGGATTCTTGATTTGACATGTCCTTAGAATTAAGAACTAAAAAGATTAAAATTTCCTCCCTTTTATAAACCCCTATCCCGGTTTTGAAATAGGCTACCTCATTGGGGCAATCATATTCAGTGATGGTATGCTTGAGGCGAGGTTCACTTTCAATCCTAATCTGCGTAGGAATTCCCCTCCATGGTAACCACATATGTGAAAAGTCGAGGGAGAGATATCCCCCTATACCTTTCATCAAATCTCTACTCAACAGCATACCATAGGTCTCAGGAATGTTTGCTACTTGAATGTCTATGTTGGTTTGAATCCTAGGGTCTGACCCTACTTGCACATGTATGTTTCTCAATTCTCCAACTACATTAACCTCTATTTTATCAAGTTGGATGACCTTCTTGTTTGTTTGGAGAGGGTTCAATTCCAATTTCTTGCATATATAAAATGGAATAACATTGCCTAAAGCCCCTGAATCTAGCAGACAATTATGTAGATTCTTCCCACATATTCTTAAACTTAAAAGAAATGGTGGAGTACCTACCTTGCTTTTGTACAAGGTTGTGTTCATGTTTGTAGCAATTGCTACCTTGTTTTTCCCTTTCGATTTATCATCTTGTTCTAAGGCTTTCAGCACTATCTCCTGTTGAGCAGGGCACCACTTTAAGATGTCAAAGTATGACAAAGAAGTTTTATGTTTCTGCATCTCAGAAATAATATCAAATTTTGTATTACAGCTTGCATTATTTTTTAAAACAACAGATGAATTACCTTTGTTATGGAAGTCAGGTAGACCTTTTGGTGGAGGAGGGTTGTTATCAGCGCTTTGATCTGGAGGCACCATGTGATTAGTTGGCACTGATGTAGTGAATGGACTCTTATTTTGATTCCTTAGGAAGTGTCCTCCCTTTGTCTGAAAGGCTTGGGCATCATACTTGTCTTCCCCTGGTTCATTTTCACTTTGCATTGGGAATGAGGGTTCTTCTTCAAAGAGGTCATAAGTCATTGTTGTATCTACTGAGTCACCTCCTTTGTTTGAATTCCCTTGGAATATTTGGGCATCCGCCTGTGCCATCTTGACAACTCTCTCCATTTCAGGGAAGTTTACCTTAGAATGAGTTGCAGTATCATGCAGCCTACACCAGTTAGTCATAAAATTAAGGTCAGCCACATTTGCAGTATGTGACCTCTCCTCATTAGCTTGATAATTGTGAGAAACTCCACCATTGTTGGGCCCTGTATTCCATTGCCGGTTGTTACTTGGTCTCTAGTTGTATCCTCTATTTTGATTTTGATAGCCTTGGTTAGAGGATTTTTGGCCTTGATAACCTCTTTGGTTGTAATTGTTATGATTCTGATAATTACCCTGATTGTTATTGTTCTGATTAGGATAATTACCTTGGTTCTGAGAAGGGTTCAATCTAAGCTAAGCCATGTCATTTGTAACTTGAGATAGTATTTTCTTCAAGGTTTCTACCTCATTTGTGAGTTGAACAATCTTTTCACTTTCAACAGCCTTAGCAGCAAGTGGCTGATCAACATGACTCAGTGTTCCAATTTGGTTATGATGACCATGGGGACCTTGAGGGACCTGTAGTTGTTAAAAAAAATCAGGAGTTCCACTAGCGAAGAATGGAACAGGAGGTTGATTCTGCAATTCAGACATAGGTCCATAATGGGAAGGAGACATTCCCGAGACAATATTGAATAGAGGGGTTGGGCTATGCATCTGATACCCTATTGGAGGAAAACCTCCTCTCAAACTTCCTTGTTGAGAGCTAATCTATTGTTATAGCTTGATAGCTAGGTGATAGACTTTAGACAGGGAATCAATATCAGTTGGTTGATATTTCCTTTGTAGGAATAAGCCAATCAAAGGGTCTATAACTCTAAAGTATGATTGAATGGCACTATTCTCAGCAACTAGATAGGGGTCTTGCAATCTCCTATACATTCGTTGAAACCTGGTATTAAACAAGGGCAAAGGTTCACCTGGCTCCTTCCTTATAGTAGAAAATTGGTGGAACAAAATGGCAGGATCTACGTAGATTCTGAATTGATTGATGAAAGCATTCTCCAAGTCTGTCCAGCTCAGAATAGAACACTGAGGGAGATTTAGGTACCAGTTGTACGCCATATCCCTTAAGGAATAAGGGAACAACCTACAAACTACATCATGGTGGGCTATCTAAGCCCTGGTACAAGCATCCTTAAAAGCTTGTATGTGCTCCTCAACACTCCGTGATTCACCATGAATGTACTTGGGATAGAATTTCTCAGGGTTCTTAGGCATATCATGAAAACCTCCAGGAATAGTCCCCAATGGAGAGGGATTACTCTGAAAGAATTCCATTGGTGGTGGTGGTGGTGGTTGATCCAACTGTTGGATGGGTCAAACTAGTTGTGATGACAATTGGGATGGATTCAGTGGTGGATTGATGGGTATCCACTGGAGTATAGGTGAAAATCCTGGTGGAGTGAGCAGAGCTAACAAGGGTGGTATGATGGTTGCCCCAGTCTTGCGAACCTTGTCTCTTGTTGGGGTCTTGATTTCTATCAAAGGTGATGGATTTTCAACTGATCGAAGAACTCTATGGGGCCTCTCTGGTGAGAAAAACCCAATTTTATCTAGTTTGCTCTTCTGGGCCCTCCTTCTAGCGCCAGATTTGTTGACGGGTCTCAATCACAAAACAATGTGTAAATAGAATATTGCTATTCTATTTCTTTTGAAAGAGAAAGACAACACATGGATATCTTAGCTCCCAAGGTCCTGGTAGTTGGTAATCAACTGTGCTGATGTTGCTCAATGGTCAATGTAACAGTAATGTTCAAGGGGCTTGTTGGTGTTGAGCTTCTGGATTGTTCTGAGATCAAACATAAACTTAAACCTACTCTAACCAGGGTTTTTAAAGAAATAGAAAAAGATAGATCAAAGCTTTGGAATAGAAAGGAATGATAATTCATCCAATTTAACCAGACTTGTTACCTTTCAAGGAATTCCTAACTAAAATTGCAAAACAAAATTGACTTGTGATTAACACACAGTTTCATTCATTCATAGTGCTAATTTCAATAACAGATTGCAAGTCACCATTTAAACAAAACCTATAATCAAACTTCATTCCTTCAAAGCTTCTTAAATCAGATGATTAACTGAAGACGAACACCATTCTGGAACACAACATGAAGTGGATTTTAAACTGGTTGCTTCTACTATTAGTGAAACAGATAAGCAACATTTACAAATCTAGCACAATCACCAGTGTACAGAAAATCCATGACTCCAAATTGTTTCCATCTATACTAAGAAAAATGGAAAGATACATTATTGGCGTCTACTGAATCTAACTCCTAACTAAGAAGACAAAAGAAGCTCCCATTACAACGAATCAGGATGCAGCTCTGTCTCCTCTATCCTTCAGAAAATTTCTACTTTTGAAAATCTATATCTATACCTGTCTACTCTATTTCTTCCTCCCTCTCTTTTTCTAACCTTCTAACCCTTTATAAAGAGGAAAAAATTCCATATATATAGAGTTTACCAAAAAGAATGTGTTGTCTCCTATTTTTAGGGTTTACAAAATATCTATTGGTTGCAGGAGGGTTGGCCCTCAGATCTTTTTGAATATAGTTAATGCTGCATTCAATGTGTATCCCTGATGTCCATGTTGGTGAAGGATTGTTCTGGGGGTGATCTCAGATCTTTTTGCAACTGCAGCATTAACTTCTGGTCTCTGTGTCCATCTTCGAACTCCCTTGAAGGGCTACCTTGAATGCTCTAAAGTATTGTCATTAATGCGGATCCACCTCTATCAGTAGACACCATAGCTATCCCTAAGACTCGCCGTTCTTTCTTTCCTTTGGCCTTCTTCCTGCTCTAGATCTTTCTATACGTTGACCATCTACTGGATGCAGCATGAGACTTGTCGTTAGATCTCCACACCACTATTCATCGAGCTGCTCCATCGGCAAAACAAACATTCATCGGCAAGAGGTCATAGCAGGTTCCATTAGTCATACTGATATCCTTTTCCATCACTAAGACCTCACTTGTCGGCAAGATATCACGCCGAGCTCTAATCTTTCGCTCGGAGTCTCCCCGATCTCGACCTTGTGAACAACTTTCGGCATGACTTTCATCTATCGGCAAGACTTCACACCGAAACCTATATCTCTTGGCAAGCTCGGACCTTCTTTCTAGGAGAGTTTATTCTTGTCGGGGAGACATCACGCAGTCGTTGGGACTTTTCAGCAAGAGTCCGCCCTATCAGTGAGACATCATGTTGAGCTCCTCTTTTCTCCCTGAACTCATTCTATTTCGGTGAGACCCTATCGAGTCAGCAGGACATCATAGTGAAGCCACCCTATTTTGGTGATGAACCTAAATCTTTTGGCAGGACTCTGCTTGGTTTCCGAGACATCACAGCGAACTCAATCCTTTGTCGAGCTTCTTTTCTTGTCAAGAAGACATCCCTCAGTTGGCGAGACCTTTCACCCGGCTCAAATCTTTCCCCGATGTTGTTTCACTTCGGCAAGACCCTATCGGGTCGGCTAGACATCACGATGAGCACCTTTCTTTTGTTGTTGTCACTTCCTTTCTTGTTGGGGAGACATTCTTCAATCGGTGAGACCTTTCACCGAAGACACTTCATTTCGCTGAGACTCTATGGGTCGGCCAGACATCACACCAAAGGAAAAACATTACGCCGATGACGACCCTCTTCGGTGGGACTTCCTCCAGTCGACAAGACGTTATGTTGATATTATCTCATATCGACAAGACTTTCTTCTTTCACAGACACATCATATCGAAGTCTCCTCTTTCGTCGAGAGCCCACTTGAACAACTGTCGGGGAGACCTTGCTTGGTCGACGAGACCTTTCACCGAGCCTTCATCCTTCAACGAGACTTCACCCAGTCAGGAATACTTTTCTTCCTCGGCCAGACCTCACATCGAGCCCAAATCCTTCGGTGAGACACCCCACGTCGGTAGGACATTTCCCCGAGAGCACAAACCTATAGCGAAGGCATCATCCCTTTCAATGAGACATCACTTAGTCACCGAGACTTCATAGCAACCCCAAATCTTTTGCCAATGTTACCCTCTATCGCCAAGACCTCACCCCTTTGGCCAGACATCATGCCGAAGGTATAACCTTTCGCCAAGACTCTATGGGTCGGAAAGATCTTTCACTGAGCGCAAATCTTTCGGTGACGCTAACCCTGTGTGCAATCGGTCGGCAAGACACATGAAAACCTATGACAATTAAACTGTTTGGCCAACCGAGACACTTCAAAATGAATAGGACTACTACTTGTCAACAAGATATTTGGAAGGTCTTTCTGAATTTCTTCATTGAGGAATTTCGTGCCAAATGTGATTGAGGTATGCCTTCCAACTGAGCTCCTTGAGAAATATCATCATGTGCATGATTTAATCCTGCACTCAATAAATGAAACCACAGTAAAGATCAGACGAACAAAGGTTAATTAATCAAAATCACCATTAAAATGAATCTTGGATAAGCAAGGTGTCATTAAATCTCCAAATACAATGATCATATCAGAATTCGGGTTTCAGGTCCATCCGCGGAATCTAAGCGATGGAGGAATTTCAGGGAAATCTGAGCCAGGTGGATTCCAGCAGAATAAACATGAAAACCACCTACTAGCAACTTAATCTGATCATTATCAATCATGAAACAACATGTGAGATCTCAAAATAGCATAAATTAATCATAAAATGCATCATCATTTGTTAACAAGTCCTACTACTTCATGTTTCTTCACATTCTATCAGGTTCTGGAAAAATCCACATAGGACGGATTTCCGCGAAGGAGGAGACATTCCGTAAGTTTTAGAAAAAATAGGGAACAAAGGATTTCAGGAAAATCTGGAGCCGAAGGAAATCCGCGAAGAAGGTGAATCTCTGGAAGCTCGAGAATTTTGGGAAAAAGAAGAGGAGCGGGAACATCGGGGAAATCCAATCCATGCAGAATTCCGTGAAGACCAAAAATCCCCAAACCACAGCGCCGACGAAGTCTGAGTGAGATCCGAGAAAATCTGGATGAGAAGAAAAATCCTGAACTGGGAAGAAAACCCAAACCATAGCGTCTGGCCGGAGTCTGAGCGAGATCCAGGAAAATCCAAATGAGAAGAAAAATCCTGAACTGGGGAGAAAACCCAAACTTCTCCAGAACCTAAGGCTTTCAATGTGCAATTTGGGGGAATCACTTAGGCAAGCAAGATAAACACTTAGGATCGTGCCAAAGCAAGATCAATCCTCAAAACTGAAGGACCAAAACAAAACAAGAGCGAAGAAAACAAAAGAAGAAGGGGGACCCATTTTGTTCCAGAATAAAATGGGGTGGTTATGCAAGGCGTAACAATAAGATCCTCTCCTTGGGTTTCCTCTTGTGAATTTTGTGATGATGAGATGGTCAAGGGATTGCTTGATTCAGCGGGATTCATTTCAACATTTGTTTGGCTTAGATCACTTGAAGCGGGTGTTTCTTTGTTGGCTTCCATGCTCTTCTTGTATTGAGATCTAGTTTGAACCATAAAACAAGGATCAATTTTCAAGAATATGGGAGATGAATCTCTCGATTCTTTGAATTGATCTTTACTTTATGCCCAAAGTAGAAAATTTTAGGATATCTTCGGGATCAAAAGGTGATATGATGATGATGTAAGAGATGGATGATGTGGATGTTATGATCTTTTGATAAATCTTGATGGGAGATGCTAGGCTTTTAGGACTTTCGGATATGTTTCAGATTTTTTATTTTGATTTTCTTGGATTTTCCCTTGATTGATTGATTTGTTTGCTTTGATTTTGAACAAAAAGACCCTAAGATTTTGGATGATTTATCTAAGGGATAGATTTTCTCAAAGGATGATCATTTGAATATGTGTAGGGAGAAGGATGCATCTACCCACACCTATTCAAACAAGATGATAGTTTAACTAAGTATATGAAGAAGGATACATCTACATATACCTAGCTAAACAAGATGATTTTGATAACTTTGACTAAGCATATGCAAAAGGATGCATCTACACATACCTAGCCAAAGATGATTTTGATAAAATTTTCAAGGATTTAGTCTCAAGGATTTGATGATTTTTTATTTTGCCAAAAAGCCTAGCATTAAGGATGATTTTAAGATTTTCCAAAAGGTGATGGTGAGATGATTTTTTTTTGATGTTTTGAAGGATGGATGAAAAAGATTTTGATTTGCTTTAATCCTAAGATGAACCTAAAAAAGACACTTTGTTTGCCTAGACCTAGGTATTGAAGAGCATACAATGCTTCTATAGATCTTTGTAACCAAGAAGTGATTTCATTTGAACATACATTTTCAGATTTTGAACCAATGACTTTTGTTTTGGACTTTTTGAAAATCATGAGGCTTCAACACACATGAAATTTCATTTTGTTTAGCTTTTCTTAATGGCTTTATTTTACCAAAAACACTTCTTTGATTAAGTTTTCAAACTAGATGTCCAATATCTTAATTTCTTCAAATCCCATAAGATATATTATGTGGAAATTCAATGAACTCAAGGCAATGGTTACCTATTGTTTACTTTAGTAGACAAATCGAGATGTAATCCAATGTTTAGAAACCTCTAAGGATGTAAATCCCAAGGGCAAGCAATAACATATGGATTGAGTCAATTGTATTTGTCTCCAAAAGGGTTTGAAATTTGGATGATGATGTTAAGTGTTTGTTTTCAAGATGTTTTCGATCAAGCAAAGCATTTTGTAACCCAAGAATAAGTACAACCCTATGGATGTGTAAGATAATATTTGTTGGATTCCCACTTGGACAAGTCCAGCTACGCTTATCTTTAGTGAATGGTTAGATGTTTGACCCCACTGGCTCCCCTCCATGGCACTCACTTATACGGGGCAGCCAAGCATCAACACCCATGAAACTCCCATGGCATGCTTTCCATTTCTACTAAAAGATTGTAAAAGTGTGGGGTGGCTTCAAAACGATCATTCTTGCACCAAAAAATAGATTAAAGGATTTTGGAAAATTCTAGAACATGGGTTTTAATAAGGACTTTCCATTCGTGGAGATTGACCCATACAGTGAGAGTCCCCTTTCGGATCCATCTTGTCAGAATCAACTGCGTGATATTGGCGTTTACTCCAATACCCACATTTATATCCCGGTTAGAAATACTCTTGGCTTTAGAGTGTTACCGGTTGAGTCATTCCCTTGGGTGAGTACTTTTTCCCCAAGGCAGGCCCTCTAGGATAAACAAAAGTGAGTAAAAACAATATTCGTAACTCGATCAATCTTTGTTGGAAACAAAGAGAGAGAATGTATGCAATAATGCTCCCACTCACACTCGCACAAGATTTTGTTCAATTCTTAAACCCAAAATGAAGTGTGGAGGTGATTGCTTTATCTGAACCTAAAATCACAAAAAAGGCCTTTTGATTCTTAAGATCGCTATAAAGCATGAGAGAAGTACATACGTCATTTTTCAATGAGGTTAGTTCAAGTAAGCCTTCACAAAACAAGATAGCACATGTTCATTTTAGATCCTCAAAGCAATTATGAATTCTTTTTAGAGCACCAAAAGACAAATGATAGACATTTTGTTCAATTTGTTAACCAAAGAAACAAACTCTAGTATGTTGTGATCCTAATGTTTGTTTTAGCCTTTGCAAGAAAAAAAATGAAAAGGCTATTTTTAAAGCCCAAATAAAATTAGTGTCCTAAGAGAGAAGTGATAACAATTTATTAAAAAAGTGTTAAGCAAACACTAAAGTGTTTAAAAACACTTTGATCTTGCGAAATATCCTCCTCATGCTTCTCCTTCTTTCGTTTTCAATTCCACCCTACAAGAGAGAAAAAACCATACAGATTCTGCAAAATATAGAGATTAAAAAGTAGAAAATAGAAGATAAACTCATTAATGATCAAAAACACATGTTAAAATTAAATTTCCACTCTTTACTCCTTGCCAGCAGTGCAACCTGTGACTGCGTTAGAGTTTGATTTCTCAGCGGTGCTCTACAGTGCCGCTTATCGGTCAGCATCGCTCTATGTCAGGGACAGTGAGCTCAACTGCATCGTACTTTTGCATAGCATCACAGTTTGATTCTTTTGAAAAATCTGCTGGTCAAAACAGTCAAGTGACACAGTTAGAAATTCAAATTTTTGGGCAGGAAGACTCCAGTGTCGCAGTTTGAGTTTCCAGTGGCGCTATATGGCGACGCTGAAGAGTCAGCGGTGCTAAAACAGTGATGCTGAGCTCTCAGCATGGGAATTTTTCTATGTATAAGCAAAAACGCAAAAATTTTAGGAAAAAGTGATTGAAAATGAGATTAAGCCCTCCTTCTAGTGCCAAATGTGTGAACCCCAATCCTAATACCTGCAAAATAATGAGAACAAACACATTAAGTTAGATATTGCAAGCATGAACAAGGATTCCCCATGAAATTCATTTACAAACTTTAAATTAGGAAAAAAAACAATGAAGAACACAATGAAACAAGAAAATATAGATTCAATCCTAATTAGAATAGCAAACGCATGATCCCATGGGGGAATTGGTGCCAATTTGATGTGAAAATTGGCCATTTCCCAATTCCTAAGATGCAAGCTTGATATGTTGATGATGATTGATCCACTTTGTTGATGATGATTGATCCACTTTGTTGATGAAGGATGAGAGCTCCAAGCCAAAAATCTGCAAAAACCTAGCTAAGAACTCAATCGTGATGGATGGAAATGGCTAAATATTTTAGCATAATAACTTTGCATAATTTGTGGATGATCAAATGAGGATATGAGCTCTTTATTTATAGAATGCCAAGATGGATGAATGTCCAAATTTGAGCAATGTGGGACTAACATTCATCCAATGGCAAGATGCCACTTGTCAATCTATGAGTGGATGGAGGATGTGCAAGTTTTGAGGATTGTGCCAATAAATGCTTCTTTTTAATTTCAAATTTGTTGAAATGACTTGTAAGAGGGAAGGGAAAATGCAATAAATGCCACTTGGCTCAAAGCAAAGGACATGTAAGATGGAGTTATTGCCTTGTTGGAAGTACATGTTGACTTGGAATTTTTGAATTCAAACTTGGAGAATATTTCAAAAGATGCCTTTATGAGGAAAATAGAGATTTAATAAATGAATTAAATCTATTTTCATGTGCAACTTGCAAAATCTAGAGGATGGGACATGATTTAGAATTAAATTAATCAAGGGTTAATTAATTTAATAGGAGATTAGATGATGTGACCTATTTGACTCAAATTTATGGATTTATTTAAATCAAATAAGAGAGGAATGTAATAAGAGAATAATTAAATAAGGATTTTGATTTATTTAATTAAAAGATATGGTGTTAGATTAAATCAAATAAGGTTTTAATTTATTTAATTTAATGGATAGACTTTAGAGATTTAATCAAATAAAATTAATTATTTAATTAAATAGGGATAATTAGATCAGATGGATTGATTTAATTAACAAAAGAGAGTGACTTAATTAGATAAAATGATTTATTTAATTAAGAAAGGAATATTGATGAATTTAATCTTATAAGGGATTTGATTAAATGGTTAGACTGAGGGATGATTCAGGATGAAACGATGTTAGTAGTTGGGATCAGATGCACAATATCAATCGGTATATTTTACGTGTCTACAGAAAATCATAAATTTTATCAACATTCATTGTTTAAGGTTCGTTTGGATCAAATACAGGAATGCGGGCCTAGGGGTGTGGGTTTCCTTGGGCTAGAAGCTGTTAAGAGTGACTCGGAACAAGACGGCGTTGGGGTCATGGAAACCCACAAATAGCCGCCCATAGCCAAAGTTTTGCAATATGATCTTCAACTTTCAAAGTCTTCAAGAAGTAATCTAGCACGTGCAAAAATTAGTTATCAACTCCTAGGAGTGATTTGATTGGTCATCATGTTTATTTGGGCTTAGGGTATGTAGAAATCAGAGGCTAGAAGGACATTCGGGCTCTGCTGTTAAGTAACGATGATCAAGAGATAGAAACCTACATGGGGAATTTCATAGTACGAGACCCGTAGGACACTTAAACTTGGTCACTTTGTTTAGAGGAGCTCAGACGATGGCAAATAATGCAAAATCCGCACCGCGTGTGGAAGAGACGACACCGTCATTAACTAATGGCAATCAAACAACACCAGGCCATAAACAGTGGCCCACAAGGAACAGTCTGCATGGCCACCAAACTTAGTCTATTCATTGAAGTCTTGGATAGAAATGGCCTAGGAGGAGTCTGCAGTGCGGGCAGACGAGATCGCTCGGACGTTTGGAGCGGCGAAGGAGGCAGGGTGATCCGCAGACAAACCCCCTCAAAGACTAGCCTGCAAGGAAGGTTTTAACTTAATGTTTCGCTTGTGCAAACTGAGAACGGCCAATAAGACAGTGGGATCCGCAATGCAGGTAGATGGAGTAGCTCCACCGTTAGGGAACGACCTTTAGGTGACGGTGAGTCGCAGATGGAGGCCCGCAAGGAATGGCCTGCAAGACATGGCTTTGTCACTTTATTCAATGGAGGCAACTTTGGTGGGACCCGCGATGTGGGAGGAAGACAAGGGATCATCATTTTCCAACAGCATCAAGGACACAGCCGCCCGCAAGCAGCAGCCCACATGAACGGACCCACAAAGGTGTGAAGACTTGAGTTTTTCATTTAAATTTTGATAGTTTGTGCTTCAACCAGGATAGCGATGAGGATGTTGCGGGTCATAGAGGGGTTGGTGCTCTGTGAAGAAGGGTGTCGATGAAGCAAAGTTTTGCATTGTTTTAAAGGGCTTCGTTCAAATTTTTTAAACAATTTTTTGAATGATTTTGGTGTGGAGTTGATAACTAGGATAGCCGCCAGATTGAGTCAAGGTTTTCCCTCAATATTTTATGATTAACTTAGAAGCCCTATTCACAAAAAAATGTGTTTCAAGGTGTCGACAGTAGACTCACCTAGAAAAGCACAAGGAAATTTTATGACAATCCAATCTTTGGGTCGAGTAGGTGCGATGCAGGCACAGGAGCTTCGATTGATGTTCTCTCTCTATGGAAATTGAACTAACAAGTGTGAAAATGACAAGTCGAAATGCCTATTTATAGGAAAAACTTAGTTAATGACCCGCATTAAATGCAGGGTACGACAGTCAACGGAGTGGTTGGAGCGCAGGAAACGATGAGCCGACGAAGGGAAACGTGGAACCCACAATGTGGGGTGACCCTGGGGCTTCGTCATTGACTAACAACCAAGAGATGACGGCAAAGGACATTGTGGGGCCTGCCATGCGGGTAGACATCCTAGGTCAGCCATAGTTTGAATAGTGAAAAGATGATGGCATTGCGTAAAAGGAGGCCCACAACTACGAACCTACAGGACTTGGAGGACGTCAGGGAAATGGGCCAAAGGAAACCCACAAGGGAATACCCTCAATAGCCAAAGACTTAGAAAATTTTGGGGTGGTGAATTTTGGTCAACTGAAGAATGATGACTTTAATGTTCCTTACCACTTTAAGCTCAAAATTAGGGGCACGCAAAATGAGGCAAAGGTAAAAAATGACCCAACAAAAGTGAAGAAAAGAGGGGGTCCCCGTTCCGAACAGGGCGTGTGTGCTATTAGCACAACAAGTATCATCAATGAATAAGACCTTTGACAATGCTTGATGCTATCTACAAAAGCATAGCACCTATAGACTATATTTTACCTTACAATAATTGTCATACAAAATTATCCTCTCTCCCTTATAATAATACATTTCTTCGTATGTGTTAATTGTAATGAATGTCATCTTTGTCATACTCTTAATGTTGATTCTCATGCAATTGATCAGTGCCTAATTATTTGATGAGGTTGTACCCTATATATACCTTTTTAATTATTGATCAATGAGAATGAAATCAAAATTTATCATCAATACGATTCATTTGGCCATTTTGACAACATTTGAGATGTCCACATCAAGCTAGTTAACTAATTGGTTAGTTTAGTTGAATAATCTATCATTTGAGTTAACTAGACAATCAAACTAGTTAACTCTAAATCAAAATGGTAGTCCTTGAGATTGATTAAATCAATCTTCACCATTCATTTTTTCACCTAAAAATCTATAAACCCACCATTCCTTTCAAGAATTTGGGGAGCTCTCCAAATAATCTATAATTGATTTCTAAAAATCTAAATGATTTCATCATCATGCTGCTAAAAACATACAAAAGTTGAGCATTTGCAATATTTTGTCAAAGTATAAGCAAATCTACTTCACACTCTATTTGAAGTTTACATGGTTTTAGAATAGGAATCTTAATTATTAATTTTTCTATTTAGTTTTATTCTAATTTGAGTGCATTTAATAGCAACTTAAAAAACAACCAAATGACAATAGATTTACTTATTTTCAAGAAATAAGTGAAATTTAAAAGAGAGTGTTAGAAGAGTGCAAACCTCCATGTGAGAAGAATAAATTGAACAACTTATAGCTAGGGACAAGAAAAATGGTTGTGACTAGACTATGTTGGTCTTTAACATCCATGGAAATTCAAATAGAAAATAAGAATGTGTGTGTGTGTGTAGCATAAGTGCATCTAGGACTAAGAGAAACAAAACAAATAAAGTTATGAATATCAATTCCTAGATCTACAACAATTGACAAACTAATGTGTATTAGATAGGATAAAGGTTAGTGATAGTTGTCAAGATATTTTCTACTATAAATTTAGAAGGAAACAATGAAGAAGAACAATAATAGTATTCAGACTAGAATAATAACTTGTTAAAATAATATTACCAACATATTGTAGAAGAGGAAATAAACACATAGATATGACAGTAAAATTTGGTAGCATGTAGCTTCAAAAAGTTTCAACAATGGAGTAATGATCTACAAGGAATAACCAAGGCAAAGTTCTTTTGGTGTTAGAGAAGAGGCTAATCAAACATTGATTTTCAAAGAGTTCCTTGGAATTTGAAGGTGTTCAATGAACAAGACAACTGAGAGGGTGGGTGAATCAGTTGTATCAAATTAAAACATTAAAACCCTCAACAGTAATCAGATCTACAAGCATTCATCAAACCCTTAATCTATTATAATGTTTAAACATGAAAAGAAGATAACAAAAATTGAAATAACCAACACCATACACAAGATAACACCATATTTACATGGAAAACCTAATGAGGGAAAAACCACTGTGAGGATTAGCTCACAATATAAGTAATTACAAAGTCAGTACAAGGAGGCTCACTGCCAAAATAGGACACATTGTCCAAAAATGCTCACTGCCGAAATAGAAAGAAAAAAAGATAAGATGTTACACAGAGAACACACTCCCAATGCAACAAAGATTCCACCACAATAGCTCTAACAAAACTCACAAAATTCAAGAGATCAAGATACTTTCGCTCACTGCATTCAACATCTTGCATTATAGCTCATACTGCATTTCGCACCTCTGCACTTAATTTTGCATCACACCACACACACACACACTCCATATTGCATCAACTCTCCTTTCATTTATATTTTTCACAACTTGAAAAACATCTTCAATCCGGCTACACTCTTCTTATACTTTACAAATTCAAATTAGGTTGGCACTAAACATTCTCACAATGGATAAGAATGAAAAGTAGACCAAAACAAAACTTCATTGGAACCCAAATCAACTCTCACATGCCACACTACACCTTCATTAATATTCAAACATCTCTGAATGTAGTGTAAACACCATGTCGGTTGTTACCCGTGCAACACCATTAAACTTTGAATTACATGTATCCCCAAATCTAAGGATGACTTACAAACCACATACCACACTTCATCATGATCTAGAATATTCCTCTATCCTCCTAAAACTCGTCAAACTCCTTCGCAACAACTCGCACCTTCAAAATGTACACGCCCAGTACATTCAAACTACACTGCCAAACACTGCAACTCTACAATCCAACTTTCGAAGCACCAAACCACAAAACCTATTGACACAGGTGAGAGATCAACAACATCAATATAACTTGAAAATTTCAAGACATGAAGAACAAATGTGAAGAAATGCAGAGCAAGAACATTTCTCTAGACACCTCTACAAAACCAGTTCACACACTAGTGACCATAACTTCCTCTAACCATCAATCCAAAAGCCAAAATTCTAGATATAGAAAATCTGAACACCTCTAGCCAACATATCCAAACCACATGAGCAGATCTTCAACTTAGAAGAAATGCGAAGCAAAACCAAAACACCTCTGCAGCACCATGTTTCCTTATTTTATCAATTTTCTCAATATCCTCAACATCTAAACCATAAACAAAAACTTTTCAAAGAAACATCAAAGGTTAACATCAACAACTTAACTGATGACAGCATAATGCAACTAATCAAAGCAACAATCTCTTCTCAACACTGCACAACTATCATCAATGACAACACAAGTTTGTTGACATCAATGACAACACCTTCATACTTGCAACAATCTCTCCCTTTGTCATTGATGGCAACACAAGATGTGAAAAACCATCAAAGACAACATACAGCTTTGAGCATACTTATTTCCTTTTCTCTTTTCTCCCCTTCACACAACTAGCTCATTACACTCTTTCTCCCTTTGATACTATCCTTTTCACATGATTTCTCTTTTTCTCTTGACTTCTCTCTCTCTCCCCCTTTGACATCAATGGAAAAGGATAAAATATTTTACATTGTTCTCCCCCTTTGACATAGAACCACTGTATAATGACAACATATATTCCATACTACAACAATGTCACTACCTACTCCCCTTGAGAGGTAGCCACCAACATCAGTCCAGACAAAGAATGAATCCATAGATCCACTGGACTGATGCATCTCCATATGCATCTAGTTTAAAGAAGGAGGGGCAATAACCCCCAACTTCTTCTGAAGATACTCAAAATTATCCTTAGGAAGAGCCTTAGTAAATATGTCAGCAATTTGATCCTTTGTAGGTACATATTCAAACTTCACTTCATTCTCCATTACCTTCTCTCTCAAAAAGTGATACATGATTGATAAATGCTTTGTTCTTGAATGCATCACTAGGTTCTTTGAAATATTGATTGCACTTGTATTATCACAAAAGATAGAAATAGGCTCATCATACACTACTTTGATATCCTTCAATGTCTGTCTCATCCATAATGCTTGTGTGCAGCAAGATGTTGTTGCAATATACTCAACCTCTGTAGTAGATAAAGAAACATAATCTTGTTTCTTACTTAGCCATAATACCAATCTACATCTAAGAAAAAAATTTCCACCACTAGTACTTTTCCTATCATCAACACAACCATCCCAATCTGCATTTGTATAAGCACTCAATGTGAAATTAGTATCCTTAGGAAACCACAAGCCATAATCCAAAGTTCCCTTCAAATATCTAAATATCCTCTTCATTGTTGTAACATGTGTCTCTTTAGGATCTTCTTGAAATCTAGCCACAAGACAAACTGCATGCATGATATCTAATCTAGTAGCCATTAGGTATAGCAATCCACCAATCATAGATCTATATTTGCTCTAATCAGTCTTAGGGAATTCATCATCCTTACTCAGTTTGCAACAAGTAACCATAGAAGTACATACCAGTTTGGAGTCATCCATTCCAAACTTCTTCAACATCTCTTTAACATACTTTGATTATGAAATGAATATACCTTTATTTGTTTGATTGATTTGTAACCCAAGGAAGAAATTCATCTCCCCAAACATAGACATTTCAAACTCTTTTTGTATCTCTTCTGCAAACTTCCTGCACATAACTTCATTGCCTCCAAATATTATGTCATCAACATATACTACCATTATCAAAATTTGATCTTCTTCAACCCTAAAGTAAAGATTATTGTCTACAATACTCTTATTGAATCCTTCCTCTATCAAAAATTTATCCAACCTTGCATACCAAGCTCTAAGAGCTTGCTTTAATCCATATAGTGCCTTCTTCAATTTGCAAACCATATTAGCTTTATCTAACAACTGAAATCCTTCTAGTTCTTCCATGTAAACTTCTTCCAACTCTCCATTCAAGAAAGAAAACTTCACATCCATCTAATAAACTTTAAAGTTCTTACATGCTGCAAAATCCAAAAACATCTTGATTGCTTCCATTCTAGCCATCAGAGAAAATTTCTCCTCAAAGTTTATTCCTTAAACTTGTGCATAACCCTTACATACAAGCCTTGTCTTGTTTCTTACCGCTTCTCCATTCTCATTCAGCTTGTTTCTAAATATGCACTTAGTTCCAATAATGTATTTGTTTTCAGTTCTAGGAACCAGTTCCCAAGTTTGATTATTCTCAATTTGCATAAGTTCTTCCATTTCCTTCATCCAATGTTCATATTTGCATGCCTCACTTATTGTTTTTGATTCAGTTTTATAAAGTAAACACATGTTTACCTTCGTTTCAGCAGCTCTTCTTCTTGTCAACACACCTTTGTTTTTGTCTCCAATGATATGTTCTTTAGAATGATTTCTCTACACATACTTAGGGGTTTTAGGGGTCTTTTCTTGAGCTTCTTCCTCTTCATTTTTCACTTTTCCTTAGCCTTTTCTTCTTCTTCTCCACAAGCAGGTTCATCTGACTCATATCCATCTATCATAATTAAATTTTGCAAGTCTTCATCAACCTTAACACTTGCACTTTCAACATTCCTTCTTAGCCTTTTGTTGTAACATCTGTAAGCTTTTCTTTTAGTAGAATATCCATGGAAGATACCTTCATTAGACCTTGCATCAAAATTTCCTAAGTTTTCATCATCTCTTCTGATATAACATTTGCTTCCAAACACTCTAAAGTGTTTGACAATAGGAATCCTTTCATACCACAACTCATAGGGGATTTTTGTGTTGTTATCTTTTTCTTGAACTATGTTAAGTATGTAAACAACAGTATGTATTGCTTCTCTCTAATATACTTCTAGTAGGTTAAATTCTCTCATCATAGTTCATGCAGCTTCTTGGACAGTCCTATTTTTCCTTTCAACTACTCCATTTTGCTGAGGAGTCCTAGGGGTAGACAAGTACCTCTTTATGCCATGATTATCACAAAAAATGTTAAATTAATTGGAGGTAAACTCTTCACCTCTATCAAACCTCAAACATTTAATTTTTAAATCCATATCATTTTCAACCATAACTTTGAATGCTTTGAATCTATCTAAAGCTTTAGATTTCTCTCTAAGAAAGGTAACTTGTGTCATTCTAGAACAATCATCAATCAAAAACATAAAATCCCTATCACCTTGAAGACTTCTCACTCTTGTCGGACCACAAAGGTCTATATGTACCAATTCAAACAATCTGGTAGAAGATTGTTCCTTTCCTTTGAAACTACTTGTTTGTTTTTCAAATTGACAATCTCTTCAAACAACATTGATAGGCTTTGTAATCCTCCATAGATCTCTCACTACTTGAACTGAACTAATTCTAACCAAATTATCAAAATTGACGTGACACATTCTCCTATGCGATAACCAGCTATCATTAATCTGATTCATAAAGCAATGACCATTAGCACCTTTGAGATGATAGATATTTCCATCTATCCTCTTTCTAGCAGCAATTATAGTTCCAGAACTTTTTCTGATCTCACATCCATCATCCTAAAATTTAAGATTGTATCCTTTGCTACACATTTGACCAACACTCAAAATATTATTCCTTAATCCCTTGACATAATAAAAACCATTACTATTATGCTTGCATCAAAACTGATTGAACCTTTTCCACAAATCTTAGCACCTGAATCATCTTTGAGTTTAACAAGTCCTCCATCATATTTTTCAAGTTTAACAAACTTACTCTTGTCTCCAATCATGTGATTTGAGCAGCCACTATTAATAACCCAATAGTTCTTATCCTTTCTAGGATGAAAAGTAGATACCAAGGTACCTTCATTCTTATCCTTCTTCTCTGGAGAATTTTCCTTCACACATCTTTTAGAGTTAGCAGAACTAGATTCATCTTTTAAAGCCAAAAACAAGCATTCAGTATCATTTGCATCTCCATAATCAGATTCATCATTAGATATACTAGCATCTTCTCTAACATAGTATCTTTTCTTGATCATCTTACCTTTTTTCTCCTTATTCTTATTGTTCACAGCTCTATTTGGACATCTTGAAGCATAGTGACCTATATTTCCGCAACTAAAGATCTTGAAAGTGTCAATGTGAGGATACCGGTTATGGGCCGAATTATGCTTGATTCATGAAGAATCGAAGCATAATGAAGCAACCAATACTCAAATCTCAATAAGATCAGTCAATCAAAATTGAAAGTAAACATTTTATCAAAAAAACTAACATGTTAATCTTATGAAAGCTTTAAAGAAAACATCTACTCTAATCCATTGAAATTAATCTTGTTGTGGAATTGGTGTTGCCTTGATGTGGACTGACGACCCTTTCCCAATCTCATGATAGTGAGCTTGTTTCAGTCGATTCTATGGAAGAGAATCAATGAAACCATGATGTTTGGTGTATGAAAAACCTAAATTATGCACAAAACAAACATGATGCAAGCCAGGTTACCATGATTCTATGCTATAAATGATCTAATTATGCAATTGATAAGCTATTCTAAGCTAATTTAAGCTAAAATGATCTTAAAAGATGAAAACCCTAATTTATTTACAAACTAAGATGGATGCATGGAAGCTATTAATGAAAGCTTGAAGCTACTTATGCAATGAAAATAAACTAAAAATAAGCTAAATGTGTGCAAAATGAGAGTATGGATGTGAGCAAATTCAACAACATGACTTTGCAATAAAAGATGGATTCATTTGTCTCCAAATAGTGATCTATTTATAGGAGAGCAAATGAGGAATGAATGGTTGAGATCAGAAAGCTCAATCAACGGTTCAGGATGAAAGAGATGAGAGGCATGGATCATGGATTCTCATCAACGGATGAGAATACATGATGAAAGTTAATAAAAGGCTCACAATTACCTCAAACACACTTTTGACCTGCTCACACAGTTCAAAGGTAACTTGCTAGAAAGGTAAGAGGGTTAACTTGCTTTTGAAGTTAAGTGAGTTGATTGGAGGAGAGGGAATATTCCTTAGAATATTCCATTAGGGTGAGGAAAAAGATGATTTTACAAATTAAAACAAAGTTTTAATTGTGCAAAAAGGATAAAGAGTATTCCATGGGAATATTCCCTTTGATTAGAGGAATAATTAGTTTAATTGCTAATTAAACAAGGTTTAATTGCTAATTAAACAAGGTTTAATTTATGCAATTAGGGGATTAGAAGAATTAAGAGATATTTATTAAATTAGATGATTTAATAAATAAGGGAGGGGTGAAATGATATTTAATTAAATGACTTAGGGTTATTTAATTAAATAAGATGACTTAGAAGGTTAAATTAAATATTTTGATGTATTTAATTTAATGAGATGAAGTGTTAGTGAATTTATTCAATTTAATTAATTAAATTAGATGAAAATGATGAAATTAATTAATTAACTAGGCCAATTAAATCAATTAAGTGAGAAGAGGATGAATAAAGAGGAAATGATGTTAATAAACCCGATTTAAGTGTATGACATCGATTAGGACATTTTTTAGTGTTTACATTTTGCCCCTCTTTGAAGTGAGGTACCTGATGCTTCGGTTCAAAGAACAATGCTTTTCAGATCAAAAATGTTGTTCGAATCAAAAAATTTAAAAAAATTGATTTTTTAGATGCCCCAACGGAAGAATAAAACTGACTCCCTGCCCCCTTGAGAAATTGGGCAGAAATTTCAAATTTTGGGTTGATTTCTTGATTAAGGTTCAAAAGCTGCCCCAAGGGTCCAAAAAGGTTCTAGGATGCAAGAATAATGCCAAAAATGCAAAAAATGATGCAAAATTTGGTCCATATTGGAAAAATTGGTGAAAACAATAATAAACCCCACTAAAAAGGTTAAATTAGGGCAAAAAACCCTAATTTTGTAGCTTAAATAGGCTTAGAGGGGTCATTTTCAATTCATTTGTGCATTCACTCTTAAGAAATTCTTGCAAATTGAGCTCTAACCCTTCGACGAAATGGCGCGCTGTGAACTTCCCCAACACATTTTCGATCGAGTTCGTGAGTTCCAACGACTTCCAGGCACAGGACCACTGGTATGTGGTTCAAAACTTGATTTGAAATTTGAAATTTTGATGCATTTATTAGGCATTAAAATTTAGAATTTGGGGGCGTTGCTATATAGTGACACCCAAACTTCAATCGACGATGCCCAAATGATAAATAGCGACACATGTGTATATGCAGACACTTTTTCCTAATTTGAAATTAGGGTTTCAAATTTTAAATGGCAATGCATATGTATCTAGCGACACACTTGTCGATTAGAAAGTTAGGGTTAGATCATGCCAAAGTCTAAATTGCGACACCATCTTATATGGAAACACATTAGTCAATTTGAAATTTTAAATGCATTGAGCGTCGTTGTTTGAGTTTTGAATATAGCGACGCATTTGTAAACAGCGACGCATTTATGATTTCTGAGCTGAAAAATCCAAATAACTTCAATTTTTTATGATTTCCTGATGTTGTGGGATTCGCGAGTGCAGGAGGTCATCCCACCATTGATGTCGAGAGAGCATAGGCCCACAATACTGGAGAGATTGGGTGATATTTCAAAGTTGCACCAGGAGCACCTAGGAGAGATTGGGTTATGGTACATTGCGTATGCACTAGTGATCATGACACATCTAGCCATGATGATAGCGTTGTGTGAGAGATGGCACGGTGAGACTTCTTCTTTCCACCTTCCGACGAGAGAGGCAACAATGACCTTGGAGGATGTGTGGCAGATATTGCGGTTGCTTATCTATGGTGATAGCGTGATTTACGATCCTGATGTCAAATTTGATGCCTGCTTAGAGGTGATGGAGATGGACTAGATTGTATTAGTCACCTCTCAGATAGATATGGAGACATACAAAGGTCAGGTTCTAACCTTTAGATTGATTGTTGCAGCCATCATTTCAGGTTTGGTGGCTCTGGAAAGACGCAACCAATTTTTTAGTCTAGGTTGGGTCTAGGCTTGGCATAGGATGTTGTATCAAAGGACTCTTTTTGCATGGGGGCCTATGATGTTGGCCTCCTTGTACCATGATTTGCATGATTTCGTCTATTATGATGGGAGATCCCTCGGTGCAAGGGTGACACTTCTCCATATTTGGGCATGGGAGCACATTGCAATGCTTCGGTCAATTATGCAGATGGTGAACGTGGAGCCAGATGATCCAGTCATATGGGAATACCGAGGTGCCATTACACTCAAGCACACAAGACAGATTGGGCTCTCGTATTGGCGATGAGTGATAGATGACATGACCATGTTTCGGTGGCGACCATGGCTTCAAATTCCACCATGGTTTGATGGTATACAACAACTCTACTTCACTCGGCTGACCCAATATATACAAGGTCGTGAGCACATGATGATTGAGCGGTACCTTCTATCTAGAATGGCCAGACAGTTTGGCAATGTCTAAGATAGGCCCGATGATAGCTACAAAGCCATTTTTGCTAGAGCGGGCAGTCAGGTTCTGACATAGGGACCCACAATTCTGGTACTAGAGGTTGTTGAGAGTTTTCACCAGTTGGTTGCCCAACCTTGGTCTTATGATCAGGGTCAGCCCATTGCATAGACTACTCCCACGTATGATGCATGGTTCATCCCTCTGAGGTGACTGACAGATCCTACAAGGGCTCCTCCTAGAGGGAGGCCACGAGGCAAAGCAATTAGGGGCATAGGAAAGGGAGGCCAAGATGGCCAGGATTGAAATGTTCTGGGGCTCCTCCAGTAGGACAACAACCTCCACAGTAGCCTCCAGTGGTACAGCAGCAACCAGTGCCACCACCACCACCACCACCACTGCCGAACGCCAGAGATGCGCAGATACAGTAGCTACAACAGCAAGTGGAGGTGTTGACAGGAGAGCAGGATCAGGCTTGCCAACAGATTTTGGTTTTGACTATTGAGCGAGACCAGGCTCGGCAATAAGTGGTTGCAGTTACAGTTGAGAGGGATATTGCATTATAGAGAGTTCAGACTATTACAGGTGAGAGAGATCAGGAGGTGGCTTGACGTCAGCAGATTGAGAGCCTTATGACATCCACCCATGGTTGGACAGTTTTAGAATGGCTATATAGAGAGGTTGTTATGGAGGCTGCATATTACAGGCAGCATTATCATAGGGATGTTCCAGCGGCTCTTCAACAGCCTAATTTTTCATAGCAGAGCGATGCACACCCACGAGCAGAGGATCAACCTGAGCGGCAGGCTGGAGAGGGTAGTAGCCACCAAGGCTAGCTCTTTTTTGATGTATAGAAACTTTTTTTTTTTTCCCCATTCTTTGTACTGATATACATTCATGGGATCCTTTTTTATAGCCTCGTGGATTTTGTACTTATGATCGATGTTCATACACTGATCTAGATTTTGTACATGACACATTTTTTGATATATATATGATACAGATACAGATGATTCATGCTATGATGTGTTGACTATATTTCATGATGGACGATGTATGATATGGATGCTTATATATGATCATGTATGGATTCATTTTATCTTTATGCCTATGTGGTATGCGATGCTATGGATGGATGCAATGTTATGCAATGATTTAAGATGCTTACAATAACAAATCTATATTATTCATCACAACTTAAATGATGATGCAGAATGTATGGATGCTATGATTATTATTTGTGGATGTAGGGTGGATGCATTAATGATGTTTTTGTGTGTCATGATACCAGGTTAGCGCAGAGAGAAGATAGAAGAATAATGAATGAATAGTCGTTGATGATGATTGCTTCAAAAGATCCAACAATTCTTTGATCCATCGATACTTTATTAGAGATGGTGACGAGACAACTTAAAATAATGCAGGATGGGTGCTCATATTTCAGGATTGGGATTTTCCGTTGTTCCTTATTGTTTGATATAACAGATAGACACGATGCATCAAGGTATTGATAACCAAGACGACGTTGTATCTAGTGTAATGGACTTTGACTCGATAAACATATAGGATAGTTCTTGTTCACACCTTGACATACGGAAATGTCGTTGGAATGAAAGTTAGAAGCTTAGAACATATTGGACCAAAGCATACGCAATAGTCAACAACATACTCCAAACAAACTTCCTACACACAACTAAGCAAGTATGCGCCAAGATTATTTTACAAGAGTATCCACAAGCATAGCAAATGAAAGATAATGATCGATGCCCCATTCCTTTCTAAATTATTTTAGATAGAAATCATCAAGAGGTCCTTAGAATGGGTCATTAAGATAAATCATAAGAAAAGACCAAAGATAAACAGTCAGTGTTATCTATAGCTCCTGCCTTGTTTAAGTTTAGCTTAAGGTGATATTTGATATCGATGTCCATCAAAGGAAGGATACATCCTAGGACATGTTGATCAGAGGGTTGTTTGATGTTAGGATGATGATGCTAAGATGAGCTATTTCCATAAATCTCACTGACGCATTTACCTATGATTTAGAATCTAGAATTTGACTTTTGGGTTCGCACTTTACGACTTGCTATGTTTGCTTTCTACTTGTTTTGCCAAAAGGTGAAGGTGACGATCAATTATTATGGGTGAAAGTTTATTGCAGGTGAAAGCGAGATGGGATGGATGGTTTTTGGTATTTTCTGAAATATTTTGAGGCTATTTTTGGTATTTTGAAATGTTTTGAGGTTGTTTTTGGTATTTTGAAAGTTTATATGAATGTTTAGATTTTTTAGATTTTTTGAGGCTATTTAGGGTTTTCTGAATATTTGAGGCTTTTTAGGTCTTTTGAACGTTTTCTATTGTTTTTGGATTTTCCATTTTCAAATGTTTTTGTGTTTTTAAGATATTTGGATGTTTTTGGTTTTCGAATGTTTTATGAATGTTTTTGGATTTTTCAATAATGTTATGATATTTTTTTGGATTTTTCGAAAGTTATTTGGATGTTTTGGGATTTTCGAGAGTTTTACAAATGTTTAGGGGTTTTCTGAGTTTTCGAGTTTTGACCAAGAACCTAATCTAAAGACCTATCCTAGGGGCCTCGAGGGCTGATCAAAGATTAGCCTTTCCTATGTTATACACGCAGAGACCATGTAGTTCGACTGACTCGACCCATTTATAGGACAAAGATATGAATAGATGAGAGATGACGGTTAATTACAACGGACTGCTAAAGGACTGACCTAGGGTGTCTCAGGGGCACATCAATGATGGCCTTGCCTACGTTAAAGCTCAGAGACGACGTAGTTTGACAAGAAGAGATTTTTTTTGGATTTTTGATTTTTGACCTTTTTAGGGTTTTTGATGTTTTCTAGATGTTTTGGATTTTTCCTTTACAATTTTGCAAATGTTTTTGGATTTTTTGGATAAGATTTTATAAATGTTTTTGGATTTTTTGGATAAGATTTTATAAATGTTTTTGGATTTTCTGGATAATATTTTATGAATTTTTTTGGATTTTTTGATAGGATGTCCCATGACCTCAAGATATACAAGAACCCAATTGTGACGCATAACGAAATACCCCTAGTGTGATATGTTAGCCTACTTCGATAAAGGTAGGAAAGACTGACCTTGATAATATGCCAAGTAGTGCTAATGAATTCATGATACCTTACAGTGACAAGCCATGATAAGGACGTTGATGGGGGATGAATGGCGATGCAAAGAATGATAGGTCAAAAGAGCCAAAGAATAGATGAAGATACCTTATTTACGCAAGGCACCTGTTTGCCAGGTTTTCACCAAGGTACTTGCCCAAAGCGCCACCCAAGTGGTTTTCACTAGAGGACAATTTTTTTTCTTTACTTTTTTCAATCCTTTATCACATTTTTTTTGGATTTTGATCATTTTTTTATTCTTTTGTATTTTCTGATTTATACCCTTCATGTTTAGGCATAAATTTTTTTGAGATGCAAGCTATTGATTGGCTCCTACAAGGGTTCACCTTCAGGGGTTGACAGTTGGTATGCTCCCGATCCGTAGCTTGCTGTGATGACAAAGGGACCCAACTAGTTAGTCTCAAACTTTCCTTTACTATCTTGATCTGGGAGGTTCTTTTGATTTTGATTTAAGACAAGATCGCCTACCTAGAATGACTGACATTTGATTCTCTTGTTATAGCTCTATTTCAGTCGGTTTTGATACACTTGCAAGTGATTAAGGGCATCAAGACGACGTTCATCCAAGAATTCCAACTCATTTAGTCGAGACACTTTGTACTCTTCCTCAATTATCAGATTCTTTAGTGACACTCACAATTATGGGAGCTCAACCTCAATAGGAAAGATGGCTTATGATCCATAGACCAAGGAGAAAGGGGTTGCTCCTTTAGGTGTGAGAATACTGGTTCGATAAGCCCAAGGAGCAGGATTTAGCTGCAGATGTCAGTCACGACCAGCTTCATTAACTATTTTCTTCAAGATTTTCAGGATAGTTTTTTTTTTCTTATGCTTGGCCATTGCCTTGCGGATAGTATGGTGTAGAGAATTGGTGTTAGATATTGAATCTTTGGCACAACTCTTTCACATCTTGATTTTTGAATGGGGTTCCATTGTCTAAGATGAGGGTTTGTGGTACACCATAATGCCAAATCAGGTAATTCAAGATAAACTTGGCTATTTGCTTTCCCATTATGTAGGTCATAGGAATGGCTTCAACCCACTTAGTAAAGTACTCAATGGTTTTTACGATGAAATTATGGCCGTTGGATGAAGTTGGAGTGATTATTCCTATGAGGTCAAGTCCCCACTACGAAAAAATCCATGGTGTGATCATTGGTTGCAATTCTTAAGCTGGAGCATGAATCAGATCCTGATGTTGTGGACACTGGATGCATTTTTGCACATACTAATGAGCTTCTTTCTCCATGGTTGACCAATAGTACCCCATCCTCAACAGTTTCTTAGCTAATGTCATACAGCTAGAATGGGACCCACATATGCCATCGTGCACTTTTGTTAAGGAAATTAAGGCTTCCTCTTGGTTAAGACATCGTAGTAATGTGCCTTCAATGGTAAAGGGCATCACCTAGGACCACGAATCGGGATGCCTTTTTGACAAAGGTCTTTTTATGGTTTGGGGTGATGTCTGATGGAAGGATTCCTCTGTTAAGGTAAGTAAAGATGTCATGGTACCAAGGGGATCCATGACCAACAATGACATATGCGAATTCAAATTCAGGGATTTCAAAAATTTGGTACGAGAAGTTGTTCTACCAAGAATTCACATTGAAGAATGTTGTTTGGCATGTCTAGTAGTGATCTAATTGTTTCCATGGCATCTGTTGCTCTATTTTTCATGTGAGGAATCTGTTCAAAATTTGTCTATAAAAATATCTTTGAGATTCTCCACCATCTTTTTGTGTGGAGTGAGCTTGTCATCTTTAGTTTGATAGTCACCATTGACTTGGTTGATAACCAATTGTGAGTCTCCATAGACTTTCATCTCTTGTTACTACCACTGAACTGCTATCCTGAGACTTGTGATCAAGGCTTTGTACTCAGCAATGTTGTTAGTGCATATGGAATGATAGCCTGTAGGACTTTGGGATGCAATCACATTAAGAGGTGATGAAGAGAATGCCTACTCCTGATCCATGTTGGGTGAATGAGCCATCAAAGTACATCTTCCACTGAGTTGTTAGATTAATAAGGAACACTGATTTGTCTGGAAACTCGGATATTAAAGGGTTCTCATCATAGATGGGTACTTCTTCTAGTTGGTCCATGATCACTTATCCTTCGATTGCCTTGCACTCCACATACTCTATGTCAAACTCAGTCAAGATCATTACCCATTTGGCCATTCGTCCTATGAGGGTTGCTTTGGATAACATATATTTTAATGGATCAATCTTTGTGATGAGCTTGATTTGATGTGATAACATGTAATGTCTGAACTTTTGTGAAGAGAAAACTATTGTTAGGCATGCTTTCTCAATGGGTGAATAGTTCATCTCAAAGCCTACCAAGGTTCTGCTAATATAGTATATGGCTCTTTCCTTTCCATTTTCATCATGTTGTGCTAAAAGAGCTCCTAGTGTTGCTGATGTTCCTAATATATATAGGATCAATGGCTTGTTTGGTATCAGTGGCATGGGAACAGGTGGTGTTAGTAGATAATCCTTGATTTTTTGGAAAGCTTTATCACATTTGTCATCCCATTTGTAAGTTATCCCTTTATGAAGAAGGTGCGAAAAAGGGTGTATTATCTGATAGCTGAGCTATGAACCTTCTGATGTACTGCAACCTTCCTTGTAATCCTCTCATTTGTTTCAGTGTTTGTGGTGGTTCCATGTCTAGGATGGCTTTTACCTTTGTTGGATCAATTTCTATCCCTCTTTGTGAAACAATGAAGCCAAGAAGTTTCCCTGATGTGACCCCAAACACATTTTTTTTGGATTCACTCGTACCTTGTATTCTTCAAGCCTGCCAAAGATAAGTCCTAAAACTTGTATGTGTTCACTTCTCTTCTTTTATTTTTCCAAAATATCATCCACATAATCTTCAACTGTTTTGTGGATCATGTCACGAAAGATGAGGGTCATTGCTCTTTGATAGGTAGCTCCTGCATTCTTCAACCCAAATGGCATCACATTCCAATAGTAGGTTCCCCATGGGCAAGTAAAGGAAATTTTATGTTGATATTCTTTGGCGATTATGATTTGGTTATAGCTTGAAAAGCCATCCTTGAGTGACAACATTTCATTCCTAGCTATTAGATCCACAATGAGTGATGAGTCCAATTTATGGCTCAATTTTGATAGAGTTTATTATCCATTTTCTATTGTTGTCATAGACTTTGATACTTGGATGTTTAAATTTTCATGTTATTTCCTCAAAACCATAGACATTGGACATACGCTTATCTTTGTAACTTTTAAATGACATTAACATGCTATGTGAACTATCTATGTTAATTTTACATGTGGATTAATGAATGTTACTTTAAGATAGTTATAGATATGCAATTGTTGTGTGTGCTAATGTTGTCATGCAGATATAATTAGAGCCTACAAAATTGAGGGAGATTCTTCCAGCTATTCGTTTTCCATAAAGGTCAAAAAGGTGATCATTCAAAGGTCAATGGAGGGAAGACTCTCAATGGAGGGAAATTCCTAGTTCAAATCAAAGATTGTAACTGCCTTGTAAATGGTCATACTAGTTTGTTCAGCGAATATAGGAGTTATTGTTATGCTAGATCTATGTTAAGGCAAACCAACTTGACCAGATTCCATGTATGCATAACCTCCTTTCCACTTTCTATGCTTTCCATAAAGTGGCATCCTCCTAATCTATTGGAGTTGACCGCCTTGCTAGGTAGTTAGTTAGTAGTTTTTCCTTCTATAAATAAGACTCGGATGCTCCTTCTCAGAAGGTTGATTGATTTGATGTTGTACTTGCATTCTCAGTTTTTCAGTAATATAGTTATGTTGCTCTATTGCAATCATGCTTTTCAATGAATAAAATGAAGTTATAAGTTTGTTGCACCTAAGTTTGTCTTAAGAGATACTCATCCAAGGGGGCCTACTAGGTGAGCATTCCATCCTTTAGCTCAGTTATTACTACTCTATCTAGCAAATAGTTACGAATCTGGCAATTGTCTATTCCTGCAGCCACTAGAATTCCATTTTGTGACTGTTCCTGCAGCCAAAGCAGACAGAGTAGTTTCCTATCTATTTGCTCAGATTTTCATTTGTCATGCACTTTAGCTTAGTATAGTTGTTGGTTGATTTCAGTACTTATGTTACTTCTTTCTAAGCAATTTACTTTCAACATTATGTCTTTATTAGTTGTAGGATGAATATGGCTACTATGGATTCCTAATGCACATATTGTGTTGACCCATTTCAAGTCTACGTCCCTGGGTTGAAAATTAAATGAACCTTTATGATGATTAAGATAGCTATTCAGATCAAATGTCCAATCTATGAATCATAGCTTTAAGGGCTTAGTTGTTAAGTCATTGTAGGAGGCCAACAATGAGATCAATGTTTGGAAGAGGGAAGTCATCCTTCAGACATGCCTTGTTTAGATCTCTAAAGTTAGTGCATATTCTGATGCCCCCAGTGGGTTTTGAGATTGGTACCAGGTTTGAAACCCACTCAAGATAATCTATTGGTTGGATGAATCCAATGTCAAGAAGCTTTTGTAGTTCTAGTTTAACCAAGAGTGTTATCTCTGGGTGCATCTTCCTTAATTTTTGCTTGACTGGTTTGGCCTCGGGATAGACTGCTAAGTGATGCACAACTACTTCTAGATCAAGGCCTGGAATATCTGTATATGACCATGCAAAGTTAGCTTTTCTCTCTTTAAGGAATGCTACAAGGTTCTTTTGTTCTTCATCTAATAAGGATTCAACATAGAAGGTGATCTGAGGTTCTTCCTTTGTTCCCACATTGACTGGTGTAGCCTTTTCTGCAAGTATTGTTGACTTCTCTAGATGCATTATGCTAAGGGGGAGATTGAATCCTTCATCCTTGGTTGCCTCAAGGAGGTTTTCACCATTGGATGTGTCCTTTGTTTTTACTATTTTGGGATCAGAGAGTGCCACTAGTTGGTTTTCAATCAAGGACCTGCAAGTTAATTGCATTTCATTTGTTTTGTGACTAAAGGATTCAATCGTCTCTGTAAAGTATGCCCCTATATCAAGCTTTATGTCAAAGCCCGCTTTGTAATCTATCCATGATAAGTTGTCTAGGAGTCCCATGAATTCTGAGATTGCTTCATCATTTTCAAATGAATCTAGAATCAATGGTCCTTGTTGGTCCATGTCAATGATTTGCGAGTATACCAAGCATATTTCAGTTGGTTGGTTATTTGAGATAAAGGATGCTCTGGATATCATGAAGAGGGTGTTGTTCTCAAATAGGTCAGCGACATCAAGGGGAAAGACATCTAAGGTAGTATCATGTGATGTAGGTGACCCAGAGGAAGCCTCAACTTGTTTAGCAGAAATACCTTTGCCTATAAGTGTGACCTTGCTAGTAGTACAACCTAAGCCAAGATTCTTTAATCGTTTCTCAGGAATGATGGGTTCTAGTAATCCATTATCATTCTATCCTAGCTTCTCATTCTTGTTATATCCCCAATTTTGCATTAGTTGTAGACCTTTGTTCTCATCTTCCATGGGAAGAACGGGAGCAGGTCATTCATCTTGATAGAGGATTTTGGAGATTTCTTGCTCATTGATGTCTTCTTGATTTAGGTCTCCCCACTTGGTGAAGGTACTAGCTTCCATCTTGATTATTTCTAGTTCTTTGGTGCTAGATGTGGGTTTCCCATGGTTTTGAGGAGAAATAGGTAACTCTCCTAAGACAGGTGTCTTTCAATATTTTGTAGCTTCCACAACCATCATCTTGGATTACGACTTTGACATCGAGTATGGTTTTCACAATTGGTAGTTGGGATGCTAAGGTAGAGGCTAAAGATGATGGGTCAACAAATGAGCTTGATGGTGTAGGTCCTTCATCATTTTTTGGTATTAGTGGGATCTTATAAAAGTTGGCTTCAAGGCTCTTGCAGTAGTAGAAAGGCTCAAGATCTCCATGGATAGTGATTTCTCTACCCTCAAAAGGAAACTTCACACATTGATGATAGGTTGAGGCTATAGCTTTCAAAGCATGGATCCATGGTCTCCCAAGTAGAATGTTATAAGGAAGATCAAGATCAAGTACTTGGCATGTAGTTTATGTAATGAGAGGTCCCACTTGGATAGGGAGCACAATGATTCCTTGTGATACTTGTTCCTGATCATCATATGCTATGATGGTGGTACTCTTTGTCTTCTCAATAGTATCTTTTGAATAGCCTAGATGCTTGATTAACTGTAGGGTACAAATGTTTAGACCAGTACCTCCATCTACCAACACTCTTTTGACCTTGTTTTTATGAATGACAACCTCAAGGTGTAAAGCATGGCTATGAGATGGTTGCGATGGTAAATCCTATTCAAAGAAGGTGAGAAGATGGCTAGAGATATGCCCTACCATATCTTGAAACTAATCAGTATCAATGTTCTTAGGAATAGAGGATTCAAACAAGGCTTTTTCTAGTATTTCTCTATGCACAGGAGATAATCTCAAAAGTTCCAAAATTGATATTTGAGCGGGGATCTGTTTAAGTTGATCTACAAGATTGTACTTGCTAGGATTAGATGTGGGAAAAGTAGGTTGTACTAGATTGAGTGGGAACTGCTCCTTGGACATTATTTTTTCGCATAACGTGGTGACTCCACATTTTGTACTAGCTCCTTTAATGGTGACAGCAGTGATAATGCTATCATAGGAAGAAACTACATTGGAATATGTATGTTGAACATTGGTGTAATCCTTAGCTTTGCCATGGTTGTTAGCTTTGTTATGATCAGGCATAAGGGTCTTGTATATCTTGAGATCCTAGTTTCTAGCTAGTACCTCAACAGATATGGTATCGTTCTCTATGAGATCTTGGATGATATTCTTGAGTTTCATGCAATTTGTTGTTTTATGTCCTTTGATTTTATGAAAGTCACAGAGATCATGCTTGTTGTACCAAGATGGCTTTTCTTGGGGTTCTTGGTAGTGTTTAAAGTTAGGAAGTGTTATCAAATTCAACTCTACCAATTTCTTCATGATTGTCTCGATGGGTTTCGATAAGTGTGTCTACTTGCATTTAGGATAGTTGTTCCTGTTACTGGTTGGCCTTGGTTGCATGTTGGTGTTATTGATCTGATTGTTCTGAGGTGGTACCATTTGTTTCATAGCTGGTTGTATGTTAGCAACTTGATTGTAGTTGGGTCTAGGAGCACTTAGTATGACCTTAGTGTCTACAACACCATCGTTTGTTACATTTTTGTTTTTAGCCCGTATGCGAGGTTTCTCATTTGAACTGGTTGAAGGAGGGTTTTCTTTGTAAGCTTGAGTATCTCCTTGTGAGATTAGGGTTCTTTCAATGTTAAGTGCTCTTGGAACAAGCTCGTCATAGGATGTGATGCATTGCATTTTCAAGTGGAATGATAGATTCAGATCAAGGTTGGCTATGATGATTCCTACTTGTTGTTCGTCAGGAAGAGGCCACTTGCTTTTACTAGCTCTTTGTATCCATCATTGTAATAAATTTGTGAAGGTTTCTCCTGGATTTTGTTTGAGAGTGTACAACTCTTCTAGACTAACATCCATGTCAAGATTGAAGGAGAAGTGATCGATGAATTTGTCAGTGATTTCTTGAAAATTTTTGATACCAGGAGGAAAACGAGAGAACCATTCCATAGCAATACTTGTTAAACTCTGAGGAAAGAGGCGCATTAGATATGAATCATTGTAAGCCACTTCCATGCACATGACGTTGAATTCTTTGATATGGTCAACAAGACTTCCTCTCCCTCTGTATTTTTCAAATTTAAGGATTTCAAAACAAGGAGGGAATGGTACCATTGCTATGCTTTGATCAAATGGGTAAGGACACAAGTTTTGTGTATGAGGTTTCTTTGCCTTGCCCATACGAAGTTCCTGCATTTCTTGTGAAAGTGCTTTCATTTGTGAGGTGAGATTGTCTTGTGGATTGGGGGGAGGAACATATGGTGGGATGAGAGATGAGTTATATGGGGTGTATGAAGGTGTGATATTTTGTGAAAGTGATGAATTTGTTCCTAATGTGTTTGGATTGACGATGTTCATATGAGGAAAATAGGATCCTTGTTGTTGTTGTTGGGCATACTATTGAGCTAGAAAGGCTTGTTGTTGAGCTTGTTCTTGTTGTTGCACCACTAAGGCTTGTTGTTGGGCTTGCTATTGTTTTTATGCTAGTAAAGTTGCTTGTTGTGCGGCTTGTTGTGTTGCTAAAGCTGCTTGTTGAGCTTGTTGGGCAATGGCTGCTTGTTGTTGTTGTTGTGCTAAGGCTGCTTGTTGAGCTTGATGTTGTTGTTGTGCTAATGTTGCTTGTTGAGATTGATGTCGTTGTTGTGCTAAGACTGCTTGTTGTGCTTGTTGTTGTTGTGCTAAGGTTGCTTGTTGAGTTGCTAAGGCTACTTGTGCTTGTTGTTGTTGTACAACTTGTTGGTAAGTTTTTTGTGCTTGTTGTAGAGCTAGGGCATGTGCTTGCAATGTGGGATCTAGTGGTTGTTGAGACATATGTGAATGATTAGGAACATATATGTTTTGAGTGGTTAGTGCATTGGTAGTGAAAGGTGGAGGATTTCCTTGGTTTAACATTCCTTGTAAGATAGTGGATTGAGGGGGAGGAATGTATGTTTGGTGCCCTAATTGATTTGGTATAGATAAAGGAGCTATCGGAAAGGATGATGTCATTAAATTTTGCAATGGAAATGACACACTAGGACCTTGATTCCATTGATTGAAAAGATTCCCTTGTCTTATGTTTAGAGGATTGCCTTGTGTAAATGATGTAAACAAAGGATTTGTGGTCAAGGTACTCCCAGGATTGACAGAACTCGTAACCAAGGGATTGCTTTGTGGTGGATTAAGAGGACATGATGTGATAATGGTAGATAGAATGGATGAACCCATCAGAGGGTTGGATAAAGATGTCCCTAGTTGCATTGAGGGTTGATTTTGTGATATAGTATTGACATCCCCTTGTGTGTTGCTTTGATTTTTTTGGTTTGTACCACTTTGTGTGATGGTAGGTACACTTGTGGTACTCATAGATGTGGATGAAGAAGGGTTTCCCTGAAATGTCAAAGTGGTGGTAGAATAGTGAAGTTCAAGAGGAGTGTGTAGTTGTTTTGGATCTTCGAGAATGGGAGGAGCACCAAAGGTAGGTGTCTGAACGGAAGTGGGAGGTGGAGGATTCATTTCAAGAGTACCCACAAGTGTATTACTTTCAAATGGTAAGGTGTGACAAAATCTTTAGCAAGGCTAGTTGCAAGATTAGGTATGTAAGTTTGATTGGCCCTTGTATTGGAGTTGTGAAATCCTGTATAAAAATTTATGCTACAAACGTTGGGGATATAGGAGCTACACTTTCAAAAGTTGATGTTCTAAAAGTTCTTCCCTTGTTAGCTCAAATAGGTTGTTTGTGACGTCTTCAATTTCGTATGGTCTTGAAGGAGATGATGGTTGTTGCGATGGTGTAACATGACTTATAGGATCAAACTATAAAGGATTTGGATCACTTGAGGTAAATGTAACTTTGTCTTTTTCCATGATTATCTTGTGTTGTGATCTCATCTTTACCATAAATTTGGGGTTAGCTATGGGAGAGTTGTGTTGAGTTTTGTAATTTTTGAACTCTCTAGTTGACTCAAACCTAGGTAAAAGGGATGCTCTAAGTCTTTTGGGAGCAACATTTTGGGACAACACTTTTGACTTAAGTTTGATGTTGTGATGTTTGATGTTTGGATAAAGGATGATGAACTTGTAAATCTTTAGGGTAGACTCATGACCTTCAAGATGAACTAGTTCAAAGATGACAACTATCTCAACTAAGTGCATGGAAAAGGATACATTTCACATACAAAGTAGCTAAGGTAGCGAGTTGGTGTGATGTTTTAAGTCCCAAAGTGTTAGTGTATTTGAAATTTTGCAAAGATACATGAGATGGAAGATGAAATGTGATGAAGGGGTGAATGAAATGTTGGACCCAATGTTGACCTAAAGTGAACCTTTTATGTTGACAAAACGACGGTAGTGAGAATGATGCTAGACCTCTAAAATTTTCAAATCCTACCAAATGAGAGGATGAAGGGGAATGTTCAAACCTATCTGAGCTCTCCTAGCTCGGGCATAAAAGTTTCTCAAAAAAGTGTAATGGTTGCAATAAAATATGGATGCCCACTTTTGATTGTACTTTGTTTGACGATTCCTATTTTTGAAATGGAGTGCTAGAGACTTTCCTCTATGAAGTTTAACTATTTTATGAATCATTAAGAGGAGTTGGGTATCATGAAAAAGACTGAGATTTTGACTCCAAAAGAATGCAAACAATTCTAGAGTATACCTTGAAGTGTGTCTATAGAAGTTTTCCACCAATTTCTTTCTATTTTTTGTGAACTACTCGAAGGTGTTTTTTAAGGGATTTTGGAGTGAGATGCCTAAGTCTAAAATGAGGTCTTGTAGACTTTGGTTTAGGAATCCTAATTTTTCGTGAGATCGTGGGGAAACAATTTAAGTTTATGGAAGAAAAGGAGATATTTATTGCCATGCAGGTGGTGGTAATAGGGGCCTTCTAGCCTCAATATTGGTGTGTTCCTCTTCTTTTTCTAAAATGTTTGTTGTGTTTCTCCACTGTGAGTTTGTTTCCTTGTGTTCAAAAGTGAAGGTCCTCAAATTGCTAATGAGATCTATTTGTTCACCATTTATGAATTCAAAATTTGGCTGAATTATAGCACCTAGAAGATCAGGTTGTTCAACGGGAGTAATCGGTCTCCAAATAGTCATGTGAGGTTCATTTGTCAATTTATCTTTGCTTAAATGAATTGATTTTACCATAAACACTTGTCTTTTGATTATGTTTTCAAACTAGATGTTTATGTCAAAAACATCATAACTTTCACAATGTCCATTTCGTGAAAATCATGAGATTAAAGCCACAATTGCCTATGTTGTCTTTGGTAAATACGGGTTTGAGATTAATGTTAAGATATTTTGAAATAGCTAAGGATAAATCCTTAGGACAAGTAGTAATATCAAGGCTAACTCAAGGAGTCCATATTTAAACCAAAGTGTTTAAAATTTTGAATAGTGAGTGTTTGTTTTTGGAACATTTTGAAACCAAGCAAAGTGTTAAAATAACTCACAAGCATTACAACCCTAGGATAGAAATGGCTATATTTGTTGTATGCCCACTTGGATTTCTCCAGTTGTGCTTATTTAGAGTGGATGATTAGAAGCTTGACCACACTAGCTCCCCTCCACAACACTCACTTGTACAGTTCATCCAAGCTTCAAGTTCTCATGAATCTCCCATGACAAACTTTTCATCTCTACTAAGAACTGCAAATATGTGGGACGGCTTCGGAGGTCCGACCTCCTAACATCAACAAATATTAGGGATTTTTGGCTACTACACAAGGGTTCATAATAAGGGCATCCGATTCAGAGGATACTATGATAAACTCCCTCAAGAGGTCTCCCAACCCATAGAACAAGGGTTTTACGCATTATAAAGATACTTGGGGAGAGCTATCATGCATCACTCAGTTGATTGCAAACTTTCCTTGCAACCACAAATTTATATAGCGGTTCAAAAGAGCCTGGCTTATGCTCGTTACCGCTTGGGTCGTTCCCTCGGGATGAGTAATTTTTCCCACCAAGGCAAGCCCTCTAAAGGTGAACAATAGCAAGTAAGTAAAACTGTAGTAAAATCATCTTTGTTCGCAAGCACAAATAGAGAACACACGCTATGCCTTTTCTCACACTAGCATGGTTGTTCAATTTTAAACCCAAATTTGAAGTGTGGAGGTGATTTTGCAACGTGATAGAGAATGTTTCTATTTCTCAAGATAACCAAATGGCGCAATAGAATTGCATACGCATTCACTAGCAAGGTTGGAAACCACAAAACAAAATAAACAATTTTCAATTTTATCCTTCAAAGCAATAATGAGTTAATTTTAAGCACCAATTGAAAGATGAGTTTTCCTTGTTCAATTTTAAGCCCAATTGAAAGATGCGATGTGAGGGTTCATTTTTAGCCAACTTTGAACGTTCATTTTAAACCCAAGGGAAAACTAGTGCGTTGCCTAAAAACTAAAAGTAATATAGCATGAAATTGGGTTATAGTTGCCCCAAAGTGTTAAACGCTAGTTACAATTATAGAATTTTAAGATAGAAGAGAAGTTCTTCAATTTCGCCCCATGCCTTAAAACCTACAAAACCCTATTAGTATAATAATGAAAACATATTCATACATCAATAAGTGATCAGATAACCAAAAGAAATTCAGTCATGTCGAAAAACAAGTGAAAAGTTTCTTACCCTGGTTGAGCATTGATGTACATGATGGCATCACAATTTGAAATTTGGGCGTCACTTTGGTGAATTTGAGTGTCGCTCTGCAAAAAGGATAGAGAGCACAATCACGTCGTTGTATTGATGGGCGTCACTGTAAATGAGTGCGTCGCGATTTGAAGTTTGAAAGTGTCAGTCTGTTGGGGGTGAGCGTTGTCATTTTTGTTTCATGATAGTTCAAATTTAAATAAGCGTCACTATATTTAAATCAGTGTCAGCCAATTAAATGTGTGTCACTGTATCAAATTCCTTGGGCGTTGCTATATGGCGACGCTATTAAGATAGCGTCGTTGTTTGTGGTTTGAGCGTCACTACAACCTGCAAAACAACAAAAACATGGACTTCAAGCTAAAAAATAACTAAATGATTGATTTTCCCTCCTAGCGCCAGAATGTCGATGTGAGGATACCGGTTATGGACCGAATTGCGCTTGATTCATGAAGAATCGAAGCATAATGAAGCAACCAATACTCGAATCTCAACAAGATCAGTCAATCAAAATTAAAAGTAAACATTTTATCAAAAAACCTAACATGTTAATCTTATGAAAGCTTTAAAGAAAACATCTACTCTAATCCATTGAAATTTATCTTTTTGTGGAATTGGTGTCACATTGATGTAGACCAATGACCCTTTCCCAATCCCATGATAGTAAGCTTGTTTCAGTTGATTCTATGGAAGGGAATCAATGAAACCATGATGTTTGGTGTATGAAAAACCTAAATTATGCGCAAAATAAACATGATGCAAGCTAGGTTACCATGATTCTATGCTATAAATGATCTAATTATGCAATTGCTAAGCTATTCTAAGCTAATTTAAGCTAAAATGATGTTAAAAGATGAAAACCCTAATTTATTTACAAACTAAGATGGATGTATGGAAGCCATTAATGAAAGCTTGAAGCTACTTATGCAATGAAAATAAACTAAAAATAAGCTAAATGTGTGCAAATTGAGAGTATGGATGTGAGAAAATTCAACAGCATGACTTTGCAATAAAAGATGGATCCATTTGTCTCCAAATAGTGATCTATTTATAGGAGAGCAAATGAGGAATGAATGGTTGAGATCAAAAAGCTCAATCAACAGTTCAGGATGAAAGAGATGAGAGGCATGGATCATGGATTCTCATCAACGGATGAGAATACATGATGAAAGTAAATAAAAGGCTCACAATTCCTCAAACAAACAGACTTTTGACCTGCTCACACAGGTCAAAGGTAACTTGCTAGAAAGGTAAGAGGGTTAACTTGCTTTTGAAGTTAAGTGAGTTGATTGGAGGAGAGGGAATATTCCTTAGAATATTCCATTAGGGTGAGGAAAAAGATGATTTTACAAATTAAAACAAAGTTTTAATTGTGCAAAAAGGATAAAGAGTATTCCATGGGAATATTCCCTTTGATTAGAGGAATAATTAGTTTAATTGCTAATTAAACAAGGTTTAATTTATGCAATTGGGGGATTAGAAGAATTAAGAGATATTTATTAAAATAGATGATTTAATAAATAGGGGAGGGGTGAAATGATATTTAATTAAATGACTTAGGGTTATTTAATTAAATAAGATGACTTAGAAGGTTAAATTAAATATTTTGATGTATTTAATTTAATGAGATGAAGTGTTAGTGAATTTACCCAATTTTATTAATTAGGCCAATTAGATGAAAATGATGAAATTAATTAATTAGCTAGGCCAATTAAATCAATTAAGTGAGAAGAGGATGAATAAAGAGGAAATGATGTTAATAAACCTGATTTAAGTGTATGACATCGATTAGGACATTTTTCAGTGTTTACAGAAAGGTAGTTTACCCTTGTACTTACCGATGCCCTTTTTCATTCTTCTTACAAAATTAGCTTCCACATCATCAAGATCATCTCCATCTGAATCTTCAACCTTTTCTAATTTTCCAACCTTGAGAGCAGTCTCCACTTTTATACAATTTTTTAGACCAATTTTCCTCATTTCAAATGTAGTTAGTGTACCATACAACTGATCTTTGGTGTAAGTATTAAAATGTGCAAATTCCTCAATAGTAGAAACTTTTTCACTATAAGAATCAAGAAGAGTTCTGATAATTTTCTTTACCACTTTAGGTTCTTTGACTTGTGTACCAAGACCTCTCATTGCACTTACCAGTTCATTAACCCTTTGCATGTAACTTTTGATTGTTTCATCATTGAAGACATTCAAAAAGTCTCAAATTTTGCCTTCAGATTCTGTAACTTAGCTTGTTTAACCTTATCATCTCCTTCATAGATACTTTCTAGCTTATCCCAAACTTCTTTAGCAATTTTTAGATCCATAACTTTCACTAATTTAGTATTTGCAAGACTAGTCAAAAGAGCAAACCTTTCCTTACCATTTGTTTCATAAGCCTTGATTTCATCACTTATGCATGGTCCATTTGTAGGCATGGTGTAAGCATTATTTATTTCCTTTGCAACTTCATATCCAAGATAAACCATATAGCCTTCTATCTTTATCTTCCAGAATGCATAATCTATACCATCAAACATAGGGATCTCCTTCTTGTTTTCCATTTGGATCTACCTCAAGCGGTCAAGCTTTTCTCCAAAAAAACCTTGCTTTGATACCAATTGTTGAATGAAAAAGACAACTGAGAGGGGGGTGAATCAATTGTATCAAATTAAAACATTAAAACCCTCAACAGTAATCAGATCCGCATGCATTCATAAAACCCTTAATCTGTTATAATGTTTAAACATGAAAAACAGATAACAGAAACTGAACTAACCAACACCATACACAAGAGAACACTATATTTACGTGGAAAACCCAATGAAGAAAAAACCACGGTGAGGATTAGCTCACAATATAAGTAATTGTAAAATTGGTACAAGGAGGCTCACTGCCAAAATAGGATACATTGTCCAAAAAGGCTCACAACCCAGGCTCATTACCGGAATATAAAGAAGAAAAGAAGATAAGACATTACACAGAGAACACACTCTCAATGCAACAAACATTCCACCATAATAGCTCCAACAACACTCACAGACTTCAAGAGATCAAGATGCTTCAACTCACTACATTCAGCAATATTGCATTATAGCTCACACTGCATTTCACACCTCTACACTTAATTTTGCATCACACCACACACACACACACACACTCCATCTCGCATAAACTCTCATTGCATTTATACCATTCACAACTTGAAAAACATCTTCAAGTCAGCTACACTCTTCTCATACTTTACAAATTCAAATTAGGTTGACACTAAACATTCCTATGGTGGATAGGAATGAAAAGAGCACCAAAACAAAACTTAACTAGGACCCAAATCAACTCTCACACACCACGCTATGCCTTCATTAATATACAAACATCTTTGAATGTAGTGTAGACACCAGGTTGGTCGTTACCCATGCAAACACCATTAAAATTTGAATTACACACATCCCCAAATCCAAGGATGACTTGCAAACCACATACCATGCTTCATCATGATCTAGAATATTCCTCTATCCTCCTAAAACTCATCAAACTCCTTTGCAACAACTCATACCTTCAAAATGTACACACCCAGTACATTCAAACTACACTACCAAACACTGCAACTCTACAATCCAACTTCTGGAGCACCAAACCACAAAACATCTTGACATAGGTAAGAGATCAACACCATCAATATACCTTCAGAATCATAAGACCTAAAGAAAAATTATAGAGAAATGTGGAGCAATAACATTTCTCCCAGACACCTCTACAAAACCAGTTCACACACTGGTGAACATAACTTCCTCTAACCATCGATCTAGAAGCCAAAATTCTAGATATAGAAACTTTGAACACCTCTAACCAATATATCCAAACCACACAAGCATATCTTCAACTCAAAAGAAATGCAAAGCAAAACCAGAACACCTCTACAACACCTTGTTTCCTTATTTTATCAATTTTCTCAGTATCCTCTACATCTAAACCATAAATAGAAACTTGTCAAAGAAACATCAGAGGTTAACATCAGCAACTTAACTAATGACAACATAATACAACTAATCAAAGCAACAATCTCTTCTCAACAGTGCGCAACTATCATCAATGACAACACAAGCTTGTTGACATCAATGACAACACCTTCATACTTGCAAGAGAAGGGTTAGATTTAGATGCAATAGGAATTTTTTTGGATACATAGGTGTTACAACATGTAACAATAGATAGACAAGAAAGAAACCAACATTTGAATTTCAAAAAATTATGGGATTCTATCACATCATGCCAACATCCCTACATAACACCCACATCTTGGAGAAATCACACAAAATTCACTACAACAAATCCCTGTGATTTTCTCCATTTTTTGCTTCTACCCACTGTTTTAATGTATTTTTTGCCATTTTTTTTAAAACGTCGGTGTTATTTATCGAGATGGCGCTATTTTTGGCGTTTATTTGCGCCGATGAGGACAAGTCAACGCTAATTAAGGCGCTATTTTTTTCCAAAATTAGCGTTGATATTAGCTCTGAATGTGACACCGCCGTAAGTGCCACCTTTGGCTCTGAGTTTAGCTTCGAGGTTAGCGCCACTTTTAGCTCTGGCTTTAGCTTCAAGTTTAGCTTCAGGTTTAGCGTCAGTTTAGACACCCCTATGTTGAAGAGACTTATTTATATGTCTCATCGATGATGTAAAATAGTGAAATATCAACAAGATATAGGCATATCAAGGAGAGAATCACTTACGTCACATCGAGAAGGTATATCTACAAGTGCTCGGTGAAACACAACTCTTGGATATAACAAAGTAATGTCAATGAGACATTGAGATATCGGTAAGATAAATAAGACTATCTCATTGACACTCTTCAAGTAATGATCAAAAGCATACACCGCTATACCATCGGGAAGGTGAGCAACATATGTGGTAGAGTGGTATACACCGCAACCCTGCAGCAAGAAGCCTTAAGCAAGGCGGTAGTGCGGTAAACAACAAAAGGGAAGGGAAAAACCCTGCCATACCACAACGAGTATAATAAGAGATGGCAGTAGTATGGTAATTGTGGCATCATTACAATTTACAACACTAAATTCAGCAAAACACGTCAGTCATAATCCATTTGAATAAATTATTTAAGGAATCAAGAATATAGCCCACCCAAATACAGTAAAACTCTAATAAACATACTCTAAATTTTTTTTCAAAATCTTACTTTCAGCATAGCCCGCCAGAATGGAGTTTTCATTTTAATAAACATACAATAAAACCTTTGTTGAAACCTTATTTTCAGGCGTAACCCGCCAAAATGGAGAAGTGTTTTAGTAAAGAATGACAGAGAATGGTAAGGAGGCATAGGATTCATTGTTGTTTATCTCATTCCTGCTCTGATCAACAATGGTTACAATGTTCGCACTATTGTTTGTAATCCAGGTATTTAATTGACATATGTTTGCATAATCTCAAATTCCTTCAGATGCTTTTGAAGTATCAATGTATCCTATATAGGGTTTAGAATGACTTCTTTTAATTTAAAAAAATAAATCAGATGCTTTTGAAGTATCAATGTGTCCAATATAGGGTTTAAAATAATTTCTTTTAATTTAAAAAAATAAATAAATGATGTGTTTTCCTATGATTAGATAATGTGGAGATCTCCTAAATCTTCCCTAGCACACTATCCTCTTTCGCACTATGTTCATTACTCCAGCTACTAGGGTTTTGCATTTGACATCTTTAATATCTTCATGATAGTGGCTTTTAAATAGATCTCAGTCTTTGCTTTAATCTTTATCATGGTAACCCTTGAGTTCCATGATCCACCTTCAATCTCTTCTAAGAACGTTGCCTTAAGCTAGACTGCATAGTATGCATATATCAAGTCCTTCATACCTACCATTGTTCCAAACCACCACTCACCGCCTTGCTTAAAATGTTGCTTCCATAAGTACAATAGCATGTTTTAAAATCATGGTTACCAGTGATTGACCATTAAGGTCACTACTTTCATCAAGATACAATGAGATTTTTCTCTTCAAAATTAAGGAATTATGCAAGATAACATTGTGAATTGTTTGTTGTGTACAATTTGGTTTTCTTGCACATTTACTGCTTTGCTAACTGCCTTTAAGACTAGATATTGCACCATCAGCTTCAATCTCAAACAACTCACTCACTATCACTTGAAGATTCCTTTCATGAGCATCCTTGTATAAAATCAAACTATGCCCTATAGATTGCCTACTTACTTACTAATATAGGGGACTCATTGTTTCATGGTATTTTGAGTTTTATTTAGAAGGGGTTAATATGTGGCATTTTTATGTGTAGGAAGAATAGATTGTGATGCAATGTTTAGGTATGGACGGTTCAAGAAAAATTGGATTGCTATCGATGTCATAACCAGATTGGATTGTACCTTGAGCTGGTGTGAAACACTTCTGAGTTTTTTCCCTCCGAAGTAGAAGTTGAGTGTAGGAATTTTCAAATATCCGACAAAGAAAGTTCCTACATTCTAAGATAAAATCATAAATCTTCTTATCCAGTTTCTCATCTAACCTTACATGTTTAATATCCAATAGAGAAAGTTTGTACATTCTAAAGATAAAATCATAAATTTTATTGGTCCAATTGGAGATCCAATTTTAGGTCATGAAGCTCTGATAGAGAAAGTTCCTACATTCTAAAGATAAAATCATAAATCTGTTTGGTCCAGTTTAAGGTCCAATTGTAAGGATTTGTCTTTTTAATTATTATTTTTGACATTTGTCTTGATACAAATTGTTACTTTAGAATTATGGTATTTCTTTTCTTCTAATGTTTTCAAACCTCATTTCCAGGAAGAGCTCCAAAGATGGTTCCTTCAGATGGAGACTACACTTTTCTGCTATAGGTTCCATCTAGAAACACCAGAAGCTCAGGTACAATAGAGTTTGAGGTTACCTTGTTCTCCTTGATACAAAATGTTGTCCTTCAATCCATCTTAAGCAACATTCACTATAATGGACTTCATCATTGTACCTTTCATACATTCGATTTAATTTGTTATGTGGAAACATGTTGTCTCTGTCTTTGCAAGTGATGACTATTGTGTAAGCTTTTAATCTACATGATTGCCCCTCATGTTCAATTCTTGTGACTGTTATGATGCTTGGGGTTGCTTACTTTTAACCAAACTGTTAATGAAAACTATATTGGAATCCTTCATGATCAGTTTTGTCAAAATCATGGCTATGTTGATAGTGGAATGTTCTTATTAATAAGGATAAATCTTTATCAATAAGGATATTACCCCTTACCAACATACTCAACTATCCTTGCAAAGATTGATCTTTAATGCTTCATGGATGGTTTACTTGTGATTATCCTTCTCAAATGAAACAATAGGGAAGCAGGTTGGGCTCAGCCCTTGTGGGAGCCACATTTCACCCCACATGTTGTAACCAGATAAACAAAACAACATAATTTTATCTATACATGCACAATGAGAAAACATGTTAGAAAAACTGAGCATACGATAGATATGTTTGATAACTTTCTTGTTTTCTTGGACATCTATGGTATGCAAGTTATTTGAATGCACATGATGATCAAATTATATGTTTATAGATGTATGCACATATTTTTACTGGTGATCCTTCATTTCTCTAACAACACTCTTCTCACTCAAATGCAGGGAACCTAGGAGCAACAATGAAGACATCAACTTGGAGGCTTCGACAAGTGGGAAGATTGAAGATGATCCAGAATAGATCAACCAGGATTCGTCATTGTCCCCTTTCTCTTTATGTGCATTTTTCTCTTTTGTGTCTATAAATGTATAGTTTTTCGATTATATGCATTCAAATAGTCAATTCCACAACTTGTGTGGAACAACATACATTTACATTATCAATAAAGACTACATTTTTTAAAGGATTGTGTAATCTTTCCTATATTATATGCATCTGCATAAGTGCAATCTAATAATGTAATCTTCTAATTTTGTTTATGCACATGAATGTAATGTAGCAGAAATAAAAATGTACCTTACTCTTCATTTGAAAATCACAAAAGCTCTACCTAATTGAGCTATTAACTTTTGTGTCTTCACGAACATATGTTGATACAAAATGAATGGAAGAAGCATCCAAGTAATCCTAATTTTTTCTGCCAACAACTCATACCAAAGATTGAACAATTTAAGGATATTGCAATAGGTAATTTGTATCGACACAAATAATAGTACTGAAGCATTTCAAAGTTTAGGCCATATGAATCATCCTTTTTTAAACATGGATTGTGTTGTAGCCAAAATTCCATCCTAATTATTTTTGCATACTTCCATTTTCATTCATCTCTTACATGCACCATATGCATAGAATTCCTATCATATTAACTTAAATTTAATAAAATCCCTCACTTGAGCTTCCAAAAAAACCCTTGATCACAGCATCAAAGTTATTCCTCCTTTGAAATACTCCTATGATTTCTCATAGCATATCACCAAGACAACACCATGTCAATGAGAGTCCCTCCAAAGTCTCCCTGACATTAGAACAAAGCACAGATCAAAAATATAGATGAGACACCCCTATGTCGAAGAGACTTATTTATATGTCTCATCGACAATGTAAAATAGTGAATGTCAACAAGATACGGGCATATCGAGGAGAGAATCACTTATGTCACATTGACAAGGTATATCTACAACTCTTGGATATAACAAAGTAATTGTTGATGAGACAGTGGCATATCGGCAAGAGACATTAACTTGTCTCATCGACACCGGCAACCAACATCGGAGGAACAAAAGATCTAATGTCAATGAGAAATTGAGATATTAGTAAGACAAATAAGATTGTCTCATCAACACTCTTCAAGTAATGATCAAAAGCATACACCGCTATACCACCAGGAAGGTGAGCAACATATGTGGTAGAGCAGTATACACAGCAACCCCACAACAAGAAGCCTTGAGCAAGGTAGTAGTGCGGTAAATAGCAAAAGGGAAGGGAAAAACATAGCCATACCGGCATATTGAAGAAATAATAGGAATTATAATTAAAATTTAGTTTGATTGATGTGACTAATGAAAATATCGATGAGACCACTGCTATTAATGAAGAACTTGATCATAAAGGTGGCGCGAGCACCATTTATGAACCAAGGATGGATGAATTGTCTTGAAATTTGATAAATACGGCCTCAAAGAAGTTGAAATCACTATGAATTGTAATTGAAGGATTTGGAGAACCAAGTTGGACGATAGTAGGTAGCTGGAAATTTGTAGCATTTATCCAAGTAAGTGGTATAGACTAAGCTCAAAGTATTTTCTTAGTAAGTAGATGAAAGGATTGCATGAGTAGGGTTGAGATGGAAAAAACCCCAGCCAAACAGAAAGCAAAAAGACAGAAAACTAAAGCTAGGCAATTGAATCAAGACTTAATCGATCAGTGTCCTGGGTCTGGGCCAAAATCTAGAAGAATAGACAGCTTAACCTATCGTGTGTGACATTAGTAGATAAATAGAAAAATCTGGGAGATGTATGGGCTTCATGTAGGGGTTACGACCTCTTTATTTATCACTATAGGAAGAAATTTTGGCATAGCCCAGTGTCAAACCTATGGAATCTGAATTTGGGTAAACTTGTAGTACCCAACCTCTTTGTGAACGTAGAGTTAATCAAGGTGTTGGAAAATAATTACAATTCGAAGATGAGAGGAATTCATTTTCCTGATGGGTCACAGTTCATGGTCATAAAGCCAGATTATATTTCCATGATTTTTTAGCTAGGCACTTCCCTGAAAAACAAAATTACGAATTAGAGATTTGTTGGAGGAATACCGCACCATGGACACAAGTTACAAGAGGTGTAAATTGCCTCTACATAGGGTTAAAGTTGTGGGTAACCAAACTATGAGGTTCTCTAGTGAAGATAAGCCCCCATTCTCTGTGGCATTGTTTGAAGAATACTTTCAATACACTTATTACTCAGTTGGTCAAGTACTGGGAATTGATGTTCCTGAGAACATGAAAATTGCTCCCATGGTTTTAGCCACAGACATCCAGAGCCATAATTCTCGACCCTATGTTCATGCAGATTATTTATCAGAGGCCATCAATAATGCCCTCAATATCATCAAGAATGACAGTGAAGCCATTAATTTCAAGCATTATTCTCTTTTCATGCACATGATATTATACGAAGGGCAGGTGATGGGGATATGGGGTGAGGAATTAAGAATAAAAGACTTAGATAATGATGGAAATTCAAGGCCTATACAAATGTGGACATCTATGTGGGACAGCAGGTGTGGGAGGTCCCACTACCTATATTTCGAGGAATATTTTGTCAAACCACTATACAAGATGTTAGGCCACAAATGTGACTACAACCTCTCCCCAGAGATCTTAAGGTTTCTCCAACCAAAAGATATGGGTCATGAAGCAGGCATAAATCACAATTGGGGGGACTGGTACATGTTTGGGGATTGTACTGTTATCATGGTTTATGGATTTGAAGCTACACCTTATTTGTTGCCTAAGACTATGCTAGACAGAGTTGCTTATTTAGAGATCATAATACAATTGTCATTTTCAGCTTTCATGCATTTAAAGAGCTATGGGAGGCAGAATTTCATGCCTTCCACTTTATGCTTTGGTGATTTCACTATTATCTTTGATTCAGGCTATGACTTGGTTAGTGGTAAACTAGATTATTATGTATTTTCGGTTGGCAACAAAAGGGAAAAGTTTGATCCTGAACACTTCATTTGCGATGCCAAATTTTTTTAGAAATTGAAAGGGTATGAGCATAGTTTCCTTTTAGAATATGTCATCAAAAATTGCGAAGAAAAACAAAACATGATGAGAATGAATGCCTATAGTAGGCTTATGATGGTTGAGGCTTGGAAGGTGAATAATAACCCAGGCTACGTAGGGGCTTTCCCTGAGGTACAGGATCCCATAGAAAGAATTGAATAGTTAATCCTCCATGAAGAAGAACTGATAAGAGATGTGCCACTTGTGGCATTTGAAAGAGGAAGGGGCATCGTTCCTAGGAGGCGAGTAGAAAATATCACACCACTAGATCACTTATCACCTCAACCTACTACTAAAGTGAGATTTTTAGTTGGTTCCCCATCCATGGAAGAAGATAACACTGAGGAGGAAGAAGAAGTCTCAAAGTTTAATGCTCCTGTTATACCCCAATATGAGATATCATTGGAAAGAAGTGTGATCACCTTTGAAGCCTCTAATGAGCTATTAGATGATGTGAGGCATCGTGCAAGTCAGGAATTTGTTGCAAATGATACTTTTGTGCAAACCCCTAAATTTAAGTCTTTTATATATGAGTATAAATGAAGACTAATAAGAGAAAGGTTAAAGGACATTGACCCTGAGAAAGAGGCTTATGCCTTGAAAGAGTTGAAAACATGAAGTTGATAGGGAAATGAGAAACATGACTGCTGAGAGAGGAAGAGAATTATTGCAAGAAGCTGGAGTTATGCTCCTTCTTGGGTGGGATATTAGTTCAACAATTGTGTTTGAAATCTTTTTGAAGAGAAAGAATAAAACTTTGCAAATAACGGATGAAGCAGGTGACAGGGTCTATACAGGGTCAGGGTACAATCCTGATAATACCACTTTGCAAATTTGGGCTCTTTACCCCCTAGGCAAGAAGCCTTCTGTCATTGACCATGATTAAATTTTTGGACATCTCCTGGTGCAAAGAGTAGGGGAGACAGATCCCTTGGAGGCTACTGACTTGAATGTGAATGTAGCCAAATTCACCAAAGCCCAGATCCAAAAGCTAGTAAGAGATAACCAGTGGCTGATAGAGGAAAATGACAGGTTGAAACAAGAATTAACCAACTACAAAGATAGGTTGCCTGCTTCTCCAAGGCTTTACTCCACTTTAATTGAACATGAAAGAAAAGTGTTAGAGGCCATGTCTGAGACTGCTCAATGGAAGCATAAATTTGAAAAGGCTCAAAAGGAACAGGAAGAACTAAAAAGAAAATTGAAGGCTACTACTTTAGAAGTAGCATTAGGGATAATTTGTATGAAATTCAAAGATATGTTCCAACATGCAAATGGTGTCTAGCATGCTCACAATGAAATATACAAGGCCCTCGTGGCGCATGGAAGTCTACTTGATAGGATGAAGGAAATGGAATCCCATATCAAGGAAAAAGATGGAGATAATAATGTTTTGTTCCAAGAATGTCAGAGCCTCATGAATACACATGAAAACTTCTAGAATATCTTGACACAAGAATTGAGTGACTTCATCCAACCACTATGTATGGCCATGCCAGATTTCTTTGAAGAAACAAATTTGAAGGATCAAGAAACTTGGAAAAATGAGATATCAAAATATTTGCCATGCATCCTTGATGACATCAATGATGAGGATTAGGTACTCAGGAAAACACATAAGCAGCTTGGGAGGATTGATGGATTGGAGAATGTAATGACAGACACTCTACAGAATGCAAACACTTATGCCCAGGAAAAATACATTGATCACATGTTAAAGGTTAATTTGTTCCTTGCATGAGCTGTATGAGGAGGTAGTCAGAGTTTGGTTATTATGGATGCATTAACATGGTGCTTGAGCCTTGAACATATCTTAGGTGGTCATAGGTGCTTGCTGATGATTAACGAACTGTGGTGCATCCAAGAATAAACTCTTTTTAAGTTTCTATGCTATTTTAATTATGCTTTAGTTAAGAAACGATGTAACTTTTGTGAACAGACCTGAAGCTTGTTACTTCCCGTACAAATAGGGAAACCAAGGTCTGATTTTGATCATCATATCATCATCATTCCAATCCATTAGAATAGATACTAGACCATCTCATCCACTTATTCATATCAAAAGAACACATGTTATGTATGTTTATATTTTGAGCAATATAATGGAGCAGATACATTATAACTCGTAATCCATTTTCAGTGTTCAATTGTTGTGTCAATTTTCATGCTTATTTATTACTTTGTTGTCTCCAAAGTGATCTTTTGAAGTTGTTTAAATCTGCAAGATTTATCAAGGCACATTCATTGTTACTGTGTGGATGCTTTGATTGGTTTTTGGATAGGTGTGAATTAAATTCCTTTCAAATAATTTACTTTAATTGGTTCGTATTAAGGATTAAAGTCCTCTTAGAGATTGGCACCCTCTTATGGTCTAAAAACCTACATTTTTGAGACCCAACAGATTGCAAATAACTTTGAAAAATTTAGAAGTCTATGAAACAGTGTATATATTCTTGTACTTGTATATTCTATGAAACATTCCTTATTTTCTATGAAATAGTATATATATTCTTGTACTTGTAAATATTCTTGTATTGTTATGTCTATTAAAGAAAACAGAGTTTGAATAAAAAATGCTTCACCCTTTTTTGTAAGTGAGTATGTGAATTATTGTTTAAGGAAAAATCTTACAGTGTTTACATTTTTAGTTTACTAGTTTCAAATCTTCATTTTCTATGTATATAAAATTGTGTGTGCTCTTTATCTCTAATGACATAAAATAGTAATGTCATCAGAATCAAGGTTTTCAATTTCAGCACCATCATTGTCCACACTTTTCATATCCTGTTCACTTTTAAGTACAATCATCAAAATTTTATTTTTATTTCTTGTCCCAGTTAATCTTGATTCCTTTCAGCGCAACACAATAGGTTGCATGTTAAATTTCAAACATTTTCTTTGCATTTTTTTGTATATATTATTTTCTTAATCCATCATTATGTAACAATAATTTCACTTATGAGATATACAATAAAAATAAATGAAAGCACATGTTTTCTTTGTCAAGGGAAATGTATGGTGAATAAACTATGTCTTTCAGATAAGTGTGCAAGCGAAATAAGACATAATTGATTGAATATGATTTTCTACAGTACAATTGTTTTTTTATGTGCTTTTTACTTTTTGCATGTGGATTACCCTCAGAAAGAGACTACTTATCTTTTCTTAAATGAAGCCTTTACATTTCCTATCTATGAAAAGAATTTACTGCTTGACAATAGGTTCATGAACTTCATACAAATTAAGATTGGTGTAAAAGGTCATCCCCGCAAATGTTGTTTGGTCTAGAATTATAATGGAAAATTAAAAAAACTTGCTAGGAGAATTGTCCAAGTACAACATAATATTATTGAAGCATTTCAAAGTTTAGGCCATAAGAATCATCCCTTTTTAAACATGGATTGCAAATAATTCTAAAAATTTAAAAGTCTTGGTCATTAACATTATTGTCTGCTACAATGTCATCCAGTGTATCATTTTCAATGTTCATATGTTCTTTCAAGTATTTAATATTATCATCATCCTCATCTTGACCTGCATCATCTTCATCATCATTGAAATTTGACTGTAGACCATCTATATTGTTACCAGATGTATTTGGATCATCATTTTCTATACCATCCATATTGTTGTCTTCCATAACATCATCTAACTTTGGATTGTTGTCTTCTTGTGCCTGAACATAACCATCTTCAACATCATCATGGATGTCAATTTCTTTGATGTTCTCTAATCCCTCTCTCTCATTTTATTGGCCATCATTGTTTTGCTTAGTATCCACTAATGCATTTTCAAATACATGCCTTAATCTTGGATCATAATGTATGAGAAATATCCATTTTGGGTCCAAAATATCTTCATAGAAAAATACCTGCACATGAACGACATACATATATTAGATGTATGTTATAACAATTTTATTGATTAATAAACACATGTATATATTTGCAATAAGCTATGAATTAATAGATTAATGATCACTACCGCTTCTTTTTTGAGTTAAAGAAATACCTACTCACAATGAATTGGTAGAACATAATGCTCCTTATCCTCTAGTAGGAATGATGAGGAATCTATAGAAAACAATCCACTATGGGTATCATGTCTTTGTGTCCTCTCAAATGCTTCATACCATCTACACTTAAAAATACAACATTTAAAAGAGTGGTAATCCAACTCAATAATTTCTTATATTTTCCCAACATATTGTAGATTCCCTTCAATTATATTCTTATCTTTTGAGCTTGATCAACTGGATTGCTCAAAGTCAACCATGATGCCACAATCGAAGGATCGTCTCTTTACGTCTACACTTTCTACACAATAATTTTGACCATATGCCCACATTGCTGGATATTTCCTCGCCTATGAAAGACCATTTATTTCAGTGAAAACAAATATAATGACGAATATTAAAATAGTTAATACTATCAAAAATATAAGGAAACAACATTTTGTAAAATTCCAATTGTACCTTTCTTTCACATCCTCTAGACATGTTGATTTCATCTTCTATTATGTTTGAATTTGTACCTGCATCTTCTATTTGATTTTGAATTTGTTCAATAACCCATTCTAGTGTGCAATCTTTGCCCCATTCCCCAAGCAGATGAGTGGGAAATGGAGTATTCCTTGGGTTCAATCTCTTAAACTATCTCCTTGCTTCTAACACTTCTCTCTTTTTATCATACAGATCAATCCATTTGTTCATAAAGTCCATGTGGTACAGAATGAACTTGTCGATTATAGAACTTTCATCTACACCTATTACATGTCAACATGTTTATTTCAAACTCCAAATGTCATGCTGTTAATTTGACAAATAGATTATACAGTAAATTAATGATTGCAAGAAAAACAACCACACTGATTGTAAATTTACTTACTAATTTGTACTTCAACACCATTAGATTGTGATTTTTCTCCATCAATAATATCTGATGCTCGTTCTTCATCCCAGATGCATGGGCCATCTTCAAAATCCTTACCAAGGAATTCGCATAGGAAGAAAAATGCTTCATTCAATACATACCCTTTAGCCATGCAACCCTCTAGATGTGCCTTTTGTCGGACATATCTTTTAAGAGTTTTCATATAACTCTCAAAGAAAAAAATCCACCTCGTTGATATGACACCTGCCAATTCAATGTCATCGACTAAGTGTATAAGTAAATGGACTTGTAGGTCCATGAAACTTGTAGGGAGCTCCTTCTCAAATACACATACAATTTCTGCAATTTCCTTCTTCCACTTTGGCACTTCAGATTCATGGATCTCCTTGGAGGTCACCCACCTAATATAAGAATAGTAAATTAGTATGAACCTTTAGTCATAAATTAAAATGCAATATAATATCTCTATGTCTCTCACACATGAACATTTCATATAACCACATACCTTGTAAATGTTGACAATCGACTTATGGTATTCCTTAAGTCAACTGTAAGACAAGAATCCCCCCTAATTGTCAATGGCATGATATGCTATCAAACACATTTATGAAAAGGTCATTAGTAATTTTTTATCACACAACAAAATATCAAAATAAATTTAGTGCTTAATCAATGTTACCAGTAAATGTTAAATGTTGATATATAATACCTTCATTAAATTATGAAAATCATGTGTTTTAAATCCTATGATATGTCCATCAACTGTAAAAGCTTTAGCCAATGACAACCCATAGCCAGTAGGTGTCCTTATTGAATGAATGACATTTTTTAGTTGGTCTACCTCTTTTTTTTTCAAAATCCATGGAGCTTCTGCATATGTTTCATTTTCCCTATTTGGCCACAAATGTTTTCTATCAAATTTGGTAAGCAAAAGAGCAATATCTCTCCTTAAAGATAAGGTGTCCTCTTTGCCTGATATGTGTCAAAATATAGAATCTGGGACATTTTTGAAGATGTCCATAGGATCTAATAGGTGAGATATTAATAGATCCTTCCAGTAAGGGAGCTCATAAAATATGGATTTCCTTTTCATTCCTTCTGGCATATTAACTACAACTTGTTGTGGTTCTTCAATTGAATCACCCCGATCAAAAAAATCCTCCCAAGATTTCAATTCATCATCTTCATACTTCTTAAGCCAATCACCTGGATCCATAATCATGGGAGGGCCTCTATTTTCAACTTTTCCATCAAATTGATTCTTCAGGCGATTTCTAAACCTATGATCTAGTGGTAGAAAAACCATGTTGTTTGCATAAATAAATTTATGTAGATCTTTAGAATACCACCCTTGAAATTGTTCTACACATCTTGGAAATGCAAATATCCCCTTTGTTTGAAGCCCTGCAATTCAATAAGTAATGTTAATAACATAAAAAAAAATAGTATAAAACTAAGTATGAAAGTTGGGATGAAAATAAATTATGAATGTAAATACGTAAATATTTTATCTTACTAGAACAAACACCACATCCTGGGAAATCATGAATAGTCCAACATAGCACACCATACAACATGAAGGACCTATTTGATGGAGGACGTAATATGCCATACATTCTTATGCCTTTCCATAGCAATTGCATCTCATCAATAAAAGGCGCAAGATAAACATCCATGTTTTTAACTTGATGTTTTCCTGGAACAATGAGAGTCAACATAAGGTGCTCCTTTCTAACACTCATCCATGGGGGAATATTGTATACTATCAATCCGACTGGCCAAACACTATAATTTGATCTCGGGAAAGAGAATGGGAACACTCCATCAATTGCAAGACCAAACCTGATACTACGGGGTTCATCTTTGAATTTTGTTCGCCATTTTTCCTCTATGTGTTTCATTTCTTTGGAGTCGTCCGGAATTCACATGAATCCATCTTTACTCTTGTTTTTTGCATGCCAGTCCATCAATTGTGCTAGTGAATTGCAATGAAACATTCGTTGAAGTCTAGGTATAATTGGCATGTGATGTAAAACCTTCTTTGGAACTGTAGGACCTTGTACATTTGTACGATATCTCTTCTCTTTGCATACAGGGCATTCTACCTTGTTTTGATATTCATCTCTATATAAAATGAAATCATTTTTACATGAATGAATTTGCTTATATTCAATCCCCAACTCAACCAACAACAGACGTGCCTCTCTGCAAGTTGATGGCAACACATTCTCTTCAGGGAATATTTTAGTTTTTAGTGCCCTGTAAGATTGCCAGAGATTAAATCAATTGAATGTTTGACTTATGATGAACATGTTTGATATGTCAATCTATACTAGGACTATTTATATACAATATATGGTTTTAAAATCCCCTTAAAGAAATATGCACGAAATTGATGAATGTTTACAAATTATGTACACCAATTGACAATGCAAAGTAAGAAATAGATTTCAATTCACTTCAGTAGGGTAGTGAATCCTTTGTCTGACCAACCAAATAGTGACTTGATTTCTAATAATATTAATGTGCATGCCAATTTTGAGGTTCTACTTGCACCCGATTTGAACACGGGTGTCTTTGCTGCTTGCTTGATGGAGTCTTTGATGTTATAATCAACATTATGTTGGTGGTAATTACCCCTTCTATCATCGTTACTGTCAACCATATCATCATTATTATCATAATTGTTTCCATCCCCAAAGAAACCTGTAAGCATTTCATTCAATCCTTCTTCATGCACTGCATTTTCACTATCATGATCATCATCATTAAGGTTAAGTGGCATGTCATTAGTGTATGCGACTCTCATCAGCTCTTCAAATTTCTCAGGTGGTAGTGTTCTCTTCAATCTTGCTCTTCTCGCCCTAGTATGGTTTAAAGGATGGTTTGGATCATCAAGTCCAAATCTTAATAACCTAGTTGGATCTTGGGTATTAGTATGTGTTTCATCAAAATCTTCTTCCTATCAACAAATACAAGCATTATTTAATGTTTGGCAACAATTGGATAATCATAAATGTATCAATTTCAAAGAAATATAATCAAATATGGCTTAAAAAATAAAAATATAAATTGTATGAACATATATACATCAATTGAATAATGGAACATTATTTTATAGACTACCTTTTTTATGCAATAATTTAAATAAAACACAATTTTGACAACATAGTTTATAAAACATCAGTCCACACTCATTTATTATTCTTTGGTTTTAATCAATTGTAGGAGGCATACTACCGACTGGAAGCTCATCATATATGTAACGTCTTTGTACAATCACTCGTTTGAATTGTTTCTTTCCATGACATATAGAACATCCACAAACAACAATTTTCTCAAAGTATTCATCCTATGTACTATAGTCCTGACCTACCTCTTCTTCAATGCAATCATTTGTTGTGTATGTAGTATCCATTATCATATCCTCTTCCACCCACTATCATCTACATGATTTAACAGTTTTAGGTCCACGTCCATGTACATATCTTCTTCTTTTGCTAGTTGAATGCTTGGGCTCTACATTTGCTCCAATCTCCATCTAAAATAATCAACAACATGCATTAATTTATGTCAAGATTGGATAATACATTATAAATTTCAATAATACTATGAAAAAAGATGGACGTATCACAAAATTCCATCATATCATTTTTTCCTAAGTTAAGTCAAAATTTGAGTACCTGATGTCTCGCTTCATCCGTTGTGTCCTCATTTGATATGACACGATTTTTTGCCATGGCCTCATCTCGCCCCTATAATACACAACATAGTAAATAATGTTTAGTACACCAATGATATCATTTCAACGAGTATGCTATCCAACACAAAACCTCACTTTAGTCATATATTTGACATATTGATATCTCCTCTATGTTGTAGCATTTGTGAATTCATAAACACCATCCTCCTTTGGTTGAGGTTGCTTTCTCTTCTTACCTCTATTGTATCTGCAGATTCCGTTGTCTCATCTATTTCCACCCACTTTCCTCTCAATGATTTAGTATTTCTACGCCGTCCACGTCCTCTCTCCATGGCCTCCTTTATGAATAAAAATGCTGCCACAGAAGCTTTCACTGCACTGTCGCACGCCAATGGTAGAAGACTTGAGGGAGTCACCACAACACCACCAGGAACAGAAGGAAGACTCACGTTCTTCCACAGAATATTTCACCGCACTACTATCAAGAAGGATGAAGCACCTTGCAGGATCGCTGTAAAAACTGCTCTACCCCACCGAGTTGATGAAGGAGCCACGAGACAGTGGTGGTCACAAAAACAAGGTAGGAGTTGAAATTATTTCCAACACTCTAGATCCTATGATACACAATGAAAATAGTCACTATATAGCAATGATAGGCGCTCAATTAGGCGCCCCAAACATATTACATTAACGGCCAAAAGTCGGTGCTAAAGTTGGTTTTAACTAACGCCCACTAAAGCGCCGACTACTAAATCAAAATAAAAAATTTAAAAATTTCCCGCATGAAGGAAGAAATTAGACGACAAAAAAGGGAAAAATGTCACGTGAAGGAAGAGAGTAGGGCGCTACCAGCAACTGATGAGAAATTCAATTTAATTTACGACACCATAGGTAAGGTTACAATTTTTTTTTCTTCATTGAATTCGCAATTGTTTACTGCTCTTTATATTGCATTTGAATTCATGATTGTTTACTGGTTCATGGCCTAACCTATCCATGTAATCTCTAAATTGTCCCATCATTATAAATTGTACAACCTTTGAGAAACCAACAAAAAAATTTACCCTACCCATTTGAGCTTTGGCTCAAAATATTATAGCACAAAGCTAGGATGCCTCTGTATTCTTTCCGTAACCTGGGTATCAAGGAAATAGTGAACTATTTGGAAAATCTAGGAATTGGGCCGATCACTGCTGAGCAACTGTTGAAAATAAACACATAAACCACTTGGTTTTGCCTAGTCGCGCCATAGTCACCAATGCCATTACAAATTCGTGCAAGATTGCATTATGAAAGAGTTTTCATGATAAGGTTATCAAAACTAAGCAAACCCAACAAACATATTTGCCCTAAGTTATCAACACTAAGCAAACCCAACAAACATGTCACTATTGAGCAATTGCTGAAAATAAACGCAGAAACCGCTTGGTTTTGCCCAGTCGCACCATAGTCACCGATGCCATGACAAATTCGTGCAAGATTGCATTATGAAAGAGTTTTCATGATAAGGTTATCAACACTAAGCAAACCCAGCAAACATATTTTCCCACAAAACAAAACTTTCATACATGACAGTGTGTACTTCATTTGCCTCCACAGACTGGATGAAAATAATTTGCCCTAGGTCGCCTCAAAATGTCAAGCAATAGAAGGAAGTGAGCATTGTCAGCAGACTCTAGCCACAATGAGGTAATTCATTGTCAATTTATAGATTTGTAAATGTTTCCATTGTTTCTTTGAATTTTAATTTTTAGTTTTTTATTTCAAAATTTAACAGAAGAAATATAATTTATAAAATATATATATATAGGGACATGAGACTAACAAAGATAAAGAGGAATTGTACTTTTTTAGTTTTTTATTTCTAAATTTAAAAGAAGAAATATAATTTAAATATATATATATATATAGGGACATGAGACTGACAAAGATAAAGAGGAATTGGCTTCCATATTGGGGGTAGAGGCAGTGAACAAATTGGTTAATGTGGAGTGGACAACGCTTGTCAGATACATAGAAAAATAATCTGGTAACGCCCCTCAAACATTGCAAACAAATCAATTGTGTCAAAGGGAATCAATTGATTCCCCAACGTCCAGTCTTGGATCGAACAAAATATCCAGGAGAAAATCAGTGATAGTAAACTCTAAGAATGTGGAACAGGGAGTAGAGACTTCCAATGTCCCAACCACTCCTGGGACATAGACTTCTTCCACCATGCCATGTTATCAATCTTGCATTGGTAGCTACAATACGAAGATAGAATATGAGGTGGTTTCAGGGGGAGTCTGAATGACGAATGCTGGGAAAACGTTTGTGAATAGGTTGAAGGAATCATGCCTTCAACGGTTCAAAGACCATCTACATTTGCCATTCTCACATATACCCATGCAACTAAAAAAAAGTAGTTATCCATGTCATGGAGACTGATTTTGGCACAGGTTGGTCTGTAAAGAAGATAAAGCTACAAATGTCTCAAAACTATAAGAGATTTTGGTGCAACCAAAAAACAAAGATAAAAAAAATCCCTCCTGAGATAAGGCAGAAAAGAAGGCCAATTGATGTAAGTGTGAAAGTATGAAAAGAGCTTGTAAAAGCATATGAGAAGTCTAATGCACGGAGGAAATTCGGTGAGGAGAGTATGTAGGTATTTGAATTTGCTCATAAGATTATATCAAATTTATTAAACAATATTTAAATTGTATTTGTGCATAGTTAAATTGAATTAGTATATGTTTCAGGACAAGGCCTCCAAGGCTAGGCTTGAGAAACTTTGTGCCACACATTGCAGTGGCCAAAAAGGTTTACAGGCATTGATCTGTACATTTGTAAGTATATTTAATATGTTAAATGATATATTTTTTTATTTCCTTGGAAAAAGTAAATGATTGCATATTAATTAGTTTAAGTAGTCCATGTGCCATGTTTTGACAGGAGGAGAAATATGGCCACCATCCAAACCAATTTGAAAAGAATATGTTACAAAACAAAAAGTGGAAAAATTTTGTAATCTGGATGGAGAATGAGGTATCAATAGTTGAGTTTCAATAACTTAGTTGGATATTGTTGTGTTAATATGTCAATTTGCATCTCTTGTGTTGAGTTGTTTATTGATGCGTAGGATGAGTAAATAGAGCTCAAATCTTATGATTACAAGATGATTGTTTATGTGCATGAATAAATAGTAGAAGGATGTAGATGAAATGTGTAATGGTTGGTTGTCATAGAAGTAAAAATAATGAAGTAACAACACTGATCGAGTTAACATATATGCATCATTTGCACAAACAACTAAAATGCGTAACAAATGTTAATCAATACATTGAATTTTGAGATGTGTTGAAATAATTTTAAAAAAACATGTTTTGGGGAAAATATCAGCAACGTGGGGGAAGAAAGCATTAACCCTAATAAAAGCATTTTCTGTTGTTCTTAATACACCATTTGTAAGTTTTCCTTGGATGACAGTACTAAATTTCTATATGTTGTACCCCTTAAATGTCCTACATGTTACAAATATGGAATAACAATGCACAAATTTGTATCGAGTCCAAAGTCCAAGGCATTCTGAATAAGGGTAGCCAAACTTGATAAGGATGCAGTCACTATTACACGTATTGACAATCTAGAATAGTCATGTAAAGACAACTGCCTGTGAAAACCATAATCAATCAAATTATTCACATTCAAATCTAAGTTTGAAAGCTTGCATTTCAGTCCATGCATCTAAGTCCTTGTTGAAGATTGAGAGTGTCAACAACAAATCTAGAATAGCTCTCCTTAAACCATAGCTAGTTTTAAAGTTCATTATTTCCAAATTCAAATCCACTTCTTAGCTAAGGAAAGGAGGTAGGATTGTCAGGTGCTTCCTCAAACAGATAAGGCCATAGAAAACATTGAAATAGAAGATCCAATAAGTGAGACGACATAGTTGTAGACCATAGATAATCAAAATTCTTGCAATGCACAGATGCTTGTGATACAAAAAAAAGGTGCTTACACATTGGCTAAATATATCCTCATCAAAATGACCAAAAAGAAATTTCAAATTTGTAAGTAAACTCTGACAGTCAAGAAAAACAATCATAAAAATTGGAAGTAAAATTTGGTAGACATGTAGGTGAACTTAATTCATCCAACTTTATGCCTCTTGGAAAACATCAGGATCTCCCCTCCTAAATTTTGGACCACATCTATTACCTCCACATAAAACTAGACATCCTTGGTCTTCTTGGTTCCCACACCATGATATGATTATGCAAATGAAAATGAAGCAAAGTAATCATCTCCTTCTCCGCTGGTTGGAAGAATGCATGCTTAATGTTTTGATACATGATATCAACTCTCTCTTCTGCTCTCATGGTTGAATACCGAAATCCATTATGGTGGGCCTCCAGAGTTCCAGTCATCTTTCATCCTCTTCCACCAAATGTTGGCCTGATCCACACGTCTTATAACCTAATTGGATTTATTTTTGAAAGCTGAAGTTTCTTCTCTGACAGTCAAGAAAAATAGTCATAAAATTGGAAATAAAATTTGGCAGACATGTAGGTGAACTTAATTCATCTCACTTTATGCCTCTTGGCAAACATCAGGATCTCCCCTCCTAAAGTTTGGACCACATCCATTACCTCCACATAAAACTGGACATCCTTGGTCTTCTTGGTTCCCACGCCATGATATGGTTATGCAAATAAAATTAAAGCAAAGTAATCATCTCCTTCTCCGCTGGTTGGAAGAATGCATGCTTAATGTTTTGATACATGATATCAACTCTCTCTTCTGCTCTCATGGTTGAATACCGAAATCCATTATGGTAGGCCTCTACAGATCTAGTCATCTTTCATCCTTTTCCACCAAATGTTGGCTTGATCCACGCATCTGCCAGCCTAATTGGCTTTGTTTTTGAAAGCTGAAGTTTCTTCTCTAATAGTCAAGAAAAACAGTCATAAAAATTGGAAGTAAACTTTGTTAGACATGTAGGTGAACTTAATTCATCTCACTTTATGCCTCTTGGTAGACATCAGGATCTCCCCTCCTAAATTTTGGACCACATCCATTACCTCCACATAAAACTATACATCCTTGGTCTTCTTGGTTCCCACGCCATAATATGGTTATGCAAATGAAAATGAAGCAAAGTAATCATCTCCTTCTCTGCTGGTTGGAAGAATGCATGCTTAATGTTATGATACATGATATCAACTCTCTCTTCTTCTCTCATGGTTGAATACTGAAATCCATTATGGTGGGCCTCCAAAGTTCCAGTCATCTTTCATCCTCTTCCACCAAATGCTGGCCCGATCCACATGTCTGCCAACTTAATTGGATTTGTTTTTGAAAGCTGAAGTTTCTTCTTTGATAGTCAAGAAAAACAGTCATAAAATTTTGAAGTAAACTTTGGAAGACATGTAGGTGAACTTAATTCATCTCACTTTATGCCTCTTGGCAGACATCAAGATCTCCCCTCCTAAATTTTGGACCACATCCATTACCTCCACATAAAATTGGACATCCTTGGTCTTCTTAGTTCCCACACCATGCTATGGTTATGCAAATGAAAATGAAGCAAAGTAATCATCTCCTTCTCCGCTGGCTAGAAGAATGCATGCTTAATGTTTTGATACATGATATCAACTCTCTCTTCTGCTCTCATGGTTGAATACCGAAATCCATTATGGTGGGTCTCCAAAGTTCCAGTCATCTTTCATCCTCTTCCACCAAATGTTGGCCTGATTCACACGTATGCTAGCCTAATTGGCTTTGTTTTTGAAAGCCAAAGTTTCTTCTCTGACAGTCAAGAAAAACAGTCATAAAAATTGGAAGTAAACTTTGGCAGACATGTAGGTGAACTTAATTCATCTCACTTTATGCCTCTTGGTAGACATCAGGATCTCCCCTCCTAAATTTTGGACCACATCCATTATCTCCACATAAAACTAGACATCCTTGGTCTTCTTGGTTCCCACACCATGATATGGTTATGCAAATGAAAATGAAGCAAAGTAATCATCTCCTTCTCCGTTGGCTGGAAGAATGCATGCTTAATGTTTTGATACATGATATCAGCTCTCTCTTCTGCTCTCATGGTTGAATATTGAAATCCATTATGGTGGGCCTCCAGAGATTCAGTCATCTTTCATCCTCTTCCACCAAATGTTGGCCTAATCCACACGTCTGCAAGCCTAATTGGCTTTGTTTTTGAAAGCTGAAGTTTCTCCTGAGTCACCAGTGTAGCTCTCTCTGCCTTTTCAGACTCTTTCATTGCTATAGATCATCTCTAGGATTTAATCATTTGTACCACATGGTTGATGTGTTTTGAATCCTTACATCTAAAGGAAATTTCCTTAACATAAATACTGCTGGGGAATTTCAATGTTGCCAAGTTGGCATTAAAGACCGACTGCAACATTGAAAATTTTCCTTATATAAGAATTCCCTCCATCTTGTTGGCTTGTAACACCTTGATGGCACTCTTGATGGTGGCTACATGAAATTTGATTTTGATTCCTCTTCTACATCAAAGGGTTCATCTCCTTGATTTGACTCTTCAATTATCAATCAAAATCACTAGCTTCCATATTCAAAAATTCCCAACCACCATCTTCAATAAATTTATCTGGATCATTAGTAATACTCTTCAAAATTGGCGCCATTTCAAGTTCATTTTGCTTTCATAATACTTTATATCCATGGATTTCAGCCATTCCTTGATGCCATCAAGTGAAGATTGAGGAATGGCATCAATTCAGAGTACATCCCGCTTGAAGTCTTTGAAAACAATAGCCATATCAAATTCCTTTTTCCCAAGTCCTACTCTCTCAAGGTTAACAATCTCAATCTCACTAATAGTGATTACTAAGAAAGGTAATTCCACCAACTCTACCAAATAGTTTACCATAGGAACAATAAAAGTGGAGGATTTGAAAGGAACTCCATGAAAACCAAGCTCTCTAAATGGTATATCAAACTCTAGTTCAAAATATTTTAGATGAGGCTGCTCCCATAGCTCTCTTACTCACTTGACAAATCCTTGAAACTCTGTATTGATTTTATTTTTCCTGTCCCTCTCTTGCTTGTTCTTCCTCAATTTCATCAGGATCATACATTGACCTTCTTGCCCCTCCTAAAGTTTGGACCACATCTATTACCTCCACATAAAACTAGACATCCTTGGTCTTCTTGGTTCCCACACCATGATATGGTTATGCAAATGAAAATGAAGCAAAGTAATCATCTCCTCCACTGGCTAGAAGAATGCATGCTTAATGTTTTGATACATGATATTAGCTTTCTCTTCTACTCTCATAGTTGAATACTGAAATCCATTATGGTGGGCCTCTAGAGTTCCAATCATATTTCATCCTCTTCCACCAAATGCTGGCCTGATCCACATGTCTGCTAGCCTAATTGGCTTTGTTTTTGAAAGTCGGGTTTGTCCCGACTCACCAAAGATTACCGTAACTTTTTGAAATTTTATTATATGTGCACTTTGATATGATGTAATATGATTATGGCTTCGCCTCATATGTTGTAATATTAGATATATAACAAAAAAATAAATTATTGCATGAAATAAATAATAACTTTTCATTTTAAATGTTTTTTTGCAGAACACGGTCTTCCATAAGATCAAGATGATCCTCAACATATATAGATCCAGAATATATTGGTTATGGTACAAATCACATGGTAAAGGATGATGATGACATATATAGAAGATAAGAGGCCGATGACAATGATGACAACGATGACGACGACGACGATGACGAAAATGACGATGACGATGACGATGACGATGACGATGACGATGACGATGACGATGACGATGACGACGATGACGATGACAATGACGATGACGATGACGACGATGACAACGATGATGATGATGATGACAACGATGAAGACGACGACGACGACGATGATGATGATGATGACGATGACGACGACGACAATGAGGATGATGATGATGATGATGATGATGATGATGATGATGATGATGATGATGATGATGATGATGATGCTGATGCTGATGCTGATGCTGATGCTGATGTTGATGCTGATGCTGATGCTGATGGTGATGGTGATGATGAGGATGGTAATGATGATGATGAGATAGTTTGTGATAGTAACCAGTGACATTCATGATCATATAGACTACATCACGGATCATTGTTGATATATCATTATGATGACTCTTTTCATGATTACTATCATATGTATCATTTTGACGGCCTACTATACTATATTGTTGAGTTGTATCATATTGACATGTTTCATTTTCACTATATCATTTGGACATGTATCATCTTGAATTGTATCAATTTGAGTTACATAATTTATCAATTTTATTTATATCATTTGTACATGTATCATTTTCACTTATGTTGACTATTGGACATGTATCATTTTCACATGTTTTTGATGTACTGGCATATTTGACTTTCACTTGTTTTAGTTATATATGATGACGATCTTATCAATATTGACTTGTCAATTTATATATATTAAAAGTGGTCAATGATTTTTGGATGGATATTTATTAAGTATGATGATTTTAATTTACTGCTTAGGATGGATGTTGTCAAATTCAATTAAATTATAGATATTTGATTCACTTGTTTTAATTATAGATGATGATCATGTTACAATAATTATATTGTTATTTAATCATATGAGTTAAATAATTAAATTACTTACTCTATAATCATATGAGTTATTTAAGAAGCACGATATATTTAACTAATTAAATTGAAATAAAACATATTAAATTAATACATGGAAGCAAAACAAGAAGCATTTTTAGAAGTAAAAAAGGAAGCAACAATGGAAGCCAAACTAAAAGCAAACCAGAAACAATCTTGGAAGCAAAATTGGAAGAAAAACTGAAGCAAAATTGGAAGCAAAATTGGAAGCAAATCTGGAAGCAAAACTGGAAGCAAAACTAGAAGCAAAAATGGAAGCAAAACTAGAAGCAAATCTGGAAGCAAAATTGGAAGCAAAAACTTGGAAGCAAAACTAGAAGCAAAACTGGAAGCAAACTTGGAAGGAAAATCAAAAGCAAAACTGGAAGCAAAACCAGAAGCAAACTTGGAAGCAAAACCAGAAGCAAAACTAGAAGCAAAAGCAAAAGCAAAATTGGAAGCAAATGTAGAAGCAAAACTAGAAGCAAAACCAAAAGCAAAACTGAAAGCAAAAGTGGAAGGAAAATCATAAGCAAAATTGGAAGAAAATTGGAAGCAAAATTGGAGGCAAAACTAGAAGCAAAGGCGGATGCAAAATTGGAAGCAAACTTGGATGCAAAACTGGAAGCAAAAGTGGATGCAAAATTGGAAGCAAAACTAGAAGCAAAAATGGGAGTAGACATGGAAGCAAAATTGGAAGCCAAATTGGGCGCCAATTTTGGCACCATTTTTGTCGTTACTTCCCGACGCTATTTTAGGCGCTAACAGAGGGACCATGATTTTTCAGTGATAAAACTGATGCAAAATAGGACGCTAAACTGACCATGCCTGTTTGTGTCGAGTTTAACACCAGCCAAATTTTCCAACTCATGTGCTCAAAATACGCTAAAATCCAGCGCCAAAGTTGGCGCTAATTGCCTGTTGTGTTGTTGTGATTTAAGATGTGGTCTTAGGTTAACAAAAAAAAAATTAACATGGTAAATAAATTTGGTAATTTGGTGAAGGAAAGGGTCCAATCTAAGGCTAAAATGATCCCTAAAATATTTTAGGGTAATTGACACCAAATAAATACCAAAAAATAACATGAAATTACAAGGGTATGCAATTTTTGACATTATAGGGAGAAATAAAGATATTTTCATTTTCATTTCCCTTTGCTACTTGAAAGACATAAATCTTAACTAAAAGAAAAAATAATTTATTTATTATAAGGTATTGTTGATAGGATGAATAGTTTTCACATTGTACTAAGTGTTGTGTACCTTATTACTCTCATGTGCTTTAAATTCCCTTTCATGTACCAACATGTATATCAAAAGGATATACTTCTTCCCCGTACCGATGAGTATATCAAAAGGGTGAACATATTGAGAGCTTTGATATATTAGTTTTCCAATATATAGATTTTTTTTTTGGAGTGATAAGGAATCTATCCATTTAACAATAAAATTCATTAAGTTTTATAAATTGTATTATCTCTAGGCATTATTGGTGAAACTTAACTCAAGCATGTGTGTAATATTTGTAATTGTGTCAATGTTATAAACCAATGACATGCTATCCATAAAAATTAATGTTATTAACTAATAAGAAGTAGAAACAAAATCTAATTTTTGTAGTCAATACAATCCTCTATTTATGCAATTTTATAATTAATACAAGATATTGTGGCAAGAAATCAACGGGTTGTAAGATCAAACACCCGATGCTTGAGTAGAGAAGAAAGATCTTATCAACAATGATGTTCCTTCTTTAAGTAGTGTAAATCACAAGGAAAGAAAAGATAAAGTGTCCTTGAAGGAAAAGTGTCAAGCCCCTTCCCATGTCATACAATAGTGTTACAATAAAGAAAGATGTTGATGTTCCATCTTCAAGTAGTACAACTTAGAAGGTAGAAAAATATACAAATTCCTTGAAGAAAAGTGTTGAGCCCCTTCCTGTATCACAAGATAATATTTATTGTGTCTAAATCAAAAAGTGTTGTTAAAACCTATCATGGATAAAATACTTGTTAGTATTCCTATTATATATAGAGATAATAAAAGCCAACAAACATTGTATTAGTCTAGGGTATATAAGTGTTGTGAATTTTCATATACTAGAATATTTGAAACCTATATTTCGAGGTATTTTGAACAACAATCAAGTTGAGTCTTCACTTGTTGGTTAGCTATGTGAAATTAGAAAATTTCCAAGTCAATAAAAAATAACTTACACTAAAAAATATCAAGTCCAAAATAGTTATCATTATTGATGCTGAGGAAAAATCTTTTAAAGTGATTTTTTTGATCTACATCCTTGTCTATTATGTGGTCAACATAAATATTTTACAAAGCATTATTATGTTGGAGATTTGCATACAAATAAATGAGGCATATGTATTTAGTATGGATAGTTCATTCCAAATGAAAAACTAAGGCTCACTTATTATCAAATCCTAATGAAAAATCTAATCCACCATTTTAGATGATATCTTATATACTCTTGATGTATGTGTTGATATCAATCCAGCTAATTATAAACTTAGCATTACATATATTGTTGAACATTGATACAAGAGCTTGTTAGAATTGTTTACTCATGATGTGGATGTTACTGTTAATCCAATTAATGATGAACTTAACATTGTAGATATTGATACTTGTAATATTGAGAAACAACCTACTAAGATAATTATAGAGCTCCACTTAATTTTTGTAGAGGATAATCATGTATTTTGTAATTATTTTCTATTTTGATTGGGATACTGATAATGAGCATGTTGAGACCACTAAATTTGTAGCTTAGTAAAAATTATTTAAGGTTATGAATATTGCCTCTTGTTGATTGTAATTTTGCACTTTGAGTTGTAAATGTAAAACCTAAAAGGGTAGCTTACAAACTCTTCCCATTAACTTGAAAACCCAAAATGGTGGCTTAATGGAGACTTGTAATGAAATTTGAGAAGGCCTCATTGAGTTGTGTATCTCTATACATGTGTTCATATATGTTGTTGTTCTCCTTTAAAGAGGGCCTTAATAATAGCTCTCCACTCTCATCTTATATATGGGACATTAGGATTCAAATTTTAAGTTTTTGAGCATGACACGCTTGGATATTTCTCATATTATCCATTAAGTATTTGTCATTACAAGATATTACAAATTATAGTACATTGTTTCTTATCGCTACAACATCTTAGTAAGTAATGTATAGCTTAACTTATGAACAACTAAGATTGCAACTACATTGTGGTTTTTGATGAATATGCATGGAGTGATATTGTTATATGCCTTCATTGTGGAGGAAGTTGATTCACATTCTATCTTGACAAAAAAAGGTCATTTGATGTATGCTTCAACACACTTTTGAGTTATTCATGTGTGGTGCAATCAACCTGGGTTATCTAGTTTCTAGGTCACATGGTGTAGTTGGCACACTTTTGGGTTACTCACGGGCATAATCAACTTAGGCTATCCAATTCTCAAGTCACACAAGTGCAATCAAATTGGAGACAAAAACAATAAGGACAAAAGTTGAACAACCTTATTCTACAAATTTCATCACTCAAAAGTAATGCTAAGTTTTCAATCCACATAAAAATTAGTGGTGAACTCACAAATTTCATCACTCATAAGTAATGTTGAGTTTTCAATCAACAAAAAAATGGCGATTGAAAAATTTCACAATAAATATGTGCGGCATTCTATCAAAATGGGATATAAAATCATGGATACATTAATCAAATTGAGAAAACAAATTCAAGTCGTTACCAAGTTAGTATCTTGCTTCTTGAAAATTCTAAAATTTATAAGGGACAAAGCTATCACTCAAGCAAAATATTTTGCAGAAGATTGGAGCTTCATATCAAGCAAATGAGGTGTTATTAACAAGTTGTGCAATGCACAACATAAATAATGGTTTTACTACTACCCCTACATATTAAGAATAGATCTAATATTATTGTACATAATCCTAGGTGTGGTAGGATATATTTTATATTTCCTCAATACACTAGAAGTCAAACATTCATTTCTTCTTGATAAATATGTGAAGAATATCACAATTTAATAAATGGAAGAATTGTATGAGTTTCATTGAGCTTTTATTATTGTCATGTCCACTTTATTTTTCAATCTCGTGTATATTTTATTTTTTAGCCTACACAATCTTTTGTGAATTTAGTAATGTCTTTTAGGTAATGTATTTAAGAAATTTATTCTAGTTTATTAAGTTTACTATATTTGACATGTAAATGGTTGTCAAAATTATGTTAAGGAGTTTTTGTTATCCACTCACTCCATTACAACACTTCTTTCTTTCTATTGTATTTATACCTCTCAACATAATTAATAATTTAATTTATATCTTCTCCATGCTTAGTTAAGAAAACAATCAAATGTGTGTTTTGGAAATCAACTTTTTAAGTGTTGAAATAGATTTGTGTAGATGTATGTATGAACTAAACTTGAAACCAATAACTAAAACAACAAAAAGAATAAGGCTCGACATAAAGAGATTATGCCAAGGAACTTAATGTGGGAAGAAATTTTGAAAGTGTAAGGCCTTACCTTCTCTTGCCATTATTTTTACAAAAAAAATAAAAATTGAATGATTTTTTGAGTCCTTAAAGGACAATAACCATCATTCAAATGGTATATAAATGTAGTCACAACTAGAGCGTCTCGAAAGGGATTGTTTAACTATGCAACCCACACAAATAAATACACATAATAATAATCCACAATAAAATAACACCAAATATACCATAGGAAAACTTTTATAAGGAAAAAACCCAACCTCCAATGATCTCTTATTATATTAATTTCACCATAATTACAATCTATCACAATTGTCTTCCTCACAATCATTAATATACAACTTCAAAACACTAGTTCCAGACTTGCTACATGGGCTATAACATCACACCACTATAACCTATCATAACACCTTTTACATGATGATACTCCACATTATACTCCTTGTACCTCACCCACCTCTTAGGCTTACTCTCTTATCATTGCCTCATTTTAACTCCACTATGTTTTATAGTCTTCTTGACTTGCTTCCAATTATATTGAACTCTCATATTTATACTTTTCTCTAGCTTTCCAATAATCTATGTTAGCCACAATATGACACTGTAAAATCAAAAAAGTAAGAGAACATGCATCATAAATCATCAAATGGTAACCAAAAAAACCATAATATTTAAGTTAATAATTCCTAATCTACCAATGAAAAATGAAAAATAAATGCAAGAAGTTCAAAAACTAAACAAACATTATACCTTCTCACATCAATGTTGTTTTACTTCCATTGTCCTTCTTAATCTTTGCTTTTCAAGTTGTTATTGCTCTTAGAATTGTGTGCATAATTTTGATAAGCTTGTGATGATAATGACTACAAGAGTTTGAAGATCGTGGTTAGATTGAAAGAGGATGAAGGTCAAATTATAGAGGATGTAACTGTGATCGACGATCAGGATTTGATAGAAAATCGATGGACAAGATCATATGAGAGAATGTGCATGGGAAAGTTGCCTATTTTGAGAATATGCATGGGAAAGTTGCCCATTTTGAAAATGGAAGGGAGGAAGAGTTAACTGGAGAGGAAAATGGGAGATGGAAGAATTAGTTGAAGAAAAGAAAGAGTTATGTAGAAAATAAAATAGAAAGACAGAAGAGAGAAATATGGAAAGTCTTAATAAAAATAAATAAATAAAACTTATTTATTTTCATCCTCATGTGAATAATTAAATAAATTAACATATTTATTTAATTATACAAGAGATTAAGGATTAAGTAATTAAATAAATAAAGATATAGATCATGGAAGAAAAGGACCGATTAATTAAATAATTAAATTACTTAAGAGGAACTTAGTTAAATAATTAAATGATTAAAATTATTTAATTATAAGTGAAAGAGGATAGACAAAATTGGGGTTAGAAGAAAGGGGTTACCATAATTAGGTTAGATAAAAATTAGTGGAAAAATGCCACTATAGGCATAAGACAATTTTTAGTGTCTATAGAACAATATGATTTTTAATGTTATTTCAAATAAAATTTGAGAAGTCTTGCCCTAGTATGCTCTAGCAGTAGTGGGATAATATGGTGCCCTCTTGGGAAATTAGGTGAGAATCCAGAAATTGAGCCAAATTTTTCGACCAACTAGAAGAAAAGGTTAGTAAGAAGTGGAGAATGATTAGCTTGATCAATATTGGATATGAATAAGCTTGATTAGAATTGATGGAGATTGGAAATGGGTTGATGGATAGACTTTGAGATATTATTAGTTCATGATTATCATCATAGAGTAATTTTTATTTTGCAAATGGATAACCTACGTCGAGGTATAGAAAGACCAAGGTTCTAAATGTTATCCCTTTATGTAGATAGACACATTGCAGACAAGGAGCATCGTGACTCATACTAATGACAATAGAACCCTGTCAGAATATGTGAGGGAGTAATCACAAAGCATGTTGATCCTGATGTAAGAAAGCATTAGATGATTTTTAACTTGCATGGGATGTTTTTGATTAACCCAAATGGAACCCAATCACACACAAGGAACCTAGTTGCCCCAACAATATTATCAAGACAAACTGCAAACAAAAATCAAAAAGAAAAATCATGATCCATCCTCACTCCTCTAATCACTTGTGGATATCCTCGAGTAACATAGGAACATGACAAAAGATAAATCAAGTAAATGATAAGACTCACTAGACCAAACGAGTCAACAACCATTTAGATCTTCTTGCCAAAGATGAGTGATTCTTGATAGGATTTAAAGGATCGTGTCTAGTTTGAGGAATGAAACATCTTGTATAAGATGTCAAGTTTGGTTTCGATGATGCCTAACCCTACATAAGAAAAATTATAGACAATCAAGATAGATAATTTTGAGTAGGAAATTGAGTGGTTAGGTGGGAAGACTAGTTTGGTAGTTCACCTATTGTTTCATAATTTGTTAAGCTCGGTGCTTTGTAAGATGTTTTGTTTGTGTCTGAACAAATTATCAATCTTAGCAAGGGACATTTTATAATGGAGGGTAGATTAGGATGGGTTTAAAGTTTATTAGGATTATGGATAGCTTATTATGGTAGGTGGATAATGATGAGTGATTATGATGGTGAGCGATATAATATATCCTCCAATGTCATGTCAAAGATCCAATCTGAAGAACCTAGGCTAAGAATTGCCCACAGTCAGGTATAAGACCAGTTATTAAGGAAGGGATCAGGTGGATTGACTTTATTGTGAATTTGTATGGAAGGCGAGTGACGTTAAATATCGACCAATCTCAAGCCATGAGAGGGGTAACAAGCTTTTATTATGGTTGTATGGAAGTGGGATTTTATCATGGAGTAGTGTATGCTCAAATTATTATGGATGAAGTGGAAAACAAGATAGAATAATGATAGATGGAAGAGCAATGACCCACTACACATGGCACTTATTTTCTATGCTTTCACCATGGTATTTACCCAAAGCACCACCAAAGTCATTTTCATTATAAAGAAAATTATTTCTCTTTATTTTATTCTTTTTTTAATTTTTAATTTTCACTTTTTTTTGTATTTTTATTTTTTTACTTCTTTTTTTTGAATTTTTTCACTTTTTTTGATATTTTTTGACTTTTTTGTATTTTTCTAGATAAATGAGACTTGATGATGTTGTGATCATGATGAATGATGAGGTGTGATAGATGAATATGGGTGATATGATGGGGATGATGGAGGATGCTTTATATGATGGATAGAGGGAGCTAAGGTATGATTCCTCAAGCGTGCACTACAAGGGTTGTCATTCTTCACACAAAAAGGGGTTTGGGAAACCTTTGGATTAAAGCACATGAAGGTGTCACCATCAAAGGTCCATTGAGATACATCACCAAGGGGGATGGATTGATATGATGAATTTATGTATATGTGTGGATTTGGTAGAGTGTATGGATTCCGTGAAGATGAGGAGGATGAAGATTTAGGATCAACAAGCTCATCTCTTGATATTTTTCTTAGATAGGTGCCCCCAGTTATTTTGGATGAAGGGGCATGATCGGAGATCAATTTTTTCTTGCTTTTACTTTTGAGTTTTATTTTTAATTTTTTCAATAGCTTTCGATTTTGATTTTGACTAAAGGACTTTTCTTTGCTTTTGCTTTTTCCTTTATTTTGGATCTCCTTTTGATAAAGGCTTTTTTATTTTTGTTTTTTGATTGATAGCCTTATTCTCTTGGGATGATACTTGTCGATCCATGTTTAGGAGGTGGATGGATGTGGATGAGGTGAATGAGTTGGATGAGATGGTAAGAATGTGTGGTTCATGGAAGAGATTGGTGATGCATCCAAATGATTCTTTGTGACTATCCTTTTCAACACCATTAATGTCAAGGGAAGCTTACACATCCTTAGTGAGTTGACAAGAAGGCTTAGTAGAGGCAGCATTAGGAATTGCATAACCTAACCCAGGATGTATGAGGTGGAAGGATGATAGCTTATGAGATGAAGTGGATGGTAGTGGATAATGAGATAGAAGGGAATGATCATGGATGTCCTTAATAGGATCATGATCAAAGAGTAGATTATCATAGATATCATGATCAAGCATGGGATTGTCATGGACATCAAGAGATGAAAATGAAGTGGATGGTGGTGCAAACTCGATATGGAATACTTGTAGTCATATTCTCCAATACCCAAGTCTTTGATCTTATCCTTAATCTCTAAGGGAGTGTGAGAGGTGGGTAGCAATGAAGGATCAATGTACGAAGATGAAGATGGTGATGGGGTGTTGGAAGGACAATATTGTGAAAGGTCATGACTGCTTTGTATAAACTTGCAATATTGGAATGATTTTGGATTGGTATGTATAATCACTTTAGTTCCATTATGGGGGAACTTTATGCATTGATGGAATGTGGATGGAATGACTTGCATGGTATGGATCCATGGGTTGCCAAGAAGGATGTTGAATAGAAGGTCCAAGTCCAAGACTTGACACAATGCATTTTCAACTACTAGACCAACTCTGATATGAAGGGTGATAATACCCTTGAAAGAATGTTCTACATCATCATAGGCTCTTATGACAATCCTTTTTGATGCATCAATGCATGCCTCAGAGAATCCCAATGTTATGACCAATTTGAGAGTAAAAATATTTAGACTTGCTCTACCATCTACCAAAACTCGTCTGATTTTGTGTTTATTGATAAAGACTTTGAGATGGAGGGCATCGTTATGGGGAGGCTTGTGTGAAGGGACATCATACTCTGAAAACGTAACATGATGGGTAGTAGCAAGATATCCTACCATGGCCTGAAACTGTTTGACATTTAGATTAGCTTGAACAATGAACTTTGTAGAGCTTTATCCAAGATAGCCTTATGTGTGGGGGATATATGTAGTAGCTCGGGGATGGATATCTGTGCAAGTGTCTTCCCTAAGTGATCCAAAAGGTTACAGTGGTTTGTCAGTTGGGATCTGGAAGTAGCCCCTTGTAGAGTCACTTTGGATCTACATGTGGTAACTACACATTCAGAATTCTTACTCTTGATGGTTATGATTGAGACATTATTCTTAGCCTATTGAATATGGTTGATTGTGTATTCATAGGTGACATTAGTGTAGTTGGTACTCTCTTTGGTATTAGTCCTTGAACTAGAGGATTTTCCTTGTCCATGGTTTTGCAAAGGAACTTTAAATATAGTGTGATCAATGTTAGAGGATCCAAGCGGGTTATCATTCACTACGTCTCCCTATATGAGATCTTGAATGATGTTCTTGAGTTTAAAGCAAGTAAAGGTTTTATATCCCTTGGTCCTATGATATTCATAGAAGTTGTTCTCATTCCACCAGGCTGGTTTGAAAGGTCTTGGTTCATAATGTCTTATTTCTGGAAGTTGAATAACATTAGATTGTATGAGATTCTTCAAAGTTGATTCAATTGGTTCCCCTAGGGGTATGTATTTTCATCTTGGATTTATGTTAGTCCTTCGAGGACCACATTGTGTGTTGTTCTAGACTGCATTTATTGATTTCTTGTGACTTTGTGACTATAACATCAAAATAGGTTGGCATGACCCATAATCAATCCCATAAATCCACTCCTTACATACTTCAACTCCACACGACCCCAAAATCTTTAGGTCAACACCATATAACAAAACTAGTGAAGTCATAACTGAATGAACCAACTGTTCATTCACAACTTGACACACAGACCGTTAAAAAACTTGCCACTTGGAGCACACATACTTTTGACACTTGTAAATATTTCCTTGAAACTACACAGCAAAATATTCATCTGTGGTGGAATGCAGATCATTCCAACATACACTCTATCATAGTAACATTGTCATTACAAAGTCGATACTCTATCAACACTAGCTTCAATTGAAAAAGACATACAACTTTAAATCTTTGGATTTAGATACCTTCAACATACATGAATATTACCTTAAAACCATGTGGCTAGATTCTTCATAGTGGAGCAATGTAGACCACAAAATTGGTTCACTAAACACTAAAAAAGGTACGTCAGGACTTATGCAAATCTGCACAACATTTGGTCTTCTCTAGACCAACACTACTGTATCTCTATAATGGTTTGCCATCAATGAAAACACCATACACTGCCATGCTCATCAATATTAAATAATCTCCCCACAATGTACATCAGCATCATCTATACATCATTGTGCTCATGTTGTAAACAATCTCCCAATAACAAAGCTCATGTTTCTAACAATCTCCCCCTTTGTCATTGATGGAAACATGCTCTCATTCTTCAAAACTGCTCAAACTTCTCCAACAACTCTTCACCTTTACTAATCTCCCCCTTTGACATTAGGGGTAAAGGGCTCACTATACATACATACATACTCCCCCTAACTAATATGCATACACATAAGAGTAACTCCCTCTCATTGGATCTCTCCTATGCAACACACTTCTCCAACAATCTTTCCTTAGGAAATATCAAGTGGCTCCCCCTAACAATGTTATCCATCAAAAATAGCAAAAATAATCTATTGCAACATTGTCCACTACTTTTGTATATGTACATTGAAATCAAAAACTATATAAACAAAACAAAAATGTACACCTTCAACTATCAGAGGGTAAATACCCTTGTTAGACACCTTCAATTTTGTGAGGTGTTCCTCCCAGTCATTCTTTCCTATATCCCAATCCTTCTTGGAAAAGGAAAGTATACTGCACTGATTCTCAAATTGAATAAGGAGATCTTCTCCTTCATCTTGGGTACTAGGCACTGGATTCTTTTGCACCACCTTATCTGCACTACCAAGCACTCTAGTCAAGGATGTAAGCCTTGTACTCACCAAGTCTCTAAGCTAGCTAAACTACATAATGATCTTTTCTTTCTGTTCTTTCAGTAGGAAGAACTGTTCATGCAGGTTCTTAATTGTTGCCCTTGTTGCACCATCTGCATCATTAGCTAGATCATAAGCACCAAAGACCTGATTAATTTGTAACTCAATTGAGTCCATTTGGTCCTTTATGCTCCTTGTAGAGTTAGACCATTTTAAGAAAAAAATGAAATGAAACTTTAGCTTTTTCCAAACATTTCTAGACTTCCTTAAGCTACCTTGCATCTTGCCATTTGCAACACTACATTTGTCAAAAATATTGGTAAATCTCTTATCATTGACCTTCTTTGCCATTTATTTTTCCAATTCCTCTTCCAAACCGACAAAATAATCCTTAAAGGAATCCATCAACAACTTCAACTTCTACACATCGGACAAGGAATCATCAATAGTTGCATCGAGAATTCCTTCTTGCAGTACCTTAACTACTTCCTCAATCAATTATGCACTCTTTTGGTGTGTTTGCAGTATTTCCTTCCTTGCGGAGGCGTGAAATGTATCACCAAGTTGTAGCTTGTGCAAGAAAGAAATCTTGCTCATATCTACCAACCTTACTGCATGGGTATCTGTAGAAGTTGTGTAGACACCACCGGTTCAAACTGCAAAGTTCTACATATCTAATAAATCCTTTAAAGAATCTCCAAAGGTTCTGGAGGATTCACCAACAATTTTTACACTCTATTCTTTATCTTTCTCCTTCTCTCCACTGCTGGAGCATTCTTCAACAGGCTTCTCATTATTCGAAGGAGGCAAGTTTTCATCCTTTGGCTCAAACTTCTCTGAGATTTCTTCTTCTTTTTTCTCCATATCCAAAGGGGGAAAATTTGTTTCGGTTGTGCTCCATCCTTCTTTGGGATATTCTACATATCATCATTCTTTTCTTCAGCAACAACATTCTCCACAACTGGAGGGGTATCATCAATAACCATGTCTTCTTGTACATTCTCAAACTCAGGCACATGCTCATGTTGTGCATTATTAGGTTCATTGGTTTCCAACATAGATGTATCATTCTACATTTGTTCTTCACTATTTGGAAGGACTCCCAACCCTTTAACAAGTTCTTCAACCTTTTGTGGAGTCTCATTCTTCAGTCTTTCAATGTATTCTTTGTCTCTGCTCAATGTTAACTCTTTGTTTTGTTTTGAATTTCCTCCTGTATAGTCTAGAAAATTTGCATCTATTCTCATGTGTTAGAGAAGAGCCAATATTCTCCAAGGCCAATGCCTTTATGTGTGCATATTCTTTAATAACTTTTTTCCTTCTTGCAATTAAAGCATTTTTCAAGTCATTAGGGGATTGATCCTCAATTTTATCTAAGCCAATGTCAAATATTATCATGTACTTAATGATGGATTCTTCAATGGTTGTCTTATCTTCATCATTAGACTCCAGATACATTTTAGCTCTCTTCCAAGAGACCAAATTATGAAATACTATTAAACAAAGCATCAAATTTCAAGGGGCTATGTTCCCTTATCGGAGGAGCCTTTTCTTTCTTTTTCCCCTTGCCTTTAGGATATTTTTCTTCTACTATAGACTTCTTTTCTCTTCTTTGAATGATAAATGATTTCTTTTCTTTTTCCACCTCTTCTTCACTCTCAGTATCTACAATATCAACCTTTGTTCTCTAGGCACTAGTCTCTTCCATAGTGGCTTGAGGCTTCTTCTTTCAGATCAACTATGGTCCTTATTCTGCATCTTCCTCATCCTCACAACTAATGTATCTTTCTCTGGTGGCCTTTTCTTTTCTTCTCCTCTTAGGAGTTTGTTGTTGTTCAAAGGCACTAGATGTAGCTTTCTTCTTTGCACTTGTTGTAGGCATAGGAATTTGGAACAAAGGGAGAGGGGGCAGAGGTCTTGACTAACCTTCTTGTACCTAGAGTACCTTGCAGAGCAACAATAGTAGCTTTTGATTTTTTCGTAGAACCCTACTGGGTTCACTATCTCTTCCAACCGATTTTTTATCTTCTCTACATTCTTCTCAATATCCTTCTTATTCTTTTCCAGATTCACTTGACTGGATTTCTCTACAAATGTGCCAAATATATCCATTGATGGATCTATTGGTTTGCTTAACATGATCTCTGCAAGACTAGTAAGCTCTTTTGTTGTAACCTCATATCCTAGCTTTGGGATCCAAACGGTTCTAGGTTCAACTGCTTCCATAATGCAGTTATCTCTGTTCACCATGAAAGTGATGTTCTTGTATTTCTCCACAAATTTTGCTGGTATCTTCTCTCCTTGCATTTTTCCTTGAAAAGTCTTGAAGAAACCCCACAACATGGTTTTTTGGGTTTCCAAATTCTCTAACCTTCTCAAATGGTCTCTAATTTGAATAGTAATAGGAATATTTCCCAACCACACAATGTTCTATGTATCAGGAACTTCTCTAAGAAAATAAAACAATAAACATACAATTAGGGTACCATATCAGAAAGGGTACCATATCGGAAAGGGTACTGAGATTCTTTGGTCTTTTGAAGATTCTCCATCAATTGTTGTCTCGGGAGTTCACACAAATCAATATCCAAACCTTCTTTCACCATCTAGTGAGTAGTGTGAATAACAATAGTCAACACAAAGTTCTCTCCATTGGTATAAAAGATCTTATATCTGGTCATCATTGATGCAAACTTCACTGTCGAATCATCAATATCCTTCACCGTTAGGGCACATTTGTCAAATTTTGCACCAATGAGCTTCATTACCACACCATTCTTCACGAACTTCATTGTCGGAATAGGTCCTTTTGAGCACAACCCAATGACAACCCTAATATATTTTTTGTTTATCATGTGTGACATATCCAAACACATGAACTTATCATGAATTTGACTGAGTACGTACTTGACCCACTCATCCTCATAGTAGAAATTGGGGAAATTATTCCAAACATCTAATTTCTTCTTTGTCAAACTTTCATATTCAAGTTTCCATTCAAAATCATCTATTTTCAATTCACTTACCCAATATCTCATAATCTTCGTGTGATCATATTCTTCCATTTTTGTGTGAATGTAAATCCACACATCCTCTATGTGCATCACACCGTGTAGAACCCTCAAAAAAGCACCCTCAGGGTATGTCTCCATGGACTTGTAAGGGTGTTTCTTAAAATTAGGTCTTGTACGGTCCAAGTCATCAATTATTTATGGAGTAAAAATCTTGAATTGCTTATGAAACTAGGGTTAAGAAAGAACTGATAAATACCTTGTAACTTCTTCACCACTAGGGTTTCGTACAACAACTCGTAACCACTTCAAATCACCTCTACTTTGCACTTTACTTCAATTTATCATTCACAAATGACTTAATCTTATGCGAAATCATATATAAGCACTTTTCCAATGACCTAAAAACACATTGATTGTAGTTGACAGAGTTAGGTCAAAAAGTTGGCAAACCCTCACTGTGTTATCACAGACATCTTCAATCACTTCACAAAATTTTGCAACAAGATATTCCATATTAGAGATGTCACTGATAGATCAACCATGTCGATCTACACATGTACCAGTGTGCTGAAGGAATAAACACCATATATCTTTGGTGGGGGTTGGAAGATTTTCTACTAAAACTCCCCTTGAGCCAAAGCTCTCTATCTAGTTTTTAGAGGAAACATCTATATCAGGGGCTGACACAAACCCACTTTTCATTTTTCTCTCTTCTTTTTTCTTCCATATCTTGTTCATTTCCTTCTTTATCTCAACTAGATCAATCTTCTTTATCGGATTACTCTTCTTTTGTGAAATAGAGGGTTTCACATTCTTGCTTCCATAAAACTTAGCTATGTGTCTTGGTTTGCCACATTTGTGACATATGACACCTTTTTGTTGAACAAACTTACTTCTTTCCATTTTAGACCTGCAATCAAAAGCCTTATGCCCAAATCTATTGCATGTATAACAGTAACCATTGAAAGATTGAAACATCATACCATTATTGTAACCATTCATTATCTAATTTCTGCATTCATTAGCTTTATGAACAAATCTATTGCATGTATATTACTAACCAAGAAATGATTGAGTATTTTGATTCATTTTTCTTCTACACTCTACAACTCTATGTCCAAAATTATTGCAAGAATAACAATAACCATTAAAAGATTAATACCTTTGTGCAGTAGGTTGTCTGATAAGAGGTCTTTTGAATTCTTTCTTTTGGTTTCAGACCTATTTGAAATTGTTCTCATTGTCATTCTTCTTTTCAGCATTATTTGGTGTTTGATTTACCTTAGAACTTTCTCCTTTTTCAAACCCTAAACCTTCTTTTCCCTTAGAAGCCTTCTGACTTGCAATCATTTTATCAAGAATTGTGAAATTCTTCTTGAATTTATCTTCTTGATTCTTTACTTTCTCCAAATTTGATCTCAAAGTTACAATCTCTTGTTCGAGCTTTGAACATTCTTAAAATTTATCTTTCAATTTGGCATTCAAGCAGTGTTCAACTCTTTTTCCTTCTTCAACTTGTACTTTCAAATTAGTGATTGTTTGATTTGATTGCTTGAGTTTCTCATTTGTTTCCTTGAATCTTTATGTAGCTTTCTTGAGTTTCTCTCTCATCTCCTTGTTACACTCATCTACATCATTAAGATCCTTTTTTAGATCTCTATATTCAGCTTTTGCTTTATCCAAATCATCAAGGGCTGACTTGAGTTCTCCTTCCATGTCAACTACACAATCTTCTTTATTAAATCCTTCAGGGAAAATCTCTTCTAGAGGAATAGGATACTTCCTTGTAGCCATGTGTTCAACCTCCAAGATCTACCTCAATGATCAAGCTAATTGAAGGAACCAGGCTCTGATACCAATTGTTGAACACCTGGAATACTGAGAGGGGGGTGAATCAATATTCACTAAAACTCATTAACTTTGACAATTAAAACATTCATTCAAAGCATCATATTTAACTTGCAGTAAATGAAAGGAACATATAAAGCATGCATCACATCAAAGAACACAAGAACACTAGATTTAAGTGGAAAAATCTAGAAAGGGAAAAATCATGGTGAGGATTAGCTCACAATATATTATAACCGGTTACAATGTTGATACAAGAAGGTGGACACACTATCTAAAAAAGAGAGAATGACTCACTGTTAGTGGTTTACTGCATATAATAGAAAGAGATAGAAGAAGGGGTGGCTCACTGTCAAAATAAACTACTAATAATGCATCTACAACATGTCAAAGATAGAGTTCTAATTAAGCTCTGAAAACTGACTTAACACACTTCATACTTCACCACAATTATAATTTGCACTTCTCTATGCACTAGATGTCACACACACTCTACACTCACACCCACATCACATATCATACTTCACATAGTGAATCAACCTTTTATATATATCACAACCAACCAAAACATCAATTATGTTGACCTAATTGGATGAAACGTGCACCACATAACTTGTCAACTCCAAACATTAACATACACGCCTTGTGAAATAAACCAAAACATGCATAACATGAAAATAGGTTGACATGACCCATAATCACTCTCATGAATCCGCTCCTTACATACTTCAACTCCACATGACCCCAAAATCTTTAGGTCGACACCATATAACAAAATTGGTGAAGCCATAACTGAATGAACCAACTATTCATTCACAACTTGACACGTGGACTGCCAAAACACTTGCCACTTGGAGCACACATACTTCTGACACCTGTAAACACTTCGTTGAAACCGCATAGCAAAATATTCATCTATGGTGGAATGCAAAGCATTCCAACATACACTGTCATAGTAACACTGCCATTACAGAGCCAATCCTCTATCAACATTATCTTCAACTGCATAAGACATACAACCTTGAATCTTTGTATTTAGAAACCTCTAACACGCAATAATATTACCTCAAAACTGCATGACCAGATTCTTCATAGCAGAGCAATGCAAACCACAAAACTGGTTCATTGAACACTTAAAACTATACACCGAGACTTAGGCAAATCTACATAACATTTGGTCTTCTCCAGACCAACACTACTGTATCTCTATAATGGGTTATCATCAATGACAACACCACACACTGTCATGCTCATCAATCTTCAACAATCTCCCAAAACCATACATCAACATCATCTATACATAATCATGCTCATATTGCCAACAATCTCCCAATGACAAAGCTCATGTTTCTAACAAATCCTTCCATTTAAAAAAAAATATCTTGGAAAAGTAGGGGCCCGAAGTTGGAAATGATTTATGGCTTTAAGAGGTAGACTCTATAATAATTAGTTTCTACCATTAATTTAAAATATAATCTAATAACCCTTGTTGTATTCTGCAAAGTAAAATATACCTACAATTTGTAATGCTCATGGAGTCCATAATTGCTTTTGGATCGTTTATCTCCATTGAGATCAATGATCCAAAATGAATTTTGGGCTCCGTGAGCATTACAAATTGTGGGTATATTTTACCTCACAAAATACAAGGGTTGTAAGATCATTTTATAAATCAATGGTTGCAACAAAATATTAGTGATATGGCCCTAAAGTAACCAGTAATTATGATACATTGTTGGTGAATTAATTTAGATTTCTATAGTAAATTATAAAATTTAGGAAAATATGATCTAATCATGTATCAAACACTCTGGTAAATTTTTGAGTTAAATTTTTTAATAAAATAAACGCTCTAGCATTTCAAGTAAGACTAAAATAAATTTTTGTAAAATTATGGCAATTTAAGTCACTTCACAACTTGAACTATTAGCCAAATTTTAATTCTGAAATTTCAACTATTAGCCAATTAGTGAATATTTGCCACTAAACAATCACTAGCACCTGAGAGATTTGAATTTGAATACCAATAGTTCCATTATTCACTTTGCATACCAAAATTACAAGCTAAATCTGTCGTGTTGTTGCCCTCCCTGTAGGTGTGTCTAATTTTAACTTGATGAAATATCTGGATGTCATTTATGAAATTCTCAATATATTTTTGTATCTTCCATGAAGGAACCATGTCATTTTGAAAAAAGGTTAACAATAACTTAAGTCACCTTCAATTTCCATAGCAAGAAACCCCAAACTAAGAAGTCTTTTCACCCCCACCACATTGCCATAGCCTCTGCAATATTATTTGATTTACATCTAATAGCCTGAGCATATCCTTCAATTAAGTTTGCTTCATCATCCCTTATTATACCTCCCACCACTACCTCACCAGGGTTTCCCTTAAAATAACCATTGAAGTTAATCTTAACCCACCCCCTTTTAGGGGGGTTCCATTTGGTCTCCTTTTTGGCTATGATATTAATCCAATTGAGTTTGGTTAAGCTTTGAGATATTCCCCAATTTTGCTTGACTCTTGATTCTACATATGTCGATATTCTCTTAAAGGATCCAAGGTTAAGAGAATTTATGTTGTCCTGAATGCTATTTTTGATGTTCTAGAAGACAAATTTGTTGTTTCTCCATTTTTCTCGAAACACCCTATTATTCCTTTATTTCCACAACTTCCAGGTGATAAGACAAGGGATTTGGTTCCAAATTTCACATATGACAGGATGCTTGTAAGGGTAACCAAAATGCTAGGAGGTGGAAAAATCTCTAAGATGTTGGGGGGAAGTCGAGAAGATTAACAAGTGGTCTAAGACATCCTCCCAAACCCATTTGGAAAAATCGTAGTGGAAGAACAAATGGTTAACCATTTCTTCCATTTTACAACATAGAAGACATTTGTTAACGAAGGAGAAACCCCGCTTATTCATGTTATCAATAGTGAGGATCTTATTATGCATAACAACCCACCAAAAACAACTAATTTTTGGTATTACTTTGTTGTTCCAAACCATTTTCTTGTTAAATGTAGAATCATCCACATCCTCCACAATAAGAGCATATGAAAACTTATAAGAGAAGTACCCATAAGGGTTGGAGGACCAACGACATGCATCCTCATTATCAAACCTAAAGAAGTGAGAAGAACCAATAAGCTTGTTCAGGCTACTCACCATCTCTATCTGAGAATGTTGATGCCCACTTCTCAAGTTCCTTCCTCTCAGCTGACTCTCAAATACTTTCACGAGGTATGGGGGCCATACCAACTGATGTACCCATGAACTTTGGTATCATTTAATATTGTAAGTGGTTCCCTAAGAAATTCTAGACCTTGGCCAGAGGATAAGGAAACATCTTCAATCCACTTATCATTCTAGAAGTCCACATTCTTTCCATTTCCAACGTTCCAAACTAACCCCTTCTTAAGAACATTTATAGTTTTTAGTAATTGGTTCCATATAACAGAGCCATGAGGGACAAAAGGAGAAGAGAGGAAGAAACAAGGATTACTATTCCCCAAGTACTTCGCATTGAGAATGTGAACCCAATCCTTGCTGCTATCCACCAAATTCTATCTAATTTTGGTAAGCAATGCTTTATTGAACTGCTTCAATCTCCTTATTCCTAATCCACCTCGACTCTTAGGTTTGTAGACCTTATCCCACTTAACCAAAGAATTTTTATTTTTTTGTCCTCAACACTAGCCTAAAGAAATTTCTTTTGGATCTTCTAAAAAATCTCAGCCATGGCCATGAAAATTTTGAATAGGGATTAATAGTAGACATGCATATTTTGGAGGGAGGTTTTTAGCAATAAAAATTTACTAGCTTGGCTCAAAAGCTTACCTTTCCAATTGGATAGCTTTCATTGTACTCTTTCAACAATACTATTCTAGTAAGTGTTAGATGGATTTTTGGTAGTCAGCAAGAGACCAAGATAAGTGGTAGGTAGGCAATCTTGCTGACATCCTAAAATGTTCACTATCCTGTCTTTAAGAATGCTCTCCAAATTGAAGAAGTATCTAGCATACTTTTGTCATCGTTAATATATTTCCCAATAGCTTTAACATAAGCATCTAAGATATCCTTCCAAAAAAATTCTTCTATAATCGACAAAGCTCCAAATAGGATGGTGTCATCAACAAAGTGTTCATGAGAGGAAGGGGCTAACAAGGAGGCAACTCTAATCCCCTGACTTTATTAGAGTCAATAAGTTTATGGAAGCTTCTACCTAGAGCTTCCACAACCAAAATGAACAAATAGGGGGAAAGGGGGTCCCCTTGTTACAACCCTTTACCCCCAAGATAAATCCTTTAGGGACCTATTCACTAGCACCAAGTAGGTAGGGGAATAAATACAAGTGTTAATAATTTTGAGGATCTTCTCACCAAACCCATTTTTTTAAGGACAACCAAAAGAAAGGTTGAAAGAAGTCTATCATAAGCCTTTGATATATCAAGTTTTAGGAGCATAGTGGGACTTTTGTTGTTTTCCATAGAATGGATAAATTCATGAGTAGTAAGCACAACATCAAGAATCTTCCTCCTAGGGACAAAACCTTTTTGGTAAGGAGAGATAAGTTTGTGAAGTAAAGGTTTACTTTTGTTGACCGACACTTTAGAAAAGATCTTGTAAACAATGTTACATAGGTTAATAGGTCAGAAGTCAGACATATTAGTAGCCTTTGCCACTTTGGGGACAAGCACAATAAAGGTTTGATTCAGTTGTTTAAGGAGATTTTCGAATCTAAAGAAACTCTAGTGGCTAAAAGTAGACCCCGTGAGATAATGTCCTAAAAAAAATAGAAGAAAGAAGGGGGAAACCCATTAGGACTAGGGGCTTTAAAAGAAAGTATAGAGAAAATAGTTGCTTTGAATTCCTCAATAGAGACATCTTTGCACATTCCCACATTATCAACTTCATTCAACACCTTAGGAATAACTTCCACAAAACTAGTTAGGTCATTTGTCTCATGTACTCCCTCTTCAAAATTTTCCCTGAAGAAGGAAACAACAACATGGGTTATGTCCCACTCCTCAAAGACAATAGATCCATCCTTAAGGGTTCGATTACTAATTTCATTTCTTCTACCATGTTTCAAAGAATACTAATGAAGAAAGCTAGTGTTCCTATCAATCTCCTTGAGCTATTATATTCTGGATTTTTTCTTCCAAAATAATTCTTCCCTCTTTATTAGGTCATGCCATTTTATTCTGAGGATGCGTTATTTGGAGCAGGTGTCAACATCTATATCCATATTCTCCTTAGAGTCTTGAATGGATTTTGAATCAATTAATGAACTTTCTTTCTTTTTGAAGACATTACCAGAGGAAATCCTATTCCATTTTTTCACTTTATTTTTTATTAATTTTAACTTTTGGGCTAGAGTGAACATAGGGGTACCTTGGAAAGGGGTTTTCCACCACAATTTAATCAAACCTCTAAAATTCAGATAGGATTTTCATATTATCTCATACTTGAAAGAATATGGACCCAAATTGGTAGCCTCCTCCTAATTTAAAAGGAGAGCACAATGGTTTGAGCCCATCCTTAGGAGAGCCTAGAGGGAGAGCCAAGGAATAATGTTCTAATTATGAGAGATTAAAAACTTTTCAAGCTTCACATGTATAAGATTATTACCAAATATTCTATTCAACCGAGTAAAAGAGGAGCCTTAAAGCTCAATATCTATAAGCCTCGTATTAGCCAAGAAATCAACTAAGTCTCCCATGCTATCAAAATAATCTTCCAGACCCCCATTTTATTCGAAGAGAACAACAGAGAATTGAAGTCCCCCCAACCAACCACAGAGCTTCAAGGGAGTTATTTAAAACTACGAATAAAGAATCCCACAACTATTTTATGGCTAGTTTAGAGTTCGACACATAAATATTAGCAAGAATCCAATGCAGATAATTAGAAAGGTTAGAGAATGAGACAAAAAAAATATTTTTATTTTACTCTAATAAATGTACCTTTCAAACACAAAGGGTTCTAGAGAGTGGAAATACCCCCTGAGGCACCTTCAATAGGGTAGACATAATATTTAGCAGAAGGCTAGATTTTTGAAGCGATTTTTGCAAAAGCTAATTCAAAATTTTTAACTTCTTATATTAGCATGATATCAATTTTATGTTTCATAATACAAGATTTAATCATATATTATTTGTGAGGTTTGTTCAACCCCTTGATGTTCCAAGAGACAATCTTCATAATGCAATAATAAAGGAGAAACATACCTTATGGTATAGTATATCCGGGTTTGATGAAGGGGCTCAAAAATAGAGGGGAAATTAGAGCTCATTTTCTCAAGGTTTTGGATCCTAAAAGCTCCAAGGTATGTTTTTTCCCCAATGCTACATCTCTCGTTGCTCCTCTTTATCTTGTTTCTCTTTGTGAAGGTTGACCTTGTTTGAGATCTCCTCCCACATTAGGTTTTTTCTTTCTCTTATTCTTTCCATGAATAAGAATTCATTTCTCATTTTGGGACAAATTAAACATAGAATAAGAGGTAAAAGGGGAAACAACGAGGATAACAAGAGGAAAAGATTCCACCAACCTACTACAAGTAGCCTTATCTTTGACCAGTAAAGGAGATTTACACCCCAACTTACCATGTGATTGAATTTTCTTCTTTTGTTCTTCTAGGAGGGGACAACACAAAGAGAGCACCATGAAATTCCCCTTCATAGTGTCATCTGACATATCTCTTTCCTTTGTAAGTAATTCATTCAATGTGAATCTACCATTTTCACTATTAGGCACCCCAATTGGGGCCATGGGCTAGATTACTTCTAAAGCTTTTGGAGATAGGGACTCAAAAAGACACCTCGAGAAGGAGGGGCCATTTGGAACCACCAAAAATTTAGGGGGAAGACCCTTAGAAGGAAGGGAAAGACGGAGCTCCTGGTCCTCCAAAGATCTTGTCATGCATGCAAAAATCAAGGGGAGGTCTGCCACACCGAAAAGATCCTTGTCATTTGTAGCCACCTTTGGAGTTGCGAGAGATGACACTAATGCATGCATTTGTTAAGAAACTTGTTTTTGCAGTTATTTCTCAAGCGACCAAAATTGTTGCATATTTGACAAAAAATACCAACATTCTCATAGATAATAGGCTACATCTAGCTCCCCAATTGATCTTGGATGGTAGAACTGTGATATTAGCTACATTAACACATAGTCTCACAAAAAATAGTTTGGATTTTTGGAGGGTAACTTTTTCAAGCATGAGTAACTTGCCAAAGGATTTAATAATGCTTTGAAATATATTATAGTTCCTGTAAACAAGGATTTTGGCTTCTAAAGGATTTCTTACACTTCTAGGGTTTTTCACCTATAAGGAGAAAGATGAGCCAAAATGGGAAATGTATACACTCAAAATAAATGCAAGGATAGATGAAGTATGCCTAAATGCAATGTTAAAATGTAATAAATTGATAAAATAAGCGTCTTCTTAATGTAAAACCTAAGAAATGCAAGTTGTTTGAAAACACATTGTGATATGCAGAATGACCTAAGAATGCAAGTAAACAATAACATAAATAAACAAGATTGGAGAGGTGCACTTGGAAATTGAAGTGTGATGCAGAGAGGCTTTGGAATCCTACAGATTTTGTTGTTGAGGCCAACTGGGACACTTACACCAAGATGGGCGACTTAGTCCTATTTCAGGGAGATTCTACCAGAACAGGTTTCTGCCAAATGGGTATTCAAAAATGCAAAAACCACTTTTTAGGCTTGGTAGTGGGACTAATTCACCACTGATGGTGACTTAGTCCACCTGGGAATCTCAAGAAATTCGGGATAGGAATCTGTAGCTTTCGGTCTACACTTCCCTTCCTGATAGGTGTCTGGTTCAAATTATGTAGAAAACGGGCTGAAAGAGGTCTGCAAGCTTCAATTAGGGCTTTGTTGACTTGAATGACTTTGATGGATTGTTGACCACTTTTTAACACCTTGCTCTTTGACAAATTTGCATACAAGACTTGCAAAACACACATGCAAAGAGGGGAAAAAGGGTTAAGGGTTAGAGAATAGGGGTTTACCTTGGTCAAACCTCGATTTGGTAATCAAACCCTATAAAATGAAATGAAATAAAGAGAGAATGATGAATGAAAAACATGTAATGTCACAAACTCACCAAACCCTTAATGTTGAAATCTAAAGATATGCAAACAGATGCTTGAAAGTGCTTAGAATGCTTGAGTAATGAATTACGGATTAGAAGATTGTAGGAGATTAGGAGATAAAAAAATGAGGGGAAAACCCTTTATTTATACTTTATTTTCCAATATTTCCTGAAAATAACACATCACAGGCCAACCTTAAGGTCAAGAGAATAAAATCCCACTAGAAAATTAAAATTATTTTGATTTTTATGCCCAGTGGGACTAAGTCACCCCAGGTGGTGACTTGGTCCCACTAGGGAAATTTTACTGGGTGTTGGGGATTGAAATGTATTTAATGATGTTTAACAGAAATATCCTAAAAAATACACTTAAGTAGGGCCGAAAAGTGCATTAAGGGGTCATTCAAATGTAAGAAAGGATTGAATTAGTGATGACAAGCCTAGAAAAGCATGAAAGTTTGTTACAACTCCTTACAACACTTTGAAATAAGACTTGGTAAGTGATAAAAAGGGGTTATTTATGTGAATTATAATGAAAGGGTCCTAGAAAAGTGTGAAAGTGGGTTACAACACTTCACAACACTTTTACAAGACATCCTAGAATTCTTAATGATTCACAAGGGTCCAAGACCTAATGCGAATGTGTTGGCCACATTACAACATTAAATCTAGGCAAAATCAAGCCAAAGTCCACAAGGAGGGCCCAAACATGAGAAAAAGTAGAAGGGTTACTTTTTCCATGTCCACAGTTATCTCCCACTTTAGTGAGAGGATGAACTTGCTTCAAACTCACACTAAAGTAGCCAAACATGCAATCAAGAGGGGTTTCAATGAACTAATGCTTAGCAAGATGAGACAAAAATGATCAAGAGGGATGATCAAGCCCCCAAGATGAAGATCACATGGAAAACTAGACATGAGCATAAGAAACACACGTGAGAATGGTGTAAATGAAGAGGAGAAAGAAAAGAGAGTCAAATCAAGCTTCGATCATTTGTCCATCCCATTATGGACCAGATCTAGGCTATTTGTCCAGAAAAATAACTGTATACTCACTTTGAGGCAAGGGAACTCATGGCTATCCACCAGGTGAGAAGGCCAAAAAGGTGAGAAACATACACTCATGGCTGGTATGCACTCACACACATGCAGGTGGCTATGGGGAAAATTCATGCCTCAGAATGGGCTTCCTACTCAACCATACCAAAGTTATACCTCCTGATAACTTTAATAAGGCACCACAAAAGAAAATGACATTTCGAGCTTCAGGAGACAAGCAAAACTTCGTATGCTTGGAGCTCATGAACAAATGCGATGGCACAACAGGCATGCAAGTTGTGTTATGCAAGGTGACCATATAACAAATAAAAAATGCAACATGTAAAAGATGTTTAAAGGAGTCTTTCTTAGTTCATGCGAGGTCCTAGCTTAGGGAACATTATGCCTAATGTCTCCAAGAGAGGACCAATCAAAGAATAGAAAATTCACAACTTAGGGGATACAGTGTGTAACATCTAGCCACCAAGAGGAATGTAATATGCTAAGATAGATCAGGCTCATGAAGGACATTACACATAATGTCATCCAAAAAGCGACAAAGCACATCATATGAAGTAACAAGGCTACACTAAGAACCAAGAAAAAAGGAAAAATGCAAAAGAATAATGCCAATGTATGCCCCCACTTTAAAGGAATTGCTACACATTGTACTGTGAGCAATTACTTTAAAGTAACAAATGAAAAATGCAAAAAGAAAGAAGAAATGAGAGCCAACTTGGAAAGCCCCTATGCCAAGTCATAGGTTTCTGAGTAAGGCTACGCCATGTGGGAGAAAGGAAAAAGGAAAATCAAGAGGGGTTGCCCCCAAATGAAAACACCAAACACATAAGGGATCTATGGATTTGGGGTCAGTATGTTCTTTGTTGCAATGTTTTTGTAAAGAGATTGGAACTGTCATTATTCCCCGAATACATAGAACTGGAAGAATGACACAAAGAGAGTGAAAACAAAGAAAAAGGAAGAACCGTTTGGGTCAACATGGAAGAGACATAGGATGTATCGACGCTTTGCAACGTCCCCAAAAGAAAAACACAAGCAAAAAGAAAATGAAAAGGCAAAAGAAAAAGGAAAAGCTTTTGGGTCAACATGAGAGAGACATTTCGGTCTTAATGCCTTGCGTCATCCCCAAAAGGAAAACACAAGAAAAAGACAAAAAGTAAAAAAAAATGGGGCCTTTTGGGTCAACATGAAAGAGACATTGCAGTCTCAATGCCTTGTGTCATCCCCAAAAGGAGAACATAAGAAAAAGAAAAAAATGTAAAAGAAAAGGGGTCCTTTTGGGTCAACATGAAAGAGACGTTATGGTCTCAATGCCTTATGTCATCCCCAAAAGGAAAACACAAGAAAAGGACAAAAAGAAAAGGCAAAAGCAATGTACGACATATAGAAGAATGAAGGTAGAAATAGGGGAATGCCACAAGGAGAGAGAGAACATCGAATGACACATCACGAGGGAACATATTACGCACATTCCAACACGCAAAAGAATAAGAAAAAGAAAATGCAAAAGACTAGTAAGGCAAATGCAAGACAACCGTCGAGCAAGTCATCCACCTCCCAATCATGTTTAGGATATACCGAGGGTAGACAACTAGCTAAAGGGACAAGTGCAAGTGCCGAACTAGGGGAAGTACCAGGTTCTACACTTGTTGTAGGAGATTTTTCGTTTAGGCTCATGGAAGAGGAAAATAATGTATTCATATCATTATGCACCTCGTTGTCTATTTTAGTGATCTCATCATCATCGTCCACATTAATCAGAACAGGAGGACGAATGATAATTTCCAATGAAGGGTCAACCATGGGTTGCGGTTGTTGTATTGGATCATTTTGTTGTGATTGGGGAGGAGAGTCATCATGCATTACTTCTATCAAGTGCGGCTTTTGATTTTCTTTATTTTCTTCATTTTGTAACTTGCGAGTAATGGCACGACGTCTATGCCTACGCTCCCTAGCTCCTCTATTTCATTTTGTTTTATTGTCAAGTCGTGCTTGTGAAGGAGCAGGTTGATCAACCATAGGTTGCTTCTCATCCCTAAGGGGAGGAACGAAAGAAACCATGGAAGGTTGTTCATCCACTTTCTCCTTTGCTTTATAAATTTGTTTTATACGAGGAGGCATGATAGAGTTGTTATCATTATCTCTCTATCATTTGGTCAAAGTTTCGGGTGTTGGTTGAGTTTGATGGGTGGGTTTTTGTTTAGGTTGAAGCATTGTTTCATCTAAGATAGGAGTGTTGAAAGTGGATAGGGACATGTTGCGGAGAGACAAGTCTGCAATTTTCTTTGCTTTAAATGAAAAATAAGTCTTTGTGAGGCGTTATAGGTTCCATGGGCTTGGGCCAAAAGGATTCTAAAGAGAAGTTTCCTTTAGAAGAAAAAGGGTGAAAGCCACTATGGTGAACAATTAATATGTCATTTTCAAGTGGAAACTTCAAACATTTGTGTATGACCAAAGGGAAAACTTTCATTGAGCAAAGCCATGGATGGCCTAGCCATAAATGAAACTGGTATGACTGTGGGATGATGGAGAATGTAACATCCACTATTTTTGGTCCTATCTGTAATGGAAGGATGATCGATCCTATCGTAGGGCAAGAAAAACCATTGTGTGTTTTGATCCATGCTGTTGGTTTATCATAATCATCTTGATAAAGATCATGTAATACCAAAAAATCCTTAGTGATCACATTCTCTCCACATATGAGATCTATGAGTATCCCATTGGTGGGCTTATCATAAATATGACCGGCTATGTAAAGAGGACCATTAGGGAGATTTAGAAGTATGTCCTTAGAGGAGAAAGTAATATCAAGATTTCTTAGGTTGGTCCTTACTAGGGATAACATCTATCGCACCTACCATTTCATCCATAGGATTAATAGTAGTGGCATGTGGAATAGGATCAGGATGCTCAATATCTGTATGAACATTCATCACATCTTTGTTTTGAGTTTTGCTAGCTTTGACAAATGACACATTATGTTTGGGCATTGGATCGGTGAAAATTTGCAAATTTTGATTTGGAGGGGCAACAAACGTATTGCCTTTAACATTAACATTTGCAATGGATAGACGGCCGAAATCAATGAGGTCTTGCACAAGGTGTTTAAGATGCTTACAATTTTCCATGTCATGTCCATTTTGTCTATGATAATGGTAATAAAAGTTGGGTTTAAAGGTTGGAGGTAAAGGCTTAGTAGGATCGAGTGGTTTGACAACAAGTAAAGTAATCATTTGTTGTTGCAAAAGTTGGGACATTGTGTTATGAAGGGTGTTTGGTAAAGGTGTAAACTATCTTTTCGGATCTCCATAACTATAAGGTATCGTGACTTTAATAACTGCTATGTGGTTGTTGTTGGGTTGAGTTGGTTGTTGAGGGGGGTCGAACTGTAAAAACCCTTTGTTTTTTTTTCTAAATGGTTGTGAATTGTTGGGATTGGCATGTTTAGACTTCTCAGCTTAGCTAGAAGTGGACTTTGCATCACAAATACTAACCAAATTGTGATAATTGCAAAGGGTGGTACACAAGTGCATAAAGGAGGGGAATTTCATCATCGTGAGTTTGTCCTGAAGTTTAGTTTGCAAGTTTTCTATAAACATCTTTTGAATATGTGGATCAGGAATCTCAACATCGATTTGAGAATGAAGCGATTGATATTGTTAGATAAAATCAGTTATCTTTTCTTCTTCATGTTGTTTGCATCTCATCAAATCGACCAAGGTCTTCTTTGGAGTCATATTCACTTGGAAATGATTTATGAATGCATCAACTAGTTAATTGAATGAACAAATTGAATTATTTGGTAAAGATGAAAACCATTCCAAGGCAGTGTCTTTTAAAGTCCTCAAAAATAGTTTTACCAATAGTTTATCGTCAAGGACAAAGTCACTACATAAGGTGGTGTAAGCATTAACATGGTTAGAAGGATCTCCCTTCCCTCCATATTTCTCAAATCTAGGCATCTCTATTCCTTTTGGCATCAATGTTCGCAATATTTCTAGAGATAGTGGGCTGCTACATACGTAATAGGTGGGTGGTCCATTCTGATTTTGGTTAATGGTGGATATTTTCTTTTGCATTGAGGAGATGGTTTGGAAAAGTTGTGCTATGAGAAGGTCAGTGTAAGTGGTATGGGGTTGAAGGGAAAGTGGTGATGGAGTGTATGTAGTGGTAGGGCAAGTAAAGGGGATGCTTATAGATGGTATGGTGGAAGAGGATAAAACATGCGATGCCACATAAGAATTAGGAATGCTAGCAGGAATAGTCGAGGAAGGAATCACATTGCTAACCTGTTCCATTATTGTTGTGACTTGAGGAGTGGTATAGGTAGGTATGGATGTTATTGTTGAAGGAGGAGTGTTAGGTCCTCCTTGACTAACCATAATGTTTGCTGGTTGAGATGTACTAGAGGTGGAAGGGACATGTTTGTGGTATATTCTAGCAATTTGTTTCATAACGTTTAGGCCTTCGTCACATTCAAGCATGCGATGGATTTTTTATATAGTAGGAATCGTAGTGGTTGAAATGTTTTTAAGACACAATTGATGTTGCAGATGTGTTAAGTCCTCATGAATGTTAATGACTTTGTCTTGTGGAATGTGATCGTTTTGTGTGTCAATTTGCATGTTATTAGAAGGCAAAGCGTTGCTAAAGGTAGGATCCATGCCTAGTGTACTAGTTGCAATACTAGGAGTGGAAGCATTAGACAATCCAAGATCCACAACGAGTGTATTATCTTGGGATAACATGATCCTTGAGCTTCTTCTCACTAAGGTATTAGCAATAGGACACCAAACACTCATGCAAAGGTTTCTAAATGCGGGTGAATGCAAATGCAATATAAACTAAAAGCAATAAAATGCGAATAACTACAACTCTGGAAACTGTAATGAAAATGCAATAACATAAAACAAAAATGCAGAAAATGCTCAAAAAATGCCAAAAATTACTGTGCAAAATGTGTAGGAGGACTAAGTCACCCAGTGTGGTGAATTAGTCCCAGTGGTGATTTTTTTGAGATTTTCAGAATTTTTAAATGGAATTTTATGCTTTTCAGGTGTTTAGATGCAGACATAGTATGAAAATGCAGAATTTTTGGATTTTTTAATAAAATATAATGCAAAAATGCGAGCTATACGAGCTTTTCACTAATGCAATTTTTAAAACCCTATGATGCAAATTAAACAATGCAAAATCTAATGCAATGTTGATGCAAGTTAAACCTAGGATGCAAATGCACTTGAAATTAGAAGTAAAATGTTCAAAAGTCGGGTTCACCAAAATGTAAACAAGGATTTTGGCTTCCAAAGGCTTTCTTACACTTCTATGGTTTTTCACCTAAAAGGAGAAAGATGAGCCAAAATGGGCAATGTATACACTCAAAATAAATGCAAGGATAGATGAAGTATGCCTAAATGCAATAAATTGATAAAAGAAGTGCATTATTAATGTAAAACCTAAGAAATGCAAGTTGTTTGAAAACACATTGTGATATACAAAATGACCTAAGAATGCAAGTAAATAATAATAGAAATAAACAAGACTAGAGAGGTGCACCTAGAAATTGAAGTGTGATGAAGAGAGGCTCTGGAATCTTGCAGATTTTGCTGTTGGGGCCAACTGGGACACTTACGCCAAGCTGGGCGACTTAGTCTTGTTTCGAGGAGATTCTATCGAAATAGGTTTCTGCCAAATGGGTATTCAAAAATACAAAAACCACTTTTCAGGCCTGGTAGTGGGACTAATTCGCCATTGATGGTGACTTAGTGCACCTGGGAATCTCAAGAAATTTGGGACAAGAATCTATAGCTTTCGGTCTGCACTTCCCTTCCTGACAGGTGTCCGATTCAGATTCTGCAGAAAATGGGCTAAAAGAGGTCTCTAAGCTTCAATTAGGGCTTCGTTGACTTGAAGAATTTGATGGATTGTTGACCACTTTTTAACACCTTTCTCTTTGAAAAATCTGCATACAAGACTTGCAAAACACACATGCAAAGAGGGGGAAAAGGGTTAAGGGTTAGAGAATAGGGGTTTGCCTTGGTCAAACCCTGATTTGGTAATCAAACCCTATAAAATGAAATGAAATAAAGAGAGAATGATGAATGAACAACATGCAATGTCACAAACTCACCAAACCCTTGATGTTGAAATCTAAAGATATGCAAATGGATGCTTGAAAGTGCTTAGAATGCTTGAGTAATGAATTGTGGATTAGAAGATTGTAGGAGATTAGGAGATAAAAAATGAGGGGAAAACCCTTTATATATACTTAGATTTTCCAATATTTCCAAAAAATAACACATCACAGGCCGATTTTAAGGTCAAGAGAATAAAATCCTGCCAGAAAATTAAAATTATTTTGATTTTTATGCCTAGTGGGACTAAGTCACCCTAGGTGGCGACTTGGTCCCACCAGGGCAATTTTACTAGTTGTTAGGGATTGAAATGTATTTAATGATGTTTAACGCGAATATTCTAAAAATTACACTTAAGTAGGGTTAGAAAGTGCATTAAGGGGTTATTTAAACATAAGAATGGGTTGAATTAGTGATGACAAGCCTAGAAAAGTGTGAAAGTTTGTTACAACTCTTTACAACACTTTGAAATAAGACTTGGTAAGTGATAAAAAGGGGTTATTTAGGTGAATTATAATGAAAGGGTCCTAGAAAAGTGTGAAAGTGGGTTACAACACTTCACAACACTTTTACAAGACATCTTAGAATTCTTAATGATTCACAAGGGTCCAAGACCTAATGTGAATATGTTGGCCACATTACAACATTAAATCTAGGAAAAATCAAGCCAAAGTCCACTAGGAGGGCCCAAACATGAGAAAAAGTAGAAGGGTTACTTTTTCTGTGTCCACAGTTCCATAATTCCAATAGTAGACTAATCAGGTGGATCTAGGTAGGAGCAACAACTCTTAGATCCTTGGCAGAGTTGAAACCCGGTTTCCGTTTGCACAAGGATAAGAGGCTTTTGAAGTTTTTGTCAAGAGCCCAAGGCCCCCTCGTAAGAATCTTCACTAGATCTTCGTTGATAGAAAAATTGACCAAAATAGGTCATCAACCATAACACTTATGGTGACGTTGCCCTTAAGTTTCTAGTGCAACAAAGCCCAATTCCTAACTTGGTCCACATTGGGGCGAAAAGAAAGGAACATACCAACCAAGAAGTTGTCCATTTCCACCAGTATCACATTAAGAAGATCATCAGGCATATCTATCGCAAGCCCCTCATCCGAAACATAGAGACAAGAAATGGACCACATGTTGGACAGAGGGGTACGTTGACTAATAACTTTGTCCACAAAAGAAACAAGGTCCTCTTCCTCGAAAAAGAAGTAGAGATGTTGTCACCCAAAACCTTTCTAGAAAAGGGCGGAATAAGGGGGTCCCCCTCCAAGAACCTTGTTGAGGGGACTATTCAAACGGAATCATCCAAACAAAATTTTGAAAGAAAAAAGAAATAGGAAATAAGAGCACGTGAAGGAATCAACAAACCAATCAATTGAGGGAACCATTCAATGTTTGTTATTGTATTAATTGATAAATTAATAAAAAAATTTGGTTGTGTTTTTACTAAGTGTGTTATGTCCAGTATAAGTTTGGGCAATGACACTGACAAGTGAAAATTAGGTAAAAGATAGGAACTTGCTTGACTATATAAGAAATGGGAGTAATAGGAAGTGAAGAAGAAAATTTTCCCTTTTTAGAAAATGACAATGGTGTGTTTAGCATGAGATCAAAGGGATGACAAGACACATGGAGCACAAGGCATGCTGTGCGCTGATGCTTTATTTGGTCATGTTAATGAGTCTTTATAGCACATGCCACTACTTGGAAGCTCAACATAGAAATGTTAGTGCCAATATATGCCTCCCTTTCAATTGTTTGTATCCATAAGATGCAAAGAATTGAAGGGAGGGAAAACCATACATGAAAGTAACTGTAATCAATAGATTAACATGTAAGCATAAGAATCATTTATAAATCAATAATTAATACATCATGTGATAAGGATGTGTACAATCTATAATGATTTTAAGCATGATAAGAATATATGGTGTGGAGATAAGATCTAGGATTTAATGTTGTTCCTAATACGAGCAATGCAATGATGACATGTCCCTCAATGGTTAGGAACACCTATGTAAGTACAGAGGGCACTATAGTGGTATATGCCCCCAATGTCAAGATCACAAACATATGATACTGTAGGTAAAACAATACATTCCTAGTCAAGGCCAGTAGGAAATAAAGGAATTGTGTGGGAGAAGACAGATATTTAAAAATATGTGCATATAAAGATTAAGTGAGAACTAAATGTGTAGGATATATATGAACGTGGATAGATAAAGATTAGATGAATGAATCAATTTTACAAATATTATATTATTCATCAATACATATGTAAATCAAAATATTTTCTCAAAATAAATACAAAATTATATTAAAAATATACAAATTTCACATATACATCCTCACAACAAAATATTTTGATTATAAAAGAATTTTCACCTAATTATTTACAAAATTGGGTTTCAATATAGAAGCATTTAAAATTGACTCTTGGCTTCCATGCAAAGAGCTTTGCCACTCATCGTTTTTGATAGGAGAATATAACGGCCAAATTTGAATTGATGGGGATGTGAGATGGAGACACCGGAGTCCAAACAAAGGTTAGACTTAGCCTCCTATTTTATAGCCCTCGCAATATAATTATCAAGTCAAAAGGGTGCATGGCATATTCAAGAATTTCATCATCCTCTTTTCTTTGTATAATCAGCCCGCAAATATAAATATAAATATAAATACCGGAAAACCAAACCCTGCAATTTTGTGGAAAAAAATGATTCCAATTGCTCACAATTTATATTACATCTCCTTTTATGTAGATTCAAATCGATATAAATTCGATCAATTCGCGATGAATTCTTACACATTTCACAGGTCAGAAAACAATTTCTCAGCTCGCGAGTAAATCGTTTGCATGGGCTTCAAAAGAAAAAAATTGGACAGAATCAAAGCGGAATAAGCGAATGGAGCTCCTGATCACACGCTTCTACTGAATGTTGTATCTTCGTTTCTGATTTTTTAGGACTTCTAGAGGCCGAGTGGATCGCCTGGAATTTTTTCTAGGGTTTTGAAGTCAGGGTGGATCGGGCTGGCATTTTTTAGGGTTTTAAAGGACGAAGTGGATCAGTTTGCAATTAATTATTATTTGTACAGAGCGGAATTAGACATACAGATGTTATGTGCTTTGATTTGTCCGGCAATAGACAGAAGGCTTTGAATGAATAGAATGGCGGGATCCACGGCCCAATCTCCTGGGCTCAAGGCATATTTCAAAACTCCCGAGGGACGTTATAAGCTCTCCTATGAAAAAACTCATCCTGCTGGACTTCTTCACTACAGTCATGGGAAAGCTGTAACCCAGGTATCTTATTTAATACCCACTTTTAAATGATTTCGTTAGCGAATTTAATACCCACCTATTAATTAATCCTTTCTAAGAATTTCTGCATTCATTTCAGCCAGCAAAAAATCAAATGAGCAGTTGAAATCAAAATAATATAGATTAGTTGCAAATCAGCTATTTGTATTTTTGTTCGTGGGATAGTTGCAATTCCAGCCGTTGGTATTGTTTTTGGTTGAAATAACACAAGAGAAGCATATAAGGGATTACTAGAACTCGCCATTAAAGTCAAACTTCACAGCATCAACTGTGCATGCTTTGCTCCATGCTTGCAGGATGGAACGAATGTGCACCATGGTGTGGTTCATTTGATTCTGCTCCATGTTCCAGTTGCTATTTCCTTGACCGAAATAGTGCAAGGCTATCAATTACACTGTCATACAGCCTAACCCCTGATGCTGCAATTGGATAAATCCAGATTTTGGTCCTTATAGCTTTTTTTAATTTAGTGCATTTCAAGTTTACACTTGTTGATTCTTTCCATATATAGTAAGCTCTTTCATGTTTCTGTTTTCTTTTGATAAGTAAACAGGGGTTTTACGAGCTTTCATAACTGTCAAAAACTAAACAATGAGTATAGCACGCCAAATTAGCATGAGCCGGATAATGCCAAATGGAAGAAAAGAGTTAAAGATCAGTATGAGTGCAACCAATGATCTGCACTTAATCCCCATACAACTGCAAATGAAATCACAAACTAGAACAAACCCCAATAAAAAGAATCTTATGCAAAGAGGCTGCCAAACACAGTGTCTAGCCCATGAATGTTTCCTCCACAGAATTAAGCCTTTGCTACCAACATTGCATCCAGAGAACGGTTGTTCTCAGGTACAGGAACAAGCTAGGCTTTGTTTTCATTGCTTTGTATACTATCTTCCATGTTATCAGCTATACTGTTTTGCTTATGTTATATTCTCTTACTGCATTTGCTGTTCTGTTTATTTGCAATTTCAGTGGGTGGTATTGGTTTTGATTTTAATGAAGTACTGCATAACAAAACCATTAAGGAAGCATGATAATTGGTCATCAATGTCAAGATTCAAAACTGCTCTACATCAACTGTGCATGATTGCTTGATAATTTGGGAATGAATTTGAATGGTCGATGTGGTGCCCATACTTGTAGGACTGAATTTGCATTGTTGATGTATTGCAGTTCAATCCTACTTCTTCCTGATGTCACATTTCCTTGACCCAAATTCCATATTTTATTTATGCTGTCACTCAGCATAAACCCCAACTCTGCAATTTGTTGCATCCAAGCCTTACTCCATATAAATTTCAATTATTTGGAGCAATTCAAGCTTGTAGTCTATTAATTTCATCGACAGGGCATGATTACTCCATACTTGTAGTGGTAAATTTTTGCACTAGTAATATATTGCAGTTTTGGTTCTACTCCACATCTGAGATCCCATTCCCTTGATTGAAATGCTATAGGGTAATCACATGCTCACACGGTATAACTCCAAAATTGTTTTTTATCCAAATTGGTCCATATATTTTCTTTAACTTGGAGGAATTCAGGCTTTATGGTTGTTAAATGCATCAGAGAGGCATTTTTGTTTCTTGCATGTAGGAATGAATTTGCACCATGGATGTTATCTACTTTTGATCCCAATTTACCTCTGATGAGTTATTTGCATGATTTAAATTATATGCTGTAATTACAGTCTCATTCAGCATAAACCCCAAATTGAATTTACCCAAATCTTTTTATATAACTTTTCATAATTTGGTGCAAATCAAGCATTATAGTTTTTATGCATCAATGGTGCACAATTGCTCCATGCTTTTAGGAATGTCTTTGAATTGATGGTATAGTTTAGTTTTGATCCTATCTCACATCCCAATTAACATCTTGTTGACCCAAATTCTATTGTGCAATTGCACTCTCATACAACACAACCTCAAGTGGTTCAATGGTTCGATTGGATGTATCTAGGCATTGCACCATATAATATTGTTTAAGCTGGAGCAATTATTAGTGTTCCATGTGGGGGGGTGCGTTCCTCCCCACAAGACAATCAAAAACATGAAGATGTGCTACTTGAGGCTTCTCACCTGTGAATGCTTCCTGTGGTGTCTTGTTCTTTAACACTTTATGAGGACACCTCTTAAGAATATAGACAGCTTTAATACATGCTTTTTCTGAGAGACACATGGGCAGGTCTAGGTCATGGATCATACATTTGGCCTTTTCTATGATGGACCTGTCTTTACTCTTTGCAACCCCATTTTGCTGAGGGTTGTAGGGCACTGTTTGCTCCTTGATTCTTGCCTGCCTACAAGAGGTGTTGGAGGTATATTCCCTTCCATTGTTAGACCTTAATACCTTAATCTTCTTTCTTGTTTGATTTTTTATAGGAGCCTTAAAGTCTTGAAACTTGAAGACATCATCTTCATCTTCATGAAGTAAATCCAGGACTTTCTTGAGGAATCATCAATAAAAGATATGTAGTAACTTTTACTTGGTAAGGAAGCGGAAGACATGGGTCCACATACATCTGAGTGGATTAGATCAAAAATCTTTCTTGATCTATTCTCACTGATAGGAAAAGTAGCTTTCAGATGCTTGCCGAGTGCACAACCCTTGCAAACTCCTTTCTTCACAACCTTGAAGTTAGGCAATCCCTTGTGATGAGCCCTGCTGGCTCTCAGCTCAAAACCCTTGTTTCTTAAGTCTTAATATGTTTTTTTTTAAGTTTTTAGAGAATTCTTAGTAGATAGAAGAGAAGGGGCGCAGCATATTTTTGCTTGTAAAATGAAATTCTAAGCAAAAACTCACAAAATGGAAATACAGAAGCTGTTATTATACTGAAACAAATAGATTATACATAACAGACATACCCGTAAATCTCCAGTTATTTTAAATAAAGAAATGGCCAGATCTACAGCTGGAAATGATGAAAACAAGCATGCAAGTACGCCATGACTCTAGAAGTGGTTTCTCCTGCTCAGAAACTGGTCACAATGCTCTGAAATGACTAGGCGCCAATGGTAGAAGCCAAAACCCACACAAAAGGAAGGCGTTTCTCTTAATTTCTTCACACGCCTTTCTCAAAGCACACATTCCAAGGCAGGCCGTACGGCTATAAAAAGGAGAGGTAGAATCTCTGGAAGAAGTCTCTGTAGCTGTGAAAGGAGGCGCCACCAGTAGAAACCCTCAATTTATTGCAAAGAACAAACAACTGCATATATGAAATCTCTGTCTGCAACTGTAGAACCTCTGTGTGAAGCCCTCAACTGTACTGATTCAGCTGATCTTTCACAGCCTCAAAAGTACTCAACACTGAAGAGTTTTTCGTTCTTCAATGGACAAATTGATCATACCCTGGTCACAGGAGAATGCTCAAAAGAAAATGCACAAGGCAAATTGAAATAGTCAAAAAGATATCAGTTTTCAATTGCCAGGAAATGCTTTATACCAATTGGCACGCATTTCAATAAAGTACGGCCTTTGCAATCATTAAAATATTTTAATATTTTAATATAACCTTTTTCAATAGTTGCCATAAAATACTTTGAGCGCACTTTTCAATATTTTAAGTTATTAAAATATTAAAATCCCCTTTTGACATTTCTTAAGTGATATAAAATATTATTAAAGTCAATGTGACTTTAATAAAAGGCATTTAAGTTAAATAATTAACTTAATCACTTAATAATTCATAACTTGCCCAAAACTCTGAATAATCCCATGCCGTCAGAAGTTGTGAACTCCTGGAATGCCAACGCTCGCTGTGATCCAATCACTGTCCACTGAAAACAAGAACAATCAAACTCTCCAGAATGTATCGCTGACCCTCTAACCAATCTAGCTAGCCCACAAGGGTCCAAGAAATAGGCTAACCATCGCAAAACAAGATCACGCTGAAAAAGGGGACATTACAGTCCGCCCTCCCTGAAATTGCTTGTCCGCAAGCAATCTCAACAACAAAGAATCAACCACTCCACCAGGATCCCAAGGATAGTATCGTAAAATGTCCCTCCTGTCATCAACTGTCTCCTGTAACTCCCAAATTTGATCAACTGGATCATCATGCTGTACCTTGTCAATCTCAACACCATCTGTCACAGGAGAGAAGAACTCATAAGAAAGCAAGTCAAACTGCTGACAACACTTGCTCCCTAAAACCGCACGAGATATGCTATCATCCAACATATCTAACACGTGCATACCAGAATTGTGCATCTGAAACAGGTCATGTACATGATGACTGAAGGTGAAACTGTGTAGACTCCTAACCATGTACACACTGGAAATCTCCTCAACAAGCTCTGTCTGAAATCTCGATGCACTGACGGAATCTCCAATACTATGATCAACGCTCTTGCCTAAATCAGGGTCAAGAGTAGAATCAACATCCACCTCAAAGAGTGGATTATCACAAGAAGATGTAGCATCCGCCTCATAAAAAGGATTTTGTACTAACTGAGCCTCATAACTGTATTGATCCCAATCAAACCCCTCTGATCCCATGGGACTAGAATCAAAAAGATAATCCTTCTGAAACATCTCATGCTCCTCTAGAATCTTCGGTTCTATCTTCTCACCTTTTGTGTTGACGAGAATGATAGATCGCATACTCCCATCCCTAAAACCAGCTTGCTGGTCCGTTAAATCAGCAATGTCATCACCCTCATAAAACCACTCCATTTGCCTATTTGTACCCTTAGGTTTAAGAGGACAATTGTGGTTTTGGTCATAAGGAGCTTTGCAATAGAAACATAGCTTCCTCCTACGCAAATCATTTATTGTCTCTCGGTCCAAAGGAGCTGCAAACTTCCTCTTTTCATCAATCTTTTCTGATTCTTTAGGTTCTAATTTGCTATCACTGTAGGATGAAGATGCTTCTGCATTTGAAGTGAACTTACCACATGAAGCTGTAAGTTCCATGCTACGAGCTTTTCTCATAGCTTCATGCAGGGTAGGTGGATCGAATGCCTTGATCCAACCTTTCATTGGCTCATGGAGACCTTCTACAAATAGAATGACAAGTCTCCTCTCTGAGATTCCGGTAACCATAACCGAGAGCTTCTGGAACTCACCAATATAAGACTTCAAGCTACTCAACTGCTTCAACTGAGCAAGGTCTCTGAAGAATAGCTCAGGATCACGTCTATCAAACCTCTCTACCAGTCTATCAGTAAACTCCTGGTACGAGGTAATCCTATCATGGTGCAGTGTAACCATGCCATGAATCTACCAGTCATGTGCTACGCCATCAAGGTGGAGAGCTACAAATCGTATAGCATCTTCCTCTGGCATAGGACGTAGTGTCAGGAATGTATCCAACTTACTCACCCAGGCACGTGCTGTAACTCTACCATTGCCATCAAAGTGAACTAAGGTTAGTTTGTTGGTAGCCTGTCTGAGATCACTTTGCTTGTTTTTAGGCCTCCTGTCATTCCTGTTACGGTTATACTCTCTCTTCTGGCTCATGAATCGATCGAAGTTAAGGTGCTCCTTAACTCTCGGAGGCAATGCATCCCATTCATCATACATAGTCATGATGTTATCAGCAAAATTTATTTCACCACCCTGTTCAACTTCATCCACTTCCTCAGCATCATCTCTGGTGAACGTAGGACATGTAGCTCTCTCATAGGTACGTGCTGGAGCTATGACTCTATGAGGTTCTCTATGGATACTGCCATCTCGATCTGGATCCAAACTATGAGCTCTGTTCATTGTCAAATTTTGAACATTCGTGCTGAGTTGTTGAAGAATAGTCGCCACCTGTTCTTGCCCTGCAACCATACCTCTAAGCACGTCTTTAGCTTCTCTGTCCTCATCCTCCCAAGGATTCCTGTGAGAACTTTCTCCTGTCCTGTTCGCCATATTATCCCAGTCAATATCCTCCTCCTGATTTGCAAACGAAAACGGTGGAAAAGGATTTTGGTCACCACGCTGATTTCTAGGACCCCCTTTGAAATAAGACTTGCCAAAACCCTCTTTGTTTGACTTCATAAATTTCTCAAACCCCACAAGCTGGCAGGATGTGAGCTCTGATACCACTGTGATGAGCCCTGCTGGCTCTCAGCTCAAAACCCTTGTTTCTTAAGTCTTAATATGTTTCTTTTTAAGTTTTTAGAGAATTCTTAGTAGATAGAAGAGAAGGGGTGCAGCATATTTTTGCTTGTAAAATGAAATTCTAAGCAAAAACTCACAAAATGGAAATACAGAAGCTGTTATTATACTGAAACAAATAGATTATACATAACAGACATACCCGTAAATCTCCAGTTATTTTAAATAAAGAAATGGCCAGATCTACAGCTGGAAATGATGAAAACAAGCATGCAAGTACGCCATGACTCCAGAAGTGGTTTCTCCTGCTCAGAAACTGGTCACAATGCTCTGAAATGACTAGGCGCCAATGGTAGAAGCCAAAACCCACACAAAAGGAAGGCGTTTCTCTTAATTTCTTCACACGCCTTTCTCAAGGCACACATTCCAAGGCAGGCCGTACGGCTATAAAAAGGAGAGGTAGAATCTCTGGAAGAAGTCTCTGTAGCTGTGAAAGGAGGCGCCACCAGTAGAAACCCTCAATTTATTGCAAAGAACAAACAATTGCATATATGAAATCTCTGTCTGCAACTGTAGAACCTCTGTGTGAAGCCCTCAACTGTACTGATTCAGCTGATCTTTCACAGCCTCAAAAGTACTCAACACTGAAGAGTTTTTCGTTCTTCAATGGACAAATTGATCATACCCTGGTCACAGGAGAATGCTCAGAAGAAAATGCACAAGGCAAATTGAAATAGTCAAAAAGATATCAGTTTTCAATTGCCAGGAAATGCTTTATACCAATTGGCACGCATTTCAATAAAGTACGGCCTTTGCAATCATTAAAATATTTTAATATTTTAATATAACCTTTTTCAATAGTTGCCATAAAATACTTTGAGCGCACTTTTCAATATTTTAAGTTATTAAAATATTAAAATCCCCTTTTGACATTTCTTAAGTGATATAAAATATTATTAAAGTCAATGTGACTTTAATAAAAGGCATTTAAGTTAAATAATTAACTTAATCACTTAATAATTCATAACTTGCTCAAAACTCTGAATAATCCCGTGCCGTCAGAAGCTGTGAACTCCTGGAATGCCAACGCTCGCTGTGATCCAATCACTGTCCACTGAAAACAAGAACAATCAAACTCTCCAGAATGTATCGCTGACCCTCTAACCAATCTAGCTAGCCCACAAGGGTCCAAGAAATAGGCTAACCATCGCAAAACAAGATCACGCTGAAAAAGGGGACATAACATCCCTGCAGCATGTCCTTCAAGATTGGCAATGCTCAACAGTGCAAGTGACCTAGTCTTTTGTGTCAAAGATCAAACAAGTTTTCACTATCATGCACTAGAGCTCTCATAGGATCTCCTTGTAACTTGTATAGACCACCCTCTCAAACACCTTTGACCAATGATTGACTAGGATTTGACTGTCTCTTTTGGATGAGAACTTGTTGATCATCAAATTCAGCCATAATCCGGGATTTGTCAATACTGAAATTGAGAAGATTTTTAGTTGAGCTAGGTACATACAAAACATTAGTTAGCTCAAGGATATCGCTTGGTGGCATATGGAATGCAATGGATATTTCACTTGCAACTAGATATGTGTCATCATCACCAAGTTCTACTTGCATGCTTTCTTCTCGCTCTTGAAGTTTGGTAAAGGCCCTCTTATTAGAGGTCATATGTTTGGAGGTTTGACTATCCGCGTACCAGTTGACACCAAACAGGATGTTAGATGATAGGCATGAGACAATAGAGAAGTGTGTCTCAAGCTTGGATGAAAGATCATTTGCTCCAACTGATGCTTCTGCAGTCCCTGCAAATTGCTTCTGCTGTTGTTGCTTGCCCTTGTTTTCTTAGGACACTGAGAATCACAGTGCCAAAACTTTTGACACTTGAAGCACTTAATGTGGCTGAAGTCCTGCTCCTGGTTAGAGGAACTTGAATCCTCTTTCTTCTCATTTTGACCCTTCTTGGGTCCTCCTTTCTTGTTACCCTTCTTCATCTTCCTGATGAGGGCAACAAATTGCTCCTCCCTTGCCATTCCTGCAATAGTCTCTAGTCTTGTCTCCTCCTGAATAAAGTCATTCCACAGCCTTTAAAAAGTGGGAAGTTGAATTTGGGGACAAATCCCATAGACAAAATGTTTCCAAGAAGAAGAGAACACATTTAATTCGATTGGTACCAGATCTTCACCCTTGACATCCTCTATAATTGCTGCAAGTTTATCATGGAATTCAGTAACCTTCATCAAGTAGGCGACTTTAGTATTGTCTTGCTCATCCGTGTGGCTCTAAGCTTATTTTGCAACAGTATCTTTTCATTGATATTCTCCCTTTGATACAGAGTGACTAAAGCATCAAACATGTTCTTTACAGTGGTCTTTCCAATGATGTGAGGGATCAAATGATCCTTTACAGAATCATGGATGACACGTGACTTGGCCATCTTCTTCATATGATCTACCAACGACATGTAATTGGTAGGTTCTGCAACTGATTTCTTAAGAAAGTCCCATAGATCCTACTCCAATAACATCTGTATCGACATAGCCACGAGACAAAGTTAAAGGGACCTTCCAATCTGTCTTTATAACTGACATTGAAAGTGGTCATACTGCTGTAGAATATCCTGCTAAATAAAACATATCAGCAACCTAACAAAAAAACTTTATCATAGTTCCAATGTGCTTTTCTCAAGCATGGATCACGGGCATCTCACTCTTGAAGCATCTTGACAGCTCCATCTCACAGGTAGAAGTCCTACTATCCATTCAAGGATATGTAGAGGTTTCAGTAAATTGCTCTAATACCATGATAAATTTCCTAAATCAAGGTAAACAGATTCTACATTTGTAATCTAATTCCTACAGGAATAACAACCAAAACTAAACTTATCTAAACAACTTTGACTTAATTTGATGCAAGAATCTATTTACACATACTATGGAAAACAATAAATATAACTCAATGAATGACTGTCAAAACCTTATCTCTGGTTTAATTAATTCTGAAACTGAAATCTGCTATAGAAAAATAAATAAAATTCTCTCACAATTTGTACCTTTGCCTTTTCAATTTATAGGTCTGAGAAGGGTGTACGACTGAGTGGGGATGGCATTCTTATTATTCAAGCAACTGCCTTATTCTTTTGAACTGGAATGGACCATATCTTCATCCATCTAGAGTGAGGTGTTTCATTATTGATATTAATCAAACCCATACCTCTAAAGATTTGCATGAAGAGATGAGATAGTGCAGTTCAAGAGACATTTTAACTTATCTTGGACTCTGCGCCCTAACTCACAATTAAACTCAAACAAAAGAAAACTACATTGAAAATAGACTTCACTAAAACTCAGCGCTCAAACTAGAACTTAGAGATAACCTTATCCTTAAGTTAGTGCCCTAAATTTAAACTTGAACCTCAGTCTTAGTTAATTGCAGTTGCTGAAGAAGATTGACTATTGCACTCTAAGAAGATTGATTGAGGTACACTACAGAGTCTAAGAAGACTATGATTCAATCTAAACAAAGAAATATATTACGGCTGAAAGATTTTTATATTCAGTTTTGTACCTCGAGGATGGGCAGGTACATGTTTTGAAATAAAATGGCCATACGGACAAGTCATGATAGGCTGATAGCTACAAACAAAATGGTCTCTTGATTGACCTCTATTTGAAATCGGAACCATAAGTCATGTCCTTACACTTTACAAGACAAGTATGGAGTTGTAGAATCTTGATAACCTTCACTGCCTTGGCTTTGTTGAAGCACTTCTGGAGAGAAGATTTATATACTGCATTAAGTTCCAAAGCATCAATTGTGGGAGTGTAGAATCCCATTGTTCCCTTGAGAAACCCTTGAATATTTACCACCTCTTCCGTGATTACATACAACCTTGCCTTGATTGCATGAATTGTAGCCATGAAAGCCATCTCATAAATTCTGAACCAGTGAATGGGAGTGAAATGATTGCCATTGACACTTTTGTATTCGCTTCTTCCTCCAAACCTAGTCTACGTTTCTCCTAATTATAATACTTACATAGGGCTTCCATTAACTCCCTGTCGTTGGTGACGACAAAGATATTGGAAATGAACATGGAGATGTCAGTATTTACCTTGTGATGAGCTGCCCCTTCAACAAAGTCCCAGCCGAGGACCTCCTTTGTCGCATCTTAGATATTGCCACCTGAAAGAAGAACACCTTTTTGCATTTTGACTTCTTTGTTCTCACCCAAGAATGCCATCTGTCATTGCTCCCTACTAAGCTGAATGTAGGGCTCCAATTGTCTTCGTTGCTGTGCTTTAAGTGTTGTAGTGGAAAGGAATGCTAGTTTTGTGGCAAGGGAAGGGCAATGGTCTTGTTGGTAAATAATGTGTTGGATTATACCTTTTCAAACATGTTATGTCGAGTGCCATTCTAGTGTATAGTATTAATTCTATGGTATGTCATGTGTTAATCCCTTCTCACATTTTGATTATTGCTTGTGTCATGTCTTGTTATCGCATCATTATTGGAGGACCGGAGGTGTGAAATTAATCCCCTATCACCCTTAGGCTCTGCCAACAATCTCTGTTATTGCCAATTATGATTTTCTTGTCACTATCTAGTCCTTGATTTGAAAGATAGTCTGTAACTTTGTTTCTTGCTCAACAATAGTGGTTGACGGAGGAGGATACAATATTAAGAATGTTGTCGATTCTCCAATTGGACGATTGCCGCTTTTGGATGCATAATATTATTGCGATTGAGTAGCCATCAATCATAACTATGCCGAGAGGCACAAGCTACAATGGCAGCAGGGGGGAGAATCATCTCATGTTGTGATTGTGAAATAATAGTTGAAAGAAAAACTATTTAGAGTCGACATTTATTTCTTAAATAAAAAGACCCTAACTTTAAAATAAATAAAATATGTAGTAAATAAAATAGCTCTATGTTAAAATAAATTAACTCTAAGGTAAAATAAAGTAACTCTTAATTTAATGCGCTGTGTAATATATTGAAGAGAAAACCCTATTATGTTAAAACTTTATTACTATGTTATCTATACACACATAATATATTTGGGTTTGTTGAATGATTTTGTAATTGTTAAGGGGTTGCAAAATTTAATAATATTGAATTATGTTATATAAATAAAAGATTAAAATTAAAAACATAGCCATTTCACATAATAAGTTGAATTAAAATCATTGTCATGTTAAACTTTATTACTATTTGAAATGGAAAACATTTAGACCCTGCAGTTTTATTACTAGGTATGTATAATACACATTATATTTGGGTTTGTGTAATGATTTTGTAATTGAGAAGGGCTGCAAAATTAGATAATTATTTAATGCTATTATAAATAATAGCTTGAATATAAAACAATCATTTTGTATAATATATTGAGGAGAATACCCTATCATATTAAAAATTTATTATGTATACACACACACACATTATTATTTAATAGTTAAGGGTTGTGAAATTTAGTAATATTAAATTATGTTATGAGCAAAAGATTAAAAATAAAACCGTAGCCATTTCACATAATAAGTTGAAGTAATATCATTGTTAAGTTAAACTATATCACTATTTGAAATGGTAAAAATTATATGCCTTGCAGCTTTATTACATATAAGTATATAATATTTATAACGCTTTTCAAAGTAAAAATAAAACAAAAAATTTATCGAAATAATGAATGGTGGCTTTTTCCAAAGTAAAATAGTTTTTAAATAAAAAATGAAATTTCAACATCAGTGTGTGTATGTAGTAATTATAATAATTTTAAAGTAAAATAACATAACTCATAAGTTAATAAAATAACTTGAGATTGATACAGTTTTTAGATAGATATATTTAAGATATCTATACCAGTCTAGTCTAAGTTGCAGAATTTGGCTAGGTGTAGACCAAGGATGAAAGCTTTAGCTTTAGCTTCATTATTTGTTCTTGGCTAAAGTTTATTGGAGGGCTTTATCATGTTTCCCTGTGAATCTTTGATTACATATTCATAACCAACCCCTAATGGTCTAGGTTTGCCCCTTGAGGTGACATCAAAATTCAACATGACCATGATCTGATCCCTTTGCAATGGCGGTTGGTTGAACTCAAGGATCCCATTACTAGGGGATATTTATTATTATTTATTAATAATATGAAATAGAGCATACAATGTGTATTAAAATTTAATATATTATTAAAGCAGGAATTTACAAATAATATTAAAAAAATATTATAAATATTATTACTTTTTTGGGCAAAAAGGACAATTATATTTAAAGAACTCCATTACATTTTACAACACAAGCATTCCCAAATGGCCAAAGCCATAAATAAAGCAAGAAGAGAAAAAACCTAGGAAGTTTTTCTGCTACCCGAACCACGAAAAGAGCCTATAGAGCCCATTTTGACAATTATAATCTTTGAAAACATGAATTCCTTTATCTGCTAGGTTGGAGAGGAGGAGTAACTTAGCATGCCCAAGAAGGCAAACTAGGCTATAGTATCAAGAGAGGGCCTTCGAAGAATAATTTCAAGTAGAGGGGCAATCAAAGATCTTGAGCTGCAGCAAAGGAGGAGGAGGATTAGGCTTCATCTTTATGAACAAGTTGGAGAAGTTGAGTGGATTTTTTAGGAGATAAGAATCCCCACTTAGAGACATTCTAGTTCCGATTTTCCTCAATGGTTTATTTAGCAAGGCAATCCGCTTTTGGGTTCCATTCCTCGGGAAAATTATCAAAGGAAATAGCATCAAAATTAAGAGCAAGACAAAGAATCTACTTAACTAAAGTTGACAACAACCTAGAGGACTTGTGGGTCCTTACTCTATTCAAAAGAGAAACCATGATTAAGGAATTTGATTCACAAACAATCTTTATCTAGCCCAACTCGCAAGCATTTTCAAGAGCCAAAAGAATGGCTTGAGCTTCCATTTGATTCTTGGTGTTGACCCCCATATCAATAGAGAAGAAGAAATGAATAGTTCCATCACATCTCTAACATGGTCAACCCATCCAAAACCCAACAACACAGATTTCCATTGGAAGAGCCATCAATATTTATTTCGAAGAAACCCAGTGGAGGGGGGACTTTTATCAATCTTATTGGAAACCTTTGGGGCAGGGTATGAGCGACCAAGGGGATCAACAATAGAATGAAACTCAAGGCTTTTTGAAAGGTGAAGATCAGAGGGTGACAATATCTCATCCATAGAGCACTTGGCAACATTGGTTACTTTGAGAGAATCCATGAGCTTGTGCCATATTTACGAGATGAGACTCTGCTGTCCTTGGAAAATCTGATGGTTCTGTTCAAGTCAAACTTGCCAAAGGATAAAAATAGGACCAAGTTCCCATGCAACATTAAGAAAAGAAGCTTAAGAAGGTGGCTATTCCATGCTTGCCCAAAACTTAGATGAGGAGATGACATGATTGACATGTTGGTTATAGATCTGGCAACATTTGCCTCAAATACTTAAAGGCGAAGGGACAATGGAAGAAAAGTTGAGCAGCATATTCCTCCTATGTGTTAGATTTGCCATGATTTTCCTCAAATACGGAAGGTGAAGGGACAATGGAAGAAAAGGTGAGCAGCAAATTCATCCTATGTGCTAGATCTGCCACCATTTCCACGAATACCTAGGTGAAGAGACAATGGAAGGAAAGGTGAGCAGCAAATTCCTCCTATGTGCTACATAGAACACAGTTTGAAGGGCTTTGAAATCCTCTCTTTTTGATATTGCCCTAGGTGAGGCATTTGTTTTGATACAGCAACCAAATAAAGAAATTGCATTTAGACCAGTTGAATTTATTCCATTTTCTGCTACTAAGGGAAATCTCTATTTTCACCATTCTTTAGATCAAGGGACTTATAGCCAAGAGCAACTGTATAAGGCCCTTTAAGATCATGGCCGCACACAAGAACATTTGCTTCCTTTAGAGAGCAACATGTCCACTCTGCAAGAATGGAAGAAAAGGTGCCTAAGCTTCAGGAGTTCTTCCTAATGCCATCTACTAGAGTCTTTACATTGATAGATTAGGGATTCCCCCACCACAAGAGTACTCTTAAAGTCAGTAACCTCAGACGATCCTGCTGCATTAAATGCTTGGATCAAGGGCCAAAGAATAGTAGAGGAAATGAGGATTGAAGGGTGGAGATCCCAAGCATCATTCCAGAGAAGGACTTTCTAACCTTGACAAGCAAAACCCTTTTTAATAGTATTCCAAACCATTGAGCCTTTCCCAAGCAGATCCATTCTTGGAATCTCAGTATCATTAGCTCTGCCTAGACATTTGAAGTCAAGAATTCTAGTGCAAAGAGTTTGGATGCTTACACCATCATCAATAAAGCTTAAAGCTTAGCAGCCAAGGCTTGGTTATTAAGAATGGTCTGCCTAAGGCTCAGGCCTCCAAATTACTTAGGTCTGCACACGTGATACTAGCTAGTAAGACTCCATACGATATTTATTATTAATATATAAAAATAAATATTATCTATTATAATTTAATATTAATTATTATTGTATAACATGTGCACCACTGCTCCCCTTCTTTCCCCAAACTTAGATCCTTGGTTCCCTCATCCCTGTAATTTGTCTCCTCGTTCTAAAGCTCTGTAGAACTATGCCAATTATTGCTTTATAGTTTATAGTTAATGCATCAAAGGGCGCATAATTACTTCATACCTGTAAAAATGAATTCATTGTTATGATATGATGCAGTTTGATCTTACTCTAACGTGACCCAAATGCTACAGAACAATCACATTCTTATAAACCTCTGTTGCAGTTAGGTGTATGGAAACCTTATTCAATATAGCTATCTATAGCATGTGGCAATCCAATGCAGTTTCTAAAAATTTCCATATGTTATATCTCTTCCGTGTAACCTTTTCTGCTATGTGTACTATATCTTTTTAATTAATTAATTCATTAATTGCAATTCTATCTGGTGGTAATGGTTTTGATTCCCATGAAGTAAATTTGCATGTATAATGACAAAGTAAAAACTGCATTCTGTCTAGTGTGAATGATTTCTCTATGCTTGTAAGAGTGAGTTTCCACAGTTGATGTGGCGCCTATAATGAATTTGCACTTTTGATGTGATGTAGTTTGATCCTAATCTGTACCCTGAGTCACTATTGTCATGACCCAAATGCTCTAAGGTAGTTACACTCTTGAACACCTTAATACTCAATGCTGCAATTGGATGCATTGAAGCCTTTCTTCAGAGGCCATGTAACTTTCTGTTAATTTAAGAAATTCAAGGTTATAGTTGTTAAATGCATTTGTTGTGCATGATTGCTCTGTACTTATAGGAATAAATTTCCATCATTTATGTACTGTAGTTTGATCTTACTCCACATCTGAGATGCTATTTCCTTGAAGCAATGCTATAGGATAATTTTACACTTGGACAACAACCCAATTTTGCAACTAGGTATATTTGAAACTTCGCAGATAACTTTCTATAACTTGGAGCAATCCAAGCTATAAATTGTTAAATGCATTGAAAGGTACATGATTGCTCATGCTTGTAGGATGTTAAGTACATGATTGCTCTATACTAGTAGGCATGACTGGGTGCCACTGATGTGATGCAGGTTGATTCTACTCCAGACCTAAGGCACTATTTTGTCATGATTTGTATGATGTAGGGTAATTACACTCTCATAATCTCTAATGAGACAATTTGATGCATGAAAACCTTGGTCCATATAGCCTTCTATAACTTGGAGCAGTTGAAGCTTATGTTTGATCTGTACCTTTAGGAATTAATTTGCAGTGTTGATGTTGTGCATCTTGATCCTAGTCAGTGCTGGTGGCACTGTTCCTTGATTCTAGTGCTAGAATTAGCATAATCCATATTATACCTGCAATTGGAAAAATCAAACCTTGATACATATGGCATTCTACTACTTGGCTCAGTTGACCCAAATTCTATGGTTTGTTACACATTCACACAAACTAACCCTTAATTCTATATTTGTATGTCCAGACCTTGGTCCATATGGTTCTCTATATCTCAGAACAATTCAAGCCTGCACTAGTTAAATTTTTGTATGGTTTTTTGATCTCTTTAATGTTAGTAGTTGGACTGCTATGCCTGCTAGGTCTTACATTGGCATTAGAAAAGTTAGGGAAACTTAGTCTGAAGTAGGGCCAGTTAGATCCGACTCAACACATGAGGTGCTTGTTACTTGAACCAAATGGTACTAGATGATTACTCTCTATAAATGATCAATTCGAGCTTATAGCTGCTGAAATTTTGCACAATTTTTTTTGTTCTGTTTCATGTCCCTAGTTTGACTGTTATGCTTACTATTTCCCACTTTTGGGGTAGTAGTTGATGAAAACATCATTCAAAGCAATTTACTGAATAGGCTTTTGTTTGCAGGCAACCCTTGCTCATCTGAAGGAAAAGCCAGTTTCACAGCCCTTACCTTCAATCAGCTCAAGCAGCATCACTGGTGTGAGGTTAGCTCAGAAGCTTTTAGGGGGTGGCAATGGAAGCCGGACATTAAGCTTTGGAGGGGGAAATGGAACAAGTAAAACGGTTGCAGGAAGCAAGACAAGTTCTTCCACACATGGTATCTCATCTACAACCAATGGGCCTACAACTTCAAATTATGACGGGGAAGGCACATATCTAATTTTTAATGTGGGGGACACACTGTTTATTAGCGATTTCAATTCACATGACAAGGTAGAGAATATTAAAGCATTTACATTGTGCTTTGCCTATATGAAATGCCTTGAGATCTTTGCATTTTCTGTCAACTTGTTTTGATTGCCTTAAAAGATCTTTGCAGTATATTGTAGAAGTGTCTGTTGGGTAGTATATCTAAATCCTGGTGGTGGTTATCATTTTTTCAGGATCCTATTAAAGCAATCCATTTTAGTAGCTCAAATCCAATTTGCCATGCCTTTGATCCCGATGCCAAGGATGGCCATGACCTTATAATTGGTCTGAACTCTGGAGATGGTACTAATTGGACTCTGGCAATATTATATGCAGCCCAACTTGTTCTGTGATTTCAAATTTCTAATATTTCTTTTTGCCCTATGTTTGAGTCAAAATTTTGGCATTTGATTGCATTTTAAATGTGGTTTGGCAATGCAGTGTACTCAGTGTCGTTGCGGCAGCAGTTACAAGATCCTGGAAAGAAGCTTGTAGGGACGCAGCATTACAATAAGGATGGGTCCTTGAACAACACGTGTGTTTTTCATCCTTGCCCATGATATCTTTTGGTAGTGTAAACAAATCTTAAAAGTTTAGTCCTCCATCTCCAAATTCAAAATGCTTATTATCAAATCAATTGTATGATTCATAGAGATACCCAAAACTTAATGAAAGTTGTGAACATATTCAATTGTTTGACCTTGCTAGCCTCTTCACGTTTTTTTTTCATTATAAATGTTTTATTGGGTTTGCATACACTACTTGAGGACGCAAGCCTTTTGTGTGTGTATAAATATTTAGTATTTTAATTTTAAGTTTTGCTTGTATTGGATAACCCTAGAATACAAATTGTTCAATCTAGAGATCCATGAAAACTCAACTCCTTGTGCATCACAACCATCTCCTGGCTACTATTTCCCAAGATACAAGTTTCAAGCATTTACCCCATAATGGTAATTATTGGAATGAATGAGCACAAAACAGTATTGCAGATTTTAAATTTACATTATGAATGACACTAACTATATGATGCAGGAATGATTGAGTGTGTTGCTATGTTCCACGGGTTTTTGGGGACGGGGACGGTGGGATGATAGGGGATGCCTTTCGGGGACGGCAGTCTGAGGGCCATTTTTTGGGGACGGAAGGGGATGGGTTTATATATGAAATTTATATATATATATATATATAGAGAGAGAGAGAGAGAGAGAGTGTCAAATCTCTACAAGTTAATGACACCAGTATAACAACAGCAATATAACATGACAATGTTAAAATGATGTTGGATGAGAGAGAGAGAGAGAGAGAGAGAGTCAAATCTCTACAAGTTAATGACACCAGTATAACAACAGCAATATAACATGACAATGTTAAAATGATGTTGGATGACATCTATAGGAACCTGCATGCCAACCACATTCCAAAAAGAAGTTGTTTGTTTATACTTCTCACACAATACCACACTGTACCAGACCATGGTAAATGTACCTTTAATCTCTTTTGCACTCTATGATACTATATGTAGAATTTTGAATTTTGATGCTTTTTTGAACAATGAAAGATTGAAATCAGAAATCCAAATTATTTCTGTTAATATTGACTGTTATATAACTTATATTAGTAACTGTGAATCTGAATCATGATATATTTATTGCTGTTATACTACAGTTGTTGTTGTCACTGCTGTCATGATTAATTTAATTGTTGTTATATTGCTGTTATAGCGCTGTCATGATATATTTATTGCTGCTGTTATAATGCTGTCATGTTTTGTTGCTGTTATAATGTTGGCATGATATATTTAATAGTCTTTTTTTAATGTTTATGAACAATTATTTTTAAAAACATTATTAAAATATGTTTTTCAACAGGGGATGCCTGGCCGTCCCCGGGATGGTTAGACGTCCCCGACCGCCTTGGGGACGACTAGGTGCCCCCTATTGTTTCCTGCCGTCCCTGATTTTGGGGACCCATTTGGGGACATTTCCGCATTTTGCAGATTTGGGGGGGACGGCTAGGGGACGTACCCTAATGTCCCCCCGTCCCCAAAATGCCTTAGGGGACGGGGACGGGGGTTTGAGGGGTGGGGACGCGTCCCCGTGTAACACAGGTGTGTTGATAGTGATTACAAATCTGATTTATAATTATAATGCCATTATCTTTGTTTCCATTCTCAACCATCTGACAACTGTATTGTAAGTTATAACTTACCACAAACTACCCAAACCAACAATATAATATCAATTATTATATTAATACTATCTTCACTAATATTTATTTATTTACTAACCTTTATTTACCTATACTATAATGTGATATTTTCAACATACCCCCTCTTATTCCATCACTCTGAACAAAGGTAGGAACACTGGTGGAAAACATCACTTGATGAACTAGGGAGCACACTATTCTCCAGCAAAGTTGCTTATCAGGAAGTCGGGATATATTTTGTGCTCTCACAACACACTGTATACCACCACTGATATAATTTGTGCTCTCACAACATGCCATATGCTGGTTCTCAGACACTGTATACTGCCACTGATATATTTTGTGCCATCCACTCTCATTCAACTGGTGTGCATTTGTAGCCGTCTTATTGTTTTTTTCCTTACAGACAGTGGTGAAGATATTTAGCCATACAAAACGAATGGATGGCTAGAAGCCATACAAAATGAATGGATGGTTAGAAACCATACATAATTATTTTCCTCCATCCTCGAAGCAAGCAAATTTGACATCTTTTCACTGATTTTTATACTTCTCTTCAAGATGACACATAGCATCGCAAAGAGATTTTAAATAAATTTTGATATAATGCCTGCTAAATGCTTAATTCCAGAAAATTCAACTGCTGGGTAGTAGTATTCAAGGATGGTTTTTGAGGGACAATTCTACAAGCAAAACACATTTATTGCCAAGCTTGATTGGAGCAGGCAGTGATGTCAACAAAATGCAACCCAAACTCTTTGCAGGAATGTGATATACAGGTGATGGCACTAACAGGTAATGTGTGAAGACAATGGAAAACAGAACCATGCTTGTTGGTGGAAATTGCAAAAAAAATGTACAAAATGGAATAACAATATATCAGCAAAATATGTTAATTCAACCTTCCTCATTTTCTCACTGTGGCCCCAGCATCTGCAACACTCTGAAACCATATTGGTATGACTGAGCACAAAGCAATATTGCAGATTTACATTATGAATGACACAATAAAGATATAATGTGGGAATGATTGATTATGTTGACATTGATTACAAATTTGGCATATAAAGCCCTTGTCTCCATTTCCATTCTCAACCACCCGACAACCATATTATAACTTACCACCAACTACCCAAACCAATGATATACTATTTAGTTATACTATTTGTAGATTGTATGGTCTCATATTTTCAATTTTATACTGTTTGTGTTTACTTTAAAGTAGTAGTTTCATTTTTAATTTTTAAAGTGGTTAGTTACATTTTTTAGTATTTACCCCTTGTGGTCTCTTGGTTCCCATGTCATCTTACTTCCTTGCTCTATTTAGTTAGCTGTGGTCTGCAGTTTACCATTTCACATTCTCTTCTCTTGCCTTCTACATCGTGATGATGGTGATCCAAAATGTTATGGAAAAAGTATTACACAGTTAAATCCAGAAATACTCACTATCCAATGTACTAATAATTATTATATTAATCTTTACTTATTTACTAACCTATATTTACCTATGCTATGATTGAGTATTTCCAATAGTAATAATTAGAGAGTAGCATGTTGGCCCATTAAATGCAAGAGGAAGGCATAACATAGCTGATTCCAGGATGGTGAACCCCTGGTGAGTCATTCCTTCAATTCGAATATGATATATCTGATGATTCTTAAACAAATAAACTACTGTTTCTAATTGATACTATTTTGAATGGATGTAGATTGGTGCTTAATCAGGTTAATGGCCTTTGTGAATGCATACAATTCCTGTTTGCAGTGTTTGGCTACAGTATGAAGTCCATTCAAAAAAGAAATTGGTATCAGATGAGATAGCTTTGTAACACACTGTTTGCAAGTGCATCAGAGTGATGGACATGTATAACCACAAGCATACACATGCACACAAATTTGTGCATTTGCATCCATGCATTATGTGCACATACATACAGAGATACTATCTTACAGTACTTAATATACAATAGCAGTTTTAAATGACAGATCTTACAGGCTAATATTCGCCCATCCTAAGAAAGCAGGAAAGGCAATCATCTTTTAGGAAGTACTGTTATTATGCTTTCAAAGAAAATGGAGTTTGTGTCATGCCCCTCGCCTGACCTTCCCAGACCTATATGACATTGATTCAATGAAGTGCACCCAAATCCTCCTACAAGCCACGAGGTATGAGGTGTGCATACTCCTATTATGGTGTGAACTATTGTATCCCACATAGTGATTCTCTTTAAATTGATGTACACTAGAGAATTGTGTGGCAAATGACCTCAATGTGCAAACTCCTGCGATGTGATGAAATTGTGGGCTCCATGTATCATTGTTGTTGGATATGGATGATTAACACATGTAGCACTATACTTCAAATATTCTAATTGGCCGCCTCCTCAAGCCATTGCCCACATAAAATGGTTAATAATTCCCAATCAGTAGAATATGGTGGCGCTCCTTTACTTTAAACACAGATTACAATATGAATTAATTCTACTTCAAGACAGCGATTCTTAACTAAATAATTATTTAGCAACGGCCCTAAATAAGGATCACTAATAGGCATGTGATTGGTATTAAATAAAACAGCACTTGGGAAAACATATGATTAACAATAACAAATGATGTATCCTTTCAAAACTAAAGGACATGACCCCCCCACATTGTGAGTTATAAAAGGGGGATCAATTCATTTGTAGAAGGCATCAAAGGAAGGAATGGAATATGACCGGGAAAGGAGATTGAAAACAAGGAATAAGGATCAGCAATTATAAGAGGTCTATTGGATTAAAATATTATTATCAGAAATATATTTGGGAAGTAAGTTTATATATATATATATATTTCTATATTTCTAATTGATTTCAATTTACACTAATTACCTTTGCATGAATATATAATGCAAAGGTAATTATATATATATATATATAATTACCTTTGCATTATATATTCATGCAAAGGTAATTAGTGAAAATTAAAATCAATTAGAAATATAGAAATATATATAATGTACGATTATGTAATAATGATGCTTGCAGCAATTATTGAGCCTTATAAGTAATTATGATTCCTTAATATAAATATGAATAATGGATTCTTATTCTTTTGATTTTCTTTAAACAATCATATGTAGGGTTGGCAAGCTATATATATATATATATAAAATATATATCTATACATATATATATTCATGTGAAGGTAATTAGTGTAAATTGAAATCAATTAGAAATATATATATATATATATATATATATATATGTAATAATGATGCTTGCAGCAATTATTGAGCCGTATAAGTAATTATGATTCCTTAATATAAATATGAATAATGGGTTCTTATTCATTTGGTTTCTTTAAACAATCATATGTAGGGTCGGCAAGCAATATCTACTGAATATAAAAGACAGATCGACCAGCAAGGCAATTGGAGCAGATCAAACATAATTATCTGCACTCAGCAGACAGGGGCAGAAGTCAGCATTTATTAAATATGTTTGCATCTTAGAATATAGCGGTCTTATATTTTAGCAAGTAATGTGGTACGCTCTATCATGATTATTGTGTATAATGATATCTTTATTATTGTATAATCTCTATGAATCTGGATATATTGAGTGTTTGCAATTCTCATCAATGCAACCATGAGGGGAATGGGGGAAATTCCAGTGGGGTGAGCAGATACTAGATTTCTTTCTAAGTACGCCACTCCAAGCTGGTCACTTGGGGCCAAGCGGGTGAGTATCTGCCCTTGGGCTTAGAAAGGGGAATCTATGGGCCTCCTATTGTAGCTTCTCCCCAATCTCTACATGGATTGGTTGTTGATCGTAAGAAGGATGGATAAGGCAGCATGGATGGGGAATGCAGATACAAGTTTATCCACTAAGTACGCCACCCCATGTTGGATGATTGTGTGTCTGCCACTTGGGGCCAAGAGGGATGGTATATCTGCTCTTGGGCTTGGTATGGATAGCTTCGGTCGGACTTACCATGTTTCTCATTCAAGTTCCATTATGATCAAATTTCCAATATGCATTATGGATATTGTGTAGTTTATACAAATTTGAAATAGTTATGTATTTTACATGGTTTAAACAGATAAGGCATTTATGATATATGTTTTGATCATAGGAATTATATTTCCATTATTATCTAACATGATTGCAGGGACCATGATTTATCTTGCTTAAAGCATCTAATTGGTTAGTATTACCCTAACTGCATTAAACTTGTGATTCTAGGGCAAGATTTAGGGCAATCCCAAAAAGGGGACATTACAGTTTGGTACACTTGGATTCCTACATCAGAAGAAATTACTCACATTTATTTGACAGAAGCCATTCTTAATGTTTTCAAGAGTAACTTCCTTACCTTTCACCTGTGAGAAAAGGGCAATAAATCTACAGAGAGACCAAAACTACAAAGCAAGCAGTGCAAAAAATAGCAGCTCTTAATTGCATGAGACCATCAAAAGTGTGTTGAAATCTTTGGGAAATTTGTGTCTATGGCAGTGAAAGGAAACAACAGTTCCAGAAGTGAAATATCCTCCTTGTACATGTAACATAGCCATCTGATAGTCTCTTTATAGCTAGCTTGTGAATGGTTAGTGAATATAGTCCTACAACTGAGACCAGACCATCTATACCTGTTTACAGTTGATAGGACATGTCTAATTGGCAGAGTTTCACCTGCAAACAGGCCACAGGCCAGTGATAAAAGCAGATGACTGAGATTGGCAACGACAAGAAGATTCTGGTCATTAAGTCTTCAAGCCAGCAATCTCATTTTTACTTGTGCTTTAGCATTACAGATAGTCTTAACTGACAAAGATACTTATCTTTGGGGCCTTTTTGTCCCCTTTTGTTGTTAAGTCTATGGACATATGTTTCTTTGGACAGCAAGACCTTATAAGCTTTCTTGGGGTAATAGGTTGAAACATTAAGTCATCATGTCTTTGCAATCCTTCCAGACAGGGATATAGTTTTTGGCATACAAATCAACTGGATGAAATCCTTTATGTGTTGTCTGGTAAAGCCAACATTGCAGCTTTAAATTTGCTTGTTAGGTATTGAAGGAAAATTACCATTTTATATTGTTTTGGCAAATTTTCCAAACTTAGGTTATTAAAAATGAAAAAAATTTAAAAGATTTATTTTTTTCATGCCGAGTGATGAATGTGAAATCAATGTTTTTCTCTGATTGAATTCTAATTATGTAAACTATAACAAATCTGGTTTCTGTTAATCTTATTCTTTTGTAGGAAAAAAATATATTGTTTAATAAATAAATAATATAACAACACATACAAAATTGCTATTAGCTATTTGGTCACTTGTTGAGAATTTTTTTTTCCATGGTTGCTGAAGGCAATCAAAATGCCAAACTAAACCATTACAAAAGCTATTAGCCTGCTCGATGTAGACATATTTACAACATAACACGATTAGTCATACCTGAAGAAGTAAATAATTTAATAAATTGATATATTTATGCACTTACTAAGAGAGAAATAAAGCTGAACCGAGTGCCTTCAAGTAATGGTTGCTTCCATTGCCAGAGGTAGCTATCCAATAGCATGATGGGGTTTTCGACTCAGCCCAGTGTGCAGTCTGCTATGAATTTGGGGCTTGAAATCTCTTCTACCAAATGAAAAATAATCCTGTTGTAGGCCCCTTTGCTATATAGTACAGCCTGATATGAAATATGCATGTATTCAATTGTCCCTCCATTTTTTGCAGTTTGGTACCAAATAAATTTGAATCATTTGGTCTGACTGTCTGTCTCAACCATCATTTCTTGAATGATTTTTCACAAGTATTGGAGGAAATTTCCAATGGTGCGACACAGTAAATCCACTACAAACTTGTATGTGTTTTTGCAATCAGTTCCCACAATTTAATACTGAATTGACTTGTTGGCTCATTTTCTTCAAGAAGTTCCCAGACTACTTTCTTGTGAATGGATAACTTCGATACCACTCCCTGAGGCATGACACTGTAATAAATGGTTTCCCAAAGTTGTGTGTAGCTAGTATAGGGACTGATGACACAATGCCATCCAATTTTGTAAAGGATTTCTCAAGCCATTGTAATTGTCTTTCTTCAGTAGTTCTGCCATAGGTATTGGGGCATAATTGTAGTCACATATTTAATGATATCCCACTGATTCTAGAAATCTATGCAATTTGATGGGATTGTGAGGTCTAGATCATGTTGTCATTCCCTTAATCGTTATTATATCCATCTTAATGCTATTGACTGCAATTATGTACGGCAGGAATTTCAATTCCTTACCATCTATGTAGGTTTTTTTTTGCAAAGATATGCTGCTCTTGTGATGCTATTAGACCTTGTTTAAGGTTTATTCAATTTTCTTTCTATGTTTTACTGTAAACCAAGTTATCATCAAAGGAGGCTAGAACTTTCTATGATGGCCATTCAAAGTGGCTCTTGATAAGTTAATAAGTGGATTAATTTTTCTTCTACAAGTGGATTGACCTGGTACTGTTGAGATTCTTTGAAAATTCCTGCTGAAATTTGGTAACTAATACAATGTGTTAAACTGAAACATGCTGAAAAAAGTTTCCTTTAGTCCAGAGAATTTTGACATAAGCCTTTCCAAACTCTTTGCATTGAATTTTGTACACAGGAAAGCACTTATCATTCTTTTGGACAGTGTTTGAAACTGCACACGTTTTTATGCACTGTCAAGAATTGGAGTTAACTGGTTAGGATCAAAAGAACAATATATGGAAATCTCATATTTGCCAATGATTGAGGTGATCTTGCTAGGATCATAAGAATGATATGGAAATCTTATTATGAGAGTTTTATATGAACATACATGGAATTTGATGGATAGGAATAATGAAATATCAAATAACTAATGGGAGTATAGTGTTGTATCTTCATAGGATCTATGAGTACCATTTTTTATATAAAATTAGGAACTTATACAGACTAATGGCATGATCTTCTCTTTGCCAAGTACTCACATTATAGCTTCTTTGACTGCGACATAATGTACTTACATCTCTTTCATGTTGTATTTTAGTTTCAATCTTCTTAGTTTGTCATCAACAAATGTTAAAATCTGGTAATTATTTTTGTCTTCTGCAGCCGGTGTAGTGCTGTTGCATGGTTGCCTGAAGGAGATGGTGTTTTTGTTGCAGCACATGCAGATGGAAATTTATATGTATACGATAAGGTAAGTTTCTCTGGTTGATGGATAATTTGAATTGTTCTCCATAACTAGCTAGACATTACAAACTGTAGTAATAGATGAAGACCTGAGAAACGTGGTTTGATTTGTCTTGATTGGTGATTTAGAACAAAGATGGAAGTGGTGATTCATCTTTCCCAATAATCAAGGACCAGACTCAGTACTCTGTTGCTCATGCAAGGTCCAGTAAGGTATACATTTTTTTGTTCGAGTGATATTCTTCCATTACTATCTTAAACATAATAACTTGCCATACATTATCTTAACTTGAAGAAAAGAAAAAGTAAAATGAATCAAATGGTAGCTTTTCTACTGGGAAATTTGCATGGATGAATATAGGAGAGTTCATGAAATTTCTGATGGATTGGTAACCTTATTGCAATGTACTTGGATTTCCTGCTAGTCAAACATAACATTTGTGTGCCCTGAATCTCTGCATAACAGAACATATTGAAATGTCTTAAGCTATATGGTTTGAACCATGAAAGTAACTTGGCAAAATGATTTTCAAAATTAGCTTAATTTTACAAATAAAAAGTTTAATTAAAACTAAAAGCATAGTTCATGTTTCATTTTTTGTTCCAGCATTGATGTGTTAAGTTCATAATTAATGTAATTTTTCTTGTTAAATCATCAGACAAACTGATTTTGTAATTGTGAGGTTTATTTATGTAGGTTTTGCTTCCAGAAACTTCAATATTTATGGAGTTCTTAATTGGTTGAGCCATTTTGAATAAAATATCTATTGCTGCTTACTATATAAATTCTTACGGGAAAACTGTTGGATTCACATACTATTTTAGGTTTTGCTAACTTAGAAAGCAATTGTGTTAGACAATTGTTTTAGAACCTGTCCAACACACCATGGATAATATTTCTTTTTGACCTATCACTGAAGATGATCAGCATGATAGGTCTGATAGTTTTTGTTTTCGATCCTTTTGATAAATATCCCTTTGAACACCTTACCTGCTTTACTTTTGATTGCCTTCTACATACCATTTTGTGGAAGAAAATCTTTACCTTTATTTCATCTATTGCATCACATGATTGGGGTACATATGAGGGATCTTTATCTTGCTTGCAGGCTACAGTTACAAGGATGGTTTCCCTGTCTTACCCCATGTTCCCTGGTGACCACCATATGCATGTCTTGTCTTCCAGGTTGACTCTATTTAGTTGTTTTAAATCCCATAATTCACTTCAAACATTCCAAGAGGTTTTAATTTTAGAAGCTTGGTTTCATCACATGTGGATGGTATGAGTTTAGGAACTTGGTCTGATACTATCTACATTCCATTATTCTGAAAGTGTCATTCTTAAAGGCCTTTACAACCATGGGTGGATTGTGTCTATGATGCTTTGATACTAATTGGGTTATTTTGGTCAACTTATCAACAAATAGTACAGCATCATATCTGCCAGTGATCTGTGGTATTCCAACTAGAAGGTTTAGTGAAACATCTTCTCATTTGCATTATGTAATGCAATTTTATTTGATGGAGCTTGCCAAATGTCAGTGTTCCAGCTTTACATTCCATTCTTCTGAAGGTGTCATTCTTCAAGGCCTTTCACAACCACAGGCGGATTACTTGTCTAATGCTTTGGTACAAAATGGGTTATTTTGGTCAACTTATCAACAAATAGTATAGCTTCATATGTGCCAACAATCTGTGGAAATCCAACTAGAAGGTTTAGTGGTATATCTTCTCACTTGCATTATGTAATACAATGTTGTTCGTTAGTGTTTCAGGATTTAACTGTGTGTGAATTAACTTGCACACAGTTAAATCCAAAATCATCAACAAACAACATTGTATTATGGACTGTGGAAATTCGATGTGTATAATACAATAGACATTTAATCTTGACAACCCAAATAGCAACACAAATCTTTTGGGGAAAAAATCGGCAAACCAAAAGTTTAAGATTTTTTGAAAAAATTGGGAAAAATTGGATTTTAAAAAAAATGTAAAAAATTGTAGAATAAGAGACAAAAACTGTTTTTTTGTTAATTCAAAGGCATTTCCATAGCAATAGACTCATAGAGTTATAGAGAGCAAATAAAATAGAGAGTTTAACTAATGAATCATAGAAAATAGATTTTGTTGTTTGTATTCATATCGCTGATTACATTGCATTCCACATCTTTCAAAGCATTAGTTCACAATGCATAACTGATAGATGACAAAATTTCAATTACAATATAGTTTGTACAAAGTCAACCTATAAACTAAGTACAAAGTTTCAAAAAATCAAAAGTAGCCAATCACTCTTGCTAGTTGCTTCTATAAATAGAGCTATGCTAGAGGGATGCAGGTCCTGATGATGAAGCTCCTGGGGCTTTGCCTCTCCTAAGTCGTTCAGTCAAATGAGTATCAAAGTTGGACTCTGCTAGGATCTCAAAATCCTCAGCCTCGAGAAATTCATCACCAGCAATCCACTCATTGGCTGGATCAAAATTGCCTCAAAGAAATGTGGTCTCATAGTGATGGAATGCCATGACAATCAATAGAAACCACATTTCTTTGAGGCAATTTTTCAACCAGTTCACTGCCTTGTCTATGCTAACCACATTTTTCACACATGTCTACCAAAGCATTTTATCAAACAGTTCACTGCCTTGCTACTATGGCTAAAAGCCTAAAACAAGTGCTTTCGAACAAGCTATGGATGCTTGGAAAAAATCTATCAAAGCATAATAGTAAACAACAAGCTATATGGTCTTATGGTTTTTTTTCACGCAAAAATCAGCGTGATTTTATTTGCATTTTTTTTGGCAGTTTTGCAGTTTGAAATGGGAAAAAATTGTTGACCAAAAGGTCAAAGATTTTTTCAAAAAATCAGGGAAAAAATCGTCCAGCCTACAGATTTTTTAAAAATCAGAATTAATCGGGTTTTTTTTCCAGATTTCTGTTACTATGAACTGTCTCAAATATCATTCTTTATAATGGCATTTCATCTTCAATTTAAGACAAATACTCAATGGCTTTTCATATTGCTTATGAGTTGTAGTCATTCAATTCCCCTGAATTTCTTTTTGAAAACTACTACTAGTCTTAGTATACTAATGCAACTAGGTGTTGCATAGTTGCTCGAAAATTTCATTGAATTTATTTGAGAAGCATTCAAATTTGGTTGAGTGAGCATATCTAGTTCAACTTTCTAGTAAGTAGTGGTTTTATGTATACAGTGCACGCACAGTTATTCTTTACTCCCATTCAATAGTTAGATAATTGATGATCCATTTTATGAGTGACAAGTTTGATGTGACTCATATCCAATCACCCTTCTAACCGGTAACAGAACTACTTTTGAGTAGAAAATGCTAGATGAAAATAAATACATTCATGTGTCTTGTTCTTCATGAAAAAATGTTGCTAGATGACATACTTTGCAGAAAAGGATGGTTTGGATCATTGATTCTCATACCATGCAAGATTGAAGTAGACATAACTACATTTTCATTTTTAAATGTATATATATTTAGATGAAGTCAGAGTCAGCAGGAGTGCATATACAGTTTCAGAAATTACTTCATTTTTTGCTTGCTCTAGTGCATGCCTAGAGTAAAACAGAAGAGTTTTAAAAATTGAATGAACTCCTGATTAGTTTCTCAGCAATGGTACAAGCCCAAATTAGAATCACCAAGCTCTTCACAAAAGTACGCTACACTAGAGTCCTGCAGATCTTGATGATGAAGCTCTTGGGGTAGATCCTCTCCTAATTCAATCAACATCCTTAGGACATAATCAGCTCTTCCCAAGAGATTAAAATCTTCCTCATCAAAAACTACCTTCTCATCATTTGTGATCCATTTGGAATCTGGACTGATCTTATCAAGGTCTTTTGGCTGATCTTCCTTGTCACTACCTGATATTGTCAAATTGAATTCATACAATAGTGACGTACTCAAACTAAGTTCCAAGTTCTACAAAAATAGGAATTAACTCAAAAAATGATTGAAAATGACAATTATAAGTTGTAAGTAATTTTGCTGCCTCCCTTTGGTGATTGACCCTAGTCTCTAAAGAATTTGATCCCACTTTTGTACCTATCATTGCCTTTTTGGCCTTACTCTGAATATGCTTTCATGACCTCCCATGCATGATATAACATCCATAGGACACTTTTTGCAAAGTACTACATCGTGGTTTGTCTCCTTTGCAAATGCCATTTGAAGCTGTACAGGCCTCCATTGCATACATAACCACAAAAATTTTACTTCACTTTCTTTGTAGCCTAGAGCAACATGCCATATGCCGATCTAAAGTCTCTCATGTGGCATGATGATCAAATCTGCACCGAAATACTGAAAAAATTTAGCACTTAGAGTGATGATTTAGGTTTTTTTAAGTTTAGAAAAGCTCTGAATGTGACCAAAAATGCCAAAAAAATCAGCATTTAGGGCTCTTATGCTATGGTTATGGCTTTTTCTGGTTTTCAGCATTTAGGATTTGGGTGTTAGGGCTTTTTTTGCAATGACATTTTTAATTAATTTTTTTAGAAATTAAGAGAAGGAATTTTGTTCAAAAAATCTGAAACTGAAGGACAAAATGCTCCAAAACCCATTGAAAATGCTCTAAAACCTGTCAAAAATGTTTGAAAATGCTTTGGTTCAGCTTAAAATCCTGTTGAAAATGCTCAAAAATCACTCTGGTTCATTTCAAAAGTCTGGCAAAATGAGAAAGTGAACAATAAAAAGGTTTCAATGTCTAATAAACCACCCGAAATTGTGAAAAATTGCCCAACATTGTGATAAATCATAAAATCCTAATTGGGATTCTATGATGATTAAATGCCAAATAATTGGGAAAAAATCTGTGTGTGGTTTGTTCAAAAAATCAGTGAAAATTGGCAGAAAAATCATGCCCTAGGACAAGTGCTGATTTATCACAATTTGATGAAGATTTTTGGATTGTGGTAAAGGGTTCATGTGGGACATAATGCATGAATCTAATGCTTATATTAGTAAGGCCTCGATGGTAGCAGACATAGCTAATTTTCCCTTTGTTAATAGAGGTTTTTTGGACATGGATGCTAGTAGAGGTTCTAGGGGGTGTTCTACTTCTTGGATTTTCCATTCTGGTTGATTGGGGCCTTGATACAAACTCATGACAGGGGTAGTTTTCTGCCATGGTTTCCTGCTTGTACTTCATTGAGGGGTTCTCTCCCCACAAGGTTATTTGTTCCTGTGCTATGGTTTGGGATTTAACTGCTTTAGGTTTAACCCTTCTTGCTAAATTTACATTACTTTATTGTTCAGTATTTAGCTACTTTTGATGCCTAGGATCTTTAAACTTTTAGAGTCTGAGTAACCATCATTGGTCATTTGTGGACATTAACGTAATTTCTCTCTTTGTAATACTAGGTATGCTTTTACTTTCAGAGATATGTATACTTTGTTGGGTTATGCCATCCGCATTTTACTGTATGTGTGTGTTATTTAGAGCATCGGATATTAGAACTCTAATGTATTTCAATTGTCAGGTAAGGTACTTGTAAAAGGTTGACCTTCTCAAACAAAACCATTGCTAGTTTGAATTGGTTTGTGCATGTTTCATTTTGTGTAGCTGGCTGTATGTTGATGTTGCAATTGTTGTTATTTGCAGAGCAACCCTATTGCCAGATGGCATATATGCCAAGGGTCTATAAATTGTATTTCTTTTTCAGTTGATGGAGAGTTTCTAGCAACAGTTGGAAGGGATGGTATTACTTTGATCCAACAACCTAGTATTCATGTTCACTTCAGAGCTTCCTATGGTTTTTTGAATTTAAGGATAACCAGTATTGACCTAATTCACAGGTGTTGATGGATATGAATCTCATTTTATTGCAGGCTATTTGAGAATATTTGATTTTACAAAAGAACAGTTGATATGTGGGGGTAAAAGCTATTATGGTGCACTTCTATGCTGTGCATGGAGGTAAAATACCTTTTAATATTATAAAATAGATACACAATGAGTCAAAAGAAATATGTGATAACTGATAACTCAAATTGGACACTGTTTTAGAAGTCCCTATCTGGAGGAGACTTTGCATCAACTAGCATTGAGTTAGTTATTAGTAATTTGGTTTTGTATTTTGTACTAAGCATTCTTCTGTGGTCAGTGCTGATATTAAATTTTAGCAACATGTGCCAGACACCAATTTGAGGTGTGAGAACAGAAAAATCTATGGCAGTGTCGTAGTTGGTCGATGAAGAAAGGATAGTTGATGGAAGTCTGCTTTAATGGTTTGGGTTTTTTTTAACTTGTTTAAACAAGGGGACACATTTTGATGTCATTTTCTTTCTTGGATAGAAGGATGAGGAATAATGGATTCCTTGTGTTATTCCAACTTCCTTTTAGAATTTTTTGGGAGCTATTGGTTATGCTTGATGGATCTGAAACTTATTTGTCAAGGCCATGTAAAACAATAATCCCATCAGATAATAATCCGATTTTCTTAAAATATAAGTGAGCTAAGTTTTCTAGAAGTGACTATGGTAGCCATTCATTTTAGACAAAATATTGAACATGAGTAGATCACAATTCAGAAGGGCTATCTTCCATATATTGATGCTCTAGGGTCTGAGTAGATTGGAGGAGGGAGGGTGATCTATGTTGCCTTCTGCAGCTACAATGGAGCAGTGTGGTCCTCTCTCAGAGTCTTATAGGATGTCCTTGGATTGTGAGATCACTTTTTTCTTATTGACTGTCATAGAATGCTCTGTTCTGGCCCCCATTTAATTCTAAAATGCTTTTGGGACTCAACATTCAAGTTTGAGATTCATAAATCAAGAGGTGTGATTGGGTTTGAGAGGTATGACCTGGCTCATTTGTGGCTATCTTCCATTCAAGTTGTCACTGGTAGATGTGGACTTGGATTCTAGATACACGTGGCTTTGCGTTTAGAGGGATGCACTGCACCTCTGGGATATCTTGAACTGTTTAGACTTGTGAGATTTCCACAGTCCATACTGATTTTTAGCCAATATTTTCTGGATTTGACCTTGTAGATTTTTATAACCATCATATTGACATACAATTTTTTTGGCTAATAAGTAATAAATTCTGAACTGTTTGCTATTTTTCCTAGCTTCTTTGACATTAGTTGTGCACATTGATGGTGGGCTGTATCTTGCATCCTCTCCTCTTCAGACGCGCCATTTACATTTTACTAGTGAATTCAAGAGATTTGAAAGATTTGTATTAGTAAAACAACAAATTGTGAGGGTTTTAGTACAAATTTCTCAAATGTGTATTGGATTCACTTGCCTTCCCTATGTAGAGCTATGAGTTTCTGTGCTCAGGACTCTTTGCTCTTAGTCACATCATATCATCCGCCATAGTGACAAATTGGGAGATCTCTCGAACATAAATAACCTAGGTCACAAGGTTTGAGTTTTTTATGCAGTCAAAGATTAGGTGTCGAATGAACATCAAATCAAAGCAGCTACTCAATAACATAACAATTGAAAACAACAGCTTGCAGTACAGTAAAATCAGAATCAACAATTTAAATTCACAATAATTTAATTTTCAGATGTCAAAATAACTTGTTAGAGGTATACAGTCCTTTAACTCTCAAAGATCCTTACATCAGCTCTATAAACTTTAAGAAAGTACTGTTTTGACAGAACTCAGCCCAGATCCTTACATCAACTTTATAAACTTTAAGAAAATACTGTTTTGACAGAACTCAGCCCAGATCCTTACATCAACTCTATAAACTTTAAGAAACTACTGTTTTGACAGAACTCAGCCCAGAATGTAGGTCTGCAAATGATTTACTAAAATTCTTCTTAAGAAAATGTCATCATAAATATTTATGCCAAGACTCCTTTGCAATCTCCCTTTACTGATATTTAAAAAATAAATCTGATAGGCTACTTGAATATTTAGCCCCCCTTCTCCATCACATGATCTTCTATTTTTGTTATTATGGTCTTCAAGAATATCAACCATTGGTGGAAAGGAAAGTGCAACTAGTCGTCCCACTCAGCCACATCAAAATGTGCAAGAATAAGAAAAAAGAAACTGCTGCCAGCTGTCAAGATTCGACCAGGAATAGATTTTAGCATAGTCTTGAATTGAAACTGCCGTTGTCATGTCTATGTTTTGTCTAGGAATAGAAAATACCACGTAAGTAAGAAGATAAAGTTAACTGCCACCCTAAGAATTGAAATTTAAGAATTTGTAACTGCTGCTACAAATAGGACAGTTGTCAGGAGCTTCCAAAAGGGAGAGTAGCCGCCAGCAGTGATTCAAAAAAATGCCAGGAGAATATCCAATAATCATCCAGATTCTTTTGAAACAATTGTTTGCCATCCAAACAAGGAATAGTACTGGAAAAAATAGTTATAAAAAGATGTATAAGTATAAGAATTTAAAATTACAAATGAAACTGTGGAAAATTAGTTTTAAACATTTGAATTTTGAAGTGAACATTAACTTGGTGTCACTCCTATTCTTGCTCTTCTTGTTGCTCCTTCTCAACCCTCTTGCTCGTCATTCTCTCTCTTTCACCTTACACTTGCAGCTCTCTCACACTCACACTATTAGCTTCTTGTTGATTTGTTTTTGTGAATTAAAATGAGGATACGAGGCAGTTTTATAGAGTTTGTGGGGTTTGGGTGGATGCCATAGGCCATTAGGGTTCAGCCTTGGGCACAAAATTCAAAGAAAAATTTGATTTTTTAATTAAAAATTGCTTTTTGGTCGTCTGGTCGGAGGAGACTCCTGGGCGTCCCCGAGACAATTAGAAGATTCCTAGGAGTCTCCTGAACGTCCCGGCGTCCCCGATGTCTCAGCAGCATTTTGGAGATGGCGATGCTGGTGGCGGCGCTGTGGGGGGACATCCCCCACAAGTCCCCAAGTCTTTGTGACATCCCCGTCCTAGAAACACTATTTTTTGGAGGGGGGGTGCATCCCTGTGGAACATTGCTTATTTTTCCATTTGATCAAATACTCTTTGTACTCTTTCCCTCTTGTCTTCTTGGCTATTCGGGAATCAATGATAGCTTCAACTTCATCTTTCTTTCGTTCTCAGACAATTGCTGTACCCATCTTTCCTTTACTCATCAGGTTCTGCATCCTCTTCACAACTCTGTCCTTCATAATCAGCAACATTGAAAATGGGTGAAATGTTTACACCTTCAAGAAGCTTTATCTCATGAGCATTTGCTGGAAACTTCCTTAAGACCTTACATGGTTTGATCTTTTTCCACTTTGGCTTGTTGTGGGTTCCTTGGGGAAATTTTTCACTCCTCAAATGAGCTAATACAAGACCTCTCATCTGAAATTCTTTCTCCCTTCTCTTTAGATCAATATGTTACTTATTTTTCATTATCTGTGCAACTGCATTCTTTCTGCCTAAATTAATAGTGTCCCTAAAAGTGTCTACCCCTCTTGGGCTGTACTCATGCACAATCTGGGAAGGGGTTTTGGTTGTGCCTTTGTTTATTGAATTGTTATAAGCAAATTCAGCTCGTGCTTAAACCAAATCCCATTGAGTGGGCTTCTTTTCAACTAAGCATTTTATTAGACTACTCAGACTCCTATTGACAAACAGAAGTTTGTCCATACACAATCTAGAAAGGGTTTTGGTCATGCCTCTATTTATTGAATTGTTATAAGCAAATTTAGATTGTGCTAAAATCAAATCCCATTGAGTGGGCTTCTTTCCAACTAAGCATCTTAGTAGATCACTAAAACTTTATTAAGAATTTATGTTTGTCTATCCATTTGAGGGCGGTGGGTTAAAATGAAACTCAATTTGGTATCTAATTTTCTGTACAATGTATGCCAAAAGTGGCCAACGAATATTTTATTTTTCTATCCAATGGTCTTTGGTATCCATGGAGCATTTCTACTTCCTTAAAGAACACATTAGCAATATGAGTGGCATCATTTGATTTCGTACATGCGATCAAATGTGCCATCTTAGAAAATCTATTAATAACCACATAAATAGAATCATTACCTCTTTATGTTCTTGGCAGCCCAAGAACAAAATCTATGTGTACATCTTCCATGAACTTTTTGAGACAGGTAAAGGCTCATGTATTTTGATGTTTTGGTTTCTCCCTTTGGCATGTTGAAATTATTTGCAATGTTGCACCATATGATTCACATCCTTGCCCATCATAGGTTAATAATAATGTTCACTCAGCTGTGCTATTGTCTTATCCACTCCAAAGTGATCAACTGAGCCTCCACAATGCTTTTCCCTCAGTAAATTCTCCCTCATAGATTGTGGCTGTATGCATAAAGATTTTCCTTTTGAGTATAGTCTCCCTTGGATGAAATAATCCAGCCATGGTGTTCTGTTTTGTTCCATTGGACTCTTACATGCAGCCCATGCTTCCTTTCAAATTTGTATCACACTCATACAACTCCCTTGTGGCATCAAAACCACTTGTATGCTTCAAAACAAATGAATAGCCTTTGAAAAATTTAACCCATTTCATATGCTTTGATTGAGTTTATCTGGGCTGTTTATGTATTGCAATGCCTGATGATTCGTGTATTCAACAAACTCCTTTGTTAGCAAGTAGTGTTTTCACTACTGAAGTGCCTAAATGATGGTATAGAACTCTTGATAATAGACAGAGTACTTTCTTCTAGCTTCATTTAACTCTTCACTGAAGTAGGCTATGGGCTTACCTTCTTGGCTCAAAACTCCTCCAATTGCTGTTTCACTTGCATCACAATCCACATGAAACACTTTGTTAAAATTGGGTGATGCTATTGTCTACTGAAATTTAAATCTATTATCCTTCATGGTCTCTGTGATAAGTGCACATATGCCATCAAAATTATTGATAAACATCCTATAGAAGTTTGCCAGGCCATAAAAACTCCTTGCCTCAAATGTATTTTTTGGTGATAGCTAATCTACAATGGCTTTTACCTTTTCAGGATTCATCCATAGGCCTTCTTGTGAAATAACAAATCCTAGATACACAAGTTCTTCCATAATATTATCCGATGCTTTATTTTCTGTTTAACTGTGCTACAGGTAGATTTCCTTTGTGTTGGTCATGTGTGGGCCCCATTGAATTATGTGTCTATGTGGCGATCAAGAATTTTTTGTTTTTGAAAAATTGGGACCCACCAAAGCCTCTAGTGGCTTAGTCACTGTTTTTGTCTGCTAACTAAATTCAGTGTGACCCCCAGAATTATCTTCCTTAAATCTGGGTGCCGTACCTTGTTTGGGCAGCTGCTGGCAGATTTGAAACTGTTGACTGCATAGTTGCCACTCCATACCTGGTGTTACAGTTGGTCAAAAATCTATTTTCAGTAAATGTTGCTGGCTGCTGGGTGGGGGTTAAACAAAGAAAAATATTGGTATCTTGTCCTATGGCTATTTCCACAAAACCTGCTCCTGGCAGCTGCATTTATTTCCTTCCTGTTTGGATGCTGCTGCTGGCATTTTTTTTCTCATATGGTACAATGTGTGCTTAATGAAAGGCAAGAAAAAAATAAAAATAAAGGACTACAATATCAGCGTGCATTGTGGGATTTCACCTATCAGAAATTAGAAAGTAAGAATCTCATTAGAAATGGAATAAAATCAATACAGAATTATACATAATTATCTGAGTTCTGGCAGACATGTCCATTTTGAAGAAATTGCTGCAGGATTGCCAGTCCTCATTGGTGCCCATACCTGTGAGTTGGTGGCTGAACACAGCCAAAGTCAGTTAGTCACTGGTTATTTGTGTTAGAAGCTCTTTTCTGTTAGACAATTAAGTTTCTAAATATTTGTGTATTTTCAGAATCTTGTGAAAGTCAAGTGTCTTGTGACTATATACCTGTACCAGGTTATATAGACATGGGGATAATTAGACTATGGTGATTATACATTATAGTTTTCTGAGTTAAATGTACTTCTTAACTGCTGTTTTCAAGTTGGCTGTTTATGTATGAGGTTGTGGGCTTCAAGCTGTTTTTTGCTAGGCACTTAGACTTGACTGCATTATCAATCTTCCAAAGTCCGTTTCTTGCTTTATAGACTTTAATAAGGTCTTTAACTCCAATCTGAGATGTTTGCAGTTTCAGAAGCTACATAATGTTGATTTAGTTGTTTCTTTCGTTACTGTCATCATGAGGTTCTATGAGTTTTTTTTCTTACTGATTCTTTTTGGTAATAGTTGATGAGCTTGAAGACTTTATCTAACAACATACTCACATTGATGACTGTTCAATGTTACATACATATTTTGATTGCTATCTTGTTTTGTTGATGATATCCTCATTGCTCGTTCTGTGGACAGTTTATAGAGGCAATTTGATGCTCTTTCCAATTTTTGTTTTATCTTCCAAGGAGAGCTTGTGAAGATATCAGCTTACACCTCCCTTGGGGTCTAGTTTGTTTGAATTGTCTTTTAGTCACAAGCTGGTCGTTAAGTCATGTCTTTGTGTGGGGTATGCCTCATTTTTGCATTGGAGCACTAATCTGTTGAGATAAATTTCTAGGATATCCCATCAGAGACATACCTCTTCAGTTCTTTCATTAAGCCTGCAGTTCTATAGGGTTTTGAGGTTTGGGGCCATAGTTTGGGATCTGTTGGTATGGTTCTCATATTGAGCGGTTCTAGACATTTGTGCTTCAGTATATAATTTTTTGCAAATGGATGATTCCTCAAAGCATTGTCCAAGTTGAGTTTCTTGTCTCCGGATTGACTCATCTTCTAAGTATTTTTGGGCATGCTTTTGATTTTCACATTCACAGATTTTTGTGTGGTTCAACCTTAGAATGAGAGATGTTTTTTTTGATCCTTTGTTCTTTTGATGTGATTCCTCAGTTCTTCTGATATAATTGCCTCTTTAGTTTGCACTGGGCAATTGTTGTTATTATTTTCATATTAGTTTGCTTTGACTGTCTATTGGCATCTCTTTTGATGGTCTTCCTCCATCCCAGTATCACTTACGTTCCCTTCAGTTAATCCTTGTATTTCCCTATTCACCTTCTTCATTCAAAGGAGGTAGTCCTTAGGGTTGTCAATAAACATCTATCGTACATATGGGTCACTTGGATGTTTTGTCCACAACCTTTAACCTCAAGTTGGATTTTTACGCTGAATGTTTCTTATGGTTTAAAGAGGGCATATTTATTCAACTTATCTCCAGCATCAATTGTTACATGGCTGAGGATTCCCCTTTGATAGCCAACGGTGAGCTCCCACTAGTTATCTGTAGGGACAGACCACCATTTTCTTCAATGAGATCGAATCTGTCATTTCTGATCCCTGCAGAATGTAGATAGTCCTGGACAGTTATTTATATAGCACTTTTCATAATTTTATATCTTTCAACTAATTGCAGAAAAATCCATTCAATCACTTGATAATCAATTCATGCTGCTGAGATCCTAGTCACTAAAGATGAAAGTGACAAGAAAAATATCAGTGTTTTATCAAGGGTCTGCGTACCTTTTTGGTGGCTATGTCTTCAGAGAAACCTTGTGAGTTGCAGTCAATACTTTCTGTGTAATTCATGAGTTTCGCTGCAGGACTTGGCTCATGAGGCGCTTGGCCTGCAGATTTACTTCTGAGTTATCCTTAGTTCAGAAAGGAATTGCTGAGTATGCAAGTAAATCATAGGATACTATCTATGTACAGGAGTCCCTATGCCTCTATTGGTGGCAACAATTATTGATTACAATTTCTCTACCCTGTTAAAAGACTCTTATTCCCAGATGGCAGTCACCAAAATCCTCAATGATAGAAAACCATTAATTTTTCTTAAATTTCATCCCACATCCAGGCGACGAGAGCTCTAAATACAACATATTTTATTTAATGAAATATCATTGCAAGCCACGACTTATTGATACATGTATGTTTTGGAGTGACCCTGATGGTTTAAGTTTTATACCTTGACAGAGTGGATGTTAAACCCAGTTGATAGAGGGATGTGCTCTTCTGTATCCATAATGAGGGATAATAGGGCAGCTTACATCAGTCAGTCCAAGTATTTAAATTGACACCAATTTCTAGAGTCATTAGAACCTCCTAATGTCATCCAATCATGTAGGTCTGGATGTTTATATTGGAAATCTCAAAGATCAACTAATGGATTTAGAGCTATTCTGGATGACAGAATGGACAGTGTCACAACTCTACTAACTTTCAGATGTTAAATAATAGTATGGACAGTCGTGATATTTATATTAGCAAGGAGCTGTCACCATTGAGCACACAGAGAAAATGATGGAGACTGACACTGCAGAATATAATGACTAAACAAGATTCCCTCTATCATAGGATCTTATCAAATCAAAAGATGGAATTCACTTACCTGCTCTGTGATATTTGTGTTCTCCAACTTTGGTTAGTGCATGAACAAGAGGATAGTAAAAAAGTGGTAACAGTCATAAGAAAGATTTCCATACCAAGTGGTCAGTATATATCAGACATGTTGGTATGTACTATGTATGGGGTATTTTGTGATTCTGAAAAGGCACTCTCATAACCATTTTGCTCTCTTGTCATCGATTAACAGTTAAGTAATGTCCAAGCTCAAATAGTACTAAGCAAAATTTGGCAATTTATCTTTAGTTGGTGGTTTTCAATGTCTGCAGCAAGCCTTGGTTTGAGAAAAATAAGAAGCTAGAAACATTAAGATATTATCAGTCCACATTATCCTCCCATTTCACAAATTAGGAAGTTAGTATATAATTTCTTAAAATTTATATTTTACACATTTTCTTAACAGGATATGCTCATGAAACAAAATGAGGCATTTGAGAGCTCACATGCAAGTTATGCCACACTTTGATATGATATTGGCTGTGACAGGGAAAAAATTAGTTCAATTATTAGTTGTGTTATTATGACATGCTATGTATGATTATGGCTTTTGTTAAATGTGAACTAAAGAGACATCATGATGGTGAAAACATACGTAGGCAATCCAAAGGAGATTTGCTATCCCCATGCTAGTACAATCCATATAATATAGCAAGGGTAAAACCTTAGGGGTATTGCACCATTCTTATGATTGAAAATGTTTTCAATATAAGTGGAAATAATACCAAAATTAGTGATTGTTAAGAAGGTTTTCTTGCAAGGACACTTTGAGAACAATGATATCCACCTATAAATGTTTAAAGAGAATAAAAAATAGTCATACACACATTTTCTATAACTATGTAGGATTTTGTGTATGGTGTGACTAGAATCTACCAAGTTGTTGGTCTAGGATAATTTTTGACACCAAGAAACTTGTGGTACACTGATAGTGCTCCAAGTCAAATGCCATCTTCACCACAAGCTTCAAGGGCATCCCAAGAACACATGATCATGCTGCAAAGCCATAGCTACTCTTCACCTATGTTGCACAATTCAGATAGTGTTAGCCTTGTTTTATTTAGGTGTTCTATAGAGTTTCAAGAAAACACCAAAATAGTGTAAATCAGGGAAACCTGCCCCCCCCGGCCCCCCCCGGCCCCCCCCGGCCTAAATAGTGTAAATCAGGGAAACAGTCAACGGGGAAGGGGGACGGTCAGCCGTCCTGAGGACGGCTAGGGGACACCTGAGCCGTCCCTTGACCGTCCCGGGGATGAGTCAAAGCGTGTTTTAAAATTAAAAAAAATATATATAATAGTTTTCAGTTTTCTGGTTTTTAAGTTGTTGGTTTAAATTATTTTCATATATCTTTCACAATATTTGGAACACTCACAAGATAAATATTTGCTGCTCTATTAGAGATATATAAAAATAACAAAAAATTGTTCCAGAAGTGTGTAAACTTTAATTTATTTGCTTGCTGTTCACTAACAGGTTTTAGAGACAAAGACTTAGGATTTTGACCTTTTTAAACAGCTCTTCACAATTGGAAATAGGCTGAATATTAAGGTAATTTGATGCCCAAAACTCCTTGAGTGCAGCAATTGTCCCAACATTTAACTGCCCAAATCCATATCAGACAATACACCAGCATTGAATTTACTTCCAGCAGTACACACTCCCACCAAACTACAATAATTCTGCCTTCAGACGCCTCAGCTATTCATTATTGTTCTGTGCCAAGTAATCAATAACCTAGGTGAAACAATCTTCACTGTAATAAAAAATGTTCGCCCAATTTGTGAGCTGGAAATTACCTTATGTAATTTGATATAAGTATATAAATTATAACTTGGAGGTTGTATCATGATTCATGTATGTTAATTTTAAATTTTCAATGTGTATTGAGTATTGACAAAGAATGTTGAACACAAATGTTATATGTTAAGGTTCTATAATGTATATTATGCATGCTTTATCCATGTTTTCATATGAATATTTAAAATTTTCCCTATATTTTATATAGCCGTCCCCAAATTTGGCCTAAAAAATCGGAAATTTGGGGACTCATCCCGTCGTCCCTTGCCGTCCCCGTCCCGGAAACTTGGGGTAACACTGGAGTAAATGGATAATATACAAGCCCAACTAGAAGCACAAGTAATAATAACCTAGAAAATACCTTGGAAGTCATCTACACACAAAATTAGAAATAGGAGAGAACTATCTTGCTGTAGGATGTAGATGTTTGGATCAAAATGACATCTAGAGAACCCAACTATGAGAAGGAAGGAATCTCATCTTGCCGTACCAAGCATAAGTGGTCTACTTTAGGCCACTGATAGACTTCTAAATTTTGCAAACCATGGAAGAATCTTGTAGAAATCCTTGCATTTGGTCCATATAGATCTCCTCCTCAAGGTCTTCATGAAGAAAATCACTCTTCACATACTTTGAACTTATAAATTGATCCATTTGCTACAAATTGTCTAATATATTCTCATTCATTGAACAAGCTTCCTTTGTTTAGGAATGGGGACCAAATTCCAAGTATGTTTCTTAACCAAGAAACTATACTCTTTTATAGTTGTATCCCTCTCAAGAGTGCTAGATTCTTTTTTGAAAAGATCACATATTAGAAGTAGAGGTGATGAAAACATGTTTATATCTTTGGATTGTGGTCTCATTGGCTTGGTATTTGAAGGTCCCCAACCCAATCATTTATAGATTGTGGAGTCTATGTAGTCCAAAGTTGACCATATGTTGAAGTAGCATGAGGAGATTCCCAAACCTTAGAATGATGACTAGGAGAGGAAGGAGGTGGACCTTAATCATTGGTCTTGTCTCTAAAGTAGAGAAAGAAGAGTTCTCATCATGAGGAATGTGCCTTGGTGAATTTGAATCCTCATAAGTATTGTCATCAATCCCAAGTGAATCCAATGCGAATGTAAATGGTAGAGAATTCATTAATGAAGGTCAAGTTGTATTTGGCCCTACTGAATGAAGGATTTGGAAATGGACCAGAGAAATCACTATGAAGCAACTCTAGACTTTGAGTAGCCCTTTATGCTTTTCCCTTGTCAAGCTTTTCTTTGGGGAGTTTATCAAGGATGCAACCTTGGCAAACATTGTTTGAAATGCAAACACAAGGCAACCTTGTAAACATGCCATATTGGTTGAGTTGTTGCAAGTAGCGGTAGTTCAAATGCCCAAAACACTCTTGTCACAACTTACTCATCTCATTAGAATGATTGAAAAGTGTGGTTGAAGGAGAATCAAGAACAAAGTGAGGAAAAACATACAATTGAGTTTTCTCTCCCAATTGTCACAATAGAATTGCTATGCATCTCTCAAATAACCACTATATCAAGAGTGAACTCAACCATATCGCTTGAATTTGTGTGAAAAATTCTAGTAAAATGACTAGAGATTAATTGATAGTGAGGGCACACAAAGAATATATTGAAATATCTCATCACCCACATTAGTAGACCTTCCCACATACCTCAACTGTAGTCTTATCACCCATTGATATTAGATATGTGTAACAAGGCTCCAAAGTTGTAAAGTCATTTTGTGAAGAAGCCATGTCATGCAAAGAACCAAAGTATTGTATCCAAGTGGAAGGTGGAGCTGCAACTTCTACGAAGGACCTGCCCTATCCTTTCCCCTTATTGTTGTCATTTGATTTTGAAGACCCTTCATTTGATGAACTCTATTTGATTGACTCAGGAACATTGATGCTATTCTTTTCCAAAATGTTTGTTAGGTGTTCAATATGTTTTTTCAAACACTTATGCTCATCATGGCCAAGTATCTTACAACAAGAACATTTGGCCTTTTCTTTCATAGTCTTGTAACCTTTTGAAGAGGTCTTAGGATTTTTCTTTGGAAGCATCGAATTTTAGATCCTTTTACTTTTTGTTTGTGTTTTTTTTGTTTCTTGTCCTTGTTGCTTGATCCTTTATACTCTTGTGTGCCTTGGTATGCAACTTACAAGATTTTAGAGTATCCATTTGGATGAGCTTATCTTTCTCTTTGGTCAGAACTGTAGTGAAGTCACCAAGAGATGGCATAGTGAATTGAGTTCCAAGGGCATCCTTAGTGGCATAAAAGGTAGAAACAAAAATTGAATAGTTTATTTGGAGAGAATACTAAGAATCAATTGGTTGTCATTTTTTTCAATCCTGCATTGTTTTAAGTATAGTCTTAATGATGTTAGCTTGGTGATGAAGTCTTGGATAGTGTCAAAACTACCAGCACTCAAATTGTTGAATTCATTCTCCAATTGATAACCTCTCATATCATCTTGAATTGCAAACAAACTAACCAAAGTAGTGCAAATCTGATTGGGTGAATCCAAAGACAAATGATCATAGTCTTTGACACATTTGTTATACCATATTTTCTCTACATCTAGATTAGGCTCTAGATTTGTTTCCATAGTAATCCAATAATCCTTTGTTTTTGGATGAGCTTAATATTCTTAATTTCCATTCATAGCAATTATATGGAGTAAGAAGAGGAATTGGCTATTGATAGTACAAGAAGAAATTAAGAATGCAAGATAAGAAAACATAATGCAACCCCTTGTTACTAATTGGTGCATGACCACCCTACCAATTCTAGAGTTTGACACTTTATTTAGTGCATTTTACAATGCAAAGATTTGGTTACTATTATTTTTATACTCCCAAAAAGGACCAAGTGTTGATAGTGCATAGTACATGTAGAATAGGAATGAAAAAGTAATAAAACTTTGTAGAGCTTAGAAAATACCAATTTAAAAAAATATGGCTGAAAAAGGAGCTTGTTTGTAAAAGTTATTGAGCGTTTTAAGTCCCAAAAAACACAGTAGAACAACATTTTTTTTTGATAAAACTAAAATATTAAAAAAATGGGAAGATAACTTTTATAACTAACAACATAGATGGGTAGCCAATGAAAAAATAGCTAGAATAAAAAAATTGCACCTAAAAAGGCCACTAGATGACTATGAAACAAGCCTTTGAATTTGTGGCGTGAAACTTAAGTTACCAATTCGTTTTTGGATTCGGGTACGGGTACGCGAATCTGGTATGGGATTCGGTCATTTTTTTTGGGGGTTGGATAGGGCTTGGGTATGGCAATACAAAAAACATATAAAAATCAGAAATATATACATATTTGCAGTAGTAATTAAGTTCATAATACACCACCATATTAATAGTCTAATAACATAGCAAAAATACATCACCACTTTCATAGTCACTAAGTCAAATATTAAAATATTAGTGATTACTCAAATGCCATCATATAAAATTATAAATTAAAGTTCAAACATAAAATGTCAATTGTTTACAATTAGCCATTATTGATCATTGATCAATCTGAATCATATGGGTAATCAAAGAAATCAGCATCATTAGATGCTACATTAGATTTTGCTTTTTACTGTGGTCCAAAATCACATGGCCACACAAAGCATGAGGGTTAAAGTTCAAAAAATCTCCATTTATTCAATCAGGCTTTGGTCATGAAATTGACATGGAAGATGCATGCAGATCCACCTACACCATGGAGTTAAAGAATCCAATGAAAGTATATCTTAATGTTTGGGAATTTGATACAATACAGTAACCTAACTTGGCCATGCAAGGTGCAGCTCTATTCAAGCAAATAAGGGAGGCAATGTTGCTCAGGGGCTAATGACATGAAAAATAACAAGTGTAACTAGGTCAGACTTTGGAAAGATATTTCATATTTGGAATGAAAACCATCCTTGCACACAAACAAAGGCCTCATCCAACTTAAATCTGCCTTGCACAATAATGGATTATGCTTTGTTAAGTCAACTGTTGGTCAAAAAAATAATTAAAAAATGCAAAAAAGTGAACTTTTTCTGCGGCTTGGGCGTTTTGACGCCTGGATTCGTCACAAATTCTTCATGGCGTATCTTGGTTAAATCCGTAGTGGCGAATTGAATCCAAGGCGAATCCACAGAGCAAATTTCGAATCCTGCTCGAATTTGTATTGTACCGTACCCGAATTGCGAATCTAGTATGAATCGAATTGTATCTAGAGGCCATAGATGGCGAATCGGTAACTTAGGTGAAAACTAAAACTCCAATGGAGAGGGGTCCACCTACCAAGCCAAGGTGGATGTTGATGTGAGCACCATGCTAATTGTATGGTTGATGACATTAGTAGTGTGAATGATAGGGATGGTAAGTGACATAGCAAATGACATTAGCATGTAGAATTGATGATGTCAACAATATGGATAGGTGAATTGACAATCTGCATGGTAGGATGACGTGGCGAGTACTAGTTCTCAAGCAGGTAGTGACATGTCCAAGTGGTGAGTGGCGTGATATAGATGGGGCTTGAGCTTGCAACTCCCATGTATTGTCAATGGTCTCTATGTTATGATTGTGATGGTAGGAATAGTGATTAGCTGGGAAGTCGGTATTGATTGCTAAAGGTAGCAAAAATGTTGCCAATTACATTGCAATGACCATTGGATATGAGCTGAGATTGCTGCCTACGTGTTGCTAATGGAGAGTGTGTTGCTTAGAGTACAACTATTAATTTTGTGTGTGGAGAGTAGAAGCAGTATGTGTGCTTGTTAGGACATGATACATTGTGTAGGGTATAGGTACTAGGAAGGTACCATGACCTCAATCCCAATGAACTAACAAAAAGCTCCATGGCCTCGTACTAGGAATAACCATGTATAGTACAAACCTTAGCCTCCACAAATGATGAACAAACTAGCAACCAAATTTTCCTTTAAGTACCTATTGCATGGAATCTAAATGGATTTTTCAAGCTATGTGCCAATTAAAACCTTTGAAGCCCCCTTGGAAAAATTGCTAAAAAATCTACAAATTTGTAGGCGATCTTAGGGTTTTTAGTGTTGTCAAGTGTAATGATGTGATTGGATTTAGGATGAGATGCCCTAAAATTTGTAACATCTACAAAACTCAATTAGATAAGCACGTGCAAAAATCTAGATGAATGTTAGCCTTGTGAAATTTGTTTTGTACAAAATGAAAGCCTATCATGAATTTTTCGATCCTTCAAATACAATGGTACAACCCAAAAGGCTGCATGGAGTGCCAAAAATTAGCTTACACACAAAACTTGAAAAATTGATATCTCCCAAAAACTAAAAATAGATGATCTACTGTAGACCCTATGAAGCTCTCGTACCATGTTAGAATATGCAATAAGCAATGATAACCTAGATCTAGTGCAAACTAGACTCTCGAACCCTATTCACAAATGATCTTAGAATTAAATTAGTGGAATAGGGACAACTTCCATGAATGAGAGATAACCACAAGTAATGCAAACAAGACTTAGGTGCCTAGTGAAAAGTAGCCAAGCATTATAGAAAGCCTAAACCTAAAGCAAGTACAAAAAGAGGAACAACACCAAAAAAAAACTTTATTGAATCAGAAATTTGACTACATTTTACTTAGAAATTTAGGGGTAACTACTTTAAAACACTGAATAGATCATCTATAATCATGGCCAAGAAGACACATTCAACATTCAATACATACTCTAAAATATTACTTCCTAGCCAATATGGGTTGTTGCAATTAGATAATGAATCCTCCCCTTTTTCTTCCCCTTGGCTGTGGTTCATCCTTACATACAATTATATAGGAGGGTAAAATAATTGATGACAAAAGTTACATAGACTTGTCAAGAATAATTGATTGGTCTAAATTTGGTGCCTCGGGAAAGAAATTCAACTATTGCATCCAACTCGACCCTTGTGGACTTCATGCGACTAGCTAGGAAATTCATATTTTTTATTTAGGGTTAATGCTGAAATAGAGAAATTTGAATAAATTCGTTGAAGCAATAATATCTTATTGGCCTTTGAGATTCCTTGCAACACACATATATAAACAAAATCAAAATCAAACTACTGTTGGTGACATAGGATTGCGCATAAACTCTTATGCTCTCACATCAAACATGCTGGGTAGGTGAAATGTTCTATGAGTTTGAGACTCATGAATATTTAATGAATTCTGAACTAAAACTATATGCTTGACAGCTTGAATATATTCATCTAGGTTGCTTGATCTACTACCTTGTTCATCCACTTGACCAAGTATTCCTTGTATTCCTTTCCCTCTGTTTTAATGACCACTTAGGAATCTACTATTGTCTCAATTTCAACTCGTTCCTTTTTAGGAAACTATTGTACACATTCTTCCTTTTAATAATCAAGTTTTGCACCTTCTTCTTTACTAGTCTGCCCTTCATGATAATGGTACAAATCAACAACATTGAAAATAGGTGAAATGTCTACACCTTTAGGGAGCTCAATCTCATATGCAGTTGATTTAAATATCCTTAAATCGTTACATTGCTCAATCTTCTTCCATTTTAGCTTACTGTAGGTCCCTCGGGGAAATCTTTCATTCCGCAAATGTGCTAATTAACACCATGTCTTTAATTTGATTTTTTTTTCTCCCCTCTTGAGATTTGCATATTGCTTGTATTTCATTATATTTTTGTCCATATTCTTTGTAACTCTGTGGTGCAACTCATGTATATAATCAACAAAAATTTTCTACTACAACACTTGTCCTACCACAATCAATAGTATATCTCGAGTCATCTACCCCCTTCGGCTGTAACTATACATGATTTGGAAAGGGTTTTTGGTTTTGCTCTTGTTAATTGAGTTATTATAAGAAAATTTTGCTTGTACCAAATACCATATCCGATAGAGTGGGCTTCATTCCAACCAAACATCTCAACAGGTTACCTAGACTCTTATTGACAACTTTGTTTGCTCATCAGTTTGGGGATTATAGGTTGTGCTGAAATTCAATTTGGTGTCCAATATCTTCCACAAAGTGCACTAAAAGTGACCCACAAATCTAATGTCTCAATTCAAGGCTATACATTTTGGTAATCCATTGAATCTAACTACCCCCCTAATAAATAATGTGCCAACATGTGTGGCATCACTTGAATTTTTACATGTAATAAAATGTGCCATTTTAGAAAATCTATTTACTACCACATAATGGAATCATTCCCTCTTCTTTGACTCCTTGACAACCCAAAAACAAAGTCCATACATCCTCCCACAGTCTGTTTGGAATAGGGAAAGATTGATATAATTTGGTATTTTGGTTCTTCCTTTTTACATATTGACAAATTTTGTAGTTCTACACCATATTCTTCACATTCTTACCCATCCTGGGTCAATAATAACTTTCACTTAGTTGTGCCAATGTATTGTCCATTCCAAAGTGGTCAACTATGCCTCCAATGTTTCTTCGTTATTAGATTTTCTAGCATGGATCCTTGACATATACATAAACACTTTTCCATGAATAACAGTCCTTCCTAAATGAAGTAATCTGACCATGGTGTCCTACTTTTGTCTATTGAGCTCTTGTATGCAGCCCATTCCTCATTGAGATTTGAATTATTTTCATAAAACTCACTCATAGCCTCAAAACTACTAACTTATATTTTCATTTAACAACAAGTATCTTCTACTTAATGCATCCACTACCTAGTTTGATCTACCCTTTGTATGCTTCAAAACAAATGAATAACTTTGAAGGTATCCAACCATTTCATGTGCTGTATTGCAACGTTTGATGATCCGTGAATAGGACAAATTCCTTTAGTAGCAAATAGTGCTTTCACTTCTTCAGGGCTTGTACAATGGGATGGATTTTTTGGTCATAGTTTGAGTATTTTTTCACTTCATTCAGTTTTTCACTAAAATAAGAAATGGGTTTACCTTCTTGGCTCAATACTTTTCCAATGGTTGTTTCACTTGGAGTATAATCCACTTGAAACACTTTGTCATAATCAAATAATGTTAAGACATGTTATTTTGTTACATTCT
>VDFB02271358.1:206576343-206652876 GCA_007258455.2 Sequoia sempervirens
CACCATAATTGGCAACCTTGTTACCCCATAATCTAATAGTTTCCTCTTTTATCTCCTCCAAGCCCTGAATGTCACCAATTGGTGCCTCCTCACCCCAAGAGTCATGCCAAAAGGAAGCACTATTACCATCTCAGACTTCCCATGTGACATGATCAGATATAATGTCTCTACATTCAAGTATGAAATTCCAGATTGCATAGCCTCTTGGGGGATTCTATACCTTGAGGATTCTATTTGGGTCATCTGAGTCAAGATACTTTCTTGTCAATACTCTAACCCATTTATGATTTCCTTTAGTGTGGATGTCCCAAACTAATTTGGCACCCATGGCCTGATTCATAAGGGGTAGTTGGCATAACCCTGCACCTCCAGCTTTCTTGGGAAGGAAAATCTTGTCCCATGCCAAAAGAGGAAATTTGTTTTGCTCCCCCGAACCACTCCAAAAGAACCTCCTGAAGATTTGAGTGAGAGCATCTTTAGTAGCTTTGGGGAGCTTGAGACAAGACATTGAGTATACTGGGATTGCTGATAATACAGATTTAACCAGCAAGAGTCTACCGGCTGATGAGAGCCATTTACCTTTCCAAGTGCTCAACTTGTTCTTGCAACTTCTAATTAAATTTTCCCAGTAACAGTTTTTGTTAATTCCTACAAACAATGGGATTCCCAGATAGCGACCTGGTAGGGAGGCAACTTTCAAATTTAGGATCCTTGCAATATCCCTTTGTAAACTTAGCTGAGTATTTAAAAAGAAAATCTCTTATTTGTCCCAGTTGATGTTTTGACCTGATGCTTTACAATAGGTATCTAGGAAGTTTTTGATCATTCTTTCTTCCCTCTGACTTGCTTCACCCATTAGTATTGTGTCGTCTACAAATTGTAAGTGAGTTGAAGGTTCCAAACCATTTGCAACATGAATTCCTTTCCATTTACCTTCCTCTCTTAGTCTTTTGATCCCCCTCCCCAGTGCTTCTGCCATGATTATGAACAGAAATGGGGATAAAGGGTCTCCCTGCCTAAGACCCCTGGATGAAGAGAAGAAACCATTTGCTGTGCCATTAACTAGTATTGAGAACTTTGGAGTTGAAATGCAGTTGCTAACCCAATTTATCTAGTTTGGGCTAAAACCAAATCTGCCTAATACTTCCAGAAGGAAACCCCTATCTACCATATCATATGCTTTGAGAATGTTTATCTTTAGGAGCATGCATGCCTCCTTGTTTTTCCTGGCTGTGTGGATTGTTTCATGGGCTATAATGATGCCTTCCACTATGGATTGGCCTGGAGAAAAGCCACTTTGTTCTTCAGAAATAACTTCCTTGAGCACATTCTTGAGTATGTTAGCAATTATCTTTGTTACCACTTTGTACACAATGTTGCATAGGGAAATAGGCCTAAAATCACTCATAGATTGAGGGAATTTCTTTTTAGGTATTAGTGCCAGGAAGGTGTGATTTATCACCCCTAGCATAGTCATTTTATTTCTGGATTCTTCAACAGCTGCACCAAGGTCTTCTCCAACTATATCCCAGAAGTTTTGGAAGAAGTTGACAGGGAAGCCATCTGGACTTGGGGCCTTGTCTGGATGCATTTGAAAAATTGCCTCTTTGACTTCTGCTAGGGATACTTTTTGATAGAGAATTTTTTTTGGGTCTCTGAGATGATGGATGGAATTGCGCCCAGTAGATAATCCCTGTCACTCCTATTAACGAGGGTATCCTTGTTTAATAGGGATTCAAAGAAAGTGACAACATCTTTGTTGACTTCTTCAGTTGATTGAGTTGTATCACCATTGGCTTTAATGATTTCTAGGATCCTCTTGCTGTTGTTATTTGCTACTGTTGATCTGAAAAAAAAATTGTGTTTCTATCCCCTTTTTTTAGCCAAATTTCCCTTGATTTTTGACGCCAGTAGCATTCCTCCTGTTTGAGAATTTCAGCCATTTCTTCTTTTAGATTTTTTTCATTCTCAAATTCTACAACATCCATGCCCCTTTCTATCACATGATCGTTGAGAGTGCGGATTTCTTGTTCTATTCTTGCTTTCTCTTGGAAGATGTTTTTGAAGTGGCTTTTGTTCCATTCTTTCAACTTCACTTTTATATAACTCAGTTTTTTGTTTATTTTGAAAAGATTTGTTTCTCCTTTGAGCTTCACTTCATTCCACCATGTCTTAATTAAATCTGGTAGTCGGTTATCTCTTAGCTACATATATTCAAATTTGAATGGGAAACCTTTAGGATCTTCAACAGGACCAAAAGAGAGTTGGACTTGGAAATGATCCGAACCAGTGAAGGGAAGGATTTGTGCATCATGTGATCCCTCCAGCTCCCCCCAGTCACCCCATAAGAGGAATTTGTCAAGCCTTTCTGCAATGTTAGTGAAACCTTTTCTCCTATTGGACCAGGTATATATTCCATCCCTTGCTTGTATATCCAAGAGGATGTTTTTATCCAAGAACTCCTGAAAGTCTCTTTGAACAGCCGTAGATCTCCCAGTCCACCCTTGTTTTTTTGTGTTGTTTAATGTGGCATTGAAGTCCCCTGCTATAATCCATTTCTCTGATCTTTTTCTTTCTACTATTCTAGAAATATTGTCCCATAGTCTCTTTTTACCTTTAGTGGAGACCGGGCCATAGACATTAATGCAGAAGAAAGAAAGGTTTCTTCTGATGTCTTTAAATTTGATTGTTTTCCAATTCTCAGCTTCTGCCTCTACTACCCCTGCCATTGAGAGAGGGTTCCAGATAACCCCCAGACCTCCAGACGCCCCTGATCCCTCTAGGAGTTGTCCATTCCATTGTTTCCATCTGTCCAACCTTCTTCTACCTTCCTCCTTATTCCACTTTGTTTCTTGCAAGAGCACCACATCTGCATTTGATTGGTCAATTTGGTGCTTGACCATGCGCCATTTGTCAGGGGCGTTAATGCCCCTGACATTCCAGGTAATAACCCTCATTCTACCGAGGGAAGGATACTGTCCTTCCCAATTATCAGTTTCTTTTTCCCTAGGGCATTGCCAACCAACACAAGCTGTCTTATTTTATTTTCTTCCCTTGTTTGATTTTTTCTTAATGTTAGGGCCTTTAAGCTTTGATTCTGACTGTTGCAACTATCTAACTTCCAATAATTCTCCTTCTTCTGCATCCTCCCAGAGCTCACCTGCCCCATCTGAGAGTTGCTCACTTTCCTCTCCATCTGATTGTTGGCCCTCATCTTCTTCTTCAGTCTGGGGGGAATCTGAATTTGCTAGCACACTTTGGGAGATCATTTGTGGTGGGGGTACAGGAGGGAGAAGGGACCGATCACTATTAACACCACTTACAAATATTTCCTTCAATTCATTTTGAATCGCTTTCTAGAGAAGTTGAGTGTCGTCCATAAGGACAATGAGGGCTTGTTCAGCCTAGATACTTTCTTTATGTGGATTTCTAGCTTCCTTAGCTGGGGAAAGTAGGGGATCCACTGAAAGGGCATCGTTTTCTTCTTTAGTTGGCCCGACTATCCCCATATCTATCCTGCCCTCATCGTTAGTATGCATTGGGGACACATCCGTTGAATCTTCTTGAATGATATTGAATGCATTGTCTTTTATTGGCTTTTTTGAGGTGCTCTCCAGAAGTGACTTCCTAAAGAGGCAAGTTTTTGTTCTTGAACCCTCCCAAACTTTGATTTCTTGCAGCCAACTTCCATATTTTGTTAATATCTCGAGTGTTATATATCCCAACCCCTACATCTATTTCAACCAAGACACAGGGTTCTGATCCACCTATTTCATTGATGAAGTCTTCATCCACTCCAATACATAATCCTAGGGCATCACCCAATCTTGTCATAGCATCAAAATTCCAGAATTATGATGGTAGATCTGCTAGCTTAATCCAGGTCAGGATTTGGGTCAATTGGTGATTCCATGGGTCAAAGCTAGCTTGCCATTTTGTCCAATAAAACCAGTGTCCATTCATAAACAAAGGGTCCCCTTCTAGGATTTCCAATTTTAGATTTAAATCTATACATTCTATCAAAAAGAAGAAATTTGGGAGGGGGGTAACACTTACCCTATCTAGATATTTGTTCATCCACCAGGCTTTGATCTCCTCATTTGAGCTAGCTGGGCCAGTCCATTTCGCGAAAAGGGCGTGGTCTGATAGCCTCGCCACCCTTTTTTCTATTAGTTCTACTGCCATTTGAAAGAGTTTATGACCTCTAGGCTGCATTTTCGTGCACTGGAATGTTCAGGATTGGGAATCTTTGCGATTCAGTTTTCTTCGAAGTAGATCGCGATCTCTCTTATTCATTCTTCTACCAAATTCAAACTCCTCTCCAGTAGGTTGAGTTGTCTTCATAAAGGCGTTCTAATCAAAATTGAGCAGATTTTTCTTCTGCCATATTTTGCTGGTGCGCTTCTGAGGGTTTCCTCCTTTGGACTTCCAATTGGAAGCTAGTTGTTTGCCTTTTGGATCCCCTTCCCGGAGCCACCCACGCCTACTCCTATATTCTGGTCTCTCTGATGAGTTCCAGTTGACTCCTAGAGGATTTTTTTTTTGCTTCATTGGTCTGTCATGCCCACCCCCAAATTTATTCTGCCTGTATTGGGGATGGTATTTTTCCACCCAACCTCCATTTTTGAAAACCCACTGAGGAGTGTGCCCTAGATTCTGATGATCTACTGCACCACCACCCTTTCTGAGAGGCTCAACACTTTCCACTAGTTCGGAATCACCCTAACGAATACGCAACCCGCCTGTAAATTTTTGCACATCCTCGCTTGCTTGCGCCATTGGATCAATTTCCTCTTTGACCTCCATAATAGTTCCTTTGTTTTTTCCTCTTTCTATGAAAGGTGTTTGATTGCAAGTAATCCTTGGGAGTTAGAGATTGATGAATCAACTCCAATAGTGTTTTTAGTAAAAAGTAGAGAAACTATTGAAACTGATTAGAGATCAAGACTTTAATAAATTCAAATGTTTAAAATTACATTGTTAGAAAGCTAACACATAGCTATTTGTTGACATAGTGGTAATTTTTTAGAATTTCATGCTAAAATACATGAACCTGATGGAGAGCACACTTTACCTTTTTTGTGTAATAGATGAAATTCAACTCTGCTAAAGGAAATCTAGTTTTCTTTAAGAGTGATCTCAAACTATTACAATAGAGTTAACCAACTAAGTTTTCTATTAAACTAATCTACAATTTTAGACTATGCTGGTCAACTCTTTAATTTGTTTTAACTTTATTAAAAAGTATGTTTAGGAAAAATAAGCTAACACATTTGAAGATTTAATTGGTGAAAATAATGTAATGTAGAGATATTGAAATCATATTTTAGTTAGAAAAATGAAACTTATAGAAATAGAGGAACCTATGTTGAAAATTTTGAGCTCTTTGCTTCAAACTAGTGTGGTGCATTGCAGTCTCATATAAGTGGAAAACTAAATGCATATTTCTATTCAAAAAGTAATACCTACAAGAAAAATGAAACAAAATAGGGAAGTAATTTGAAGTAATAACACATAAGATGATAAATTAACAATAAAAACTACTCTATTAAAAAGGAGATGTCACCAAAGAAGCTATAGGTTTGAGATTTCTTCTTCAAATAAATTTGAAACACAATTAGGAGAATGAAAATGTTTTCAATAGTTGTTTAAAGGATTTCCTTAGTTAAACCTCCTATTGGTATTTCTGCCTCCATGTATAGCCTAATTTTTGAATAGTTTTTGGAATAAAATGACAAGTGCAATGCAATATAAAATATATAATGATAATAATAGTAGAAAATATGGTCCTAAATGCAAGAGTTGTTAACACCCAAGATTAAAAATTTAGATATAATAAACACAAAAAGAGAGAGGGGATAATAGAACAAGAACACTGCCACTTTAAAGTCTTGAAATAGTCAAGAAGAACATTTCTAACATACAAAAATTACTACTACAACACCACAAAGATCATGATTGAGGTAGTAGTCTTCACATGTACCAAGTATTTAAACAAAGATTCATAGAGTAACAATGGAGATTGTTCATTTTTCTATATTTCTTAAGAAAATATTATTATTATTCATAGGAATCATAAAATTAGAATAGATATTCAAAATTAGCAACAATGAAGTGCACAAGGGTCAAATAATCATTCAAAACATGCAGAGTTGTTGCCTTCAAAAGATCTCAAATCCAATGTAATGTGAATACAAACATCCAAGAAAAAGAACAAGACCAAAGAGAGAACATGCAAATCAAAACATGTAGCATGCCCTTCTACACACACCACTAAATGCAAAGTTGTGATAAGTATGATCTCATCCATAAAAACCCAAAGAGAATAGCATTATCCACATCCAACTATAACCAAGATGTATGCAACTCAAACCAAAGGAAGATCAAACCAAATCCATTCCCAATGAAGGAAATAAGCCTAATAACATATCCTAAACTCAACATCAATGAATAGTCTCACAATGCATAAGGAGATAAACATGCCAGCATCCCTCAAATGAACCCTCCAAAAATAACAAACCATAGCCCAAGATCCATATGTAGGAGAAGATAAAGCATAAAATATAACACATCTGAAAATGAGATGGGCAATACCTATTAGATGATAAACTGTTGAGTAGACAAAGAATGGGGAATGAGAATGCTCCTCTAGGATAACCAAGTCATCATGACTCACTCTAAGAACAATCTTCTCTATGGGTCCATCATGAACTCACATCCATAACCAGGTGAAAGGCTCCTTAGACTTCTTGTTGAAACCTCCAAAGAGTAACTATCTCAAGAAAATGTCTCTAATCACAAGATAAATCCAGCCTCACCCAAGTGTCCAAGTATCCATGAGAACCTCCAACTGATCAATCCATGCTTAGCTCCAAATGCAACCCTACACTATCATGAAGCTCTCAAGAAAATAATCAATGTACCCAATACCAAGAGAACCAACAAAATCACTGTTAAAGCTCCAATCTCAAGAATTATGAACACATCATGATCTCACATATCTTATAAAGAAGATCATATGTTCTAATGAATATATCATAGTATCAAGAGAAGTGTATCATGCCAAAAAAACTCTAATCTAGAATCAAGAGTACATCATGACATAATAACAACCATATTGTAAACCAAACATCACCTGTCAAAGTGATAAATCATAAAACAACACCTCACCAAAGACTCAAAAGTCCTCCATGGCTAACCAAGATGTCAACATCTCCATACCACATGAAGATAACTATCTCCTACAAAGAAGATCATCCACCATCAAATGGTGAATCCACATCATTTCCACAAGCTCCATTGAATCATGATATCGAGCTCTCCATGGCATCATGATTACCATCCTCTAAATGAAGATCATTTGTGGCCCCATCACAATCAAAAAAATCAACATCTGAGCTCCCAAAGGGAAGAGTACAAACCATGATCTCTAAATAGAGAAGATACAACTACTATCAAAGTATCATAAACCAATCCAATACCACCAAACCATCACTGTCAATAGCTCCCATTGAAATGTATAACCAAGCTATCATGACATAGTGATAAACCATCATGCTACAAGTCCCAACAACCAACTATCCAAGCACTCTAAAAAAACATCTATCATATGATCTCAATACACACATACCAATGCACAAATGACCACAAACAAAGCCAACATATTGAATTTGCATCAACACTGAAAAGACTTGTGGATATAGATAGTTGAAGACCAAGTCATCCCATTGCAACTAAATGGGTGGCCAACCCACACAACTGCATAACTCAAAGATCCTAAAAAATGAAGCATGTAAACTCATAATCACATTAGTAACCTACAAACCGAGATATCAAAAAAGATAATCATGTAGACAACAAGACTCAAACACCAAATTAATCTCAGATCCGATTTACCAAACATGTCCACAAATGAGTAACCATAGTCAAGGAACCAAATAGGCATATAGGAGATAAGAACAACCTCCTAACACCAAACCATATCACAACCAAACAACACATACATGACCATATCATTTCAATGCATAAATATACCTCCATGTCTATGACACTATAATCATCACCAATGGTGTACCTGCACTCAACTATCACCCACATGAGACTCTAAGTCTCAAACCATGTCCTCAAAACTGAAGACCATGTATGTACCTGTTACCATCAAAATCCAACTCTAAAAAAAACATGTAAACCTACATTAGGAAGCACCAAACTAATAATCATTTGTACAATCATAAATACCATATGAAAATATATAATCACTCAAAATTTCAGCTCTTGAATCATTTGGATGTTCACACAATCACACCCCAAATCTTAAGCACCTACAAGTGATCAAACAAGTAAAATCCTCTCTCTACACCACAAACAAAAAATCTACTTGATCCATTATGTAGTACATTGCAAATACTCTCAAATGCCTATTCAAAATTGAAAAATTGATTCCATATGCAAAAGTTATGCTCAAAACAATAAAAACAAAGAACATCTAGCTTTTAGGCCCAAAAATGATCATATTAGAAAATCATGGAACCAAACCTATGCCATAGTGTAGTGGTTGCAGAGAGCTTTCCGTTGACTATTGGAAGTCAAAAATATGACATGGGTTAAAGTTATACCCATTTGAACAAAAGTTTCCCAATTTGCCTTGTTGGTGGTTTTGTAGTGGCCCCCAGGTGGAGGCACCAACAACGGTGCCCAAGCAGTGTTGCAGTGTCTAGGTGACAATAGATTTGAAATTGAATTAAATTTTAGTTTAAAAATTCGTGGTAGAAATTTTTTTATGGGCAGATGTCTCGAGTTGGGTTCTTCATGTGACTAAGAGTCCTACATCAAGAAGCTAAGTCTATCGGTCTAAAAGGAAAGTCGAGTGCGAAAACGCTTCCCTAATGCAAATCAATTAGGAGAGGGGTTTGCAAAAATTTGTTTCAAATCCTTTAAAATTTACAGTTTCATTTAAGAATGCACATGCAATTAGTTAATTTCGAATTTAAACACAAACCACAACATAGATTTTACATGGGAAAACCCTTTCAGGAAAATATCTACACACCAAAGCATAGATTAATTGTATTCCAATAAAAAGGTATTACAATACAATGTTCAAATTCTATGCTCTTGCAGGTGTTGATTCACTGTGATACAAATTCTAATGTGAATCTGGCAACATAATGATATACATATATTACAATTACATTACATCCAACAAATTCACTAAGGCATCAATATATACTTCTCATACATGGGCATTGAACATTGCCATGTGTCAATCTCTCAGTCTCTACATGCATGCAAACTGAAATCAACAAGATGCATGAGTCCCAAGTAACTTGATTAGCAACCTATCAAACATGCACATACATGCACCAACATGCAACAACATGCAAGGATTTCAGCTCCAAAAATCAAGCAACCTCACATGCAAGGCATCCCATAGAGAAAATAAGTTTACTGCCAAAATAAAACTCGCCCACAACTCCGAGTGACTCTAAGTGATAACTCAGTCTCTATTAAGCAAGTTTCCTCTTCAAGCTTCAGTCAATAAGTCAAATTGATGCCACATGGAATCATGGTGCTCCTACTTGAATTTTTTACGATCCTCAATACTCAAATGGGCACCCAAGTGACAATTTTCACCTTTCCTTGTCTTCACTTTTCTGAAGAGATAAACACTCACACAAATGGACCCCATCAATACTTGCTTCCAAAATAAATTGTCACATGTCAACATGGTGCCCATTTTAGAGGTCTAAACAATTGTCATTTCACAATGGAGCGCCCATGTGACATGTGTCACAATTTTCTTTTCACACCTTGCATGTAGGATACCAACTCTCTATTGGGTCCCACAAAGTGACTTAGCAATTTGGAAACAATTATTATTGCATTTAATAAATTAAATAAAAAACTTAAGGGAAAATAATTAATAAATTAATTTAGGGACTCACTAAGGTTGAGACATCTTAATCCCAACACAATTGGGGCCACACTGAGCATCAACCGACTTGTTAGTTGGTGTATAACCGACATTTTCTGCGGGTATTTTTTTTAAATAAGCCACAATTTTTTAATTTTATTTTATTTGCATTCTTTTATACTAGCCAAAATAGGGAAAATTTTATATCAATTTTCATTTCTTGACCATCCTGGATCTAATTGTGAGGTTCATTTTGTCTCAAGAGGTCATCTACAAAAATTTCTCTACAAAACCCTCATATGAAATTACAAACCAAGAATTGACCCAAATTTCTCAAACCTCAAGTCTACAATATACCCAACAAATCTACAAAATAATGCTTGCAAAACATGTGTCCATACCTTGATGTCTAAAAACCCTCTTGCATTGTCATGACTTCAACTCTACATCAGATCTACTCATCCAAGTGTTACAACAAGGATCTCTGAAAACCCACAACCGTAAACATGACTCTGATACCAAATGTTAGGAAAATCAACCATGATGATCAATCTATTTCCTACATAACCCTTTGAGATAAAAGCATGCATACAAGTATATAGATAGCCAAATGCAAAGATCAAAGACATATCACAAGATAACACAAAATATACCTTGGGAAAACCCTCATATAGGGAAAAACCTGACCTCCAAAAACATCCATGCTCAATATATTATTCAACAATAAAACATTACAATACACTTACAGAGCCCCCATGAACACCTTTGAAACATCAAACTCTCCTCAAGCAATCCATGTGAACAAGCATGTGACCACACATTCCAACCAGCCAACTAGCCAACCTTCGACAACTACCCATGTGTTTTCTTTTTTAGAAACAAGCTCACACAAAACCACCAAGTGGTATTACATAAAAAACCATGTGACTAATACCATGAGCTTACAAAAAATATTTAATCCAATGTTACATACAACACATAAAGTCGCTCAAGAATGCTAGACCCATGTGATGCACACATCCCTAGATCCCCTAGGTGCACCACATAATAAATAAATATTACATTAATAACATTATGCAAGGTGTACAACACGTTTTCCTAACAATAATTAGTATGTGGAATCCAATCGTCAAAAAAGTAATCAATAGAAGAGAAGAAGAATAATTATCTTTACCATAAATCGTACCCACAAAAAAAATTCATAGCTACATGTGATTGAAAATCAAATTGATGCACACCCATGTTATCTCTATCCACATGTATTATATTGTTGTCTAAATGCTTGTGTGCTTGTTGGAATTCTACATTGTTAGCATGAGTTTGTGATGGAAAAGCGTTTGTAAAAAATTGTAAATTTTGATTAGGAGGAGCCACATAATGACTTCTCCCACTGTTAACACCTTTTACATGTAGAATATTATTATCAATTAGATCATATACCTTATGCTTCAAATCCATACAACTCTATGTATGATGTCCCTTAACTCTTTGATAATTACAAAATATGTTCCTAATGTATCCTTTAGGTAGCCCTCTACATGGATTTAATGGGCCAAAGGAGGAAGAACAACCATATGAATATGAAGTAAACTTTGAAGCACATTATCGAAGGGCTCACTCAACTTTGTAAATTTCCTAAAATTTTGAGGCTTAAAAGTACTAACATTAGAAACATCAACCATATCATGGCACTACACTTACTCTCTATTTTATCGCTACCCTTTTGAAAAGTACTTTTCTTTTTTGAAATTTACAAGAGTAGAAAGATGAAAGACACATTAGGAAATCCATATTTCAACATATTAGAATCTAACAAGTTTAAGCATAAATATTCTCTCTAATAAAAAGACTAATATATTTGTGCATAAAGATATATTACTACTAATAAAATTACCTCAATATCAATATAATTTGATATAAAATTTTATATGATTAGAAAATAACCATTTACAATAGTAATTTTGAGAACTTCTACATTAAAATGTATATATTTTTCTTGTGCATACTACATAATCCAACTAAGGATAAATAGACCAAGGATCTATGAACAAGAATGCCCAAAACACAAAAATACTTAAATGAAAGAGAAAAAATATTTGAGTTTGAATATGAGTTATGGCCAGTAATATTTTAAATTGCACAAATACAACTCACAGAGATTTTATACTGCAGATTTGGATTCTGATTACAGAAATTTTCCAAATGGGTGGTGCATAATAAAACCCAAAACAGTCACTATTAGGGGGCAGGACACAAGAAAAAGAATAAGACAGACAAAAAGAATCCTTCTGTGATTACTGCTCAAAGCTGCTGAGTTCATGGATGAGGGCTTTTTCCAGCCATTGTTGAGCCTCTGTGAGGAATGAGGGGCTGAGTCTGACCATCATAACACAGAACTCATTTTCATCCACAACTCCATCGCCATTGAGATCAGCTGTTGCGATCATCGCTTGCAGTTGATCTTCACTCATCGCCTCGATCCCCAAAACACCCGCATTCTTCTTCAAACTCTCCAACGTTATTACTCCTTTCTCTGCATCTGCCAAAAGCCGGAAGCCATTGCAGAGCTCCCCCATGAACTCCTCTTCTCCTAACATATCTGCCATCATTGGCAAATAATCATCAAACCCAACTATCTCTTCCAATCTCTTTGTCGATTTAGCCATTACCTAGTTTCAAATTCAGAAATTTCTCAGAAGGATTCGATATGAATGAGCCTGCTCTTCCCATTCGGGTCTTAAATAAGACAGTCCCCAAAGAACAGACAATTGGAAGGCAACTTGGACACTCCAAAGGTGGGAATCCACATACTTTAGAGAGAAGGTTCACAGAAGTTACTTCAACAACAGAAGATCCTTCTGGAGTACCTGCAGTGGGAACTAATTTAGGGAAAGTGCCATAAAGAGAGAGCTTTCAAGAAGCTGCTCTGCAGGTTCCTATGTGCAAAGAGTCCTTGTCAATGCACATCTTGCAGACACTTGGATGAATCAAAAACACCAAATCATACAAAACTGAAACATCATGCCTCATGAAAGTAGGAAATTATTTAATAGATTTTTCATTAGACATCTGTAGAACTTTAATTTACATCTAAAGCTGTACTCCCATGGTGGTTGGCTTTTTGGATGTTTATTTTGATGTTGACTGTTTAAATGGTAATGATCTAAATTGATGAAAAACATCTCTATCTGCATGAATTTGTGAGTTGGGTGTCTCTTAAGAGTTACAAAGCTTTTGTTGGTGTAATATTTAGGATATTACAAATATTTAACTTCTTTCATTTAAATAGTTAATGATATATGTATATTTTAATTTGAGGTATTTATGTGTTATTATTATTTCATCATTTTTTTATTAATTATAGTTAGATGTCACCTCTATTTGATTAAGATTATCTTTGTTTTAATTATATTGAGTTAACTAAATTATTTTTTCAGTTATACATTAAAAGATCTATTTATCTATGCTCCACCCATTCATTTGATGGTTGAGCTAATTATTGCAGTATTGTATTTTAGAATAAGATATTATTTTGTTGTTGTAACTTCCTTCCCTCATCTAGATCTAAGCTCACATGGTTTGTATTATTACCAAATCTTACATGGTGCTAGAGCTTTGTTGATGGTTAAAGCTTGTTTGTTCCAAAGAGATAGTTAGAGTTTTATTCATGGTGTTGGTGCGGAAGCCTATTTTTGGAGTTGGGTCAAATCATACCTCATAGTTGTGATCATAAGACTAAGAAACATAAGGATTGACTCTTAAATCATCAAATTTGGAGCACTTTTAGTCGGTGCCTAAAAAATTCTTTCTTGGTCCTTATCATACAAATTGTACCATATTTAGGCATAAGTATTCTTCACAAGAAAATTACAAATGCATTGTATATTCATTACATAGGTATCGACAAAATAAAAAATATATATATATTTTTTTTGCATTTTTTTGGGTTCTTTAGGGTAAAGGTGGTACACCCATTCGCCACCCCATATGGGGCATTATAAGTGAGGGATCCTTGTGACCCCTATGTTGTAAAATTCACCCTGAGGTCAAACACTACAAATCTACAAAATACCATCAGAGGGGTATCACCATATACTGACATTTTAATATCGCCAAAAATACTTAAAACAACTTGCTCCTTGTATAGTGGTTTCACATTGACAAAGGCAATTTGAAACTCCTATTAGTGGTTTTAGAAAATCAAAGGCAATTTTCGTTAACCAATGACAATTTTGGAATCTCCATGAGAATTTTCACATATTCCATCAAGTTTTTGATTAAAGATTCTTTATCAATATTTTTTGCAAATATTCCATTCATGAGACCCCTACTAAGCCAACCATATCAATATGTCTATTCATCTATTGTATTGCCACATTATCAAGCTATATATTCCAATCAACATACAATTAAATGTCATGTCATGTCATTTGTATAAATGTTGATATTTGTAACATCCTAGGCATATGTGCCTCATTTTGTATTTTGATACTATTTTGATACTTGTTGATGAGGTTATTTTTAAATTGCCACTAAGGTGTATGGATAATGTATTTGGATTCATATACGTAGATTTAAATTTACTTGGACTCATTTTGTATGTGATACTATTATTTTACTTATCAATGATGTTCTTGCGGATTACCATTGAGGTGTATGGATAATGTATTTTGGATTCAAGTATGTGGATTTGTGTATACTTGGACTCATTTTGTATGTGATACTATAATCATTCTTACTAATAGCATGTTCTTGTGGATTGGCATTGAAGTGTATGAATAATGTATTAGGATTTGTATATACTTGGACTCATTTTGTAATTGATACTGTCATTGTTACAAATGATATTCTTGTGAATTTCCATTGAGGTTTATGGATAATTTATTTTGGATTCATATATGTTGGATTTGTATATGTTATACTTCATAGTATTTTAGCTTCACTACTTTCACTATGATATATGATTATACTCACGTTCATTGAGTTCAACATTATGATTATTTTATTGTGCATTTGTATATCTAAATCATGCACGTATTAGATGATTTTAGTTAGATGTGGATGATGATATTATCTTGTTGGTTGTTATATACTATACTTTGACTCTCTTGTGTTGTGTAGATATGCCTAATGTTTATATTGAGTGTGCAGATATAGGTTTCACCAATGGTCATAAATTGGAGATAATCAACTTGGGTAAAAAATTTAGTGTTCTTATTCCTATCTCACTTAATTTTGAGTTATGAGATAAGGGGTGATCCCACAATAGTGGTTTACAATTTTTGGCCAAACTGGACACTGAACTGATTTTTTAGAAACTAAATCTTCACTTTCAGGCACCTATAGCGACTAAACCATGAGAAATTTGAAGATGATGCAAACTAGTGATTTGTGACATTTTGTCTGTAGATTCTAAATATATTTTTTTCAAAATTTTTGGAATCAGATTGCACTTCTTTTTCCATCTCTTTCGAAAACTAGTTTTTTTCACTAAACACCATTTTTAAGGAGTGACGCTCACCGTATAACACATAATTTTTTTTCCATGAAGGATAAAATTCTTTTTTTTTTCAAATTTAGATTTGTAACTATGATATTTAGTGTTTTCAATTGGTTTCATAGTGTTTTATTGAATATTTTTCCTTAATCAAGTTTCAAAGTCAAACCAATTACAATTCACACATAGGCGGACTGTATAACACAACTTTTTTTTTGTATGTATCAAAATTCAATTTTATTTTTTTTGTTGGATCAAGGACTTCAATATCTGGTGCACTCATTTTTTTATTTTTATTTTTAATAATCTTCTATTTTTCCACATGTGCAGAATAAAGAGCTTGATTTTTGGTGAAAAACCTACATTCACAAGAAATAAAAAATAAATATAATAATAAAATTAAATTTATTTAAAATTATATTTTTTGGGAAGCTTATAAAAGGAATACATACTTACAAAAAATAAATTTTAAATGAATTCATTTGATCCCCCAAAAGGTAAATCAAAAGTGATTTTTTATTAGCATTTTGATAGGTGTAAAAGATACTCTGTTATAGGTATGGTTTAAAACTAGCGGGGTTCTATCCAAGGGGGTTTGACCTAAGGTAGTTTGATCAAACCCTCTTCAATTGAAATACTTTAAATGGAAATTTTTAAGCCTTAAATCATTATATTTTCTAAAAATATGTGATTTCAGCAAAAATTAGAATCTCCCAAAAATTGTAAACCAACTTTGTGGGATCACCCTAAGTCTTTTACAACCCTACAAGCCTATATCCAAAACAATTGATTTTAGAATCTCAAGTAATGTGTAAATCCATAAAATGTGTTTACATATTTTGTATAGGTTGTTCAACTCCTATGAATTATCACATTTAATCATTTTTTATAAATGTATAATTTCTTGCATAATGACTTTATGCTTTGATAAAGAAAGGGATTATTTTTTAATTTCTTACAACATGTATGAATTGCTTGAGTGAAAAGTAATTGTGTGTTTTCAAGAATTGAAAAGAATATTATATAAATATTTTATCTGTGTTCTATTTTTTCAATATGTAAAAAAGAATTAAAATAGGCAAGCACAATTAAAAGAAAATAGTGCATCATAAAAGGAAGGTTGCTTGATATTTAAATTAATTATTTTCCTTCAAAAGAAATATAAAAGTCACTTAATTAAAATGTCTTATTTATGTGGTTTGAGTTTGAAAAGAAAAAAATGAATTTTTGTAAAAGAAAAAGGACATTATAAAAAAGAAAGGAATTCATTTTGAAAAGCATTCTATTTTATTCATGTTTCAGGATGCATTTTCTACTCTCCCTCTTCTATTGCTTGCTTGGAAATTTGAGGAGACTGCTTGAGAAACGTTGGAGTTGGATTGCTACCTAGAGTTGAAGATTTTATTGAAGTGATTGTTGATGTTGTGATGGAACAACAACAACAAGAATAACCCCATTTGTGTGTGTGTGATGTCCCCACTCTAGTCAGTTCTCGGGAAGAGTGTGTTAGCCCTTTTCTTGGACCCTTGTGGGCTAACTAGATTGGTTAGAGGGTCAGTGGTTTTTTCTTAAGGAGTTGGTCGTTCTCATTTTCAGAGTTTAGTGATTGGTTCAATGCAAGCCTTGGCAGTTTAGGAGTTGACAGCTTCTGACGGCACAAAGATATATGGAGTTTTGAGGAAGTTATGATTATTTAAGTGATTTAAGTTATATTAACTTAATTCTTTATTATAAAGTCAATTTGACTTTATTCTTTTATATCACTTAAATATTCATAAAAGGGTGATTTAAAATTAAATCACTTAAAACATAAAAGTGGCGCCCAAGTATTTAAGTCCAAACTATTGAAAGGGACTTAATTATATTTTAAAAGATTTAAATGATGGAAAAGGCGTCATCTTCTTGGAAATGCATGCCTTTTGAGATATAAGGCATTTTGGCAATGAGAAACCCTATTCATGATTATTTCGACTTTTCCTTTGAGGTTTTCTCTATGCTTTCCTCTGTAATTAGGGTTTGAGCAATATTTCCATTGGAGAACGCAATCTCTTTGATGTTGAGCATTTTTGAGACTGTGAGAGACCAATCAAATTAGTGCAACTATGAGGGCTTCATTTAGAAGTTCTACATGCTTCTATAAGAGTTTTATCATTCAGTATTTTCTTGTTTGCAATAAGGAAAGGGGGTTTCTTCTCCAGAGACGCCATCTTCAACAGATATCAACTTTCAGTTGTTTCTTTTGGTTTCTTCCTTGGCTATACCATTTTCCTTGGGATTTGTGCCTTCCTAGAGGTTTGGCGTGTGAAGCTAGAAGCTAAAGCGCCTTCTCTTTAGTTCTAGATTATGCTTCATTCTTGGTGGCTACCTCTATTAGCCCTTTGTATCCTATTTCAGAGTGGGATAAATCATTTCTGGAGGCTAGGAATCCATATTTGCCAGTTTTCACCATTCTTGGCTAGCAAGTTGACTTATCCTTTTAAATAAATAATTTGGAATCATTCTGGTATGTTTATCACTTGTGATCTATTTGTTTCAGTAAAATAATACCTTCAGCACTTCCATTCTATAGAAAATAGCTCAGTTTTACAGTTTATGAGCTTTTATATGATGCACCCCTTCTCTTTTGTCTACAAAATTTCTTTAAAAAACTAAAAAAATACAAATAAGATAAGGAAAAATATAGGGGTTTGAATTGTGAGCCAGCAGGGTTCATCACAGTGGTATTAGAGCACTGATCCTACCAGCCTGTAGGGTTAGCAGCTTCTATGCGGTCACATCAGAATAGGTTTGATGGGTACTACTCACGCAGGGGTCCTGGCTATCAGAGAAGTACTTTTGAACCATTTCCAGCATTTCTTTTTGATGAACAGGAAGAAGATTTTGGCTTAGATAATATGGCTAATAGGGATGAGGAAGGTCCTATGAATCTTATGGATAAAGAGGAAAGAGAGGCTAGAGATGTACTCAGAGGCATGGTGGCAGGTCAAGAACAGGTGGCGAATATCCTCCAACAGTTGAGCACCAATGTTCAAAATTTGACACTTCATAGAGGTCAAAATCAGGATCGAGATTAGGAAGGCAATATTCATAGAGAACCCCATAGAATCATTGCTCCAGCACACACCTTTGAGAGAGCTACATGTCCTACTATTATCAGAAATGAAGCTGATGAAGAGGAAGAGGTTGAACAAGGTGGTGAAGTGAACTTTATTGATAAAATCATGACTATGCATGATGAATGGGATGCATTTCCTTTGAGAGTTAAGGAGCACCTTAACTTCGATCGATTCATGAGCCAGAAGAGAGAGTATAATCGTAACAGGAATGACAGGAGGCCTAGAAACAAACAAAATGATCTCAAATAGGATACCAACAAACTGACCTTAGTTTACTATGATGGTAGTGGTAGAGTTACATCACGTGCCTGGGTGAGTAAGTTGGATACATTCCTGACACTATGTCCTATGCCAGAGGAAGATGCTATACGATTTGGAGCTCTCCACCTTGATGGCGTGGCACATGACTGGTGGATTCATGGCATGACAACACTACAACATGATAGGATTACCTCGTACTAGGAGTTTATTAATAAATTGGTAGAGAGGTTTGATAGACGTGATCCCGAGCTATTCTTCAAGGATCTTGTGTAGTTAAAATAGTTGGGTAGCTTGGAATCTTACATTGGAGAATTCCAAAGACTATCCGTGATTGGCAGGTATCTCAGAGAGAAGGTTGATCATATTGTTTATTGAGGGTCTTTTCGAGCCCATGAAAGGTTGGATAAAGGCATTTGATCCACCTACTTTATAGGAGGCCATGAGGAAAGTTCGCAGTATGGAGCTCACTACACCTTGTAAAAAATTTGGCTTGAAACCATCTACTTCTTACACGGATAACAAAACTGATCCAAAGAAGGCTAATAATATTGATCAAAAGAAAAAAAATGCAACACCATTAGATCGTGAAAAAATGAATGATCTACATAGGAGGAAGCTCTGATTTTACTGCAAGGGCCCTTATGACTTCAATCATGACTGTCCCCTCAAGCCTAAAGGGAAAAACAAGCACATGGAATGGTTTTATGAGGGAGAAATGTTGACTGATTTTTCAAACCAGCAAGTTGCTATCTATGACACAGATGAAGAAAAATCAGAAAATGAGGTAGAAATTGAGGTAGAGAGTGAGCTACAGGAGGCTTATATGTCCAACATGTAGAGAGAGGGATATTTTAGGCTGTGGGATCTTAGCAGGTAAAAGAGTCATATCTCTTTTGGACACAGGTGCAACCCACAATTTTATTGATTCACGGTTAGTGGAGAGAAGGGGAATTCAAACTAAGCAGTTTGAAGGCATTCAAGTGAAGGTTGCAGATGGATACAATCTCAACTGCGAGAGGATGATTCTGGATTTTCCAATGAAACTCAATAATTTTGAGTTTAAGGCAGATTTTTATGTTGTGAACATGGGTGGAACAGATATAGTTCTCGACATGAAGGGGCTTCATGCGATAGGAGAGTTCACACTTAATTTGCATGACATGGAGATGAAATTTAGATTTGATGGTACAAATCATGTTCTTAAAGCCATCAAGGACAACAATGTAAAATAAATTTCACTCCGGAGAATGGAACGTTTGATTCGGCATGATATGGTGGATTGGGCAGCAGAGTGCAAGATAATGCCTTCACAAAAGGAGCAAAAAGAGTCATCTTATCATCCAGATATTCAAGCACTCTGAATCAAACATGCAAAGGTCTTCAGTGCTATCCCACAAGGTAGACCTCCTAATAGAGGTATTAAGCATATTATAGAGCTAGATGAGGGCACGAAACCTATCATGATCACTCCTTACTGGCACCCCAAACGTTTAAAAGATGAGATTGAAAAAACTAATAAGGAACTTTTAGCTATGGGGCACATTAGGCTGAGTAAGTCACCCTTTGCTTCATCAGTTGTTTTGGTGAAGAAAAAGGGTGGTACACTTAGGATGTGTATTGAATATAGGATGCTCAACAAGAAGACTATAAAGAACAGGTATCCTATTCCACAGATTGATGAGTTAATAGATGAGCTACATGGAGCTTACTATTTCTCAAAGATAGATTTGAGGACTGGGTACCATCAGATCAGAGTACGAGAGGAGGATATTGATAAAACCATATTTTGATGCCATTGCGGACACTATGATTTCTTGGTTATGCCATTCGGTTTAACCAATGCTCCAGCCACATTTTAGTCCACAATGAACAGGGTTTTCCATTCTCATTTGAGGAAATTTGTTTTGGTGTTCTTCGACGACATACTGGTTTACAACAGGTCTTGGGAGGAACACATAGTTCACTTGGATGTAGTATTGAGCATATTGGATAGGGAGTCCTTGTACGCCAAGGAATCCAAGTGTGCACTAGGATTGGGAGAAATTTTATATTTGGGTCACATCATCAACAGTGAGGGAGTCAGTATGGATCCAAAGAAAGTTCGTGCTATCGTTGATTGGCCTTCACCTGAAACTCTGACACAACTTAGGGGGTTTGTAGGTCTATGCGCCTTCTACCGTCAGTTCGTTAGTGGATTCTCACGTCATGCAATGCCACTAACTGATTTGACTAAGAAGGTAGCCTTTGTGTGGAAACCGTTAGCACAGACATGCTTTGAGAAGTTTAAACTTCTCATGACTACATGTCCAGTTTTGTATTTCCAAATTTCACCAAGCCGTTTGAGCTACATTGTGATGCCAACGGTGAGGGTATTGGGGCAGTCATCATGCAGGACCGACATCCTATAGCTTTCAAGAGCAGGAAGCTAAGAGGTCCTGAGAGGAGCTTTAGCATTTATGATAAGGAAATGTTGGCCATCATGCATGCCATGGCCATGTTCAGGCAGTATTTGGTTGGTAGTAAATTTTGTGTTAAATTCGATCACAATAGTCTGAAACATTTCCTAGGACAACGAGATTTGAATGAAAGACAACAAAAATGGGTCAAAAAACTTCAGTCCTATGATTTTGACATTCCTATGTCAAGGGGACACAAAATGTGGTTGCTGACGCATTATCTTGCTACCCACACTTGAGCTCCATTATAGAGATTATAGAGGACTGGAGACACATGATAGTTACAGAGTATGCTAAGAACCCGTGGGCTTCTAGCATAGTGGATGGGACAGTACAAGATAGCAGATACTCACTTGTAGATGATCTTATCATTTACAAAGTTTTGAGATGAGGGATAGGGTATTGAGATCATTTCATGATTCACCTATGGTAGGACATCCCAGTTACTTTAAGACCTACAAGAAGGTATGGGAGAGATTCTCTTGGAAGGGTCTCAAGTCTTTTGTTCTTCAGTATGTCAGGGAATGCCTTGTTTGTCAGTAGAACAAGCAAGAACATACATACCCTGCAAGATTACTTCAGCCATTTCCTATTCCTGAGAGGAAATAAGAATGCTTGTCAATGGACTTCATTACAGGCTTACCGAAAGCTCAAGGGAAGGACAAAATTTTGTGGTAGTGGATAGATTGACGAAGTATGCTCATTTCTTCCCAATCACTACTACTCACACAACTACACAAGTGGCAGACTTGTTTTTCGAGAGGTATTTAGGTTGCACGGTTTGCCTCGGAGTATAGTCAGTGACAAAGATAGTAGGTTTTTGAGTAACTTCTGGCAGGAGTTATTCAAACTTTGTGGGATAGAGCTCACTCTGAGTACCAGCTACCACCCATAGACAGATGGGAAGACTGAGATAGTCAATAAATGGGTGGAGGGATACTTGAGGAATTACAGTTTAGGGCAGCAAAAGGCATGGGTGAAGTGGTTATACCTTTGTGAGTATTGCTACAATACCACTCATCACATGAGTATTCAGATGACACCATACCGAGCATTATATGGATATGATGCTCTGAGTTTTCTAGATTTGTTGCTGAGTGATAGCAGGGTACCTAGTGTTGGGGATCTATTATAGGAGAACCAGGACGTTATGAGAGCACTCAGGGAGAACATTCAGAAAGCTCAAAATCAGAAAAAGCAATATGCTAATCAGAGGCGAGTGGAGCGATCTTTCGAAATTGATGATTTGGTGTATTTAATGCTACAGCCTTATAGGTAGTCCACCCTTCATAAGAAGGGCGCCGAGAAACTTAAGCCATGATACTATGGACCTTTTAGTGTTGTCAGGCGTGTCGGTGAAGTGGCCTATGAGTTAGATCTACCGATGAACAATAAGGTTCACAATGTGTTCCACATGTCACGCCTAAAAAAGGTGTTGGAACAGCAGGTGACACCTTCAATTTTACCACCCTTGGATGATGAGGGGAAGTTGATTTTGATACCTGAGGCCATTCTGGATTCCAGAGAGTGTCATCTTTGGAGACGGGTTATCAGGGAGTATCTGGTGAAGTGGAATGATCTGCCGGCAGAGGATGCTACTTGGGAGAGTGATAGTATTCTTCAGCATCCGACTTTGAGTTTGCTTGTGGACAAGCAAATTCGGGGAGGGCAGACTATGATATCCCCACTCTAGTCAGTTCTCAGGAATAGTGTGTTAGCCCTTTTCTTGGACCCTTGTGGGCTAACTAGATTGGTTAGAGGGTCAGTGGTTTTTTCTTGAGGAGTTGGTCATTCTCATTTTTAGAGTTCAGTGATTGGTTCACTACAGGCCTTAGCAATTCAGGAGTTGACAACTTCTGACGGCACAAAGATATATGGAGTTTTGAGGAAGTTATGATTATTTAAGTGATTTAAGTTATATTAACTTAATTCTTTATTATAAAATCAATTTGACTTTATTCTTTTATATCACTTAAATATTCATAAAAGGGTGATTTAAAATTAAATCACTTAAAACATAAAAGTGGCGCCCAAGTATTTAAGTCCAAACTATTGAAAGGAACTTAATTATATTTTAAAAGATTTAAATGATGGAAAAGGCGTCATCTTCTTGGAAATGCATGCCTTTTGAGATATAAGGCATTTTTGCAATGAGAAACCCTATTCATGATTATTTCGACTTTTCCTTTGAGGTTTTCTCTGTGCTTTCCTCTGTGATTAGGGTTTGAGCAATATTTCCATTGGAGAACACAATCTCTTCAATGTTGAGCATTTTTGAGACTGTGAAAGACCAGTCAAATTAGTGCAACTGTGAGGGCTTCATTCAGAAGTTCTACATGCTTCTATCAGAGTTTTATCATTCAGTATTTTCTTGTCTGCAATAAGGAAAGGGGGTTTCTTCTCCAGAGATGCCATCTTCAATAGATCTCAGCTTTCAATTGTTTCTTTTGGTTTCTTCCTTGGCCGTACCATTTTCCTTGGGATTTGTGCCTTCCTGGAGGTTTGGCGTGTGAAGCTAGAAGCTAAAGTGCCTTCTCTTTGGTTCCAGATTGTGCTTCATTCTTGATGGCTACCTCTATTAGCCCTTTGTATCCTGTTTCAAAGTGGGAGAAGTCATTTCTAGAGGCTAGGCGTCCATATTTGCCAGTTTTCACCATTCTTGGCTAGCAAGTTGACTTATCTTTTTAAATAAATAATCTGGAAGCATTTTGGTATGTTTATCACTTGTGATCTATTTGTTTCAGTAAAATAATACCTTCCGCACTTCCATTATGTAGAAAATAGCTCAGTTTTACAGTTTATGAGCTTTTATATGATGCACCCCTTCTCTTTTGTCTACAAACTTTCTTTAAAAAACTAAAAAAATACAAATAAGATAAGGAAAAATACAGGGATTTGAATTGTGAGCCAGCAGGGTTCATCACAGTGTGCTTGGATTGAATGTATCTCCCTTTTAAATGTATATTTTTTTTATGGTTTTACCCCATGCTTTGGCCTTTCCCACCTTATATGGTTGCATATGGCATTTCATTGAATAGGATATGTTTATATATGTGGATTGTTAAATCGTGTATGGAAATTTTAACAATCGATTGTTTTAAATGTTCCCTAGAGTTGAAATTTGTTAGATAATAAGATTGTATCCTCCTTTGGTCTTATATGTAATGAAGATCCAATCTTTAGTGATGACGACATCAACTTTGTTAGATAGTAAGGCTATTTTATATCTCTTTTTTGGTTTCTATTATTTTTTTCTATCATAGATCCATTGTAATTGGTCTATTCTTTCATAATAAACCTAAATAATTTTATGGGTGCTCCAACACCTTTTATTCAAAAAAAATTGTATATTGTAAACTAGGGGAGAATTAAGGTTAAAACTATATACACAAGATGTAGAGAAGAGAACATGTAAATTAATTAATGTAAAATTTGACAATTTCAAATTGGAATTGACCTAGAACTTGGCTTTGATACCAAAATGTAATGCTACTTTTCTCCTAGTTAACTAATTATTTGTAGTGGGTTTAAATATAATTATTACTAGAGTTGAAAATTTAGAATTTGTAATGTTATCAAAATAGACATAAATAACCAATGTAAACCAAACATATAATAATTTAGTAAGAATTTTAAAGGAAATAATTAAAAAAATTAATTGAATCACACATCCACATAATTCAATCAAATTAACATCAAAATGATTGATATATATATATATCAAAGAATTTAGAAAGGTCACTCTTATGCTAGGAAGATTTTAGTGGCATTGTCGCTCATAGTTATGACACACTCTAGAGAAAATATTCAAGAACACATGTACCTACTTGCACCATGCCTACTCTCACCGTGCCTACTTCTATCATGCCTACTTGTACCAAATCCCTAGCTAGGAAAATCCTATGTGTACTATGTACCCTGAGTTGGACACACTTTGTGTGCCCCCTTCTCTAATTACCATAGCCGACCAAACCACCTTCTTCCTTGAGTGATCTCCATGCCCATTTCCAAGTCTTATATAAATGCTTTATATAGCCTTAAGTGGTGGTTTCCAAACCATCACACCATCTCACAAAGGTTGCCTATAATGATTATTTAATAAATACATTTATTCCTCCCCTTTAAAAAGGATTTTTATAAATATTATTTTTTAATATCTATTTTTATCAAAGGATCATAATATCCTTTATTTTTCTATCTCCATTTTAATTCTTAAGGGTTATTTCATAAATTTATCTTCTCTTAGGAAAAAATTCACATAACACTTGTAATATCCATGCACAATACATACTTGGAAACCTCTAATCCCTTCATATCAAAATATGCTAACATTTGAGACTTAAAATTAAAAAATAACATCCTTACTATTACTAAAATATATCATCTATGTACAATGTGATAACAATGAATCAATCACCATATAGATGATAATAAACATAGTAGTTTAATTTAGATCTTTGAAATCCTAATCTCAACATAAATGAAAAAAAATGGTACCATATCCTAAGAGATTATTTGAGACTATACAAATATTTTTCAGTCTAGAAACCAAATACTTCATACCTTTTACAACACAATACTTTGGTAATGTCATAGAAAGTTCTTCCTCCAACTCACCCTTTGAAATTTTATCTTCACATCCATTTGTTCAATCTATAAATCAAAAGATACTAAAATAAATAATAGGAAAATGCTAGGTGTTAGCTTAGCAAATAGGGGGAATCTCACCAAAGTCTATTCCCTCAACCTAGGAATATCCTTTTGTAACCAATCTTGCCTTGTAATTTTTTAAATACTTTCATCTAAGTTAAACTTCTTCTTGATCACCCATTTACATCCAACAAGCTTCCATCCATAAGGTAAAATACAAGTCTCATATGTCATTCTTCTTAAATGTAGTTTTTTCTTCATCCATATCCACTCTCCATGACTCAAAATAATCCATATCCAATGCTTCCTTAGTTTTATGTTTGTTGATATTAGTAATCAAAGTAAAAATACATCTCCAATCAAGAGGGGTTTTCCTGTCTAGTTTATGTATTTGCTAACTAGACCTCCTTAAGAGCTAAGGTGGAGGTTCTACCTTCCTTTTGGAACTATTGGAACTATCTAAACTCTCCTCATATTCAATCCCTTCACAATATTTTAATTCAATATTATAAATCTTGGGTGATAGTTGAACCATCTCTTTCTTCCCATCTTCTTTTGGCTACAAAACTATGGAATATTACTCACTCTCTTTGGAAATAACAATTATAATGTACCAAAATCTCTCAAATAAAAGGTCTCAATTATTGCACTCTTTCATAATAACACCTTTAGTTGATGAACATACATTTCATTGCCCTATTTTATAGTTTGTATCACTTTTCCATAGGAACATGTGTATATGCCTCACAAAAAAGATGAATATATTGTAAGGATGGAATTTTACCTATCAATGCCTACCTAGGGATCTTATCAATAAAAGTTAATGCATGAGACTTTTCAATTAGGCAACAAGTTATAGAAATTACTTCTTCCAAGAACTTATGCTCTAAGTCAACTCCACTAAGTATACACTTATCCTTGTACATCAACATCCTATTCATTATTTTAGAAACTTCATTCTAATGATGGGTGTGTCAAGTTGTCTTATGTCTCAATTTTGTGCTCCTTACATAATATTTAATATTTTATAAAAAACTTGCCACCATTGTCAATCCACAAAAACTTAGTCTTATTACTAATCTAGTTTTATAAGAGAGTCTTAAACTCATTAAACTAACTAAAGACTCCAAATTTACTCCCAAGGAAATACAAAAGCATGTTCATCCAAAATAATCATCTATAAAGTATACATAGTATAAAGGTAGAAACTAAAGGAGCATTAAAAAGACCAAATATATCTAAATGAATCATTTCCAACACTCCAAAGTATTTATGAGAACTAGAATAAAACTAAACATTATTATATTTTCCATATACATAGTGTTCACATAAATAATAATATTTTTTTAGGTCCCTTAAACAATCATTCTCTAATATTATTGCATTATTTTCTCCATAGGAAATTTTCTCTCTAAATCAATAACTCACTTTGGTACCCATAAAGCACAACCATAAAAATTAGATAAAATACTCATCTTTGCTATGGTTTCAATGGTGAAGGTGTGTAGATCTCTTCACTGTAGGAATAGAATAATTATTGCACTAAATAATGTATACAACCAACTGAAATAGAGTTAACACATGAGCACCCTTATACAACACTATAACTCTTCACACCGTCTTACACCCTCTACTAGAGAAAACAACTTCAACACTCACATCACTAAGTTTTCTAACTAGTAATAGACTATAAGCCAAACCAATGATATATAGGACACCATTGATCCCCTTCACTTATCCATCAGAGAGTATGATCAATACTCTACCACGAAAAAAATATTAAATGATAATAATCGTCACCAAGATACACTTTCCCTCAATCATATTCTTCATACCTGAAAAACCATCCTCAATGAGAGTTCATATGGAAGGAAGCTTCAGAGTCAATCAACCATGCACCTTCAAATGCAATATTTTATAAGGTTTTAACAAAGGCGTTTATATCATCCTCTTGTGAATATATATTAGGTTCATCATCATACTCATTCTTTTTCTTTGTTTCTACGCCTTGTAATATTTTTTGAAGTGCTTGGTTTTGCTATAGTTTCAACATTTAACCTTGAAATTTTGAAGAGATTTAGATATCCAACAAGATTTGGGTCTAGGATTTTCTTTATTCTTGTCCTTATTAATGCCTCTCTCCTTTGATATTTTATAAACTAGTAGGGCCTTCTTATTATATTTGAAATATTTTCATCATGTCTCCTTTAAGAGTAAAGCAACCACTACCTAATCCATTTGAATATTTGAGGTAGCACTCATGATTTTCATCATAAATTAATCCCACAAGTCTAGAAAAAAAAAACATAAAAGTGTTATATAATGATCGTTCTCCTCCATCTTAACTCTAATAGATTAGAATTGTGTCATATGATCATATTGAACATCTTTAAGTGTTTAGCCATAGAAACATCATCATTCCTTCTCAAGGTATATGGATTATTTCTTAGGAAAAAATGTTATTTAGGGATTTATCCTAGTATAAGTCTCCCAAATTCTTCAAAAGAGATTGTGAATTGAGTTCTTCATGTACATTCAAAAACACTAAATTTTCCAAGAAGATCTCAATGAAACCTTTCACCTTCCTATCCAATAGATCTCAATTGGCCCATCACATTATTGATAGTTCAGATCTCGATATAGTAGCCCATAGATATTTATCTACAACATATCCTCCATCTTGAGATTCTATACCTAAAAAATGGTGCTAATAAGCCTCTCAATCTCTATATTGATTTATTTTCCATTTTATTGCAACAAGGTATCATTTTGTGCAATATCCTACTTAAAAACAAATTAGATAAAAAAACCTTGTGCCTAACACATAAGATATGAGGTAATGAGTCTCTAATAACAAACAAAAAGAACTATATGTGTATAATATAGATCATGCATTAATCTATTAGAAGAGGAATGTGTAAAATAAATTTAGATCATATAGTTGTATGTGCAGACTAACTAAAAAGAGAAGGGGGAGGGGATAACTAGTTCAAACATGGTTCAAGGTGAAAGGATGTGACAATCTAGAGAAAAAAAATAAATTATTGGGAAACCAAAACTAAAAAAATCCTAAATAAGAAAAGTAAATAATGAATGGAAGGACAAGAAAATTTTAAGACACCTATAGAAATCTATATGGATGCATTTAAAAGAGATAACATTATGATTAGAAAATACTATATATAAATATATATACAAGATAATTTAAAGTTAGCTTACAAAAATTCACATAATTATAATTGTAACAAACCTCTTGATTGTGGAAAATAATGATACATGCAATCAAATATATAGATAAGTTTAAAGCAAAGAATAAACATATACACATGATTGTTGCATAACTATATGAACATAAATATCTTATTGGAAGCATTCACAAATGAATCTTTTTAAATTATAATATAGGTAAACACAATAAATATTATAATAAACATACCTATAAATATATGTATACATATTAAGAGCATATATATGTTATATTTATGATATATTTAGACAACAATTATGATATATCGAAACAACAACGATCAACTTTATGGATTGTGGAAATATGATAGCATTATATAGATCTTATAGTTACAAGAAAAAAAGCTACATAACATGAATACCATAACTACATATTATTTAGTAATAAATACTAGTTAAAATACACTTCTAGATTCTTTCCCTTTACACAAGTATTACCAACATGTAAATATGGAGAAATTTGAGTAGCATAATGGTACCTTTAAAATCACTTTGAAACCTCCATCTCTAGCATCCAATACCCAATTAAATATCAAATCACAAACCATGTACTAGAATATGAACCAAAATTGTTGCCATATTTTCCCTAAATTCTAATGCCTAAGTTGGTCTTGGTCATAGGATTCCATGCTAAAAATATAATATGCTCTTACAATTTTCATAAATTGTCAAGGAATCTATAGTATGTAACTCATCAATTTGGATGCTCCATTTTGAAATATTCAAACCCATTCAAAGATGTCTTATAACATGTAAATTATAAAATATCATAACGGTGTCAGTATTCCAATTTAACCCCCTTTACATGCTCTTATGCATCATAGAATATGTCATAAGTAGCTCCCATATTACAATTTCATAAAATTCTTTTACACATCACAATGACATTATGCTCATACAACTTATTACATACATCATAAAATATCCAACACATGGAAAAGAGTACCACCTCAAAGTGTGGCACTCTCTTTCTCATGTGAGGATAAAATGTAAATAAGGAATAAATATTAAAATTATGATGCAAGGTTAAGACACCTTTACCAACACATGAATTGCATTAGTTAATATAAAAAAAAAATATGACAAGTGAAAGTGCCCCATTTGATGGTAAATTCTATCTTGGATTTATATTAATATTTCAACCAAACTTGTTTGTATTTGAAGAATCCATCCAACAATGAATACATAGTGAAAATGACCTTGTTTTGTAAAATTTGATCTATCAAGAAACATGATAATGGTATTTTTTAAGCTCTATTAAGATTTTGGAAATCCACACAATTTCGCTATTTTTATTTTAGACAAGCTTGAGATTATCTTGGGTAGGTTTTCTCCCACATCAACCAATAAATTAGCTTCATTATAAATGATAATTGTGATATCTCTGTCACAATCAAAAACTTGCTAGTGGATATTATTATTGTTAGGAATTGTATGTAGAAAATATCAATTAAATGCAAATAAAGATTAAACAGAGGAATGACAAACACATAAATAATAACAAGAAGAGACAATATTTAACGTGGTTCACCCAAACTTGGGCTAAGTCCATCAACAAAGAGTCCAATATTATTATCCAGTAAATCAAACCGATTACAACAAATAATCCTTGCAACACAATACCCTTGCAAATGCTACAATACAAAATCAATAGAGACCCAAATCCTTAGCCTTTTATCAAGACTTATGTCCATTACAAAATAGGGTTTTTTGTGTCTGCCAATAGAAAAATAACACCCGACGCCTTGATAAAATAATAAAAAATCATGAGAGGTTTTTGGGGTGCTACCCTCGAGCCCTCGTGAGGGCGCAACCCCTCGACCCTGCCCTATATCATGATAGGGAGCACGCCAGGGGCGTTGCCCCTAGACCCCGCAAGGGGTGTTGCCCCTTGACCCCATCTTGGGGGTGTTGCCCCCAAACCCCCATTAAGTAATTTGGGGGGAAACCGTGCTGATAAAAGTGGGGAAAATTTAACCTCTGAGTTTGATTAAGCTCCATATACCAACAATCTCCCACTTGGAGACTGATCAGAATCCACCCCATATGATCATCTCCCACTTGGAGACTGATCATAACACTGTTGAACCTATAGCTCCCACTAGAAATAAGCACCTTGGACCCTATTGCTTTGATTTTATTGTTTTCAGTCTTGAAGACCAATCGAGGTTGAAGAGGAGCTCAACTTCTCCCTTGGCACCGCCTTTGTAAACATATCCATTGGATTGTCATCTGTATGTATCTTTTCTAGCCTTAACTGTCCATCATCCAACATCGACTGAATGAAGTGATACCTCAACTGTATGTGTTTGGTCTTTGAATGCAAGGCAAAATTCTTTGCAAGATGTATGACACTCTGGATATTTGTAAACAAATAATTGTTGGCCTGTTATTTTCCCAATTCTTCCATGAAAGATTGCAGCCATATCATCTCCTTGCTTTCCTTTGTTGCAGATACATACTCTACCTCTGTGGTGGATAAAGCAACCACCTTTTGCAACCGTGAGATCCAACTTACTGTTGTCCCACCTATAGTAAAGACATAACCTGTATTACTCCACCTGGAACCAATATCCCTTGCCAGATCTAAGTCTACATAACCTGCTAAATTTGTATTAGAGCCCCCAAAACATAAAAATTTATTGGATGTACCTCTCAAATACCTGAGAATCCATTTTACCGCATTCCAATGCTCAACACCGGGATGACTCATATACCGGCTAACAACTCCTACATCATGTGCAATATATGGTCTTGTGCATACCAGTGCATACATTAAACTACCTACAGCTAAAGCATATGTTGCCTTGGACATTTTGTCTTCCTCCTCTTGTGTCTTTGGACACATCTCCTTAGTCAATTTCAAATTACTAGGCAAAGGTGTGCTGACAGCTTTTGTATTCTCCATGTGGAATCTTTGCAACACCTTTTCAACATAACCAGCCTGAGATAGAGTCAATTTTTTGTTCTTCCTATCTCTAAAAATTCTCATAACAAGGATTTGTTTTGTTTCCCCAAAATCCTTCATAGAAAATTATTTTTCTAACTGATGTTTTTACTCACTTATGTGATTCATGCTAGACCCCGCTACAAGCATGTCATCAACATATAAACATAAAATAATGTAGTTGTTATTATCCAACCTCTTAAAATAAACACAATGATCAGAATTACACCTATTGTAGCCTTGCTCAGCCATAAAACTATCAAATTTCAAGTACCATTGCCGAGGTGCTTGTTTCAAGCCATATAAACTCTTCTTCAATCTACACACCAATTTCTCCTTACCTTTGACCTCAAATCCTCGAGGTTGTTCCATATATATCTCCTCCTCCAAATCCCCATGGAGAAAGGCAGTTTTCACATCTAGCTGTTCCAAATGCAAATCTTCAACAACCACAATACTTAAAATAGTATGAATAGAAGTAATCTTAACAACTAGAGAAAAAATTTCAGCAAAATCAATTCCTTTTTGATGTGCAAATCCTTTGACAACTAACCTGGCTTTAAATTTTTTCTTACCTCCATCTTCCTCTTTCAGCCAATAAACCCATTTATTTGGTAAAGCCTTTTTACCTGCAGGTAACTTGCATAATTCCCAAGTCTAATTTTTCAGCAAGGAGTCCATTTCTTCTTCCATTGCATGCTCCCACTAAAACTTTGTATCCACCTGCATAGCTTCATCATACCCTTCAGGTTCACCAACATTTGGTAAAAAAATAGAATACAAAGAGGGAGAAAATATTTCTGGAGGTCTACTTATCCTTGAAGATCGTCTAATATTCACTAGAGTTTGTGGTATTTGTTGTTGTTGTTGCAGAGCATGAGGAACCACTGGAACATTGTTGTTTGGTGTATCATCCAACACTACATAATCATTTTCTTTCTTCTCATGCTATTGCAACTAATCTTTGTACAACACTTTCTCATTGAATATGACATCCCTGCTTCTCACAATTTTTTGATTTTCAGAATCCCAAAGCCTATAACCAAATTCTTCAAAGTCATATCCAACAAATATACATTTCTTTGATTTTGCATCAAGCTTGGTTCTACTTTTCAGGATCTACATGTGCAAATGCTTCACAACCTAAGGTCTTGAGAAAAGAATAACTCACCTTCTTACCTGTCCATGCTTCCTCTAGAATACCAAAACCCAAGGGAACTGAAGGACCTCTATTAATTAAATAAACAGTGGTGTTTACAGCCTGTGCCCACATGTTTAAAGGCAACCCAACATGAAATCTCATCGTTTGTGCACACTCCATTATTGTTTTGTTCATGCGCTCAACCACTCCATTTTCTTGTGGAGTCCTTGGAACTATCTTCTACCTACGAATACCATTAGAGGAAAAATAATCTTCAAACTCTTTGTTGCAATACTCACCACCATTATCAGATCTGAGACATTTTAACTTTTTACTTGTCTCATTCTCAACCAAACTTCTCCATTTCTTAAAAGTTTCAAATACATCAGATTTCTGCCTAAGGAAATAAATCCATACCTTCCTTGTTGCATCATCAATAAAAGTGACATAATACTGAGAGCCACCAAGAGAAGATACTTGAGCTGGTCCCCATACATCTGTATGCACAAGCTCCAATTTCTCATGTTTCTTTTGCTTCCCATCCTTCAGAAAGCTGACTCTTATGTTTTCCATACACACAATATTCATAGAAATCCATGTTAACATATTTTAGACTTGGTAAAACATTCTTTGAATGAAGTACTTTCATACCTTTTGCACTCATATGCCCAAGTCTATTATGCCACAATGATGACTCAGAATCCATAGCAACTGTCTGATTTCCTACCTGTTGAACTGCAACAACTATTCCTGAACATTGATTTTTATTTGCAATAGCTAAAGTAGAAGGAACAATATGACTTGTACAAAGATATAAGGTGCCTACTTTCACACCTTTTTCTACCACTAAGGCAACTTTTGTAACCTTCCAATTTTTATTATTAAATGTAACAACACAACCTTCATCATCTAGTTGCCCTGCTGAAATTAAATTTCTTTTTAACTTTGGAATGTGCCTTACCTCATGTAGTAGCCAATGATTCCCATTCTGCAACTTAATCTCGATTCTTCCCTTTCCAACAATCTGATAGGATTCGTTATCTCCCAAATAACCAGCCCAAAATCCCCTTGGACATAATCAAGAAAATGACTTCTATGGGGTGTAGCATGAAATGAAGCCCCTGAATCTAAAACCCAAGAATCATTAGCATTATCAAGGGAAAGAATCAAAGCATCCTCATTATATTTATTACTTACCACATTTTCCTCTTTGTTGCCTTCCTTTTTTCTCCTTTTTTATTTTTCCAAGACCAACAATCTTTCTTTAAATGACCCGACTTACCACAGTACCAACAATCCCTCTTGTCTCTAGATTGGGACCTTTTGTCCTTTGATTTTCCTTGTGACTTCCCATGACTTCCAGAATTGTTTCCTCTCTCCTTTGTTCTACCCCTACTTTCTGCATTCAAAACACTACCTGATGTGGATGTTCCACTTGAGCTTTTCCTATGAATTTCCTCGCTCAAAATAACACCAACAACATCATCAAATTTTAATGTATTTGAACCAGAAACAAAATTACTAACAACCATGACCAAGCTATTCCAACTTTCAGGCAAAGAACATAGAATCAAAAGAGCCCTAAATTCTTCATCAAAGTTTACATTTACAGAAGTTAATTGAATGGTAACTGTATTAAACTCATTTAAATGATCAACAACTGACCCACCTTCTACCATTTTCATATTAAATAAACGCTTCATGAGAAATACCTTATTTGAAGCGGAAGGCTTTTCATATAACTTTTCCAGGGTTTCCATCAACTCTTGAGTTTTCTTTGTTGTTGTAATATTGAATGCCATCAATTTTTCCAGGCATAAACAAATGGCTCCTAGTGCCTTTTTGTCTAGAAGATTCCATTCCTCATCACTCATTCCTACTAGTTTCTTGGTTGTTCCTTCCAATGGCCTCCATAAATCCTTCTGATAGAGATAATCCTCCATCTTCATCTTCCATAACTGATAGTTCTTCCCATTGAATTTATTTACCTTCAATTTACCCTTGTTCACCATTGCTCCCACTTAACCGTGAGGCTTTCCTATAGATGATAATCAAACACAACCCACTCTGATACCATTTGTTAGGAATTGTATGCAAAAAATATCAATTAAATGCAAATAAAGATTAAACAAAGGAATGACAAACACATAAATAATAACAAAAATAGACAATATTTAATGTGGTTCACCCAAATTCAAGGGCTACGTCCACCAACAGAGAGTTCAATACAACCAGTAATCCTTGCAACTCAATACTGCTGCAAATGCTACAATACAAAATCAACAGAGACCCAAATCCTTAGCTTTTTATCAAGACTTATGTCGGTTACAAAATAGGATTTTTTATGTCAACCAATAGAAAAATAACACCCGACACCTTTATAAAATAATAAAAAATCGTGAGAGGTTTCAGGGGTGTAGCCCCTTGACCCTGCCTTGTATCGTGATAGGGAGCGCACCAGAGGCGCTGCCCCTTGACCCCGTCTTGTGGGTGCTGCCCCCAAACCCACGTTAAGTAATTTGGGGGGAAACCACACCAATAAAAGTGGGGAAATTTTAACCTCCAAGTTTGATTAGGCTCCATATACCAACAATTATTAGGAATAGCTAGTTTGTGCTTAGAGTCTACTTTCTAACTAAAGAGGTCAAAAGAATCATTGAAATTGATGCCTACTAATACCATTAAATTATCTTCATTATTTAAAAGTCATGGAATTACTTTAATATTAAGTTCCTTGATGCTCTTTATTAGGTCCCACACTCAATTCTTATAATTCATCATTAGAGGATGATTAGTGGTATAAATAAAATAAAATATTAAAAGGAGTTCAATAGCTCCAAAAATAGATAGCTACTCGAGTCCTCATTTTTTAGCTATCCACAATACTTGAAGGAGTGTCTCGTATTCAATGATGTTATTAGTGCTTGAAAATTAAATATTGAAGGAGTGAGAAAACTTGTCTCTAGAAGGATAGACAAATACAATTATAATATATTTTTCAAGTGGCTTCTCTTTTCTTTTGATATTTTTGGAGGAATAATAGATTCCTCTTTATTAGCACAATATTTCTTGAGACCTAAGTGATCAAACATACTATTTTTTTAACTTTTTGATCTAGAATTTTATTACTTTCCATTTGGGTCTCATATTCATCCAAACTATTTGAATAAACTTGTTTATGTATGTATTCTTAATGAGAATTATAAGCATATGCCTTTGTAGTTAGTTGCACTATGGTCATGACCTTGAAGTTGAAACAAATAAAATTAGGAACCCTTGGTTTAATGTGTAATCCTAGGATTCAAACTTTTTGTTATGTTGTGGGGGTAATTTTTTATTCTTTCATTAAGATGGAGATCAATAAGGTATCTAGATTGAATTTCAACCATGAAGGTGAGCCAATCAAAATTGGATCTGCATCTTATTGAGCCTTGGGATGGATTAGAGTTGATTAGAATTGATTAATCTAATTAGAATATGTGCCCTAATATGTAAAATGCAAGATCCCAACAATTAATAGACTGAAACAGAGAATTGCAGGTAGATCTAGGAAGGGCAGGGGATGATGTACCTATCTTAAAAAGTTTTTGTTGGTCTAAATATAAGGATAGTGCCACCTAGGGGCATATGGGTCCTTGTAGGCTTCTTCTACTTTGTTTTTGCAGTCCTCTAATGATAGATCTGAGCTTCTGATTCCCAATTACAAAGTTGTCAGATCACTATTGGATATTTCTGAGTTTTTGTGAGTATACAAGATAGTTTCAAATACAACAATGAACAATTTGTCTTCAAGCTTCCTTCAATGCTCTCTAAACTTGAAATTTGCATATTCACAAAGAGAAGAAATGTTGTACCATTTAGGGTCTTTCCTTACTCAAACCTCGTGTTAGTGTTTCCACTTCCATAATGGAAATATCAATGATAAATGGATAAATGATAGGAAGAAATGATGAATCAACAAAGTGTTGCAACTCACCACCCTTCAATGGTTTCCTTGAAGGACTAAAGTCATGCACATCACTTCAAGGTCTTAGATCTTGCTTGCTTGAATGCTTGAATTTCTTGGAGACCTACAACAAGGGTTAGCCTTCATAAACAATGATAACATAAACATGCATAAACTCACATATGATTTGACATGATGTTAGGAACTTGAATTGTTGCAATAAAGCTCTAAAATTTTTCTCTTGACTTGCTTGTTAGTGCTCTTGATCATAAGTTTTCCAATAGTTTTCTAAATATCTTTCAAATGATGCAATAACTAGGTATTTATAGGTATTTCTTTGAGTTCCCAAAAATTAAATCCCAAAATCCAACATTTGCTACTTGAGTTTGGAATGTTAAAATATTGGCAGCAACATATCCAAAATTGGTCCTTGGAAAAATAGGGGGACCTATACGCCCTAGAGTGAATGGGTCTTGGCCCTATTTTCCAAGGCATTAAGTGTCGGGGAAAAATAATAACTGGATGCATTTATTCAATGTTTGCAATTTCTTGAAAAATGGTACAAATGTGCCTTGGAATGCATAATTTAAGAAATTAGGTACTTAATTAGGCTCAATAATTTGGGGGGGAAAATGTAGATTTGAAATTGTCAAGGGTGACAATTTATGATGGTACATTTAGCCCCCACTTTAGTGAGAGTATGAACTTACACTCAGACTCACACTAAAGTAGAAAATCTATTTCAGGAGGGGTTCGATTGTCCAAATGCTAAAGAGATAGGATGACTAAGGATCTAGGGGGAGTGCACAAGCCCCTAGGATCCAAGATCCCATGGAAAACCAACATAAGCACAAAGTAACACACACATATATGAAATGCAAATAAACAACATGCTTAAACATACAATGTCACAATGAAATGCAAAAGGAGGGTATGGATAATCACGGGCTAGCAAGTTGTGTTATGCTAAGATCCAAACCAAAGTCATTCGTGACTCACACAATATCAAAGTTTGATATTTTCTAGGTGAATCACAAAAAGGAAGGCTACACAAACTAGTGAATTCTGATATTCACTATGTGAGCCCCAAAGATAAGGTAAAATGAGAAACACACTAGGTCTAGTGAAGTCTGATATTCACTAGGTGTGCACCCATGTCAACCATACCAAGAGTTATACTCCCTGATAACTTTGATAAGGTACTACAAAAATGATTAAGATGTTATGCCAACACATCACCAAGTTCAATGCCTATGAAAAAAGTGAAGCAAATAATGCCAATGTATGCCCCCACCTTAAAGAAATTACAAAACACCATATTGTGAGCAATTAATTTAAGGTGGAAAAATGATAAATGTCATACAACAAAAAATCATAAGAGCTTATTTGGAAATCCCTATGCCAATGATATGTATCCAAATAAATCTATATCATGATAAAGGGTTGCCCCCAAATGTAATGCAAAAACAACATAGAATATGAACACATAAGGGATCCATGGATCTGAGGTCAGTATATGTCTTTGTTGTAGTAATAGAGCATGAAACTGACATCATTCCCCAAATACTCATGGAACAACAAACACAATGGAGGAATGACACATAGAGAGAGGGAACAAACTAACTTTTGGGTCAACATGGAAGAGACCTAAATATTGCAACGCCTTGCATCATACCCAAAAGGAAGACACGAGACAAAAATAAAAGACAAATTTGATAACATATATAAGAATAGAGATACAAATAGAAGAATGTCACAAAAAAATTGTTTTCTTTGTAACCTTGCACCAATGGAGCAACAAGGGTCATCTAGAGAAAACTCACTAACATAATACATGCCAAGCAACATAAAATAGGGGATTACATCACATGCATGCAAACACAAAGAACATATAAAGAAAACACAAACGAGTACCATGCATGCGAGCCAACCTCAAGCAAGTCATCTACATCCCAATCTTGCTCATCATATAGGGAAGGTGGACAAATAGCTAAAGGGATTACAAAAAGTGTCATAGTAGGAGCATCTCCAGGTTCAACACATGGTGGGTCACTCTCATCAGGAGAATCATCATGGTTCCCCCCGTCTAAATTAATTTTCTTTGAAAACAAAACTTTAAGCTCATTATGCACTTGTTCATCAATTTTAGCAATTTCATATTCATCATCCAAGTTAATCACAATAGGAGGTTTTATGACAATAGAAATTGTATGTTCTTGTTTCACTTCTTGTTTTAGTTCCTTGTCTTGTTTTGGTGAAAGTTTTAATTCTTCTTGAGTTGGTTGCATAGGTGTTTGATTATTGTGCACTATTTTATTCTTTTCTTCCAATTGATGAGCAATAGCACGATGCCTATGCCTACGCTATTTATATTTTTGGTTTCTTCTTGCATGGTTTTCAATTTATGACTAGGTAGGAGCGAGTTTCTCAACCATTGGTCTCTTTTCTTCCCTTAAGGGAGGAACTGAAGGAACCACTAGGGGTTGGGAAACTGTTGTCTCTTTAGGTCTATACATTTGTTTTATCTTTGGAGGCATAAAATGAATCATTTGATTATCTCTTGGTCTTTTATATGATATGGGTGGAGGAACTATGGAATATTTGCCTTGGTTACTTAGAAGGGTCTTTATTTTGAGCATGGGTTCATCCATAACTAGAGTAGGAGGAGGAACAATCAAGGTCTTATCATTTTTAGGAATAATGGTAAGAGATAACTATGTTATGTGCTTTGCCTTAAAATTTTGGTATGACCTAAAAAAATCTTCACAAGGCTTGATAGGTTCCACAGGTTGAGGCCAAAAGAAATCCAATGAAAAGTTTCAACAAGAGGACAAAGGATTAAACCTACTATGATGCATTGTAAATAACTGACTTGATGGCCTTCATGGAGCATAGCCATGGGTATCCTAGCTTCACATGAAATTTTTCCAACATGCACTTGTGAATAATTGACTTGATGGCCTTCATGGAGCGTAGCCATGGGTATCCTAGATTCACATGAAATTTTTCCAACATCGGGATGATGGAGAACGATACATATAATTATTTCAGCCTAAATTTAAGAGGAAGAGTGATCAAACCTATCATAGGACGAGCAAAACCATCATGAGTTTTCAACCATTATTTTGATTTTTCATAAGAATATTGATAAAGCTCATGCACAAATAATAATTCCTTAGTGATCAAATTCTCTACACATACGAGATCAATAAGTATTCCTTGTAGAGGTGTGTCATTAATACATCCAGTGACATAGAGAGGAGCATCAAGTGCATGCATGAATACATCAATATGTGTGAAATTAATGTCAGGTATCACAGTGGTTTTTCCCTTACAAGGTTGAACGTCTATGAGAGTGACCATATCTTCTAGGCCATCCTCATCATCACTCTTATTATCATCCTTATCATTATTTTTTTCATCAATTTTATCAATATTCATCCCATCATTCTTAACATCACAAGCTTCTATAAAGTTGGATGAATGGTTTTGCATTGGATTGGTAAAAATTTGCAAGTTTTGATTAGGCGGGGCAATAGACTTATTCTCGTAACCATTAACACTATCCAACTAGATGTGATTAGAATCAATGAGGTCCTGAACTTGATGTTTAAGACACATGCATCGTTCTATACCATGTCCACTTGTGTGATGATATTGAAAAAAGGTATTTGGATTGTAATTTGGAGGTAGTGGTTTGGTTGTGTCCACAGGTCTAATCAAAGGTGATCGGATTAAGATTTGATTCAAAAGTTACAACATGATCAAATGGAGGGTGTCAAGTAACTGGATAAATTGTCTATCTTTCTGTCTAAATTGGTATGGAGTTGAACTTATGGCATCAACTTGAGGTTAAATGTGGTTGGTTGTTTGAGGTGTATGTAACTTGATAAAGTTATTGTTTTTCTTCTTGAATGGTTGATAGTTGTTTTAAGGTATTGATTCATATTTCTCAGTAGGAGTAGATGAAGATGTACTCTTCATACGGACTAACTAAGTTCTGGTAATCAGGAAGGGTCTTACACAAATGTATAAAGGATGGATACTTCATCAAAAATATTTTATCCCTTTTGTTAGGTTGCAAGTTTTCAATGAACACTCTTTGGATATCCACATCAAGTAGAGTAAAATTGATTTGTGAATAAAGCAATTGATAGTGGCCTATGAAGTATGTGACCTTTTCATTTTGATTTCGTTTACATCTTACTAGATCAGTTAATGTAATTTTAGGTCTAATGTTGAGTTGGAAATGTTGGAGGAATGCATAAAAAAATTCATTGAAAGAGTGGATTGAGTTATTCGACAATGAACAAAACCATTCTAAGGCCATGTATTTCAATGACCTAGGAAAGAGCTTAGTAGGAGTTTATCTTCAAAAATGAAGTCACTACAAAAGGTCGTATATGTCGATATATGATTCTTACGGTCTCTTTTACCATTGTACTTGTCAAATTGAGGTATCTCTATGTTTTGTGGCATTGGTGTTTTCAATATTTTAAGTGACAATGGGTTTCTTTTAACATATTGCAATGGTTTTATGTTTTGGTTTTGGTTCAAAGTTGAGATTTGTTGTTGAAGTGAGATTATGTTTTGCAAGTGTTGGTTAATATTTGAATCATTTTTTGACATGTTTTGGGAATGTGGTGACTATAGTGAGATTGTGTAAGTGCTTGGTTGACTACTATGTTGCAAATTTATGAGAGGGGATGGAACTTGAGGTGTCACTTGTGAGGACCCAAAACCATAAGGATTCCTAGTGGAAAGGCCGAATGTTGGAGTTATGCAAATGCTTTGTTGTATCCTTGAAGCAATAGGTGGATTTGTGTATGTAGGGAGGGAGACTTGATTTCCTCCTTTACTTTGAGTGTATCTCAAATCTTTAGCACAACTAGCCATTGTAGGTACATTAGCATCAACTATATGGGTTAGGTTGTGTAAAACCTCTAATCCTTGATCATCATTAATTAGTTTCCTTATGTTATCTATTATAGGGACCATTGTACCAACTAGATATTCAGTACTCACATAGTCTTGAATTCTTTGTAAATATTTGTCCAATTGTTTCAATTTTTCTTCAGGAACATGGGAAACAATAATCTCAATATCTGTGAAAATAAGTGATTGTAAAGTTGTCATCAGTATGGTAATGTTTTGGATAGACTCCAAAATGGGTTGAGTATTGACAACACTTTGCATGAAAGAGTTGGAAGACTTGTGATCCATAGCAGATATAACAATAGCGTGAGATGCCATAAATCTACAACTACATCCCACTGAAGTATTGGCAATAGAACACTAGGTCATGAAGCTCGTGTGAGTTTCAAAACACTAAGTGTACCCAAGATGAACACTACATTATCAATTAACCATAGAAAAATACTCAGAAATAGAATTCAGATATCAAAATCAAATAGATAATATAGCAAGAAAGATTTGCGCAAATTTTGTTGAACCAATAGTAAGAGGAAAAAGGAACCCAAAGGCGTTTGTGTCTTGGGAAACTTTTCTAGAAATTCAAAGGCTGACTGTGTGTGATTTTTCTTAAGCATTTTGGTTCTAGTTGCAGACAAATTTGACAGTGAATATATTTCTAGAATTTTCTTAATTTATGCCAATGCAGGTGTGCGACAATGTGTGAACAATAAATGACAAATTTGAATGTAATTTTTTGATCTAAAATGCACAAATTAACTGATTGTAAGATGCCTAAATCTAAAAATGATGATTTTGATGCAATTTTGAAACAACACAATGCAATTTTTTTCACTTTTTTTTATTACCTTTTAAGCTATATGAAAGATGCTTAAATGAATGTAATTAAGAATTTTAAAGCAGATAGCTATAAGCAAACTGACTAAAGACACAGAGACAAAGATGTGTGAAAAAATTAGAGGATAGAGGCACCCAAGGGTGTCTAAGTCCTTGATAGGTGACTAAAATTTGAAAAATTGAATATTTACTAGACTATCTAAGTGCTCTATTTATGTGTGCAAATAGATCTATAACTAAGTATTTTTTTAGAATTTTCTCAAATTAAGACAAAGTGATTTAAATTCAAATGTGTAACAATGAAAATGACAATTATGAATGCAATTTTTAATGTAGATCTAATCTAAGTGACTAAAATGAACCCTAATGAAACCTAGATGCAAAATGATATGCAATTTTTTGAATTTTTTATGTCTTTTATGATGCAAAAGTGAAACCCTAAATGAGAAATACAAAACAATGCAAAACTTAAATCTAGAATGAAATTTCAGAAGGTATGTAATGTTAACAAGTCAAGTTCACCAAAATGAAACAAATAAAATTAAGAACCATAGGCCTAATGTGTAAACCTAGGATTCAAAATTTTGTTGTGTGTTGGGGGTATTTTTCTATTGTTTCATTAAGATGTAGATCAACAAGGTGTGTAGATTGACTTTCAACCATGAAGGAGATCTGATCAAACCTTAGTATGCACCTTATTAAGCCTTGGTATGGATTGGAATTGATTTTCCTTGATTAACCTAATTAGATTGTGTGCCCTAATATGCAAAATGCAAGATCCTGACAATTAATAGACTGAAACATAGAATTTCAAGCAGTACTAGGAAGGGCAGGGGACTGTATACCTATCTTGAAAATTTGTTGGTTTGAATATAGGGACAAAGTTTCCCAGCGGCGTATGGGTCCTTGTATGCTTCTACTTTGTTTTTGTATTCCTCTAATGACAGATCCAAGCTTATGATTCCTAGTTGCAAAGTGGTCAGATCACTATTGGATATTTTTGTAAGTGATTTTTCGTGAGTTGACAAGATGTAGGGCTTCAAATGCAATAATGAAATGTTTTTCTTCAAGCTTCCTTCAATCCTCTCTAAACTTGAAATCAACACATTCATAAAGAGAAGAAGTGTTGTGCCATTTAGGGTCTTGCCTTAGTCAAACCCAAGTTAGTGTTTTCACTTTCACAATGACAATTTCAATGATAAATGGAGAAATGATAGGAAGGAATGATGAATCAACAAAGTGCTACAACTCACCACCCTTCAATAGTTACCTTGAAGGGCTAAAGTCATGCACATCATGCAAAGGTCTTGGATCTTGCTTGCTTGAATTGATTGGAGACCTACAACAAGGGTTAGCCTTCATAAACAATGATAACATAAACATACATAAAATCACATAGGATTTGACATGATGTTATGATCTTGAATTACTACAATAAAGATTTGAAATGTTACTTTTGACTTGAATGATAGTGTTCTTGATCATAAGTTTTCCAATATTTTTCTAAATATCTTTCAAATGATGCAATAACTAGGTATTTATAGGTATTTCTCTAATTTCTTGAAAATTAAATCCCAAAAGCCAACATTTGCAACTTGAATTTTGAATGTTAAAATTTTGACACCAACATATCCAAAATTGGTCCTTGTAAAAATAGGGGGGCCCATAAGCCCTAGGGTGAATGGGTCATGGCTCAACTAGGCTTAGAAAACAGTACAAATGGGCCTTGGAATGCATAATTTTATAAATTAGGTGCTTAATTAGTATCAATGATTTAGGGGAGACAAAACATAGAGTGAAGTTGTCAAGGGTGACAATTTATAATGGTACAAAAGTATTAATTGATTTTTTGGGAAAAGTTTGGATCCACATGATGGGATGAGATTTACTTGTTATCAATTTGAACCCTCATACCATAATAGATATCGATTATAATATATGACTAATCTATGCATGCATAACCAACCATTCTTGTGATAAAATCCCTAGATAAGAAAATTACAAAGAAAGGTGGCAAATCAACAACTTACATATATATTGAATAATTGTTAGACTTGGGTAGGAATATAAAGTTAGATGGTAACCCCCAATTCAAAACAAATGATGGTGATAGGAATACCATCCAAGTAAGTGATACCTTTAAAAAATATCTCATAAGTGAGTCTAAGAGTGTTAATGACTAACTTAGGAATCAAATTTTTTCTCATTATGAAGTGAATCATACAATTTTAAACCATTTTATATTTGATGAGGAGATTACGGTATAATTTTTTGGGTTTATTTTTTACCTAATTTTCTTTGGTGATGAAAAATATGGGTATATCACCACTTTATTTGTTGGGTTATATCACCTAGTTTTATTTCTACCACTTGGGGGTTTCTTTCAATAGATTGGCTTGTGTAATTAGGAATAATGTTTCCCTATATATTTTTTTCATTTCATCATCAAATCCACTATGCTAAAAGTTATAGATTAGAAAATTTCATGGCTTGCCTAACCACTCTATATTATTTGTAAGAGGGGAAGAAAAACATGAGAAAAAAGACTAGGTGAGAGAAAGAGTTAGACGTTGAATGATAGAAGTAGGAGTGGAAATTTGAACTAGATTAACCTAATCTACAACATCATGTGTCACTTTTGGGGAAGGAAAATGAGTTTCCTTTGATTTTTTAGAATCTTAGGCCCCACTTTTACAAAGTGGGGCAAAGTAATATTGCAACCTAGGCAACCAAATTCATCCAACACCATTTTCTTAGCATGCATTAAATGGTCATAAGTGGATTAATTGAAAAGCAATCTTATGGTTGGGCCAAAAATTTCATCATCTATAAAAATCATCATACTTTTCCATTCAAATATAGTAGCTAGGGGCTAACAAGGTGAAAGCCTTTGAAGGAACATTAAGGTGATCTTGGTACTATGTACAAGTTATTGGATAATATTTGTAATTTCAATGGGTGTATAAATATTTATGAATTAGGATTTCCTCTACCATCATGTTCTATAGTGGGATAGATACAATGACTTTAAGATGGTAATTATTTCTTAGCAAATTGTCATTCCCTTTAGAATAGGGAGGAGCAGAAACTTGGGTAGGTTATCACTAGGATAATTAAAATTTTGATGAGTATCCTTGATAGTTATTAGCATAATTCCTCATTATTGTTGACCTTGGTTTTTTTTCCATGTAATTGAACTTGTTAGTGGTACCTCACATCATTTTTAATAAAAAAATATTAAAATTTATATTTTCAAGGCCCTATAAGACAGTAAGGGAGTAGGCATCAAGTTGAGAGGGGGACAATACACTATCATGGGGATGATAGGTGGCTAAAGATGAAAGGGAGTAGAAAAATATAGGAAGATGGGAGTACCACACCTTTAAATAATATTTCTAGCTATGATCAAGTTATTCTCAACTCTAAGGGGTGGATCAAAGGTGACAACAATTTTGGTTCCCTCCAAGGCCTACATCATCAAAGAATTCTACGATCAATCATTGTAAGATTTATATAAAATTGTGGTTAAATATGAATAGATTCATAAATGAGTCATTTCTTGTGTCCTATAGAAGTATAAATTGAAGTTAAAGAGAGACTAGTAGGGGTTCATTTTATGTGAGAAATTTATTCCAAAAATAAAACATAATCTCCCCTTTACTTGAAATATTTACAATTTTTTTGAATACATACCAACTTTGAATGCTTTTGGATACTTTCCAAGATGTTTTGTAGAAAATTTTGGCTTTTTGTACTAAAGATTTGTTGATCATGGTCTGCTAATTTGTAGAAAATTTAAGTGTGTTTTATCATTTTGTGTATGCTACTACTCATATAACATATGATATATGATTTGTAATGACTATTGGGTTTAATCAACCAATTTATATCCCTTGTGTTTAGTTAGGATTCATTCCCTACAAGATCATAAGAGCCCTCTACTCCCAAAATAATATGTGGCACACGGATTCAAAGGAATCCATCATGGTTCTAGTTGTTTGTGACCAAAGTTTATTCTTGTTTATATGTGTCATCTCCCATATTCCAATTTGGTATTTTTCAAATATTATCTAGGAGATGTTGTGACTCCTCAACACCTATCCACTCTCTCTCGTTTTTTAATTAATTTATAAAATACTCTTGGGATCCTTTGGTTGCAATTCCATAATGTTTCTAGTGGTTTTCAAAATAAAGGTTATGTCCTCTTATAAATATCTTTTATATTTATAATATAAAATCAACTATTGGATTTTTTGTATTAAAGAGTTGACTGATCATGGTCTTCTAAATTGTAGGAATGTGAGTGTTTTTTAGCATTTTTTATTTACTACTTCTCATCTTGGAGAGTAGAAAACACAAAATAATTAATAACATATTTAAACTGGGGATAAAATGAACTTAATGTGTTAGAAAATTTTCTATTGTGTATCCTTGGGATGTTGGATATATTAATTTCATTATCCTTATATTTTTGTATGCAAACCCATTTTATGGTGGTGTTGTCTTGTCATTTTGGTTTATCTTGGTGAAGAGAGAGTGAGTGGGGTGCATTGTGAACAATCTCATTCCCCTCTAATGTCCTTAGATTCATTTTAGAGTCCCTTGTAGACCTCCTTGTCTTTGGAAAGTGAATCTTATATTTTCTCATGTTTTAGATAAAAGGGTGAAATATCTTGTTGGGATATTAGGTGGTTGATATGTGTTTTGGAGTTTTTTCAGAGTCAATTTAGTTTTGTTATTTATTTATAGGCTTTGTTCCTAAACACAAGACCTAGAAAAAGTCATTCATTCAGTCTTTTGTTAGGACTACAATGCCAAAAAAATACTATAGTACTAGGAGTGGACTTTTTAGCAAAGTCGGACTCTAGAGGGATGTGATAGTGTCTTTCCTATGTGTTTTAGTCCTCCTAGGGCACTATAGTCCTCTAGAACCTTAGAAACTAGGTAATTCCAATATTTTTAGGGATAATTTGTATATGAAAGTTTTCCCCTTGGTCTTCTAAGTCTTTCCATGTCAAATTTTGGTTGATGGGTGTCCCTAATTGGGAGATATTACAAATTTTGTATTGGGGAGTGTAATTTTGCATGAAATTGACTAGTAATCATTTTAATTAATTGAGGGAATGTACCTCCTAGTAGAGTAACCTCTTGTAAGGTATCCATAGCTTTTGGGGTGTTGTTTAGATATCATGGAATGGATGGGAGGTATCCCTCACCCTCATCCTACTCCATGTTTAGGAAACTAGTGGTCATTTTGGCTATTCAAGGTATGATATTTCCTAATTGTCTTACCCATTATATAGGATTCCTTTAATGGTATGAGATTTGTTGGATGCATTTAGGGAGAAAATTTGAGGTATTTGTTCTTCCCTCATCCTACCATTTTTTTGAGTTCATGAGACAAAGATAGTCATGATTTAGGACTTAATAATCATCATGGTGAAGCTTCACTCTCCCATAGGATCATCATGGGGGATTCATCACATAATTTTTAATTATTTCACTTATGCAACCTTGCTTGGAGAAATTTGATATCATCTAGTTTTGTTGATGTATTTTATCCTATTGTTCTTGGCATGACACATGTGTGAATGTTCTAGCATGCAATATGACATGTTAATTTCATATCTTAACTATTGGAGTAATTATTGTGCTGTTATTTAAAAAAATATTCACTTGGCTAATGTTCTATCTATGAGTCTTGTGGAATTAAATTTGGAATCACAATCCATGTTTCATTATTGGGAGATTTTGGTATATATTTTTATTTTTTATGCGAGTATGTGTACATATTTAGTGTGGTTATGTTTTTTAGGAGTAGCATGTGTTATTCCATGATGTGTTTCCTTACATGTGTATGTTTGAGTAATACATATTTTTTGGGGTTATTTGGACCCTTGTTTTTTTGAAGAATTTTATTTCATGTGTGAACCACCTTCTTAAATTATTGAATTCTTGTTGCATGTGAATATTGAGTGAGCCCTATGGGGTCTTGATTGTGCTTGTGAATCCACTTGGTATAGTGTGATTGTAACATAGGAAAATTGATTCTAGATCTAACTAGTGTTAGCTACTTTTCACTCACAAAACAATGGAATTCAGATCGGCAAGGGTATGACATTAACTTGCAACCTAAAAGGTGAGTCAATCAATCTTGGATCTGAATTATTTTGGGGGTTTAAAATGTATTTTTGATGAAAAGGAAATGATGCAACTAAATGAATATGAAAATGCACTATTCTGATATGAATGCAAAAAAATTGGAAACTAATAGCCAAATTTAAAGACCGAAAATGGATAAAGTAGACCTGTGTGCACCCGTGATTCCAATCTGAACTTATTTTTGGTGGACTAGTGTGCAAGGACGCCCTAGTCTAGGTATCTAAAATTGAAATATGAATTTTTAGTCCTCAATTCCCCAATCTACAACTTCTTCCTTCTAGATCTCGTTGTCATATCTTCACTTGTTGTCGAGATATTGTAGTTTTTGTATCTTGTCAAGTTGTAGGGTTTGAATGCATGAATGAGTGAATTGTATTGAAATATTCCTTCAATCCTCTTCAAATATGTACCTACATATTCAAAAGGAGAGGAAGGATTGTTCCATATAGGGGCTTGCCTCAGTCAAACCTTGTGTTGGTGTTTCCACCTCCACAATACCAAAATTGATGCTAAATAGAGCTTATCCTTTTGAGGGATAGAGGCTAAATGATAAATGAATGATGAATCAACAACTTACTACAACTGCCCACTCAAATCTAATATCCTTGAAGGACTAAAGTCATGCACATCACCTCAAGGCTTGATTTTAATTTGGCTTGAAGACCTACAAGTGTTAGTCCTCATTAAAAAAATGTATGCATAAACGTGAACAAATTCACACAAAACTTGACATGATGCTTTGACAATAAAATGTTACAATAATCTTGCTCTTGAATGCTCTTGACTTGATAATAATTGCTTGATAGTGCTTGATCATCAATTTTTTTAGTTCCCCTTTTTTAAAATGACACAATGAATAGGTATTTATATGCAATTGATATAATTTCTTCAAAATTAAATCCTAATAGCTGACCATCCAAATTGGAATTTTAAATAAAAAATTATTACTACCAACACTTTGAATTTTGAGGCCACATTAAGGGGACTAGGGTGCAAGTACAACCTAGTCCAGATTCTTCATTTTTTGAGATCTAAAGTGTCAGGAGAAAAATATTAAATATATACTTCGGTCTTGCATATTTAATTTCCTAATAAATGTTAAAATAGGCCATAGGATGTGTGATTTAGGAAATTAGGGGCATGATTAAGTCCAAGCACATAAGAGGGAGAAAAAATATAGTGTGAAATTGTTAAGGGTGATAATTTATGATGCTACATTTAGCTCACACTAAAGTATAAATATGTCAAGAGGAGTTCAATTATCCAAATATTCACGAGATAGGATGGAAATGAATCTAGGAGTGTACAAGCCCTCAAGATCCTATGGAAAGACAACATAAGGGAAAAGGAACACACATGTATGAATATAATACAACATGACAACACAAAACATACATGACAACAACAGAACACAACACATAAACAATACAATGCAAACACAATGTAAACATAAGGAAACACATACAAACACAAACATAAGGTTAGTACTAAAAGGATTCGAGTCGGTAAGGTAAAGAGACCCTAGTCTTAATTTGTCTCAAGTACCAAATGTCATCCATCAAATGTGATGTTTTTTTAAACAAAATGTTGCTCTCACAAGGATGTTAAATCACTCATGAGCTACATAGATCTACTGGCTAGCAAGTTGCATTATGATGAGTTTCCATGTTAAAAATGCTCTAAACTCATAAACCAACAAATTTCATTATGCTAGGACTATGCAAACCACACTTTAGGGAGCACACAAAAATCACCTCAAGTGGTGCACAAAGTTTAACGTCATGGGGGATGAAAAAATGCTTAACATCATAGGGCATGAATTGATAACCACGCCTTAGTGGGAATTATAAAAAATACCACCACCAAATGGGTATGTCAATAGGTAAATTCTCACAAGACATTATGAAATGTCTAGGGGATATGCCCCCCTTAAAATGTCAACATACTTGCTATGTTAGTATTTTAAGGAAGAAAATGGGAAGAGGGGATCCTTGAAAAGAACACACACCTCCCAAAACTAGTTATCCTTGCCCACCAACTGTAAAAGGAAAAGACAACCACATAAGAGACTATCGTGTTGTTGCCATGAGAAATATGGTTGCACTTAAGATTGTACCACCATGAATGGAAATGAGAAAACATGAAAAATACCATATAGTGATGAGTAACACCATAAAATAAAGATCATTATTATTTAGAGTGATTAGGTCCATCAACACATGGAAGAGCACCATGATCACTAAGTTGTATTTTATTACTCAAGGATTGGAATTCATTGGTAGAATGACCATGCACTTGATGATATGCATAAAATGAGTTATTGTTATAAAATTTATTTCATGTTTTTAAAGGAAGAGTAAAACTAGCTTTGAGAAGCCTTGATAAAATATGTTGTTGCTCAATAGTAGGAGACATTCCTTTCTCTTGTGAAGAAAATATTTCTCACTGACAGTCGATGATAAAGCATCAGATGAGGATGGGGATGAAGGTTGGAAACCTAGATCCTATTTAGAAAATTATGGTATAGAATTCACTTGATCCTTATCATTTTGTTCCATGTTTGAATTATATCTTTTTTTTAGAAATAATTTTGTACCCAAGCCCACAACACTCTTCCAACTCAGATGAAGAAGTATTATCTAAATTTTCATTAGAAGAATTGGTTCTCTCGCAAACACGTAAATCCTTTTTAATTTTTTTAAAGTTAGGCATCTTGAATGTATGAGGGATAGAAGTTAAGGAGCCCCTATCTCCATCATCAGATGATTTCATTAGAATTATAGAACAAGATAAAATAAAAGACTCTTTAGGTTTATATTGTGATGTTTTGTACTCTCCAATAAAGGAGGGTGTAAAATATAATGAACCTCAATCACCATCTAATATTTTTTTTATTGGTGAGATACAATCATGATTATCTTCAACATGTATAGGTTCTATCTTTGAAGTTAGGATCAAAGTATTAAGAGATCTGGAAGTGTTATGATCATCTTGGACTTGTGAATTATAGATTTTTTCATTTGCTTTAAGTGTATATATCTTGTTATTATATTTAGACTTCATCTCACAGTGAAGAGTAGATGAGACTCCCTTCATGGCGTGAATCCATGGTCTACCTAGGAGAAGATTGTATGAAATAGGTCTTGGCATGATATGGACAAGAGTAGGTAAAACCACAAGCCCTACCTTAATAGGTAGCGTGATCACCCCCAATGGTTGCTTACTAACATTGTCAAAGCCTCAAATAGAAAGATCATTATGTTCTATAAGATTCTTATCCACACCAACTTTATCTAGAATATCAATGCTACAAACATTAAGACATGATCCATTGTCCATAAGGATATGCCTAACTCCATTTTTACTAATGACCACCATTATCATTAAGGCTTCATGTTTATTTTGGATCTCAAGTGAGGGTAGTTCATGTTGAGGGAATGAAATACCTAACTTTATTGCTTGCATACACTCAAACAAGGTTGCTACATCATTCGGTTTAACAAAAGTTAAGACAAATCCTCTTTAAGATCTTGTGGTATGTAGGTGATGTTTGAATCAAATACCAAAGGGAGATTTTGGTTGTAGTATTATGAAGTTTCTCAACAAGATCATATTTTTTACCACTATGTTGAGGAATATTAGGTGCTAGTGGAAGGCATGGTTGAGGTAATGGGATGGATGTTGGTGTTTGTTTTTCTTGCTTATTATTTCTAGTTTTGTAGGTGTGAGCAACTACATGATAAATTGGTTGCTACACATGATTACTAGTGAGTTTTTTTGCAAAGTTTAAAATATGGCCATGATTTTTTGGATGTCCTATAATTGAAAGGAAAGCAGAGTGTGAAATATGCCTTCCTAATGTTAATCTTCAGGAGAGAGAAGAAACTAAACCATTTAAAACTTTGCAATTACAGTTCATTTAAGATTCACATAGTAAAACACAAATAGACAATAAAACATCAAATCAAGGATTTATGTGGGAAAAACCTTTCGAGAAAAAACCCACACACCAAATCAGAGATTTCTTGTATTACAGTAAAACAAATATTACATAAAAGTTGCAAAGCTATGATCTCCCAGGTGTTAATTCACAAAATGAATCTAGTAGAAATTTGTTACATTCACTTTTATCTTACACTCTCTATTCCAATGTGCTATGGTATTGCATACATACTTCTCAAGTGTTATAGGAAAACTGTCATTCCAACTTCCAAACCAAATGAACAGTCACAAACAAACTTAACCATCTTTACCTTATGTTGTCATCAAAGGGACTTGAAACCTTCTCTCTCTGAATTCCCATTGTCACCTCGATATGCCTATCATTCCATCAGACGGACTCCTAAGTGACTCCTTCCAATATGGTGAAGTCTCGTTGATGAAGTAATATCGAAATGTCGAAGAGACTTGAAACCTTGTCTCTTTGAATTCTCACTGTCACCTCGATACACCTATCATTCTATCAGAGGGACTCACAAGTAACTCCTAATAAAGTGAAATCTAGCTAATGAATTCCTATCAGAATGTCTAAGGGACTTACATTTCTATCCTATAAATAATGATATGTCTCTCTGATACAAGCGCACCAACTTCACAAACATCCTATTAGAATTTTGAAGGGACTTACATTGTTGTCCTTCTGATAACGATATGTCTCTCTGATACTTGCAAGTAGCAATTAGGTGAACCATTATCACCAACCCGCTAGCTCTAGTTTAAACCTCTACAGTACCACAGTTTAGAAGACTTCGACTTAGCAAAGTGTTTTCCTGATTTTAGAGAGCCTTAGCCAATAAGTTTGAGATACCTTTTTCTCAACATTCTCCCACTTGACGAAGAAATTATTGGCTTCCAATCAATGCTTGAAGTCACTATATCATCCTAGGCCTCAAGGCCCATTGAATTGTCACACCATCTGAACTTCTCTATGCTCACTAGCTTTGTCAGTGCATCAACAACATTCACCAAAGTTTCAACCTTTTCCAAGTTAACCTTTCCATCTTCCACCATATCATAAACAAAATGGTACTGCATGTCAATTTGTTTTGTTTTGGCATGGAAAATTGGATTATTCGCCAAACATGTGGCACTCTGGTTGTCACAACAAATAGTAATTTTCCCTACATCAAAATAACATTTGAACACAGTCTTCTAAGCCAAATGGCTTCTTTACAAGCATGATTTGTTTTCATATGCTCTACTTCAATAGTGGACAAAGCAACTACAACTTATCACTTTCTCATCCAACTTATTGCACCACCAAACAATGTGAAAACATATCCATTGGTGGATCTTTTGCTGTCAACATCACTCGCCCAATCAAAATCCACATATCCACGAATGCTTACTGAATGCGGAGATCCAATAGAATAACCATGATAACATAAGGCATACTCTAAAGTACCCTTCAAATATCTGAAAAACTATTTTCATAGCATCTCAATGTGTCAGTCTTGGATTAGCCATAAATCGACTCAAAACTCCCACTGCTTGGGCAATGCATGGCCTAGTATAGACCATTGCATACATTAAACTCCCAAATACACTTGCATAAGGTACCCTGATCATGTCCTCCATCTTAGTAGGATATTTTCGACAATCTTTCACAGAAAGCTTTGTTCCCTGCAACACAGGAACCACTAACTGTTTGCAATCTGTCATATTAAACCTCTCTAGAACAACATTTATATACTTTCTCTAGCTAATCCAAAGCTTTCTATTTTCTCTATCCCTTCTTATTTCCATCTCCAGAATATACCTAGCTAAACCTAGATCCTTCATTTCAAACTGTGTAAACAACTGATAATTTAATTCAGAAATCATACCCTTACCATTCCCAATGAACATGTCATCCACAAATAGGGAAATAATAAGAAGACGACCATTTTCAGTCTTAAAATAAATACAATGGTAAGACTTAGATCTCACAAATCCCAAAGAAAACACATACGTATCAAACTTTTGGTACCACATTCTAGGAGACTACTTTAGACCATTTAGAGATTTCTTTAACTTACATACCAGATTCTCTTTACCTTTCTCAATGAAATGCTTTGGATGGGACATATAAATCTCTTCCTTCAAATCACCATGAAGGAAAGCTAACTTCACATCCATCTGCTCGTTTTCTAAATAATATGTTGCTACAAGTGATAAAAAGAATTGAATGGATGTCAACTTTTCTATAGGAGAAAAGATTTCCCCATAATCAATTCCCTCCGCTTGGGAATATCCTTTCACGACCAACCTTGCTTTATGGTTCTCAACACTACCATCAAGACCTATCTTTTTCTTGAACACCCATTTACATCCAACAGTCTTTTGTCCTTCTGGAAAAGGTACCAGATCCCATGTATCATTCTTCTTCAATGATGTCATTTCTCCATTCATGGCTTCTAACTAGGAATCTACATCAGACATACCCATAGCCTCTCTAATAGTCCTAGGCTCATCAATGTTAGAAATTAAAGAAAAGGCACAACCAGAATCTAACATAGAATATACAAACCTTTCAGGTTACTGCTTAGCATGCATAGACCTCCTCACAAGCTAAGTTTGAGGTTCTTCATCTTGTTTAGAACTTTCAGAGCTACTTGAGCTCTCCTCATTAACAGGTCCACTAGGAGTATGCAGTTCATCTTTATTGGGTGTAAGAGGAACTTCAACTATCTCCTTTCTTTTTTCTTTCATCTTTTCCTATAGATCAATTGTGAAAGGTTTCAACTCGCGAAAGATCACAGTTCTACTATAGAGCACCTTCTCTTTAATTGGGTTACAAAGCTTGTACCCCTTCACACTAATGCCATAAGTGATAAAGAAACACTTCACTACCTCGTTATCCAATTTAGACCTCTTTTCACTAGGCACGTGAGTATATGCCTCACAACCAAAGACTCTAATATATCTCAACAAGGGATTCTTACCAAACCGCGCCTCCATAGGTGTCTTATCAATGAGTGTCAAAGTAGGAGATCTATTAATTAGATAACACATAGTGGCTATAGCCTCAGCCTAGAACTTTAGTTCAAGATCAACACCACTCAGCATACTCCTTTCCCTCTCCATCAATGTTTTGTTCATCCTCTCTGCAACTCCACTTTGTTGTGGAGTGTAGGGAGTTTTTTAATGTCTCTTAATCACATGGTCCTTATAGAACTTATCAAAATCTGCAAAATAAAACTCACCACCGCTATCCATCCTGAAACACTTTAATTTCCTACTAGTCTGATTTTCTACCAAGTTTTTGAACTCCTTAAATTGATTGAATACTTCAGTTTTACTTTTGAGAAAACATGCAAATATCCTTCTTAAATAATCATCTATGAATGATACAAAATACACAAATTTTGATAACAAAGGAACATTAACTGGACCAAACACATTACCATGGATATAATCCAGAATTCCAAAAGATTTATAAGAACTAGAATAAAAAGAAACACAGTGTTGTTTTCTATATATACAATGTTCACAAAAATTGAACTCGAGATTACAATCATCAAGACCATCAACCAGGCTTTTATTCTTCAATGATTTTAAACCTTTTCACCAATGTGGCCAAGCCTCTAGTGCCACAACATTGTCTTCTCCACTGGGAGCTTCACCTCTAAAGAATTAGCACCCTCAGGAACAATGTCCTCCTTCTCTACTTGAACAGATGATGAAGCCCTTTTCCCAGAATTCACATAAGTACTACTGTATTGAATTGTGCAAGCATCCAACTTATACAGAGTGCCAATTCGCATACCCTTAGCAAGCACCATAGAACCTCTGGTCATCTTACAACTACCATTCGAGAAAGATACATGCACACCCAAATCATTCAACTTACAGAAAGTAAATTTTGTGCCAAACCAAGGATATGCATCACACTATCGATTCCCTTTATCCTTCCATCAAGAAACTGAATCCTGACACTTCCACGACCAACAATTTCTAGGTGAGAATCATCACCCAAATACACCTTTCCACTAGCATACTATTCTTATTTTGAAATCCAACCCCTATGAGAGGTCATGTGAAAAGACACACCTAATTCAATTAACCACATATCTTTTGATGCATGTGTTGCCAATGCTGCTATGAATGCATCTACATCATCTTGAGAAGATTCATTATCAAAAGAATTTTTCTTTTTCTTTTTCTTCTTCTTCTCTTCTTTGCAGAACAAGGGTCTCCTTAGCCATCTCAGAAGACTTCCTTCACATTTCTTCTGACAACAATGAAGCAACCACATATTCCTTCTTGAAAGTGGTTTTTTACTCCCAATAGCCATTACCAGGTGATCCCATGTGTCAAGAAAAGAACACAATAGGATCATGCAATGATCCTTGTCATCTATCTTCACACCAACAGACCCCAACTGAGTAATGATCATGTTAAATGCATTCAGATGATCTACAACAGACGCTCCTTCCTCCATATTCAAAGAGTATAACTTCTTTCTTAGGAATAACTTATTTACCAAGGATTTCCCTTGATAAGTGTCACCAGTATTTTTATAGAGAATTTTTGCAGTCTTCTCTTTATGGGTGTTCAAAAGAACAGAATTGGCTAAGCATAATCTAATCAGACCCTTGGATTTTTTGGTCTATTGCATCCCATTCAGTCTGTGAGGTTGTTGATGGTTTGTTCCTAGATACCACATATCATAGCTCTCAATCTATGAGAAAATATTCCATCTTGAGTTTCCACAACTCAAAATTACCACCGTTGAATTTTTCTATTTCTATTATTTTGGATGTGCTCGCCATCTTAAATCTGCAATAAGATTACAACCGGATTTCTCTACAAAACTCACACTGAAACCATATCAGCACAAAAAACCCTTCTAACCCACAAGGATAACAAATTTTTCCAAGCTCTAATACCAAATGAAAGGAAAGAAGAGTGTGGAATACGCCTTCCTAATGCTAATCTTCATGAGAGAGAAGAAAATAAACTATTTAAAATGTTGCAATTACAGTTCATTTAAGATGCATATAGTAAAACACAAATAAACAATAAAACATCAACACAAGGATTTACATGGGAAAACCTTTTCAAGAAAAAACCCACACACCAAAGTAGAGATCTCTTGTATTACAGTAAAATAAATATTACATACAAGTTACAAAGCTATGTTCTCTTAGGTGTTAATTCACAAAATGAATCTGGTAGAATTTCATTACATTCACTCTAATCTTACACTCTCTATTCCAATGTGCTATGACATTGCATACATACTTCTCAAGCATTACAAGAAAACTGTCATTCCAACTTCTAAACGAAATGAACGATTACAAACAAACTTAATTGTCTTTACCTTATGTCGTTGTCAAAGAGACTTGAAACCTTGTTTCTCTGAATTCCCAATGTCACCTTGATACACCTATCATTCCATCAAAGGGATTCCTAGGTGACTCCTTCTGATATGGTGAAGTCTTGCCGATGAAGTCCTATCAAAATGTCAAAAGGATTTGAAACCTTGTCTTTTTAAATTCCCATTGTCAGCTCAATATTCCTATCGCTCCATCAAAGGGACTCCCAAGTGACTCCTTTTGATATGGAAAATTCTTGCCGATGAATTCCTATCGAATTGTCGAAGGGACTTACATTGTTGTCCTGCCAATAACGGTATGTCTCTTTGATACGGGCACACCAACTTCATGAACATCCTATTGAAATGTCGAAGGGACTTACACTGATGTCCTATGAATAACGATATGTCTCTCTGATACCTATGGGTAACAATTAGGTGAACCTTTACCACCAACCTGCCAGCTCTACTTTAAATCTCCGCAGTACTATGGTGTAGAAGACTTTAACTCGGCTAAGTGTTTTCCTAATTTTAGAGAGCCTTAACCAATAAGTTTGAGACACCTTTTTCTCAACAATAATGAGAGGTGATTTAGGAGATCCAATAATTAGAGGACTTTTAGGAGGTCCAATAATTAAAGGAGATCTAATATCCAATTGTGTGTTCATCACCTCGACTAAGTTAACTACTTGTTCATGATCTCATATCAATGGGATATCTAATGTCACATTAGCATATTCATCTATCCCTTCCATATTAATATATTTTGAGAGAAATGTATCAATGATTTCATCCTCTTGCACCGCAATATCTTCCCAAGTAGAAGAGGTATTGGGAGAGAAAAAACAAGGTTCTCATAATGCTCAATGATTGGATCCTCTAACACCAAGATACCTTCTTCACAAGTAGGTGAGGTATTGAGAGAAGAACAACTATGATTGTCATGATTTTTAATGATTGCATCCTCTTGCACCAAAAGATTCTCACAAATAGGAGAGATATTAGGAGAAGAACTAACATGATTGTCGATGATTTCATTTTGTTTCCTTAGATTGTTCTATAGGAGAAAAAATATATTTAAACAAGCCATGAATTACCATATTGAAACATCTTTGAAAAGAAAAACATGTTTCTTTCCCTATGGATCAAATCAGTGATGCATAAAAATCAAACAGGTTTGTAAAATAAAATTCCAAAACAAGAACCAAATCTAGACAGAGGACACATAGAGAGATGTGCACATCAAATTTTAGGCTAAAATGGGTGGAATAGGGTGCAAGGACACCCTTTTCTAGATAGGTATTTTGTAAATTAAAATTTTGGAAATTATTAACAATCTAAGGGTCCAATGTTTCAGAGGTTTGGGTTTGAGAGTCAACAAATTTCTAGAAATGTACCAAAGCCTTATTTCTCTATATGAAGCATATGCATGCATGAAAGTTTGGATATTTTTAGAACAATTGAATATGTTCATGATAATTTCTATAAATTAAATACTGTAATTGATTGATTTTTCCAAAAAATAAAAATAAAAAAGTAATTTTTTTTATCCTTTGAAATGAAAATAATATGCAATTTTGTCAAATTTTCAATGTTTTTCATCATAATATGTATGTATAAATGATAAAATAATTTTTCAATTAATTTTTTCAATGAAAATAACTCATATCTAAACCTAAGAAAAGGAAAATCAAATCTAAAATTTTTTGCAATTTTTTCCAAATTATAATTTTTCAATTTTTATGTGAAAAATTAATGAAAATGGATAGTTTTTTTAAAACAAATACAAATTATCAACAAGATTTTCAAATAAGCCAAGTTTTAAATTTAATTTTTAGATTTATGCAATGAAAAATTAAAAAATTTATGAGTGTAGGATATGTCGAGTTCACCAAAATGTAACGTAGGAAAAGTGATCCTAAATCTAACTGGGGTTAGCTACTTTTCACTTACAAAACATTGGAATTCAAATCGATGAGGGTATTTGATTAACTTGCAACCATTCAATCAATCCTGGATCTAAATTATTTTGGGGGTTTAAAATTTATTTTTGATGAAAAGGCAATGATGCAACTAAATGACTATGAGAAAACACTATTCTAATATGAACATGTAGAAAAATTGGAAATTGGCAGTCAAATATAAGACCAAAAATAAATCAATTAGAAATGTGTGCACTTGTGATTCAAATCTAATCTAATTTTTGATGGACTGGGGCACAAGGATGCCCTAGTCTATGTGTCTAAAATTGAAATTTGATTTTGTAGTCCTCAATTCCTCAATTTGTAGCTTCTTCCTTCAGGATCTCATTTTTGGATCTTTGTTTTTTGTCAAGATATTTTAGTTTCTATATATTTTCAAGTTGTAGGGCTTGAATGCATGAATGAGTGAATTGCCTTCAAATATTCCTTATATCCTTTTCAAATTTGTGCATACACATTCCAAAGGAGAGGAATGATTGTGCCATATATAGGCTTTCCTCAATCAAACCATATGTTGGTTTTTCCACCTCCACAATGGAAAATTTGATGATAAAGAGACCTTGTCCTTTTGAGGGATAGAGGCTAAATGATAAATGAATGATGAATCAACAAATCACTACAACTCACCACTCAAATCTAATATCCTTGAAGGACTAAAGTCATGCACATCACCTCAAGGCTCGATTGTAATTTGGCTTGAAGACCTACAAGTATTAGTCCTTACGAATAAAATGCATGCATAAACATAAAAAAACTCACATAAAACTTGACATGATGCTTTTAAAATGAAATTGTAAGAGAGGGGGACCAACCACGTTAAGGCTCCAAGTCACGAAGAGCTCAGAGCAGAGGGCTTCCCTACCTTACATCACTCTAAGAGATTCCTTGGGGTAAGGATTGAGAATGGTGAGAACTATAACATACTTCTACCACTCTACAGATCCTAGACTTAGGTTTTGGCTAGGCAAGTTGGTTTTTGGAGTCGGTATTATGTATCAGACAACTCTTTGTCTAAGGATAATAGCGCATTTTTGGGATGAAAGAGCAATATGTTGGCATCTCTCGGGTGTGCTAGCATCTATATGGTCATAAAACACAGTAGAAACTACTGAAAAACCTACTAACGACCTAGCTAGTTAATCTAGATGGTCAAAATAAAATAAGAAAGTATAGGAAATAAATACTAAAATGATAAAGCAAGTAAATAAGAACTAAGGTGATGAAGATGATCTCATAGAAGCGTCAGTTCTCCAGCTAGCTCCACACAAACATTCACCTACACACAAGAAGGGTAAATTGTTGGGGCTATATAGGGGCCTGCCTTAGTCATACCCCCATTTTGGTGTTTCCACCTCCATGGATAGCTAGAAATTAACCAAGTAGAATATGCAATAAAGGAAATAAAAGAGAGCAATACACACTACAAAACAATACAATGCTACTTAACCAAATCACAAAGGAGAGGAGTGAAACGTTACCACCTCCACCCAAAAGCTCACTAGCCAATGGAGGAGATATGGACTTGGAAAAGTCACCACAACCACAACTGTGATGAAGGAAGGTCTCACAAGACTTCAAGCCCATGCTTCTATGGCCTTCTTCACACTTGCAATGTGGAGTTGATGGAGTGTTGTTGCAATGGAGTGTTGAAATGTTTCTTGAGAGTGAAGTGAATGCTTAGAATGCTTAGGAGAATTGCTAGAGAATGCAAGAGAATGGTTAGAAGATGAAATGAAGTGAGAATGAATGAATTTGAAAGAAGAATGAGGAAGAATATGCCATTTTCAAGTCGGTTGGTCAAAGAGGAAAATCACAATTCAGCCCCAATCGGGTGTGTAACACTTCTACCAACTTTAGACACATGAATCCGTCAGGGATGGCAGCACATCACGCGGGCGTCTGTGCACCGTACACGCATCCTAGACAAATATTCTCTCACTGACACAAATGACAGAGCCAAGTGGATGGAAGTTGGGTGATGTGGAATTTTGCCTTCATATTTTATTTTCTAAGGTGAGGGTGTGAAAGGGGAATTTGCGTAGGGGGTGAAAATTCGCTCCTATACATTTTTCCCCCACTTTAGCAAGTACGAGTACTGATGAGTGCTTTGGTAAAGTAGATCAAAGAGTTAGTAGGGTTATAAATTTATACTTGAACCATCGAGGAAGTAGACCATGATCCGGCGAGCTTGAAAGTGCAGGACAAGGAAAGGACTCCACAAGTACTCTCCTTGAGGAGTTTCAGACAAAAGACTCCATAGCCCCACAGAACTATGAAGCTGCACAAAATACACCAAAGGCCCTTGGACCAACAATGGACAAATCTCGTAGGATGAAATCATCTTATAGGTCTATAGACCTACAAGAAGGTGACCCCCAAGATATCTCACATGGAAGAAGCCTAGAGGTGTAAGCGCCTTACATACCCACAGACCTGCAAGGAGGCATCCCCCAAGATCTCTCACATGAAGGAAGTAGACTTCTTAGAGTCGGATTGGAAAGTGGCTTTACAAGCGCACCTGCAAAGTGACATGTTTATCCGCAAATCAAACATGTCCAAAAACAAAGTAGCCATGTAGGAAAATAAACAGATAGTCACGCAGACCATTAACAAGTTGGAAGGCTTTCAAAGGGGTTCCTTGGGAAGCCGACATGAAGAGGGATCTACTCAAGGGACACACTGTTTGGAAGTGCAAAAGAAACATTTTTTTCTCAAATCAATTCATCACCAAGGAATCCTTTCGAAAGATGTTCACTTCATCAAGGAATTCGAAAGGAAAAAAATGCTCCCTCATGAGGGAAAGTTCAAAGTTGGTCCCACCTCAGAGGAAAGTTCTCAAGTTCTTTCTTTGTGTACCCATGAAGAAGGAAACATGTTCCTTTAGGGGTCCAAGTCAAGAATGTGATTCTTGAAAAAAGTTTGCAAAGATTCTTGAGAAAATATTTGTTGGAAACGAATGCATTTTTTGAAAATTGAAGTGTCATAGAAATGAAGTTGTCACACATGCAAGGGACAACTCAAGCAAAGAAGAGAGAAAGATAAGAAAAGAACGAAAGAGAAATAATCACAAACAGAGGACACAGGAGGATCTGGTTTTGCAGGGTCAGATCTTCTCATGCTTAAATAAATAATAGGTAACTATGATGCAAGGTGAAAGATCATCAATCCCCACTAGATCAGGAAGAATGCACAGAAAAAAAAGTAAAAATAAAAAATTGGGTCAACATGGAAGGGAAACCTAAATGCCCCCAACACTTTGCATTATCCCCAATTTGCTGAAAATAAAAAACAAACATGGAAGAATGATGATACAGATAGAAGAAGGTTCATGACACAAAATAACTCTTGTATCCAAGCACCAACAATGGTGACAAGGGTCATCCAGGAACACATAGCATAATCACAGGGGAACACATCACAACACACACACATCTAATCTAAAGATAAAGAAGAGGCCTCCCCTTAACACTCATTGACCAAGAGGTCGTCCACTTCCCAATCTAGATCATTACAAGGGGAAGGACGACGAGCTTGTAGTGGTGGAATATTAAGGAGAGGAGTTTCTAACCCTCTTGCAACAAGGGCTAAGGAAGAAGGCCTCACAAGGTCTACTCCACTAGGATCTTATGGAGCTATGGTTAGTGATTTTGCAAAGGTTGTTAAAAAGGCTAGGACCTTGTCCAAAGAGTTGAACATACACTTTACTGGAGTGTCATGTTGTACCTCAATGGACGGGGATAATTGCACTCGAGATTCACCACTTGGCTCACCAAGTGACTCGGCAACAGTCGAGACTTGTTTAATCACTAAGACGAAACAAGCTAGCACAGGACCACCTTTTAGAGAAGGTGGGATCCTCTTACATCCTCCATTGCTGGTAGGGTCACCCTCCACCTTCTGCTTCGTCGGGGGATGTGAACTCCCCACAGATGAGGCAATGGGCGTAGAGGAGGAGAAGGAGAAAACTGCAGTGGACACCACCGAGGTATTCAACATGTTCACAAGTTTTGGGAATGGTGGGATGTCTGGGAGGAAAATCAACAAGGGTTGCTCAACCAAAGGAGTGATGAACACATGCAACTTTTTGGGGTCAAGCGCACTCATAACAGGAGCCGGAAGTGAGACCGAACTAGATTGAATAGAAGCATAAGGGAGGAGAGAGGAGGACATAGTAGGATGCTTTGAAGCAAGGGTGGTCATCTCCTCTTCCTTCTTCTGAAAAGTGGTATGCTTAGCTGCAAGAGCCTTTCGCCAACTCTTGTGTTCACATGCAAGTAGTTTCTACGACCCTTTGAGCTAGAGGTTGGGAGCTACGAAGGGATGGAAGACTCCTGCTCAGCCATAGGGGTGTCCATCACAACCATTTCCAATAGAGGAACATACTCCTGAACGAGAGTAAGAGGAGAAGATTGAGGAACAACAGGGGGAGTCAGCTCTAGTGCCTCGGTAGCGGGGCCTCTTCTCGTTTACTACTTTGGGAGTAGAAGCGGTAGGAGGATGCGAATTCTGAGACATAGAAGATTCCCCATAGGGACCCTTTCTCTTGCCATACAAGTAGAACCAAGGTCCTAGTGGTTTGGTAGGGAGATCCAATATCCTGATCTTGGGTCTATGCCAAGCAAGCACCATCATACTCGCTAGGTGGAATCTAAGGGTAAACATCTAGAATTCCTCTCTAGAAAGAGGAGCGACAAAGGCATCCCGAGGAAAAGCGAGCTTCTCCTTTCCCTTTTTAGAAGAGGAGGCAACTGGATGTTGTGCTACTAGAAGGGTCAATTTTGGTTGTCCCTTGCCCCTGGTCTTATACTTCACATAGTTCTTGTAAAGTAGGTTCATTCTTGGGGGGAGCAGACATACCAGGGTGGGCCAAAAATGATCCAACGAGTAGCCCCCATGTGACACCAACGACTAGTATCCAGTGTCATGCACCACATGCACAACACCTTCATGGGAGAATTTCAAACACTTATGAATGACTGAGGTGATTCCATTCATGAAAATTATCCAAGGTATGCCTAGCTTCAGCTTGAACAAATCTGACTCCTGAATAACATCAAAGACTGTGTCTACAACCCTAGGTCCAACTAGGATAGACAGAGTTATTGATCCATACAGTTTGAGAGAAATAACATCGCGTGTATGGATTGTAGATTTTGTTTATTCGTACTCCCCCCTATGCAATAAATTAAGCCAAAATGTCTCTTCTGTAATGAAATTCACTCAGCTGGCAGGATCAACTAAGACCCTCGTCACAATGTTTCCATTGAGGGGAGTGGGAATGTAGAGGGTAGAGGGTTTATTTTTCAAGGGAAAATCCTGCGACATGAATGTCATGTTCGGCGAGTCGGTCGTAGGCTGCGTGGTGAGAGTAACTGTGACCATGTTAACGTACACCTCGGGTTGAGTGGTAGAATCAGAGGGATTGATAATTAAGTTGGCAGAATGTGACAAAAATAGGTCTATGTATATTTGCAACTCACTATTCACTTTTTCCACTGATTTGTTTACAATTTGTTTATTTTCATCGAGACAAATAGTACCGTCCTCAATGTGGTCTTGTATCTCATTACCCAGGCACATACAACGTTCGATATCATGTTTGTTAACTCAATGGTATTGATAGGAGGCATTTTCATCGTACCAACTAGGGTAAGGTTCCTTGAGAGGTTTAGGGTTCTCCAAGGTTATGATTTTATCCTTCAACAATCTTTGTAAGATAGAAGAATAATATTTTGCTAACTTTGTGAACTTTTTGTTGTGTCTGAGGTCATTATCATTCATGGTGGCTACTACATTCATGACAACTTTATTTTTTCCTGAGATCGATACAATGGATTTTCCTTATGAATGGGAGCGCGAGGAGGATCCCCCGAACTGGACTACCTTTTGTTGATATTCTTGTAGTGCAACACAAAAATGTACAAAGGAAGGGTATTTCATAAGGGTAAAATTTTCCTACCAAGGTCTTTGAAACTTCCCTATGAATACCTTTTGCACATCATAATTAGGTAGCGAGTATGAGATATGTGAGAAGAGTGCTTGATACCATGCTATGAAATCAATAATCTTCTCATTATCCCCTGTTTGCATCAGACGAGATCTGAGAAGTTCATCTTTGGTCTGACCTTGGCTTGGAACTGTTGGAGAAACTAATTTACAAGTTGATCAAATGAGAAAATAGAGTTATCAGGTAAGCAACAATACGTCTAAGAGTTGTATCCTTAAGAGATTGAAGGAATAATTTTTCCATCAATGCATCATGATGGAAGAAGTTTGTACACATGGTGTTAAAGGCAAACACATGCATTTGTGAGTCCCCTTTGCCACCAGACTTCCTGAATTTGTGAATCTCCATTCCTTGTGGGAAGGGAGTGCTTAAGATTGCTATTGATAATGGACTATGTCAAAAGAAGGGTTGAAAGATAAGTTGGGCAGAGGCTTGGGTGAGACTCACCAGCTGGCTTTGCATCTTGCCCATATTCTAAAGAAGAGTGTTCAGAATAGGGTCTTAGGATGACAAAGGTCCAGTGGGACCTCTTCCAGAGCTGCCACTAGAGCCACCTCCGGAACCACCAATGTGGCCACCGCTGGAGCCACTGCCACCAACATGGCCTCCACCGGAGCCACCTTGGCTTATGAATCCACTACCATGGCCTCCAATAGAACCACCTCCACCAGCATCACCCTTGATGTCAAAGCCACCACCACTCAACCCTCCAAAACCTTCACCACTAGAGGTGATAGGAGGGGTGAAACTGAAACCTAAGGGTATTATATTTTCTTTTATAGTTTCAGATCTCTCAGAGGCTGAGGGGACACTGATCGATGGGATTGTGTTGGCCATATACACAAATGTGGGAGGCATCGACATTCCTAACTATCTCTAATGTTCTTCTAGAGCTACCCCTTGTATAATGTTAGCATTTTTTGGAAGAGTGCACGCTTCAGTCAGACTAGAGAGCCTATCCAGGAGTTTAATGCTTGTTCGGTATTTTTCCACCATATACTTTATTTTGCTAATAACCCTAGCAGCTCTAGCCAACTTCGGGTCCTTTTCCAAGTGATTCTCTAAGTCACCCAACCCTTTGCTAAGGGTAGAGATATATTCTGAAGGAATGTGAATGGCTTCGTGCTCCTCTACTGATGATGGTGTAGGAGATGCGGGAGGGGTGGGGACATGGTCGGTCTCATCAAAGAATCCTACCTCACCCCTCGACAACTACTCCTAGGTAAAAAGACCAATGGTAGATCCGGTAAAAAGGCATGTAGAGAAACCAGAAGTGACCTTCGTCTTCTCCATCGGAAGGTGTCACACACTTCTCCTAACAACGTACCCAGTTGTGATGCTCATAAACCTTCACAACACTCAGGGGTACAACGATCACAAGGTACAACAAAAAATTCTCAACATCAATAATGGGAAAACATTGGTTCACATTGAGTTCACTGAAAAATGTAAGAGAGGGGGAGCAACCATGTCAAGGCTCCAGGTCACAGAGAGTCGAGAGCAGAGGGCTGCCCTAACTTACCTCACTCTAAAAGATGCCTTGGGGTAAGGATCAAGAATGGTGAGCACTATAACATACTTCTACCACTCTACAGATCATGGACTTAGGTTTGGGCTAGACGAGCTAGTTTTTGGAGTTCATATTGTGTCTCAAATAACTCTTTGTCTGAGGAAAACAATGCAGTTCTGGGATGATAGCATGGTGCGTTGGCATCTGTATGGTCAAAAAACATAAAACACAGCATAAACTACTAAAAAAAACTACTAACAGCCTAGCTAGTTAATCTAGATGGTAAAAACAAAATAAGAAAGTATAGGAAATAGATACTAAAATGATAAAGCAAGTAAATAAGAACTAAGGTGATGAAGATGATCTCACAGAAGCACCAGTTCGCCAGCTAGCTCCATATGAATGTTCACCTACACACACAAGAAGGGGAAAATTGTTGGGGTTGTATAGGGGCCTACCTCAATTAGACCCTTGTTTTGGTGTTTCCACTTCCATGGATAGCTAGAAAGCAACGAAGTATAATATGTGATGGAGAGAAAAGAGAGAAATACACACTACAAAAAAATACAATGCTACTTAACCAAATCACAAAGGAGAGGAGTGAAATGTTACCACCTCCACCCAAAAGCTCACTAGCCAATGGAGGATATATGGACTCGGAAAAGTCACCACAGCCACAACTGTGATGAAGGGAAGTCTAAAAAGAATCCAAGCCCATGCTTCTATGGCTTGCTTCACACTTACAATGTGGAGTTGATGGAGTGTTGTTGCAATGGAGTGCTGAAATGTAGCTTGAGAGTGAAGTGAATGACTACAATGCTTAAGATAATTGCTAGAGAATGCAAGAGAATGGTTAGAAGATGAAATGAAGTGAGAATGAATGAATTTGAAGGAAGAATGAGGAAGAATCTGTCATTTTCATGTTGGTTGGTCGAAGTGGTATGTTACAATTTGGCCCCAATCGGGTGTGTAACGCTTCTTCCAACTTCATACGCAAGAATCCGTCAGAGATGATAGTGCACCATGCGGAGGTCTGCACGTCACATGCGCATCCCCAAAAATATTCTCTCACCAACACAAAAGATAGATGACAAGTGGAAGGAAGGTAGTTAGGGTGATGTGGGATTTCGCCTTTGGATTTGATTTTCTAAGGTGAGGGTGTGTGAAATGGGAATTTGTGTAGGGGGTGCAAACTCACTCCTATATAGAAATGTTGCAATAGTATTGCTCTTGAATTCCCTTGACTCTTTAGTAATTGCTTGATAGTGCTTGATCATCAATTTTTTTTTAGTTTTCCTTTTTTTAAATGATGTAATGACTAGGTATTTATATGCAATTGATATAATTTCTCAAAAATTAAATCCTAATAGTTGACAATCAAAATTTGAATTTCAAATAAAAAATTACTACTACCAACACTTTGAATTTTTGGGTCGCATTAATGGGACTAGGGTGCAAGGATTCCCTAGTCTAGATCCCTCTTTTTTTCAAGATCTAAAGTGTCGAGAGAAAAATATTAAATGTATACTTGGGTCTTGCACATTTAATTTATTGATAATTATTAAAATAGGCTAGGGATGCGCAATTTATTAAATTAGGGGCATGATTAGGTCCAAGCACATAAGAGGGAGCAAAAATCTAGTGTGAAATTGTCAAGGGTGACAATTTACAATTCTATAGTGACTATGAAAATATTCTTTCAAAAAAGGAATATGTTGAAATCGTCAAGTTTGATTTAGCATTGTGTACCCTCATATGAGTGATGCATTTGATTGTGATAGAGATTATGTTTTTTCATATTCCTAATATGTTGAAGAAAATAAAGATTTGATAATTCTTGTTTAAAGGAATCTTTCATTGTGTACCCTTATTGTGTGTATTTCATGTTGCAAGAGTAGCATACCTTTCTTACCCACCTTGTCATAATTGAAATTTTTTATTTTCCTCCTTTTATGTGTTGACTTAAAATTCTTGACTAAAAGGCATATTACATTGGTCTTCTATTGATTGCATGCCTTATGTGTGAATTATATATACAAGTGCATGAAGGAAATGTTGAGATACTTAGAATAAATCATTTGGATTGATGAATCATGTCCCCAAATTACATTAGTTTCCTAGGATTCTTGTGGGAGCCTAGTTGTGATATTGTGTTATATCAATTAAAAGGCTAGATAAAATAGGGTAATTAGGTCAAATAAATGGTAATTATAATGAATATTTTATGGAAATAGTGAATGCATTAGTAAATCATGCATCTCTTGACTCTAAAACTATGTTTCCCCCCTCTTCAATAGTATGCATGTTGGATTATGAAAGTAATTATGCATTATAGAAGCATATGTTGGTGTGGATTTTCCCAATTGTATTATTGTTCCTTGCGAAGTATATTAATATTATTTTGGTTATAGTATAAATTCTAGACGCATGTCGTGTTAAATGAATGTCTCATGTTGTTGGTGGATTTTTACATGCTTGAGTATTAATCATTCCTAGTGTGATTGAATGTGTTAATTTAACTTAGCTCATGAGCTTGATTATATCCTATCTTTGTCTTGGATTGTTAAAATATTTTTAGTATGTGGCTATATATGTCATTTAATTATAATTTTAATTCCCTTGAATGATGTGTTTTAGTGAAGTGTCACTCATGTGTAAAAAATAAATCTCTTATGAATGTCTTGGGTGATGCAATGAAAAACCTTGTAACCATCTTCTTGCATAATGATGTCATTGTATTGTGATGAAGTTGTAATTGCTAGATAACTAAGAATATGCTTAGAATGATTAAGTAAAAATTTTGCTCTTATATTGTGTAGCATGATTGGATTCTTAAAGTATTCACTTGATTGGTGTGCTTGAGCATGTTCTATAATTATTCACTTAGTGCATACAATATGTACCTTATAAATTTGATACATTATTTTAATTATCAATGAATCCTCCAATTATCTATAAAGACTAGCATAAAGTTATTAATTCTTCTCATCATTAGTCTAGTCACCATATTTTTCTATCTTTTTATTTTGTAATCCTTGGTCACACTTCAATTTATTATTGAAATTGAGCTCATTTTTATGATTTATTATTGAAATTTACAATTATTCCTCCTTTGCATCATTTCAATATTGTGGTGGCTATGCTATAATTTTTAATTGTTGGTCATGTATCATGTAAATTTTATTTCATATCATTTCTATAATGGGTCTCTAATGGGTTGTATAAAGGAGTAGATTCCAAAGAACATACTAGTTCTTGATAGCTATGTTAATTAAAACTATGTTAGGTTTCAAATTCTTTATTCCTTGTTGAATGTAAGTGGATAATTTATGAAGTGTGTGGAAAGTTATAAATTTCATTGTATGCATATGAATCTCTTGTTGTGAGTGATTTTTTTTATTTGGTTGAACACCATACATGCTTGTCCATGAGTGATGTGTATTTAAATATCTACATGAAATTGATTGTTACTCTCTATCTATATGCCCTTGAGAATGAAATGTATTAAATTACATGTAAGGATTATGCATTTCTCTAGGTATCTATTATTTGGTTGGCATGAGGACTTATTCCACTAGTTATGTTTTTTTTCTTGCTCATTCTTATTTTTTCCTAGTCTTGTGGCGATGTCTCCTAGTGCTCCAACATTAGTTGAGTGCTTGATTATGTCTTTTAAAAATAGAGGCCATGTTATTGAGTAACATTAAGGTGTGCATTATGTTATTTAGATAAGATTTCTATTAATGGTTGTTTTAGCATACCCAAGTTCAAGTAGAATGATAGGAACTCTAGACTTCTCTTAAAAATTTGAGAGATCCTTGTAGAGTCAGCTTCAAGGTTCCTTTCTTGGCAGGTCTTACTATGTTGGAAAAGCTAAGTGGTCTATGTGATTTTTTTAATAAGGATTATTTTCTGGTATAGTTAAATCTAAATAGATATGTATAGTCATACACTTAGGATTTGTTGAATATGAGTTATATATTTGAATTTAGGTAAAACTAAACCTATCTATCCTACTCTATAGTAGTCTAATCTATCCTAAATCTACCCTAAATCTATAAAGTTGCAAAAAAGGGTTAGGGATAAAAGAAAATAAAATGAATGGAAAATGATAAGCTTAAATTTATTTCTTAGCTCTAAATGATTAGATGAGGTCAAATAAATTATATTTTAGTGTCTAGTATTCACACAATCACCCATAATATAAGTGCAAGATTCTAAGGAAAGCCATAATATAAATATATTTCAAGTTTAATGTCATAGAACCACCATATTCCATTCATAAATTCTACACACAAATATATTATAACCACATCAAGATAGATCTCACAAATTTATTCACTCTTAAATAAAAAAAGTAAAAAAACCACTACCAAGGTTGAGAACATTCAAACATAGCAAGCACGACTCTTTTATCGAATAGATGAGAAAATTATAATTTCTAGTAGGATTCCCATGCTGAAAATTCAAGATTTTGTTGATATCCAAATGTCAACAACTTAAAAATGAGTGGAACTCCTCCTTTTATAGAGATGATTTTTTTTTTACAATAACAAATAAGACCAAGATTCATCTATAGCCAATAATTTGAATTTACAACTATTAAGAAATTTGGGCCCTCCAAAATCCACAAACTTGGAATATATTGCAACTTCAAAGGTCGGTCATGAACACATATTTGAGAGGCATTACTTCTAATAATTAAATTGAAAAAATCACAATCTTCAATGATGAATGAAAATGCAATGCACTCTAGCACTAATACATCATCAGGATCAACATAAAGCAATCCCATTATCGACATCAATAATTTACTTAGATCCTTCTTACAATAACACGATAAATCCATTAGTATTTCTAATTAATTAACCTATCCTATAATCAAATTCAATATCTCAATATATTCCATTATACATCATTATATTTAGGCACTTCTTCCAAAATAACATAAAAAACAACAAAAAATAAGAGGATCATCATTCTAAAATTTTAAGGAATAAGCATCCTAAGGAGTGTCAAAGTTCAAGGATCAAGGATTTCTTTCAATAAGTAATTTTGGGTACGAAAATCCAATGTGTTAATAACATATTCCTAGTATCTCTAAAACATTTTGGGGTCAAACTTCATGACAATCATTAACTAGGTACCGAAATAAGGGAAATCTAAAACCCTGACTTTGAAAGGATATTACATTGGAGTATTTCAAGATTGGACTTTGAAAGGAACACTAACCATGTACCAGGATAAAAAAAACTAAGGTATTGAGGGACATAAAACCCTAAAATATATGTATGTCCAAGTATAAAGGCATCGATATCAAAGTTTCTAAGATTAGTCATAACTCATCCCTAGGAATAGGGGAGCTAAAAGGTATAATACCAATCAAAAGATGGAACTAAGTGTGAAGATAATGAGGATCAAGGATCAAGGATAATCCATAACTCATGCCAATTGCCATATCAAACCAAAGAACTCTAACACCTAGAACCTATCAAAGGTATAGAGTATAAAATATTGGGGATTAACAGTTAAGAATACTTCATAACTCATACTCAAAAGGGTGGGTCCAATAGGGAAGGCCCAATCAAATTATATTTAAAGAGTTAACATAAAAAAACATAAGAGACTAGGGATCAAAACAACCAAAAACCTCATATCAAGAATAGATTGGGGATCAAAGTGACCCTAACAAGTTGAGAGGTGACTGATTATGCATCAAATTTTTAAACACAACTCTACTATCATGCCAATATGAAAAATCCTAGAATCTAACATGTCCACAATAACAAAATATAGAAAGAGACCACTCAACCTCAAACCCAAGACAAACAATATTAAAAGGAAAATGGGGGTCCATATTTTTCTAAATCAAAATGGGGCATGTGTGTAGAGCACAATAATTTATATAGCTACACTAATTTTTATACACAATGTAGGTTTTTATGGTGTGTTAGTGTTTAAGAACATATTATTTAAATAATATTATACTATAATTATCTATCTATTTCTTATGTTGGAGAAAATAGGTAATCATTAATTAATTATTAGGCCCCTTTTACTTTAATTACTTAAGCTAAACTTATGAATTATTTATTATTATTAGATTGAGCTAATTATAGGTCATGGTGTCTCATTGCATAGAATGAAGATACTTGTCCCAATCTAATCAAATTCTCATCTAGGGTTTTAATTTTTCATTTTCATAAGGATCTTATTGTAATATACTATTCATTTTCATTCAAATTAATCAATATAGAATCCATCATGTTTTTTTTGGATCAAATATGTTCTCATGGTTGCATACAAAATCAATTGCTTGTTCTCTCTTGGTGGTATGTGTGATTAGTGCTATTTACCTATCCTAAGTGATGCAAAATAGAATGCAAAAGAAGGAAAGAACACTTAAACACCTCAATATTGGGCTATGTTAAACTCAAACAAAATAAAGATAAGAAAAACATATTTATACCTTGTATGAGTTGCTCCTTGGTTGGCCCTTTGATAGTTGATGTTTTGTATGCTCCATGATGGCAAAATGTGATGAAAAAGGATGCAAAAATGCTCTAAATGAGATGAGGAATGCAATGAAATATTTGGGTATTTTGATAGATAAGTGTAAGGGCAAATGATGAAAGCTTGAAAACATGAAACAATGGATGTTTGTGAGTGAAAAATGCAAGTGTGAGAGCTAGAGCTTGAATGTTTGAATGTGATGAATACCTAATAGGAGAATTGAAAGAAAATCTTCCATTTTAAGGGAGATTTCTCTAGAGAATTGAATGGTTGATATTTTTCCAACATGGGCAAGATGAAGGGCTATGATGAGTTGAGGACTCACAAGCCTTCACATCTTGCCATGTGGAGGATGAAGTGTCACAAGAACAAATGAGTTAGAAAAGGTACATGTGAGGTGGAGGTACTTGCAAGTACCTTGGAATTGGCAGAATATTTCCTTAAAAAGGAATTTCTTGTTCCCATATGGGAGGAAAGTGACATATGAGGAATTTTAGTATTCCTCAAAAATATCCATGGGGAAGAGAGAAGTGGTTGGGGAAATAAATGTGAATTTTAAATTCACATGATTGAGAGTACCTTGGGGATAAAACAAGGTTCTCAAAAAGGTAAGTACTTGTCCACATGTGAGTGATGTGACAAGTGAGGAGTTTTAGAACTCCTAACAACTTGCATGGGGAAGAGGAGAGTCTTGGAGGGATAAATGTGAATTTTTAGTTCACATGGGGAAGAGGGTCTAGGCTAAATGTGGAAATTGTGAAGGTTGACCAAAAAAGTATGCTAAATGTAGCAAGGGGATTAGGTTAAGGTTGTGCAAACAAGTGATTAAGAAGATTAATGGAAGATTAGAAGCAAGTTGGAAGATGTGGAGGATGTAACATTAATCTTGATTAAAGGTGTGCACATCCTAATCATAGATTAATTAGACTAATCCAAATTAGAAGAAGGTTATGGAGGATGTGACAAAGAGAGAAAAAAGAGAAATTTAAAATTGATTTAAATTCCAAAAGGCTAAATGACCAAATTAAAATAAATTGATGTATTTATTTAATTTAGAGAAATGATGAAAGGTAAAGTATTTAATTATAAAATTAAATACCTTAGGAACCTTAGGGAAAGGGAAAATATTAATTAAATAAGTTATTTAATTAATATTAATGAAATAAACGGATGAAGGAGACGGGTTTGACCATATAGGAGTGGTCAAATTTGGATGTCTACATTTTGTCCCTCTTCGAAATATTGTTAGAATAATAGTGTTTTAAAGAAAAATAAAATTCAGATGACTCTATAGAGGAAGCGACCAGAAAATGATGCTCCAACATGGGAGAAGTTGTGTGAGCTGCTGAAATGGAGGGAAATGAAAGGAGATGCCCCAATCTTGCAAAGGAATTACCACGACAGAGGAATGGATGAAAATGGTAGGGTATGCCCCCTCGAGACGACAGTTGGGGAAGAAAAAGGGGCCCCAAGAAACTTCTCGATATGAGGAATTGGAAGGTACCATTGGATAGAGCTCAAAAAACCATGAAGAGTGGCTTTTGAATGGAGGAAAACGGACACATAGTGTGCAAATGGCGGCCCCGGGAAGCTAGATGATGAGTTGAATTAAAAAGAGGTTTAAATAAAGGGGAAAAATACCCTTCACTTTAAAAAAGGATAAAATGGAGGGAAAAAGTTATATAAGGTAATTTTAGAAATTACCACTTCTCATTTGCACACCTGGAAGTTGAGTGAGAGAGAGTGGAGAGGAGAGAAAGGAGATGAGGAGATGAGGATGTTGGAGGATTACGATTCTGACATCATCCACCAAGGGATGAGGTACGATGGTTCTTCCACGAGTGAGCGGTTCCATGCCAAGTTAGATTCAAAACCCTCTTTGTGATTTTAAGCATTTTATGATGTATTTTTAAGTTTGAATGCCTTTTGAAAACATGGGTTTTGGGATTGGGGTAGTTTAGAAAAATGGGTCAGGGGCAAATTTCAATTTCGTTGAGCGGGTAGGAAGAATCGCTTATTAGAGGTGAGGAAAAGGGGGGTGAATTTACCCAATTAGAGAGTAAATACACCTAGAAAAATAAAAGGAGAGGGTAGGAGGCAACTGGAGCAACAGGGAAGC
>VDFB02271358.1:206652976-206991597 GCA_007258455.2 Sequoia sempervirens
AAATAGATACTAAAATGATATAGCAAGTAAATAAGAACTAAGGTGATGAAGATGATCTCATAGAAGCGTCAGTTCTCCAGCTAGCTCCACATGAACGTTCACCTACACACAAGAAGGGGAAATTGTTGGGGCTATATAGGGGCCTGCCCCAGTCAGACCCCCATTTTGGTGTTTCCACCTCCATGGATAGCTAGAAAGTAACCAAGTAGAATATGAAATAAAGGAAATAAAAGAGAGAAATACACACTACAAAACAATACAATGCTACTTAACCAAATCACAAAGGAGAGGAGTGAAACGTTACCACCTCCACCCAAAATCTCACTAGCCAATGGAGGAGATATGGACTTGGAAAAGTCACCACAACCACAACTGTGATGAAGGAAGGTCTCGCAAGACTCCAAGCCCATGCTTCTATGGCTTGATTCACACTTGCAATGTGGAGTTGATGGAGTGTTGTTGCAATGGAGTGTTGAAATGTTGCTTGAGAGTGAAGTGAATGCTTAGAATGCTCAGGAGAATTGCTAGAGAATTCAAGAGAATGGTTAGAAGATGAAATGAAGTGAGAATGAATGAATTTGAAGGAAGAATGAGGAAGAATATTCCATTTTCAAGTCAGTTGGTCAAAGAGGGACATCACAATTCAGCCCCAATCGGGTGTGTAACACTTCTACCAACTTTAGACACATGAATCTTTCAGGGATGGAAGCACGTCACGTAGATGTCTATGTGCCACACACGCGTCCTGGAAAAATATTCTCTCACCGACACAAAGGACAGATTCCAAGTGGATGGAAGGCAGTTGGGTGATGTGGAATTTTGCCTTCGAATTTTATTTTCTAAGGTGAGGGTGTGAAAGGGGAATTTACGTAGGGGGTGAAAATTCACTCCTATACATTTTTCCCCCACTTTAGCAAGTACGAGTACTGATGAGTGCTTTGGTAAAGTAGATCAAAGAGTTAGTAGGGTTAGAAATTTATACTTGAACCATTGAGGAAGTAGACCATGATCTAGCGAGCTCGAAAGTGCAGGACAGGCAAAGGACTCCACAAGTACTCTCCTTGAGGAGTTTCAAACAAAAGACTCCATAGCCCCGCAGAACTATGAAGTTGTACAAAGTACACCGAAGGCCCTCAGAACAACAATGGACAAATCCCGTAAGATGAAATCATCTTACAGGTCTGCAGACCTACAAGAAGGTGACCCCCAAGATATCTCACATGGAGGAAGTCCAAAGGTGTAAGCGCCTTACATACCCACAGACCTGCAAGGAGTTGTCCCCCAAGATCCCTCACATGAAGGAAGTAGACTTTGTAGAGTTGGATTGGAAAGTGGCTTTACAAGCGCACCTGCAAAGTGACATGTTTATCCGCAAATAAAACATGTCCAAAAACAAAGCAACCACATAGGAGAATAAGCGAATAGTCACGTGGACCGTCAACAAGTTGGTAGGCTTTCAAAGGGGTCCCTTGGAAACCCGACATAAAAAGGGATCCACTCAAGGGACACACTATTTGGAAGTGCAAAAGAAACATTTTTTGCTCAAATCAATTCATCACCAAGGAATCCTTTCGAAAGATGTTCACTTCATCAAGGAATTTGAAAGGAAAAAAATGCCCCCTCATGAGGGCAAGGTCAAAGTTGGTCCCACCTCGGAGGAAAGTTCTCAAGTTCTTTCTTTGTGAACCCATGAAGAAGGAAACATGTTCCTTTAGGGGTCCAAGTCGAGAATGTGATTCTTGAAAAATTTTGCAAAGATTCTTGAGAAAATATTTGTTGGCAACGAATGCATTTTTTGAAAATTGAAGTGTCATAGAAATGAATTTTTCACACATGCAAGGGACAACTCAAGCAAAGAAGAGAGAAAGATAAGAAAAGAGCGAAAGAGAAAAAATCACAAACAAAGGACACAAGGGGATTTGGTTTTGCAAGGTCAGATCTGCTCATGCTTAAATAAATAATAGGTAACTATGATGCAAGGCGAAAGATCATCAATCCCCACTAGATCAGGAAGAATGCACGGAAAAAAATAAGTAAAATAAAAAATTGGGTCAACATGGAAGGGAAACCTAAATGCCCCCAACACTTTGCATTATCCCCAATTTGCTGAAAATCAAAAACAAACATGGAAGAATGATGATACAGATAGAAGAAGGTTCATGACACAAAATCAAGCTTGTATCCAAGCACCAACAATGGTGACAAGGGTCATCTAGGAACACATAGCACAATCACGGGGGAACACATCACAACACACACACATCTAATCTAAAGATAAAGAAGAGGCCTCCCCTTAACACTCATTGACCAAGAGGTCATCCACTTCCCAATCTAGATCATTATAAGGGGAAGGACGACAAGCCTGTAGTGATGGAATATTAAGGAGAGGAGTTTCTAACCCTCTTGCAACAAGGGCTAAGGAAGAAGGCCCCACAAGGTCTACTCCACTAGGCTCTTGTGGAGTTATGGTTAGTGATTTTGCAAAGGTTGTTGAAAAGGATAGGACCTTGTCTAAAGAGTTGAACATACACTTTACTGGAGTGTCATGTTGTACCTCAACGGATGGGGAGAATTGCGCTCGAGATTCACCGCTTGGCTCACCAAGTGACTCAGCAACGGTAACAAACTAAGGAGAAGTCGGGACTTGTTTAATCACTAAGACGAAACAAGCTAGCATAGGACCACCTTTCAGAGAAGGTGGGATCCTCTCACGCCCTCCATTGCTGGTAGGGTCACCCTCCACCTTCTGCTTCGTCGGGGTATGTGAACTCCCCACAGACGAGGCAATGGGCACGAAGGAGGAGAAGGAGAAAACCGCAGTGAACACCACCGAGGTATTCGACATGTCCACAAGTTTTGGGAATGGTGGGATGTCTGGGAGGAAAATTAACAAGGGTTGCTCAACCGAAGGAGTGATGAACACCTGCACCTTTTTGGGGTCAAGCGCACTCATAACAAGATCCGGAAGTGAAACCGAACTAGATTGAATGGAAGCAGAGGGGAGGAGAGAGGACACAGCAAGAGGCTCTGAAGCAAGGGCGGTCATCTCCTCTTCCTTCTTCTGAAAAGTGGTATGCTTAGTCGCAAGAGCCTTTCGCCAGCACTTGTGTTCACATGCAAGTAGTTTCTGTGACCCTTCGAGCTAGAGGTTGGGAGCTACGAAGGGATGGAAGACTCCTGCTTAGCCATAGGGGTATCCATCACAACCATTTCCAACAAAGGGACATACTCCTGAATGAGAGTAAGAGGAGAGATTGAGGAACAACAAGGAGAGTCAGCTCTAGTACCTCAGTAGCGGGCCTCTTCTCATTTACTACTTTGGGAGCAGAAGCGGTAGGAGGCCGTGAAGTTTGAGACATAGAAGATTCCCCACGAGGACCCTTTCTCTTGCCATACAAGTAGAACCAAGGTCCTAGTGGTTTGGTAGGGAGATCTAATATCCTGATCTTGGGTCTATGCTAAACAGGCACCATCAGACTCGCTAGGTGGAATCTAAGGGTAGACATCTAGAATTCCTCTCTAGAAAGAGGAGCGGCAGAGGCATCCCGAGGAAAAGCGAGCTTCTCCTTTCCCTTTTGAGAAGAGGAGGGAATTAGCTGTTGTGCTACCAAAAGGGTCAATTTTGGTTGTCCCTTGCCCCTGGTCCTATACTTCACATAGTTCTTGTAAAGTAGGTTCATTCTTGGGGGGAGCAGACCGACCAGGGTGGGCCAAAAATGATCCAACGAGTAGCCCCCATGTGACACCAACGACTAGTATTCAGTGTCATGCACCATGTGCACAACACCTTCATGGGAGAATTTCAAACACTTATGAATGACTGAGGTGATTCCATTCATGAAAATTATCCAAGGTATGCCTAGCTTCAGCCTGAACAAATCTGACTCCTGAATAACATCAAAGAATGTGTCTACAACCCTAGGTCCAACTAGGACAGACAGAGTTATTGATCCATATGGTTTGAGAGAAATAACATCGCGCGTATGGATGGTAGATTTCATTTATTCGTACTCCCCCCTATGAAATGAATTAAGCCACAACGTCTCTTCTGTAATGACATTCACTCGGCTTGCGGGATCAACTAAGACCCTCATCACAATGTTTCCATTGAGGGGAGTGGGAATGTAGAGGGTAGAGGGCTTATTTTTCAAGGGAAAATCCTGTGACATGAATGTCATGTTAGGCAAGCCAGTCATAGGCTGCGTGGTGAGAGTAACTGTGACCATGTTAACGTACACCTCGAGTCGAGTGGTAGAATCAGAGGGATCGATAATTAAGTTGGCAGAATGTGACAAAAATGGGTTTGTGTATATCTGCAACTCACTATTCGCTTTTGCCACCGATTTGCTTACAATTTGTTTATTTTCATCGAGACAAATAGTACCATCCTCAATGTGGTCTTGTATCTCATGACCCAAGTGCATACAGCGTTCGATATCATGTTCGTTAACTCGATGGTATTGACAGGAGGCATTTTCATCGTACCAACTAGGGTAAGGTTCCTTGAGAGGTTTAGGGTTCTCCAAGGTTATGATTTTATCCTTCAGCAATCTTTGTAAGATAGAAGAATAAGATTTTGCTAACTTTGTGAACTTTTTGTTGTGTCTGAGGTCGTTATCATTCGTAGTGGCTACTACATTCACGACAACTTTATGTTTTCCCGAGATCGATATAATGGATTTTCCTTCTGAATGGGAGTGCGAGGAGGATCCCCCAAACTGGACTACCTTTTGTTGATATTCTCATAGTGCAACGCAAAAATGCACGAAGGAAGGGTATTTCATAAGGGTAAAATTTTCCTACCAAGGTCTCTGCAAGTTCCCTATGAATACCTTATGCACATTAGAATCGGGTAGCGAGTATGAGATCTGTGAGAAGAGTGCTTGATATCGTGCTATGAAATCAATAATCTTCTCATTATCCCATGTTTGCATCAGACGAGATCCGAGAAGGTCATCTTTGGTCTGACCTTGGCTTGGAACTTTTGGAGAAACTGATTTACAAGTTGATCAAATGAGAAAATAGAGCTATCAGGTAAGCAACAGTACATTTGAGAGTTGTATCCTTAAGAGATCGAAGGAATAATTTTTCCATCAATGCATCATGATGGAAGAAGTTTGTACACATGGCGTTAAAGGAAAACACATGCATTTGTGAGTCCCCTTTGCCACCAGACTTCCCAAATTTTTGAATCTCCATTCCTTGTGGGAAGGGAGTGCTTAAGATTGCTATCGACAATGGACTATGTCAGAAGAAGGGTTGAAAGATAGGTTGGGCAGAGGCTTGGGTGAGACTCGCCAGCTGGCTTTGCATCTTCCCCATATTCTGAAGAAGAGTGTTCAGAATAGGGTCTTAGGATGACAAAGGTCCAGTGGGACCTCCTCTAGAGCCGCCACCGGAGCCACCTCCGGAACCACCAACGTGGCCACTGCCGGAGCCACTGCCACCAACAAGGCCTCCACCAGAGCCACCTCTACTTCTGAAGCCACTACCGTGGCCTCCACTAGAACCACCTCCACCAGCATCACCCTTGTTGTTGAAGCCACCACCACTCAACCCACCAAAACCTTCACCACTAGAGGTGATAGGAGGGGTGAAACTGAAACCTAAGGGTATTCTATTTTCTTTTATAGTTTCAGATCTCTCGAAGGCAGAGGGGACACTAATTGACGGGATTGTGTTGGCCATATACACAGATGTGGGAGGCATCGACATTCCTAACTATCTCTAATGTTCTTCGAGAGCTACCACTTGTATAATGTTAGTATTTTTTGGAAGGGTGCACGCTTCAGTCAAACTAGAGAGACTATCCAAGAGTTTAATGCTTGTTTGGTATTTTCCCACCATATAATTTATCTCGCTAATAACCCTAGCAACTCTAGCCAACTTTGGGTCCTTTTCCAGGTGATTCTCTAAGTCAACCAACCCTTTGCTAAGGGTAGAGATATATTCTGAAGGAATGTGAACGGCTTCGTGCTCCTCTACTGATGATGGTGTAGGAGATGCAGGAGGGGTGGGGACATGGTCGGTTTCATCAAAGAATCCTACCTCGCCCCTCGACAACTGCTCCTGAGTAGAAAGACCAACGGTAGATCCGGTAAAAAGGCATGTAGATAAACTAGAAGTGACCTTCGTCTTCTCCATCGAAAGGTGTCGCACACTTCTCCTAACAATGTACCCAGTTGTGATGCTCATAAACCTTCACAACACTCAGGGGTACAATGATCACAAGGTACAAAAGAAAATTATCAACATCGATGAATGGGAAAACATTGGTTCACGTCGAGTTCACCAAAAAATGTAAGAGAGGGGGAGCAACCATGTCAAGGCTCCAGGTCACAGAGAGTCAAGAGCGGAGGGCTTCCCTTACTTACCTCACTCTAAAAGATGACTTGGGGTAAGGATCAAGAATGGTGAGCACTATAACATACTTCTACCACTCTACAAATCATGGACTTAGGTTTGGGCTAGGCGAGCTAGTTTTTGGAGTTCATATTTTGTCTCAAATAACTCTTTGTCTGAGGACAACAGTGCAGTTTTGGGATGATAGCATGATGTGTTGGTGTCTGTACGATCAAAAAACATAAAACACAGCATAAACTACCAAAAAAACCTACTAACAACCTAGCTAGTTAATCTAGATGGTAAAAAAAAAATAAGAAAGTATAGGAAATAGATACTAAAATGATAAAGCAAGTAAATAAGAACTAAGGTGATGAAGATGATCTCACACAAGCACCAGTTCGCAAGCTAGCTCCACATGAACGTTCACCTACACACACAAGAAGGGAAAAATTGTTGGGGTTGTATAGGGGTCTACCTCAGTTACACCCCCGTTTTGGTGTTTCCACTTCCATGGATAGCTAGAAAGAAATGAAGTATAATATGTGATGAAGGAGAGAAAAGAGAGAAATACACACTACAAAACAATACAATGGTACTTAACCAAATCACAAAGGAGAGGAGTGAAACGTTACCACCTCCACCCAAAAGCTCACTAGCCAATGGAGGAGATATGGACTTGGCAAAGTCACCACAGCCGCAACTATGATGAAGGGAAGTCTAACAAGACTCCAAGCCCACACTTTTATGGCTTGCTTCACACTTGCAATGTGGAGTTGATGGAGTGTTGTTGCAATGGAGTGCTGAAATGTTGCTTGAGAGTGAAGTGAATGATTAGAATGCTTAAGAGAATTGCTAGAGAATGCAAGAGAATGGTTAGAAGATGAAATGAAGTGAGAATGAGGAAGAATCTTCCATTTTCAAGTCAGTTGGTTGAAGAGGGACATTACAATTTGGCCCCAATCAGGTATGTAATGCTTCTTCCAACTTCAGACGCAGGAATCCGTCAGAGACAATAGTGCACCATGCGGATGTTTGCACGTCACATGAGCATCCCCAAAAATATTCTCTCACCAACACAAAAGATAGATGCCAAGTGGAAGGAAGGTAGTTGGGTGATGTGGGATTTCGCCTTTGGATTTTATTTTCTAAGGTGAGGGTGTGTGAAATGGGAATTTGTGTAGGGGGTGCAAATTCGCTCCTATATAGAAATGTTGTAATAATATTGCTCTTGAATTCCCTTGACTCAATAGTAATTGCTTGATAGTGCTTGATCATCAATTGTTTTTCAGTTCGCCTTTTTTTAAATGATGCAATGACTAGATATTTATATGCAATTGATATAATTTCTCAAAAATTAAATCCTAATAGCTGACAATCAGAATTTGAATTTCAAATAAAAAATTACTACTACCAACACTTTGAATTTTTGGGCCGCATTAATGGGACTAGGGTGCAAGGATTCCCTAGTCTAGATCCCTCATTTTTTCAAGATCTAAAGTGTCGAGAGAAAAATATTAAATGTATACTTGGGTCTTGCACATTTAATTTATTGATAAATATTAAAATAGGCCAAGGATACGCAATTTAGGAAATTAGGGGCATGATTAGGTCCAAGCACATAAGAGGGAGCAAAAATCTAGTGTGAAATTTTCAAGGGTGACAATTTACAACACTATAGTGACTATGGAAATATTCTTTCAAAAAAGGAATATGTTGAAATCGTCAAGTTTGATTGAGCATTGTGTACCCTCATGTGAGTGATGCATTTGATTGTGATAGAGATTATGTTTTTTCATATCCCTAATATGTTGAAGAAAATAAAGATTTGATCATTCTTGTTTAAAGGAATCTTGCATTGTGTACCCTTATTGTGTGTATTTCATGTTGCAAGAGTAGCATACCTTTCTTACCCACCTTGTCATAATTGAAATTTTTTATTTTCCTCCTTTTATGTGTTGACTTAAAATTCTTGACTAAAAGGCATAGTACATTGGTCTTCTATTGATTGCATGCCTTATGTGTGAATTATATATACAAGTTCATGAAGGAAATGTTGAGATACTTAGAATAAATCATTTGGGTTGATGAATCAATTCCCCAAATGACATTATTTTCCTAGGATTCTTGTGGGAGCCTAGTTGTGATATTGTGTTATATTAATTAAAAGGCTAGATAAAATAGGGTAATTAGGTCAAATGAATGGTAATTATAATGAATATTTTATGGAAATAGTGAATGCATTAGTAAATCATGCATCTCTTGACTCTAAAACTATGTTTCCCCCCTCTTACATAGTATGCATGTTGGATTATGAAAGTAATTATGCATTATAGAAGCATATGTTGGTGTGGATTTTCCCAATTGTATTATTGTTCCTTGTGAAGAATATTAATATTATTTTGGTTATAGTATAAAGTCTAGACGCATGTTGTGTTAAATGAATGTCTCATGTTATTGGTGGATTTTTACATGGTTGAGTATTAATCATTCCTAGTGTGATTGAATGTGTTAATTTAACTTAGCTCATGAGCTTGATTATATCCTATCTTTGTCTTGGATTGTTAAAATATTTTTAGTATGTGGCTATATCTGTCATTTAATTGTAATTTTAATTCCCTTGAATGATGTGTTTTAGTGAAGTGTCACCATGTGTAAAAAATAAATTTCTTATGAATGTCTTGGGTGATGCAATGAAAAACCTCATAACCATCTTCTTGCATAATGATGTCATTGTATTGTGATGAAGTTGTAATTGCTAGATAACTAAGAATATGCTTAGAATGATTAAGTAAAAATTGTTCTCTTATATTGTGTAGCATGATTGGATTCTTAAAGTATTCACTCGATTGGTGTGCTTGAGCATGTTCTATAATTATTCACTTAGTGCATACAATATGTACCTTATAAATTTGATACATTATTTTAATTATCAATGAATCCTCCAATTATCTATAAAGACTAGCATAGAGTTATTAATTCTTCTCATCATTAGTCTAGTCACCATATTTTTCTATCTTTTTATTTTGTGATCCTTGGTCACACTTCAATTTATTATTGAAATTGAGCTTATTTTTATGATTTATTATTGAAATTTACAATTATTCCTCCTTTGCATCATTTCAATATTGTGGTGGCTATGCTAGAATTTTTAATTGTTGGTCATGTATCATGTAAATTTTATTTCATATCATTTCCATAATGGGTCTCTAATGGGTTGTATAAAGGAGTAGATTCCAAAGAACATACTAGTTCTTGATAGCTATGTTAATTAAAACTATGTTAGGTTTGAAATTCTTTATTCCTTGTTGAATGTAAGTGGATAATTTATGAAGTGTGTGGAAAGTTATAAATTTGATTATATGCATATGAATCTCTTGTTGTGAGTGATGTTTTTTAGTTGGTTGAACACCATACATGTTTGTCCATGAGTGATGTGTATTTAAATATCTACATGAAATTGATTGTTACTCTCTATCTATATGCCCTTGAGAATGAAATGTATTAAATTACATGTATGGATTATGCATTTCTCTGGGTATCTATTATTTGGTTGGCATGAGGACTTATTCCACTAGTTATGTTTTTTTTTCTTGCTCATTCTTATTTTGTCCTAGTCTTGTGGCGATGTCTCCTAGTGCTCCAACATTAGTTGAGTGCTTGATTATGTCTTTTAAAAATAGAGGCCATGTTATTGAGTAACATTAAGGTGTGCATTAGTGGGTGGTAGGGTGGGTTTCCCCTGCCCCTCATTTGGTCACGCATCAAGCCATCACAGGGCGGACATGAGGTGGTGGTTGGGATGGACACGGTGTTCGTGGAGTGGCAATGCCATGTCACCCCAAGTCTTTTCCAAATAGCCGAAGGGAGGAGATGGGGATCATTTTAAGTTAGTCGCTCATGAAAATAGCGGAAACCTTGGTGCATGACAGGGGGAATGTATGGCACAGAACTCAAAGCGCCGTTAGCGTGACACGTAGGGCACGGCAATAATGGAAACGAAAGCTGAAGGGCCGAGTGGCAACTCACTTCACACGAAGTGATAGTTGTATGTAGGCGGAAGGACGAAGGCCGTAGGATACTTTCATGGCAAGGACGATATGCTCGCTCCGCCATTATCCAGACTCGTGTGCGGAGGCTCGGCTTAACATCTCACGGGTTTATTAAATGAACTGATGAAGTCATTTTTAAAGTATGGTCTTCAAAATCTGGTATTGTCTTTTGTTTCTGTGCAGGGAACGACTGTTAAAAGCTCTGCAAATGGCGAGGACGACGAAGTCGAAGTTCATCATCCATATTTCGGCGGAGGGGTTGGAAAGTTTTGGTGTTGACACACCAGTCTCCTTGGTGGCCACGGAGAGGCAGATAGCCTTTCGGGAAGTTACGGATCAGAGGTTAAAGCGAATTCTGCTCGAGGATGATCCGTGTCAATAGTTGTTGTCAAAATGGTTCTAGGCAAAGAACACTTGGAAAGAAAGGAATTTGCCAGAGATAACGCTTATATCTCCTCTCGGTTTCTGGCAGTGCTTTTGGACCTGGACACCCCGAAGGCGGAGGCAAAGGAGATGATGGTGCGACTGTTTCATGATGACTTGCTTGGAGGTCTTGAGAAGACATTAAAGGCGGCCTTCAAAGGCAAAGGAATTCCACGTCCTGCAGACTTGGATCTCCTATGGGAAACGGATGATGCTGTTAAAGTCTTCCCCTTCATCTTAGACATCAAAGGGCCTGCACTGTCGAGGCACAGAAAGTTAGCAGACGTGGCTGTGGAGTTCTTGAAGAGAAAGTTGAAGCTTGTGTCGGAGGAGGGGCTGGAGTGGATGGAAGATTTCATAAGGTTTGCAGAAATAAACGGTTTCATGTGAGGCTCGGCCTCTGTGTTTGAAGTTTTTTCAAGTTTTAATATTTTATAGCTTGTCAAACTTTGGATGGACTTTTAGTATTAGTGCAGTGGCACGTTAATTTCGTTATAAGCTGGATGAGGCTCGGCCTCCGACCTAAATTTTTTTGTATCAATGCTTATAGTAGTTCGTTCTTTGATGCTTGCAATGGGACTGTGAATGTTGAAATGATGGATTTCTGTCCCGGCTGGGAATGTTTTTTGTTCGGCTTGGAGTCCAGGATGGACCTTTAACCCCTGCTTAGCAGATGCATGTATACTTCTATAAAATCAATATAAATACTACCTTGCGTATCAAAAAAACATTAAGGTGTGCATTATGTTATTTAGATAAGATTTCTATTCATGGTGGTTTTAGCATACCCAAGTTCAAGTAGAATGATAGGAACTCTAGACTTCTCTTAAAATTTTGAGAGATCCTTGTAGAGTCAGCTTCAAGGTTCCTTTCTTGGCAGGTCTTTACTATGTTGGAAAAGCTAAGTGGTCTATGTGATTTTTTTAATAAGAAGTATTTTCTGGTATAGTTAAATCTAAATAGATATGTATAGTCATACACTTAGGATTTTTTGAATATGAGTTATATCTTTGAATTTAGGTAAAACTCAACCTATCTATCCTACTCTACAGTAGTCTAATCTATCCTAAATCTACCCTAAATCTATAAAGTTGCAAAAAAGGGTTAGGGATAAAATAAAATAAAATGAATGGACAATGATAAGCTTAAATTTATTTCTTAGCTCTAAATGATTTGATGAAGTCAAATAAATTATATTTTAGTGTCTAGTATTCACACAATCATCCATAATATAAGTGCAAGATTCTAAGGAAAGCCACAATATAAATATATTTCAAGTTTAATGTCATAGAACCACCATATTCCATTCATAAATTCTAAACACAAATATATTATAAGTACATCAAGATAGATCTCACAAATTTATTCACTCTTAAATAAACAAAGTAAAAAAACCACTACCAAGGTTGAGAGCATTCAAACATAGCAAGCATGACTCTTTTATCGAATAGATGAGAAAATTATAATTTCTAGTAGGATTCCCATGCTGAAAATTCGAAAGTTTGTTGATATCCAAATGTCAACAACTTAAAAATGAGTGGAACTCCTCCTTTTATAGAGATGATTTTTTTTTTAACAAAAACAAATAAGACCAAGATTCATCCATAGCCAATAATTTGAATTTACAACTATTAAGCAATTTGGGTCCTCCAAAATCCACAAACTTGGAATATATTGAAACTTCCAAGGTAGGTCAGTCTTAAGAAATAATTTGTAATGAACACATATTTGAGAGGCATTACTTCTAATAATTAAATTGAAAAAATCACAATCTTCAATGATGAATGAAAATGCAATGCACTCTAGCACTAATACATCATCAAGATCAACATAAAGCAATCCCATTATCGACATCAATAATTTACTTAGATCCTTCTTACAATAACACGATAAATCCATTAGTATTTCTAATTAATTAACCTATCCTACAATCAAATTCAATATCTCAATATATTCCATTATACATCATTATATTTAGGCACTTCTTCCAAAATGACATAAAAAACAACAAAAAATAAGAGGATCATCATTCTAAAATTTTAAGGAATAAGCATCCTAAGGAGTTTCAAAGTTCAAGGATCAAGGATGTCTTTCAATAAGTAATTTTGGGTACAAAAATCCAATGTGTTAATAACATATTCCTAGTATCTCTAAAACATTTTGGGGTCAAACTTCATGACAATCATTAACTAGGTATCGAAATAAGGGAACTCTAAAACCCTGACTTTGAAAGGATATTACATTGGAGTATGTCAAGATTGGACTTTGAAAGGAACACTAACCATGAAATAGGATAAACAAAACTAAGGTATTGAGGGACATAAAACTCTAAAATATATGTATGTCCAAGTATAAAGGCATCAATATCGAGGGTTCTAAGATTAGTCATAACTCATCCCTAGGAATAGGGGAGCTAAAAGGTATAATACCAATCAAAAGATGGAACTAAGTGTGAAGATAATGAGGATCAAGGATCAAGGATAATCCATAACTCATGCCAACTATCATATCAAACCAAAGAACTCTAACACCTCAAACCTATCAAAGGTATAGAGTATAAAATATTGGGGATCGACAATTAAGAATACTTCATAACTCATACTCAAAAGGGTGGGTCCAATAGGGAAGGCCCAATCAAATTATATTTAAAGAGTTAACATAAAAAAACATAAGAGACTAGGGATCAAAACAACCAAAAACCTCATATCAAGAATAGATTGGGGATCAAAGTGACCCTAACAAGTCGAGAGGTGATTGATTATGCATCAGAGTTTTAGACACAACTCTATTATCATGCCAATATGAAAAATCCTAGAATCTAACATGTCCACAATAACAAAATATAGAAAGAGACCACTCAACCTCAAACCCAAGACAAAAAAAATTAAAAGGAAAAGGGGGGTCCATATTTTTCCAAATCAAAATGGGGAATGTGTGTAGAGCACAATAATTTATATAGCTACACTAATTTTTATACACAATGTAGGTTTTTATGGTGTGTTAGTGTTTAAGAACATATTATTTAAATAATATTATACTATAATTATCTATCTATTTCTTATGTTGGAGTAAATAGGTAATCATTAATTAATTATTAGGCCCCTTTTACTTTAATTACTTAAGCTAAACTTACGAATTATTTATTATTATTAGATTGAGCTAATTATAGGTCATGGTGTCTCATTGCATAGGATGAAGATACTTGTCCCAATCTAATCAAATTCTCATCTAGGGTTTTAATTTTTCATTTTCATAAGGATCTTATTGTAATATACTATTCATTTTCATTCAAATTAATCAATACATAATCTATCATGTTTTTTTTGGATCAAATATGTTCTCATGGTTGCATACAAAATCAATTTCTTCTTCTCTCTTGGTGGTAGGTGTGATCAGTGTTATTTACCTATCCTAAGTGATGCAAAACAGAATGCAAAAGAAGGAAAGAACACTTAAACACCTCAAGATTGGGCTACATTAAACTCAAAAAAAAAAAAGATAAGAAAAACATATTTATACCTTGTATGAGTTGCTCCTTGGTTGGCCCTTTGATAGTTGATGTTTTGTATGCTCCTTGATGGAAAAATGTGATGAAAAAGGATGCAAAAATGCTCTAAATGAGATGAGGAATGCAATGAGATATTTGGGTATTTTGATAGATAAGTGTAAGTGAAAATGATGAAAGCTTGAAAACATGAAACAATGGATGTTTGTGAGTGAAAAATGCAAGTGTGAGAGCTACAGCTTGAATGCTTGAATGTGATGAATACCTAATGAGAGAATTGAAAGAAAATCTTCCATTTTAAGGGATATTTCTCTAGAGAATTGAATGGTTGATATTTTTCCAACATGGGCAAGATGAAGGGCTATGGTGAGTTGAGGACTCACAAGCCTTCACATCTTTCCATGTGGAGGATGAAGTGTCACAAGAACAAATGAGTTGGAAAAGGTACATGTGAGGTGGAGGTACTTGCAAGTACCTTGGGATTGGGAGAAGATTTCCTTAAAAATGAATTTCTTGTTCCCATATGGGAGGAAAGTGACATATGAGGAATTTTAGTATTCCTCAAAAATATCCATGGGGAAGAGAGAAGTGGTTGGAGAAATAAATGTGAATTTTAAATTCACATGATTGGGAGTACCTTGGGGATAAAACAAGGTTCTCAAAAAAGTAAGTACTTGTCCACATGTGAGTGATGTGACAAGTGAGGAGTTCTATAACTCATAACTTGCATGGGGAAGAGGAGAGTCTTGGAGGGATAAATGTGAATTTTTAATTCACATGGGGAAGAGGGTCTAGGCTAAATGTGGAAATTGTGAAGGTTGACCAAAAAGGTATGCTAAATGTAGCAAGGGGATTAGATTAAGGTTGTGCAAACAAGTGATTAAGAAGATTAATGGAAGATTAGAAGCAAGTTGGAAGATGTGGAGGATGTAACATTAATCTTGATTAAAGGTGTGCACATCCTAATCATAGATTAATTAGACTAATCCAAATTAGAAGAAGGTTATGGAGGATGTGACAAAGAGAGAAAAAAGAGAAATTTAAAATTGATTTAAATTCCAAAAGGCTAAATGACCAAATTAAAATAAATTGATGTATTTATTTAATTTAGAGAAATGATGAAAGGTAAAGTATTTAATTATAAAATTAAATACCTTAGGAACCTTAGGGAAAGGGAAAATATTAATTAAATAAGTTATTTAATTAATATTAATGAAATAAACGGATGAAGGAGACGGGTTTGACCATATAGGAGTGGTCAAATTTGGATGTCTACATTTTGTCCCTCTTCGAAATATTGTTAGAATAATAGTGTTTTAAAGAAAAATAAAATTCAGATGACTCTATAGAGGAAGCGACCAGAAAATGATGCTCCAACATGGGAGAAGTTGTGTGAGCTGCTGAAATGGAGGGAAATGAAAGGAGATGCCCCAATCTTGCAAAGGAATTACCACGACAGAGGAATGGATGAAAATGGTAGGGTATGCCCCCTCGAGACGACAGTTGGGGAAGAAAAAGGGGCCCCAAGAAACTTCTCGATATGAGGAATTGGAAGGTACCATTGGATAGAGCTCAAAAAACCATGAAGAGTGGCTTTTGAATGGAGGAAAACGGACACATAGTGTGCAAATGGCGGCCCCGGGAAGCTAGATGATGAGTTGAATTAAAAAGAGGTTTAAATAAAGGGGAAAAATACCCTTCACTTTAAAAAAGGATAAAATGGAGGGAAAAAGTTATATAAGGTAATTTTAGAAATTACCACTTCTCATTTGCACACCTGGAAGTTGAGTGAGAGAGAGTGGAGAGGAGAGAAAGGAGATGAGGAGATGAGGATGTTGGAGGATTACGATTCTGACATCATCCACCAAGGGATGAGGTACGATGGTTCTTCCACGAGTGAGCGGTTCCATGCCAAGTTAGATTCAAAACCCTCTTTGTGATTTTAAGCATTTTATGATGTATTTTTAAGTTTGAATGCCTTTTGAAAACATGGGTTTTGGGATTGGGGTAGTTTAGAAAAATGGGTCAGGGGCAAATTTCAATTTCGTTGAGCGGGTAGGAAGAATCGCTTATTAGAGGTGAGGAAAAGGGGGGTGAATTTACCCAATTAGAGAGTAAATACACCTAGAAAAATAAAAGGAGAGGGTAGGAGGCAACTGGAGCAACAGGGAAGCAGGGTGATGTGGGGGCCACAGGATAGCAGGATAGAGGACAAAGCGAGGTTGGGGTCACAGGGTAGCAAGAGAGGATGGGGAGGAGGAGGAGACAGCAAAGGAGAGCTAGAGTGAGGATCGAGGAAGAGGAGGGGAGAGATGAGGTAGGGATGGAGAAGAGGGATGGGATAGGTCAAGAGGCAGCTAGAGCAACAAGGCAGCAGGAGAGAGGACAGATGGCGGCTGGAGCAGCAGGGCAGTAGGAGACAGGATAGATGGCAACTAGGGCTGCAGAGTAGCAGGAGAGGGTGAGGAGGAGGAGGATACCATAGAGGAAAGCTCAAGTGGAGATTGAGGCAGAGGATGGGAGAGATGAGGTAGATGTGGAGATGATGAATGAGAGAGATGAGGTAGAGGCGGAGGTGATGGATATGGATGTTTATGAGATCCCCCAATTGTCCATGGTACCACCAATAGCAAAGGATCTGGCTATACTATTGAGAGGGGCCATGGCGAGATTATAGATTGTCAATTAGAGGTTGAGAGATGCAGAGGCTACAATATGCAGACTAGAGGCAAAGGTGAGCTGGTTGCAAGTAGAGGTGGCCAACGCAAGGGCAGAGGGTGAGAGGGTTTTCAAACCTATAGTCAATGCAGCATTGCAGTATGAGGAGGAGCTATGGGTAGAAAGGGATGGTCTGCGAGCTGAGGTGAGACAACTACAAGTAGAGGTGACTCAGCTAGAGGGAGAGGTATCTAGAGAGCATGAGGAGGCATTGGTTGTGAGATGGGAGCGAGACAAGCTAGAGGCAATGGTGACTATACTACAGTCGGGGGGACAGTGAAAGCCTGGAGGATCAACAGAGCAGGTATCCGCAGCGACCATGGAAAAGTCAGAGAAGGACCTAGATGATTTGAGGGTATAGGTGGAGGGGCTACTAAGAGAGAGGACTAAGCTGAGATGGGAGCAAGATGAAATCCATGACAGATTCAAGGTAGCATATCAGATAGTGGGGGACATGGGGCTGATGCAGGTGAGGGAGGATGCTATGAGGGTCCAAGTATAGACCTTGAAAATAGAGAGGTATGCAACACATACATAGGTTCAGACCCTACAGGGTGAGAGGGATGCAGCACGGATACAGATGTAGACCCTACAGAGGGATAGGGATGTGGCAGTGGCTTAGTCACAGATAGCGGAGAGAGAGAGAGAGATGTAGTACATGCTCAGGCACAAGAAGCACAAGGTGAGGGTGGTGAGATGGGGTAGAGGTGCAGAAATTGCAGGCACAGGTACAAGCTATGGAGGTTGAGAGGGACAGGGCCACATAGCAAGTGTCACAGATGGGGACAGAGATAGATCAGCTAAGGTTGGCACAGGACGCATGGGCACAGGAGCGGAGATCCATATGTGGATCCAGGGACAAATATAGGGTAGAGTGGGACGCAGTCAGATATCAGGCGGTGGAGCAAGATGAGTATATGCAAGAGGCTACCTATTATATGGTGACCTACTATACATCAATGCCAGAGGAGTGGCGAGTACCTCCCTACATTTGATCGAGGCCACAGATGCTAGCCCCATCCTAGTCAAGAGGGACACATACCCACATATACAACAGCTGGAGAGAGACCCCTCCACATAGAGGGGGAGTGCCAAACTCACCTCAGAGATTAGATGTGGGCAGCTCACATTAGAGAGGGGAGAGGACAGGTGACAGGATACTAGTTTTTGACAGGTGCATGATGGATGTACAGTACAGAGCAGCAGAGATTAGAGTTGATTAAGAGCCTTGTATTTGTACTTTATTTGATGATATATGCGATGGATATCTATTTTAGTTATATGATGGACATTATTATGGATAATGTGATGGGAATTCATATTTTTATTTTTATATATGATATGTGACAACCCTTATTGACACTATGTGATGCATATATGATGGATGATTTTATTTATGTAAATGTGTATGTTTACGATTTTATTATGGATGATCATTATGATATGATGTATGGATATGCTTATGATGATGACAGCTAACGTGTATGATGTAGGATGTGATGATTGATTTATGACTTGATATTCTATGGATATGGATCTGACAATTTGTAATGCAGGTGGTGATGTATGCAATGCTTTAATGATATGGATTAATTTGGAAATGCTTGATTAATGCAATGAATCTAAGATGTTTAGAATAAGAAAATATGATTAATATAAACAACATGAGATGGTAATGCATATAATATGAAATGTAATGAACCTAGAATGTGGGATGAGATGCAATTAAATTTCTTACAAACACTAATGGATAGATGAAATGCAATGTGGATGGTGGATGAACTTTATTTGTGATCATGCTTAATTTAGCTTATACAAAAGAAGGGTGTGTGACATGTGAGTGTGATGACCTAATGTAAAATGAAAAGCATTATGAACATGAGTGTCAATAAGTACTTGCATAGTAACGAGGGTAGATGGTAGGCGTGGTGATGGTTTAATGAGAAGTACTTCCCCTGTAATAATTATAAAATTAAGGGAAGATGGGTGTGAAACTACACCTTTCAAGAACCATAGGTATCTTGAGAAGAATGGGAGATGGAAGGTGAATGTTTGCACAACCAAAATCATGGGTCATAGGTCAAGTATGAATGTAATGCAACAAAATTGATCATAAAGTGCAATCCTAATATAATTTTCCATTTTCCAAGCACTGATTTTTGCTATAGCATAAGACACAAGGTACCATGGTATGTAAACCAAGGAAAATTAGCGGTTGATGCATAAAACAAACATAACAAACAAGAAGGTTATCCCAACACCCAAAAATCATGAAGATTTTGGTCGGGTGGGATAACCACAAGCACAAAGGGATTCCCCAGTGTAACACAAGACCTCAAGGATCTTGGTGGGCACTACGTGGGACAACCCAGAAGACAACAACAAACAAAAGAGCAAGATATGCCCGTATGTTTACAGTCAAAACACACCATAATATGATAGATCATGGTGGCCTTGACAAGTGATGATAGGGAGCTAGAATAATGAATAAAAGTCAAAAGTATCAAAAGATTGCAATCAATTTCAAAACATCCTTTTCCATAGGATCGAGAGGATGGATGGGGTTGATGAGGTCTGTTAGGAAGGATACATCCTATTGAGACCAAAGATGGGTACTAAACTAAAAGATCGATAAATGATGCAAGAAATTCTAAAACCAATTGAATCTCATAATATGAGTGGATCTCATTTGTGAAGAACTAGCTAGATAAGGACATACTTGATGACATGACATGGGACACAAGACACCAGATTGACACACCCTAATGACCTAGGGGCTCGGGGGCCGATCAAAGATTAGCCTTGCCTACATGAAAGCACAGATCCCCCATAGTTCAAGAAAATACCATGGATAAAAGTGGAAAGAGGACAAATGGAGATGAGCGATGGAAAATGACGTCAAAGAAAAGAAAAGCAAAGCCCCATGGGTGGATCAAAAGATTGACCTTGCCTATGTGAAAGCGCAGGGGCAATGTAGTTCAAAAAGGACAAAGATGAACCAAGGATAAGAGCACGAAGGGGACAATGGAGACCACAATAGATGACCAAAATAGGATGGACAAAGTGCCCCGAGGGCAGATCAAATGATCAGCTTTGCCTACGTGAAAGCACAGGTGCAACGTAGTTCGACAAAGACCAAAAAGACCGATGGGACGTGATGGGATCTAAATGAACACCGACACGATGAAGGATCCTAGATGGACATAAAGGACTGACAAGATGAAAAGACTGATGAAACAAGCTCAAAAAATATCAGGATGATAGATAGTGGATGAGGTTCTTCCAATGCTCAACCAAAATATACCAAGCGACTGCATGAAAGATGTGAATGAAAGAATGGAATTTGTGAGATTATAGTATATGAGACTAGGACGCAAGGTAGATAATGATTAATCCCTTTATGAATGGCGCATGTGACCAGGTTTTCACCAAACATACTTATCCAAGGTGCCACCAAAGGTGGTTTTCACCATAGGATGAATTATTTCTCTTTAGTATTTTTGGATTTTTCTAATTTTATTTTTTTTGTATTTTTGACAATCTTCTACTTTTTTTGTATTATTTTGATTTTGCAGGATAGGATACCCCAGTTGATTCAAGTGTAGAACCTTTTCAGGTGCATGATGTTAATGGGCTCCTCTAGGGGCTCTCCTTCAAGTGTATCCAGTCTATAGGCCCCTTATCCATATTTTGTGCTGATGACATAAGGACCTAGCCAATTTGCTTCAAATTTTCCCTTCTTTTCTCGGTCCTGTTGAGTGCGTTGATTGTCCTTGAGGACTAAATCACCAATGTTGAACTGGTGAGGGTCGACCTTCTTATTGTAACTTCTTTTCAAATGATTCTAATAGGATTGAAGGTGTTCATATGCTTTGATTCATCTTTCATCGAGGAGTTCTAACTGGCTGATGCTTGCGACTCGGGTGTCATCATCACTGATAAGATTCTTCAGGGAAATTCTTAGTCATGGGATTTCTCCCTCAATCGAAAAGATGGATTCGGCACCATAGATGAGGGAATATAGAGTGGTGCCAGTAGGGGTGTGGATGGAAGTGCGGTACGCCCAAAGGGCGAGATGGATGTGAAGGTGCCAATCTCGACTAGTATTATTGACCACCTTTTTAAGGATCCTGATGAGGGTTCTGTTGGTGGCTCCGCCTAACCATTACCCTAGGGGTAATAAGGCATAGACCAACGATGTTGGATATGAAAGGTGTCAAAAATTTGTTTCATAGCTTGGTTCTTGAAAGGATTTCCATTATCAGAAATGATGGTTGATGGTATTCCATATCTGTAGACAATATGGAAGAGGATAAACTTGGAAATTTGAGTACCTATGATTTGTGAGAGTGGCATTGCTTCCACCCACTTGGTGAAGTACTCAATTGCAATAATGATGAAGGTATGGCCATTAGAGGATGGGGAATAGATCTTTCCAATTAGGTGAAAACCCCACTGATAAAAGGGCCATGGTGCTACAAGAGGCTATAAATCCTGTGTTGGAGAATGTATCAAATCAGCGTGTTGTTGACAAGGTAAGCACTTCTTGATGAACTCACAAGAATCATGTTCTAATGTAGGCCAGTAATATCCTACTCAGAGAATTCTTTTAGCCAGGGCCATACCATTTGAGTGGGCCCCACATACACCACTATGTACCTCCATTAACACAATATGGGCTTCAGTCTCATTCAGACACCTGAGGAGGGTTCCATCATACCCATGTCAATAAAGTGTACCACCTATGATGGTGTAATAGGATGTTCGTTGGATGAAAGGCTTACGTTGGTTTTGTGTGCTATTGAGGTAGTATATTTTCACGAAGGTAGGTGTAGATATCATGGTACCAAGGGGACGTGGGACCTACAATTTCACACACCATCTCACTTTCTAGGATATCGTATGTCGAGATTAAGAGCTCTTCAACGAGGAACTCGCACTCAGTTTTGTCTTTAGGCATGTCAATTAACGAACCAATGGTAGTCATAGCATCTGCTGCTTTGTTCTGGGCTCTTGGAATCTGATCAAACTAGATGGAAGTGAAATACTTCTTGAAGTTTTCTACCATGTGTTTATAGGGCAGTAGCTTATCATCTTTTGTGAGAAATCCATCGTTGACCTGTTTGATGATAATTGAGAATCACCAAAGACTCTTAGGTGGGTGATATGCCATTGGATTGCAATGCTGAGGCCAATAAGAAGAGCTTCATATCCATTGTGTGTGTATGACCCATCAAATTATAGTGTCCATGTGGTCGCTTCTATTACTGCGAAGACCCCTTCATCAGGAAATTATGTTGCTAGAGGATAAGCATCTACCAAGGGAGCATCTACCAATTGATCAGCTATCACTTGTCCTTTAATAGCTTTCTAGTCCACATATTCTATATAAAATTCACTTAGAAGCATGACCCACTTAGCCATCGACCAGTTAGAATTGTCCTAGATAATAGGTATTTCAGTGGGTTGACCTTGGAGATGAACTTTACTGGATGACTGAGCATGTAATGTCAGAGTTTTTGTGAACTGAAAACCACAGCTAGGCAAGCTTTTTCCATTGGGGAATAGTTGAGCTCATAACCCACTAGGGTTCAACTAATGTAATAGATTGCTCTTTCCTTTGATGACTCATCGTGTTGTGCCATTAATGCCCCCAGTGCCACTGAAGTAGCAGAAATATACAACAAGAGTGACTTACTAGGAATTGGTGGCATAAAGCTTGGTGGGTGAGCCAAATATTCTTTGATTTTGTCAAAGCTAAGTTGGCACTGTTGAGTCCACTTAAAAGCAATATCCTTCTTTAGGAGATGAGTGAATGACTGACACTTCTCGACTAATTGAGCAATGAACCACCGAATGGACTGTAACTTACCCTGAAGGCTTCTTAATTGTTTGACAATGAAGCCCAGTAGTTTTCCTAATGTGACCCCAAAGACACATTTCTTAGGATTTAGCCTTAGCTTGTACTACTCTAAACACTCAAAGATCTTCTTGAGGACCACTGGATGTTCTTCCCTTGTTCTTGATTTCCCTAGCAAGTCATCAACATAATCTTCCATTATTATGTGAATGAGATCATGGAAGGTAATGGCCATATCTCGCTAGTAGGTTGTCCCCACATTTTTTAGACCAAAAGGCATGACATTATAGCAAAATGTGCACCATGGTGTCATAAAGGTTGTTTTATGTTGGTCTTCAGGTGCAATTCTAATCTGATTGTATCCAGAGAAGCCATCCATGAGGGAAAGCATCTCGTGGTCTGTAATGAGGTCAACCAACATGTCAATATTCGACAAAGGAAAATCATCTTTGGGACAAGCCTTGTTGAGGTCACAGAAGTCAGTGCAAACTCTAAAGCATTGTTTGGTTTGGCTATGGGCACTATGTTTGAGATCCATTCTAAATAGTCAATGGGTCTTATGAATCCAGTGTCCAAGAGCTTCTCCAATTCTTTCTTAACTAGTAGTGCCACTTGGATGTGCATTTTTTGTAGCTTTTTATTGACAGGTTTGGCATCAGGACATACATCCAAGTGATGCACCACTAAGGCAGGATCAAGGCCTGGCATGTCTAAATATGTCCATGACAAATTGATAATGCCTTCTTTGAGAAGCTTGGCAATGGTAGAATGTTCTTCCTCTAACAATGCTTTGGCTACATATGTAATTTTGGGATCCTCTTCAGTTCCCAAATTTATTTCCTTTGTTTCTTCTATCAGGATGGATGATCGTTCAGAGAGCTAAGTTCCTACAAGGGGAATGTGAACATCCCCATCTTCTAGCGCCTCATCAAGGTTTTCGCTATCACATACACCCTTTGTTTTTACTTTTTCTAGGTCAAGAAGCACCTCGGGGAGGTTTTTGCTAGGTGACCCCTTTTGGTTTTGTTTCTTTTTACTTTTGTGGTTAGGGTGTTCATCTTCCCCCAATCCCATAAGATGTACGTATTGATCCATTATGGGAAAGGTATTGATAGGTGTGCTACCATGTAGGTCCCAATCTATGAGTTTAGGGTGTTTAAGAGATAGGCTAATGGTGCAGATGTATAAGCAGTCAAACATGGATGAGAGGTCAGTGTGATCTACATCATCGTATGCATGTATGATGGATTCCTCCTGTAGTATGTCTTCAAGGAGACTATTGCTCTCATTGACGTTGTTAGAGGCACTAGATGATGCTATAGGTCCCTTCTATTTTGTGTCACGACCCAAGCCTGAGTATCTTGGTCTTATTATGGCCTCAATATGGTGTTTCCTTCCTTGATCTTCGACGTCAAGGCCTCCCCCCTGATAGTTGTACTTCTTTGCAAACTTAGAGGGCCAGGGATAGTTCTCCTGGAGATATTCTTTTAAAGGAGGAGAGGGATCAGGTTCCTCACAGTAGACCCATTGGCTTATGTCATCTTTTGGCACATCTTTTCTTAACCCAGGAGAGCAGTAAGTACTAGTTCCCACGTTCTTGGAGCTCAAAGTGAGTCTTGTCTTCTACTTTGGTGTAGACTGTGAAGGTTGGCCCTATGTGTGTGGTGAGGGTCATATAGTTGCCACATTCAAAGTTGTGCGCATTTCATATTCACCACATCCCTTGTCAATGATCTATACTTTGGTAAGGGTGGAATTAGATGTGGATGATGGAGTGGATGAAGTGGTGGCTAATGCGGTGGTAGATGATTGGGATGATGATGTCTGCAGTGGTCCCATTTTCACTCCAGGACAATAGTGGGAATGAGGAAAAGAAGCTTCTAATGCATGGAAATATTCAAATGGTTGGGGATCCGCATGTATGGTAACTTCTACCCCATTTAATGGTAATTTTAGACATTGATGGTATGTGGATCGAACGACTTGCATGGCGTGAATCCATGGACAGCCAAGGAGGAGGCTATAGGGAAGTTCCAGATCAAGGACATGACAAGTAGTGTATTGCACAACTAGACCAACCTAGATCGAAAGACATATTGTTCCTTCAAAATCACGCTCTGCATTATCATACGCCTTTATTGTGATGACCTGATTATTTAAATCAGCATGGGTGTATCCTACCTGTTTTATGAATTTCAATGTACAAAGGTTTAGGGCAGAACCATTATCTACCAAGACCCTTTTTATTTTGTGACGGTTTACCAGGACCTTTAGATGGTGGGGATGGTTATGATTAGAGTCAATACAGGGCATGTCATTTTGGCTAAAACCCAGTTGATAGGTTGCAGAGAGGTGCCCTACCAATGCTTGAAATTGTGTAGGGTCTATGTCATTAGGAACTTGGGTGTCCTGTAAGGCCTTATTTAGGATTTCTTGGTGTGCGGGAGAAGACTTAAGCAAGTCCAGAATGGATATCTATGTCGAAGTCTTTCCCAAATGGTCAAGAATGTTGTATTGATAACTCACAGGTTGGGGTTGGGTGGATGCAGAGGCTCCAAGGACTGTGATGCAGGTTCGACAGGTGGTGACAGCCCATTGTGGATCCTTATCCTTTACATGTATCATAGATACATGTGGTTCCACTTGTTAAATATGCATGACGATACCTTGGTAATTGAATGGCACATTTTTATAACTAATGTTGTTGGTGTTGTTATTTTGATCATTACTATTGTTAGGCCCTGGATTTGAATTTGACGTAGTAGTCCCTTGGTTATGTTTAGGGAAGTCATTTTGATATATCTGCAATTGAGCGTTGGACGAGGGTGTCATGTTGGAATCCACATGTATGTCACCCTGAGCTATAAGATCCTAGATGTACGTTTTCAGACCTTGACACTTGTTTAATGTATGCCCTTTAATCTTGTGGAACTCACAATATTCATTTTCTTTGAACTAATTTGGTTTGGGCTTGGATTCGTCGAGTGGCTTGGTCACAGGATATGTAATCAAGTAATTAGCTTGCAGAAGCCTATTAAACATAACACTTAGGGTTTCTCATAATTGGGTGAATTGACGCTTGATACCCCCTTGATTGTTTTGATTGGATTGTTGGGATGGACGAGGTGCCCCTTGAGGCACCGATATGGCATTAGGCATTGGTTGTTAAGGAGGAGGATATTGTTGCTTCTAGGAAGCATTGGCCACTTGGACGTGTTTAGTGTCAGTGACACCATCATTAACAGCATTTTTGTTTTTGTTCCAATAACGAGGCTTGTCTTCGAATGATTTCTCCTTATTAGAATTAAATATTTTGACTAGCCCTTTGGAAATGAGGGCTCTCTCAAGGATAGGACCTTTCTCCATCATTTCAGAAAAGGTTGTGACACAATGGAGTCTAAATTTTTGGGCCATTTCAGGATGGGAATTTTTGATGAACAGGGTGACCATGTCCTTTTCCCATAATGGGGATTTCATGTGACTGGCTAGGGCTCACCATCTTTGAAGATAGCTCACAAAGGTTTCTCCCTCATGTTGTTTTTCCTTTAGGAGGTCTAGTGTATTGATATCCTTCTCCAGATTGAAGGAGAAGTGGGAGAAAAACTCTTCTGAAAGTTGTGCAAAGGACTTGATAGATCCTTTCTTAAGACCCATAAACCAATCAAGAGTTATTCCCTGTAAACTCTTAGGGAACAATCTCATGAGGTAATTTTCATTATGCATGACTTCTTGACAGTGGGCATAGAACTCTTGAAGGTGAGCCTTGGGGTCTTTGGTTCCTTTATATTTATCAAATTTCAGAATTTCAAAATGCTTTGGGAAAGGAACTAATGAAACAGAAGGATCAAACGGATAGGGACAAATGTCCTCAAACTTGAACGATTTGTTTTCAGTCCCAGCTTGTAAGTCCTTTAACGTAGCTTTGACTTCTCCTAGATCTTGATTGATAGGCACTACGGGAGTCGGATTGGATGACTAGGTTGATTGTATGGAGGATACAACTGATATGATGAGGATGGTATTGAAGCATCCAAATCATAAGTAGGTTGAGGTGCATATGGAGGTGTTTTTTGGTACTAATTAGCATAAGAAGATTGAGGATTGATGTAAGGCGGATAGGATGGTGATGGATTTTTGATGGTAAGAGGTAGAATCCGCTTGTCGGTATGGTGGTTGTTGTTGATAGTATGAGGTGGATGGAGTTCCCTGTTGGTATTGCATGGCGGCTTGATAGTATGATGATGTGGAAGCCCCTTGCTAGTAAGGCAGTGGTTGTTGATAGTAAGAGGTGGATTGAGCATCCTATTGATAAAGTGGTTGTTGCTATGTATAGGATGTGGATGAAGCACCTTGTTGGTATGAAGGTTGTTGCTGAGCATAGTACGGATTGGATTAGTAATTGTACACAACGTTGGGTTGTTGTGTGATGTACGGAGGTTGTTGTGAATTAGACTGTTGTTGGTATGGGTTTGTGTGTTGTTGATGCCAATTTTTGGCAAGGTAACAACCCTTTGTGGAAAACTCAGTTTATGGGGGACCTATTGCACTAAACTGAGTGACCTCTGGATTTTTAAAGAAGTTGGCTTCTTCTGTGAATGGGACTTGAAATGGGAAAAGGAAGCAGATATATAAATATAAAATCTAACATAAGGAAATGTGCCAAAACGTAGATAATAGGCATGATAAATCATAGATCTAAGGGCCCGATCAGCAATTTGTAATGTCCCAGAAAAGCATAAACTAGAGATTAAAGTATAAACAATTCATTCATTGACATAAAATAAATTTGCACACATATTTACTGACAAGAAGAGTCACATGACATGATCTAAGACAGCAAAATTGCATTCAATTTATAGAAGTGCTATGAATAAATCATCCAACAATAGTAGCACAGTTTAAAATTAATCAAATATCATAAGAAGAGCGGAAAGGAAAAATGATTGGCACAATCTGCGAGTCTTTTTGCAATAATTAAAAAACAATAACAAAGGTCTGGTGTCTTTTCTTAATCTATGTCTTTCTGCAAAATCCTGGAACCCCTCCTCTAAAACAAAAAAAGGAGTATATATAGTTGAACACTCCCACTACCTTGGCGAGCAGTAACAGAAAAGATTTGAGAATCCTCGACAATGATACAGAATCAAAGATTCTTCCCGGTCGTTGCAACAGAAAGATCCCAGCCAAAGAATCCAGTCGCGCCAAGTTCAGGTGCATCCCCTGCAAATGATGGTAGTTGTCCCAGTGAAGTCATGTTAGACAAGTGTCGCTACCCTACTCAAGTAGTTATGACATGCAGCAGGTTGTCGCGTTCCTTGGCTTGCTCCATCCATCGTTTAAGAGAAACACCCGCCGAATAGATATGTGTTGACACTATGCAGCCCATGCTCATCTTTTTCCTTTGCCATTGAAAACTTGTACCAAGGAGACATGTGTAACTTGCCTTATTCCTGGTACCAACCATGGGGCCTGCTAAAATATTCGAAGATGAAGCCACATGGCATGCAAAAGAAGCTCGAATAAAAATGAAGGGAAGTGGCTTTCAAATGTGCACAGAGTGGACACATGGTAGTGCTACGAGGCCATTTTAAAATGAAAAGGGAAGAGATCCTTCGGGGAGCATAGAGCAGACACGTGGTGAGGTAGTGGATTTTCTCAAAAAGGGACCAATTGACCTTTAATGCAATGTTCAGGTCGATACTTTAACAAAATAAAGCCCACAAGGAGCTCGATGAATATTTATTCACAGATTTTGGTGACTATCAGGGGTGTTTTGCTTGAGGAACAGAGAACCCAAAATTTTTGGTTAGTAGACTAGAATGCCATCCGTTGGTGACAAAATTAGACCTTGGAAAGGGCCTCCCATAGAGGCGGCCAACTATCTTTAGATGGTCTCTCTACTTTGCGCAAATTCTCATGCGGTCTGCCTAGGTCAATAGTTTCTTTATGAGACAACGTATCAAGCAAACCCGCCCCTACTTCACAATGGAATAGTAGTTGCACAAGAGGATGGATGACCCCTTCAATTTCTACTACAGTAGGAGGATGGCTAAAATTATGGAAAGTGTTTGGGTCTTGCTCCTTTTCTTCAATTCTTTCTGCAATATGTTCGACCGTGGCTATCAACCCATCTTCAAAAAATGGAGATGGCAGACCCATCCCACTCAGCTAGGAGAAATTTTCCTGCATGCCATCTATTGCTTGGTTCAAGGTAGTTGAGGCCACCTTAGTCCACTGCAAGGCCGATTGGCAATGGATGAACTTGTTTGTCATTTGAGCAGCAGCATTCTGATCTTCGATCCCTGCCTTGGCTAGGTCTTCATCAAAGACTAAATATAGATTGGTGAGAAAACTCTTTGCTTCTGGAACTGTATCTGATATGAATCGTGGGAATTTCTCAATTGTTCTGAGGACCTCCTGGCTCAACCTGGTCATTTTTGAGATGAACCACAGCATTGGCTGCAGTGTCAGGCAGAAGGTTTTAACCTTTTCCCAATAAGAAATATATATATGTCAGGACAATGGGATGAGGTTGGGTTGCACGGAAGAGGCTTTGATAGAACTCTTCAGACAGGCGATCTTTGTGTCCTTTGAGTTAATGGCTTCTGTCAATTCCGCATTTTTCCTTTTCATGGGTGCCAGTTTCTCCCCGAAGCTGCTCATTTCTTTATGCCAGTTTTCCTTGGCCTGGGTGTGGTTCACCAATTCTTTGTCAAGAGAGGACTGTCTCTTGAAGCTCTTTCTCTAACTGGACCTTTCGGTCCTCAAATTTGACATCCTTCTCCTACAAATTTTTCTCATACTGAACTCATTGTTGATCTAGCACCTAATCTTTTTCCTTCATCCCCTACTCATGTTCAACGTGCCACCATTCAAACTCTGCATTCCTCAGCTGTAGATTATGCTCCACTAGAGTTAATTGGCTCTGGTACTCCTTACTCTTAGCACACAGCTTTTTTATTTCAGTGGGGTCAATGGATTGAACCTTTGCAAGTTCCTCCTAAAGTCTATTCTTCTTTGCCTCTACTATTAGTGCTCTCTCTTTCAAGCACCAAAATTCATTCCTCTTGAAGTCTATTCTTCTCTGCCTCTACTATTAGCGCTCTCTCTGTCAAGCACTAGGTGCATGGTTGCAAATTTCAACATTTTTTGAGTCTCATCATAGATAGTATGCACCTTCCATTCTGCTAGCTTGTGATCATCCTTGGATTTTTGCTTTTGAATTCTACTGGCACACGCCTCCTTTGTAGAATCATTTTGTGCAATAAAATGGGTCGGTGACGGGACTAGTGCACTTGCAAAAGGAGCTCTGAGAGGTAGAGCATATGGATAGGTAAGTTTAATAGGCGCAGGCAGTTTCTTCTTCTGAAGAGTGACAGTCTATGGGGAGAAATGAGGCACATGCCAAATCTCAGTTTGTGAAGCAACATAAGGGCTTGTCATTTTCCAAGGTTCCATTGGTAAACCGATGGGAGAACTCATGGGTCGCAGTGGCGAGGGAGTAGTCATTGTAGATTCTGCTTGCTGTGAAAAAAAGGGAGGATCCACAGTAATAGTAGCAACATGGGTGTCAACGGCAGGTAAGATTTCAGAAAGTGAGGCAAAAAGGACTGAGCGGCACCGGATGGTGTAAGGCTTCATAGAGGAGTAAAGGAGAATGGATTCACCCATGTGGTCTAGGAGAAACCTCCCACAAAATTTTTATCAAAAGCGGGAAAAGAAGGGCCAACACTCATAGTGGGGGGCATCGTGGGGATAGTGGAGAAGCAAGAAAAGCAGGAGTGAATGTTACCTGTTGATTGGTCGACGACAGTTATTGGCTCATTGTGGGTTCCACATCCTTCTCAGGCTCCTAGTTGGCTGCCAGCACTTGGATTGCAGGGAGTTCCTGTGAACCCTCTTTGACAATAGTTTATGTGCATTATCGCTTTGTGGATGGGGTTTCTCCAACCTCAGCAGTCTCTACCGGCTGCTGATGTGACACTCTTGTTAATTTAGTGGCCCACGTGAGTGACTAGGAGGCCCTCAAAACATTGAATCTCACATTTGAAGCTACGTAGGAGGGCCACCCTATGGAGCTTTTCACTTGCTAAGCAGAAGACGTTGGGGTCCCTGCTTGTTCTTCTCCTTGTTCGGATTCATCTCCTAGGCTGTCATTCCCTCCAATGCTTGAGTCAGAGGTTGGTTGTCCATCATCCCACCATTTTTAAAACTCTTCATCATCTTTCAAGCTTCCATAAGGGGCTTCAAGCTGCTTTATTTCCTGGTGATATATCCAGAAGGCTCTCATTTTCTCTATAGTCCATTGCTCTATATACCGTAACTTGTACATGGTGGTCCCCATCTTGAGATTCTCATCAGCCACCCCCACAATGAAGTAGAACTTATGCCATGGCTCCCTATTATCCTCTGTGGGAATATGCACCAACTCAACCAAATACTCATCCTTATCTTCCAGCGAGTTACGCCTCTTTTCCCAGTAGGGTCAAGGAGTGTGAGTAACCCTCATATGCACATGTAGCAGATCATTAAAAGGATTATAATGCCATTTATCGCATATCAAAACTAATGCTAAATGAGCCAACTTATCTTACAATAGCGGGTGTGTCAGCCTCTTTGCCAGGGTCACCGTTTTGAAACTTATGGGTAATTGGAGCCATCCCTTCCTCTTGGGTGGTCCTCCGCAAAATTTGTAATCAATAGTGCATGTTTTCCAATACATTTCAAGAGCTAGCACTCTATATATGACATAGTCCGGGAGTCAGAATGGTTGTTTAGTGAAACCCCGCATCCAAATGATTATGAAATTTGTGTCGAAGAACCAATCATATGCAGGAGTAAAGACCTGCATATATCCTGTTTGATTTGTGTTGATCCGGACCATGCCCATGCCATATTCTCCTTGCAAATCTTGAAAAATTAGAGTTAGAAAGAAATCCAAAAATGCATAGTAGTCAAATGTTACGAAGAGGAGAGGCGTCCATGTGGATACTGGCTTTCTTCTACCCTTTTCATCAAAAATAGCTAAACCCACATACTTGTTGAAGAAATCAGGGTTTTGATGCAAAAAAATATGGGCAAGAAAAGAGAGGAACCTGAACTTCCATTGCTCCAGGTAATTCTTTATTTTCCCTACCATTTCTTCTATGAGGTAGTCTGCAAAATCATACTAGAAGAAATCTTGCTACTTGCGAAATTGGAAACCCGGCCCTAATTGAAAGGTGTGCACCTCCTGGTCTGTGTCCAAGCCACAAACAAATACTAGCATTGAAAAGGCCTCTCTTAATTCATTCTCAAATGCACTGTACGGCACCGAGATACTTGGCGGGTTTTGGCTCGTCATTGCCTTCTTGTCAGTTTCCTTAATTAAAAATTGAAAGCCTTTCTCATTCCCCACCATGTGTTTTCTCCTTTGTCAAGATTGAATGTCTCAATCCTCTCTTTTCTAGTGGATGGGTTGGGAATACATAGCATATGCCAAATAGCCTGAGAGCTGATATTAACTGTAAAATTTCAGCCCTCAATGTTGTGGTTGCTTAGGTTGTAATGTTGAATGGCCGCATCAACTAACTCTGGGCAATAGTGCACTAATGGGACCATGTACTGCAAGAGCCTGTCGAACCATATTTTTTATGTTGTTGATATCTATTTTTTGGATGCCTTCATCCTTTCATAGGCCCCATCTCTTAAAGACTTGGGATTTTTCATGAGGTGTGGGTCATGAATATTGTCCCAATCCTCCTGGACCTGAACCTAGTTTATGTAATTTGCGGGCTTGTCTAGTTCCAACGTGTTCACCCATTTTGGCTTGTCTGGTATACCAGGCGTAGCATATGAAATGTTTTCATAGATATTAATAGCATTTGATGCCTGTATGGCTTTGAGTAGAGGTTTTGTTCCCTCCCCCTATATCTCTTGTTGTGAACTCTCTGCCATTATATCTTTTGATGGAAGCTTTTGCTAGGTCTGAATTCTTTGCAACTTTTTCCTCGGCTCTGGATATGCTAAAAACCTGTCTTTACTTGGCTTAACGTATTTGAAAAAACTCTTAAGCGTTTACAACTTTGCATGCGATACTTAGCTATCTTTTCTCAAGGTGGTAGATGAAAGTGTCCTTTTGCATTTAATTCGGCATGTACTGCCCACCCTTTGGCTCATGCGAAAATGGATTACTTGCCATTTTGAAGTGACAAGAATTCATAATTGCCTTGGTGATCATGTGATACGGTGCAATTTCTTTGGAACTTGGGCCAAAAATTTTCTCTTAGCTTAGCATTCGTATGTGCTGGTGATTAATATTCTGAATGGAATGATTAAGCCAAAGCAAACGATCAGCGCCTAAGAAGTTATGAATCTTGCCTTGGGTTTTGGGAAACGCCTAAGAAGTGACACCACAGCTTCAGAACTGTGTAGCTCATTGTCGATGAACACCACCATCTTAAGCTAATTTAATTAGGTCTCATTAACTTTGCACGCATTGAACCATACTTAGCAGGCACAACTAGTTAAGAAATTCAAGCAAGCTTAGGAATAGTTCTCAAGTTGGCACGTGATTATCATCAAGTTTTGGAAATCCCATTACCACGCATTTCCTCGCTTTTTCTATAAATAGGCATCTAAGTGGTAATCAAATCACACTTAGCATTTGAGTAAGCTTTAGTAATAGGTTATTGACATAGTGTTTGGCTTTGGTAATTGGCAAAGTATCTTCATAGGCTAGGCTTTAGGCAGCTTTTAGGAATAGTTACCAGATAGTTGAAGTGCGTCATCACCATGAACACCCCCATTAGGCTAGTGTCACACAAATCACAGACGGCCTTTCTTGGTGAGATTTCCACCAAACATCTGAAAATAATGACGAAGAACAAACACTCCCAGGCTCTAATAGCTATGAAGTGGGTTCTGGGTTGGGATTGTCTAGAATATGAGGACAAGTATCGGGTTAATACTGACGACTGCTTGCACTTTGTCACATCCATGTTAGATATTGGCATCCCCAGGCCATTGGTGTTGAAGCTGGTTAAGGAAATATTCCCCAAGAAGTATCTAAACGGTCTTGGCGAGGTTGTTGCTAACATTGTGTATGGGGTAGGCCTACCCACGGCAAGAGACCTTAGGCGCTATATTGAAGAAGAAGTCGTCGTCCCGTGGCTATTGTTCCTTAGCATATTTTTCCTTCAGTCACAAAATGAACACCGTGAAAGGGTCAGTCATGCATGCCATTTCCTCTTTTGCCTCTATAACGTAGTGCCATTCTACGACATTGACTGGTATACTGATTTCAGGAACTTGGTGTTCCCTTCACCAGTGGTTGTTGCTCATGCTGAGGTCACTGCTATTGTTGGTGGTGCGCCTACTGATGAATACATAGCGGATGCTACAATTGATGTGTCTATCATTGTTGCACATGTTGTTGGTTGAAAATTTCTCTTTCCTCATTTTTTGCACTCAAAGATACAATACCCATTTCCTAGTTTTTGTATATATGCCTGAAAAAGGCTTGCGTATAGCATATATGAAAAGGAAGCAACATATAGTTGTATACTTTTTTAAATATGGCCCACAAGCCATTTTTCCATGTAAATATAAAAGCATATATATAATAAAATACAGCTTTATAAAAATCCTTGGCTTCTTTCACTTTTGGTATTTTGCAATATGAGTTTTCGTTATTTTCAGCATATGTGTTTGATTTCTCCTTGTATACACGTATTATTTTCTCCGTCCAGTTTGCTATGGATTATTTTCCTTGCTCTCAACAATGATAGAATTATTTCTCCACCCCAAAGCATGAATAAATTTAAAAGATCGGCCAACAGAATAAAAGAAAAGCAAAATAAAAAACACTATACATATTTACACCAGTAAAAGCGTGCAACTTAATGGAACAATTTAATATCAATCCCGTTGACTGGAATTCCTAATGCCTCTTGTTCCATACTTTTCAATTCAAAGGCATTATACTCTTTGCACTTAATTATTTTAAAGAGACCTTCCCAAAGGCTATCAAATTTATCGTGTTGACCTGGCTTCGCAGCCCTTTCATTGAATTTCAGCACTAAGTCCCCACACTTTAAGCCTTGGTTGGACGCCCTCTTTTCAAACCATTGCATAACCACCTATTGGCGGTTAGTCATGGCTATTAGGGACTTCTCCCTTTTTTCTTATACTTCCAATAATTCGGCCAATCAAACCTCCATGGCACCATTCTACTCTATCTCGAGGGATTTCAACAATTGGAGCATTGGAATCTCTATGGATATAGGCAACAGTGCCTCTTTGTCATACACCATCTCATAAGGCAAAGTCTTAAGGACCTACTTAGGAGTTATGTGGTCTAGCCAGAGCGTCGCTCAGAGGTTTTTATGCCATTATTTATGGTGTTTTGAACCAATCCTTTTGAGGAGTCAAACCAGGTTCTTATTTCTTGACTCAGCTAGGCCATTACCCTGTGGGTAATAATTTGATGTCTTCAAGAATATTCCATTTGTTAGTGCGAAGTGGCATACCTTTGGGCCTCGAAAATCCCTAGCGTTATTGGAAATGATAGTTTTCGAAGGGTCGAACCTTGTCACCAATCCTTCGAGGAAATCCACTATCTCTACCTCTATTGTATTCTTAAGTGATGCGGCTTCTATCCACCTTGTGAAGTAATCTGTAGCCATTATGATCCACTTGTGTCCAGTGCTGGAAGTGGGATTGATCATCCCAATAAATTCTAGGCCCCATTGTGTGAATGGCTCATCCGCTACTAAAGGTTTGAGAGGCATCACTGAATTCTTTCTTCTTCCTATAAAAAACTATAATTCCTTGTAAGCCTTCACCAAGGAGTGCAATTCATTGAAAAGTGTTGGCCAAACATAACCCGCGCACATGATTTTGAGGGCGGTGGTCTTGGCATAAAAGTGTCCACCCGTCGTGCTGTTGTGGAAAGTATCGAGGATTCTCTTGGCTTGCCCTAAGGTAACGCATCGTAGGAGGATTTCGTTGAAGTTTCTTTTGAAAGGACCCCTTCAATTAACACATATCCGCAATTTTGTAGTCGATAGTATCTCCTCTTTTGGGGGGAAAGACCTAGCAGATACTTCCCTGTTTGCATAAATTTCACCCTGTCTGTTAGCCAGCAGCTTCTGAACCTGACTCATTTATTAGAATAAGTTTTGGTTGTTCTTCTTCAACATCCACTTCTTCATCGTGTGCCATGTACTCGCACAGTCCTCTTCCTCAAACGGTTTTGGTGGGCTTGACCTCAATGTCATACTTGAGGATCTCGGTGATCCAATTGGCTCTTTTCTCGGTGATTTCTCCTTCCATGATGTATTCACGCACACTGGAATGTGCAACATAAACTATCACCTTATTGCAAGAGATTAGGTGGCGGAACTTCTTAAGTCCCTTCACTATTGCAAATGCTTACCTTTCAACGAAATTATAATTCATCTCATATTCCTTCAGGGTCTAGTAGTAGAACGCCACTGGATTCTCTCATTTTCCCTCGTTATCTTTCTGAGTTAAGACAATAGCTATGCTTGACTTGCTACTGAATGCATACATTATGAATTCCTTAGATAAGTCTGGATTAACCAATACAGAAGCTAAGGAAATAATCCTTAAATTTCTCAAAGACTTCTCTGGCTTCCTTTATCCACTTAAATTCTTGATCATTTTTTAACATCAGGGTGATCGACCTGATTATCCCTGCAATGTCAGAAATAAATTTTCTAATAAAATTTACCTTCCCCGGGAAAGACTGGATCCTTTCTTGTTAACCATAAGGGAAAGCTCCTTGATGGCTTTCATCCACTCGGGATCAATTGAAACTCCTTCCTTGGACACCACATGTCCCAATAGTTTTCCTTGTGGCACTCTGAATACACATTTTTTTGGATTCAAGGAAACCCCAAACTCCTGGAATTTTTGAAAAATCATTTCTAAGTGATCAAAATGATCATCCTTAGATTTAGAGAACATAATAAGATCATCTAAATAAATTAGGATAATCCTATTGATTAATTCGTTGAAAGCAATATCCATTGCCCATTGAAAGGTAGCTCCTACATTTGAAATGCCAAAAGGAATTTTAGCATACGTGATGTCTCCCATTTTGTAGTGAACGTAGTTTTGTGTTCATCCTCTTCTTTAACCTGGATCTAATTATAACTAGAGAATCCATCCAACAGGGAAAACATTTTTGATCTTGCCACTGTTTGCAGAATTGATTCCATAGAAGATAGCAGAAAATGATTCTTCAGGGATGCTCTGTTTAGGTCTCAGAAGTCCACACACAAGCGGATATCTCCATTCTTCTTTTGGACTGAGACCAGGTTGGATACCCATGTGCTATCCTTGATTGAAAAGATAATTCATGACTGGATTAGCTTTGTTAGCTCTTGCGCCATTAGCGCTTCAATCTTTTGGTTCACCGGCTTCTGCATTTGTCAGACTGGCTTTGCACCTTTCACCAGCTCAATTGTGTGTTGGATGATTTCAGGATCGTATCCCTTCAGATCATCATAGGACCATGCCACTACTCCATACCTCTCACAAAAATTGATGAGCCTTTCTTTATCATGATGCGAGACGTCCTTCCCAATTTTGAGTTTTCTTCCATCTGCAACTTGAAGATCTGTGTAGTCACTTTTGTCTGCCACAAACTTCCTCTTGTTATTTATTGCATTGTCACAATCGAAGAGGTTTTTGAGATTGGCCAATCCCCTTGGAAGCTTGTTAGATTTGAGCTAAAGGATTTTTCCCTCATAGGCCTCAGCCACCTTTGGTTAGAGTTGATCGACGAATTCTCCCGACTGCTAGATAAATGAGGAAATGTGTTTATAACTTTCAAACACTTGTCAGCTTTGATCATTATCGAGAATCATCGGTCAAACTATCACTCGGATAGAGTGCTTGTTGTGAATGAGGTAGAAGGCAGGACCAAATTGGGATCCAACTATTGCCATGTGATCCACGTCACTATTTTTTTCTCGGGGAACGGTCTAGATATTGAAGGCTTCAAAACCCTCAACTAGGTCCTAGACCCGGTGCCGATAAGACCTCATGCAAACATTCTTTTCCGCAGAAATTCCCTGGACCTGGTTGACCATTAGTTCAGAATCTCCAAACACCATTAGTTTCCTAATTCCCATCTGCTCTGCAAGGCTTAATCCTTGTACTAATCCTTCGTATTCAACTTCATTGTTCGAGTAAGCAAGTTGGAAGTGGAAAGACCTCAATGTCTTTTCACTCTGTGGGGATATTAAACATATTCCAGCTCCTACGCCATTCTCGCATCTTGCTCCGTCAAAGTGCAATGTCCATAGTTCAAGTGTTTGGCCACCTTTGGATCCTTTGGAAACCTTTGGGAGCACTTGATCTTCATCGTAGATGACATAGGTTCCCAATCCAATAACATGGTAGTTTTTGAAAGGGTCGCTATCCATATGTTCACTTAGCAGAGCATCCTCTTGATCATTTTGGTCTCTGGTCACCTTTTCATCTTCTAGTAACTCAATGTAATACATTTCTTGCTTGGTGATAGAGGTATGTGTGGCTTCAAAATTGATCATGGCTTCATCAACTACATGTTCTAAGTGTAGAGCTTCAAATTCTATCTTCATTTTTGCACCATGCTTGGTTCTAAGGATCAAATGTGACCAATCCAAGGATAGGTATCTGCCTACCTTTGAAGTAAATTCTCAAGATAGACAAAGGCCGAACATGGGAGGAAAATCTATGATCATAGTGTCTTGTGGCACAGTGATACTAGAGCAAGCAAATAGAGTTAAAGGGAGTGCCTTGATAACACCTACGGTTTTGACTCTGTTCCCATCAAGTTGCATCACTCCCATTTTTAAGGGTTCATAGCTAAGTCCTAAAGCTTCAACTATTTGTTTAGGCATAACCATGGTGCTAGCACCATAATCAATTATGGCATTGTGTAATAACTTCTTCCCTAAAATGAGAGTTAAGAAGAAGGGTTGGGGCTTTGGCTTATCTTTGACTTCACCATGGGCTTTTGCTATGCTATTCGTAAGAACTTTGGCAGGAGATGATTGATCAACAACCTTTGCTTTGGGAAACTACTCCATCGGTGTTGCATTGACCTCTTCTCGGAGAGCCTTCTGTAGTAGCATCTTCTCCTCTGGGATGGCTAGAATATCCCACAGAGACACATTAGCAGATGATTTCTTCAATTGTCCCACCACATTGAAAGATGGTGAACTCAGAGGTTTTTGCTCCTTTGCTCTTGTTATAATAATTTCCTTCTACGACTAATATTGCAGCGGCATTGTGGAGGTGCTAGGTATCTGGTCAGAAGCACTTTTAGGTTGCAAACTGGCTAGTTCAAGAACAACTGATTCACTGGTAAATCTCCTCTTTGAGCAAGTGTTGTAGTTGGATTGTACTTGTGGTGTTTTAGATGTGAATGTATCATTGGAAAACATCACTTCTTCTTCCATCCATGAAAAGAGTGTGTGGTTGGGGGCGATGTCTGCTTCTTGCTTTAGCGACATCCCTTGCATCTACACAGTGAGCACCACATTGTCCATTTGCAAAGAGGTATACACATAGTTTCCAGGGGTTGACATTGTAGCTTGGTTGCACTGCTCCACCACCCTTTTTTGTAAGTTGCCACACGGGCAATTTTGGGGAATATGTGCATCGTTGCAAGGGAAACACTAGGGGTTGGTGTCATCCGCTAAATTATTTTGACCCGCGATCAACTCTCTGCTCGAGCTTAAGCTAGTGCTCTATAGCGGAGTGGGTACTGGTACCATTTGACCTGTTTCTACTTGTGGATTTCTCTGAGCACCTCCTTGGAACTAATTTTGTTGGTAAGAGGATATTTCACCTTGATAATTTTGGTAGGCAGGCTTTGGAGGTGTGGTCTGGTTGCACTTGAGGGTAGTTACGTTATTTTCCATAGTCCACAACAATTCCTTGAGATCACTCATTTCATCTTCAGAAGAGTCAGAGGTAGAGGCAACACCTTGTGGAATTGTCGCATATGTGTACATTGACTGGGGAGGCGTAGGCACACTATTTGATGCGACTTCCTAGGCAGGCATCAATATTTCAGGAAGTATCAACATGATGGGCCGAGGCGGAAATTTTTTGGCATCTATCAAATTATTCTCCACCTTGACGGAGATGTTGTAAGCGCCTGGAAGAGTGGTCCCTCCAAAAGACTGGATCATCATGGAAATTTTGAGGTTGATAGACTTTAGGTAGAATATGAATGCCAACTCAAAAGGTGGGCGAATAGCGACCTGGATCCTCTACAAGTTTGTGTGGAATTGGGCATTAAAAATTGGCATAGCCTCTTGAGGAGCTCACTTTATGGTAGATAATTGATAATACAGTGAGGAGCGATCCCCATCATTTGAAAATCTCTCATAGAACGGGTCTTCGAGCTCATCCCACGTACAAATAGTGTTAGCTGGTAAGGTTCGGTACCAATCCAGTGCCTTGCCTCAAAATGAGGCTGCAAGGAGCCTTAGCACTACATTTTGAGCAGTGATTCCATGTACCAGACATACATCCACCACATCTTGTAGATGTTCTACGGTGTTCTTGAACCATCTCCGGTAAACTTGTGTGTAGCCTTCAAAGTCGAGGACAAGATAGCAGCCCATAAAGCGGGTGCTACTGGCGCTACGAGGGGACTTTCGGCATCCCATGCCACATAATTCCTATTGGTGCCTCGCAACATGGTCATTGAAACGGGTGGAGAAAGCGGAATGGTTACCAATTGATTTGTGGCATGCATTGTTCCTAGTGACAGTACTAGTAGACTAGGGTTTTTCGCTATTTGGGACCTAGTAATAGGCCGATGGCTCATACACCCTTCTAAAGCAAAAATTCATTTAATCTTAGTCCCACCGAGCGTGCTAGGAAAAGAAACTATTGATACCAAATTTTGGCAAGGTAACAGCCCTTTGTGGGAAACTCAATTTATGGGGGACCTATTGCGCAAAACTGAGTGACCTCCGGATTTTTAAAGTCAGCTTCTTCTATGAATGGGGGTTTGAAATGGGAAAAGGAAGCAAATATATAAAAATAAAATCTAACCTAAGGCAATGCGCCAAAACGTAGATAATAGGCATGATAAATCATAGATCTAAGGGCCCGATCAACAATTTGCAATGTCTTAGAAAAGCATAAACTAGAGATTAAAGTATAAACAATTCATTCATTGACATAAAATAACTTTGCACACATATTTACTAACAAGAAGAGTCACATGATATGATCTAAGACAACAAACTTGCATTCAATTTATAGAAGTTCTACGAATAAATCATCCAACAATAGCAACACAGTTTAAAATTAATCAAATATCATAAGAAGAGCAGAAAGGCCAAATGATTGGCACAGTCTGTGAGTCTTTTTGCAATAATTAAAAAATAATAACAAAGGCTTGGTGTCTTTTCTTAATCTATGTCTTTTTGCAAAATCCTAGAACCCCTCCTCCAAAACAAAAAAGGAGTATATATAGTCGAACGCTCCCACCGCCTTGGCGAGCAGTAACAGAAAAGATTTGAAAATCCTCGGCAATGATGCAGAATCAAAGATTCTTCCCGGCCATTGCAACAGAAACATCCCAGCCAAAGCATCTGGTCACACCAAGTTTAGGTGAATCCCCCGCAAATGATGGTAGTGGTCTCGGTGAAGTCGCATTAGACAAGTGTCACTACCCTACTAAAGTAGTTATGACACGCGGCAGGTTGTCGCATTCCTTGGCTTGCTCCATCCATTGTTTAAGAGAAACACCCGTCGAATAGACACGTGTTAACATTGCGCAGCCCATGCTCATCTTTTCCCTTTTCTGTTGAAAAATTGTGCCAAGGAGACACACGTAACCTATCTTATTCCTGGTACCAACTGTGGGCCCTGCTAATATATATATAGATGAAGCCACATGGCATGTAGACAGAGCTCAACTCAAAAATGAAGGGAAGTGAATTTCAAATGTGCGCAGAGCGAACACGTGGTAGCGTTGTGGGGCCATTTTAAAATGTGAAGGGAAGAGATCCTTTAGGGAGTGCAGAGCGGACACGTGGTGAGGCAGCAACGTTTCTCAAAAAGGGGTCAATTGACCTTTAATGCAATGTTTGGGTCGATACTTTAACAAAATAAAGCCCTCAGGGAGCTCAATGAATATTTATTCACATGTGCAATTGCAGAGGATTAGTGTAAGGTGGCAGTTGAGTCACTGGGGGGTTCTGAGTGGTCACATGAATGTTTTGATTAGGATTGGATGCAGCAACATAAGTGGTATATGTACTAGATGGGTGGTAAAGATATTGCGCGAGAGGATTTTGTTGCATTTGCGTGGGAATGGGTGTATGATGGGCTGGTTGTTGTTGTGGTGGTTGCTAATAAAGTGAACGAGATGGTATATGTTGTTGTTGTGGGATTGTTGTCAAAGCACCATGGGGTGGTTGTGGCGGCTGCAATCTGGTTTGCGTGACTTGATGTGGGGGTTCTGTAGGAACGGTAGTGTATTGCTGAGGAATTAAAATGTTTTGTGTGGAATGGTGCCATTTTGTTGCGGGATTGTGATGTTTTGTTGTGGAGGTTGTTGATGGGGTAGTTGAGATGAAAGAGTAGCAACAACAGCATGTTGTGGCAGTGCCTGCAAAGGGATAGCGGTGTGTTGCAGTGGTGCCTGCATCACAGTGGATTGATGAGGATTAACAGGAGGTTGCTGAAATGCAGGGATATTACCTTGAGGTGGTGGTAGCAGATTACCAGTAGGTGTAAGTCTTGGAGATGGCATCAATTCAAGAAGTGGAGTGCCCCCAGTTTTGATGGGTGGTTGACTAGGATGCTAAGGTGGAAGTGATGGAGCAGGCAGAATATTCTACGGCATGCCATAGGCATAGGAATCATTAGGATCAAGTGGTGCCATAGAGGCAGCAGATGGGAGGCAAGGATAAGTGGCGAATTGGTGTATCACGACATTTCCGAACTCAAGATGATACCAATTGTCTATAGGAGGACCTTCGAGAACATACGAATTTCTTGGAACATTTTGCGAAGTCTATGGATCTTGAGGTGCAGGAAGAGTTTGGGCATCGGTATATTGTGACATATTAAAGTCAAATGGTGGTTTGACTCCTTTCATGATCAGAGTAGCAAGAATCTTATCCCCATGCTCATTGAGGAGGTGATATGTCATCTGAACATTAGCAGGATTGCTTAGGTATTCATCAACAATAACTTTGGGCTCATTGACCATCTTTTTTGTCTCCGGACGGTGAGGTGTTTTGGACGTCAGTATTGTATTGTGACAATGCATCATTATGGAGATCTTGAGGGATATTTGCACTATTATTGGGATCTTGTGTGGTATTTGCAACATTTTTAGTATCTTGTGGGATGTTCAGCTGGGAACCTTGGCCTTGTTGTTCTGTCATTTTTTTCTTGGCTTGTGATCGAGTATGAACAGGCATGAAAATGCAAAACTACTATGTGACTAAGATGTAGTTAAACTCTAGGATGCAATGCCTAAATGATGATTGAAGGATTGATTTGGTTGGATAGTGGATCAGCTGATGAGATTAGATTAGATTGATAGATTGGATGATTGGATAAGGATTAGATTGGATTAGATTGATAGATTGGATGATTTAGATAAGGATTAGATTGGATTAGATTGGATAAGGTTGGTTGATGAAACGATTGATAAGTTTAGATGATTAGATAAGATTAGATGATGGAAGGGATTCTAAATCGGGTTCAGAGATCACCCTAGGTGACTTAAGGTGTTGATTGATCGGATTAAGGATAGGTAGATGATTGTGGCACCGAATCCAACCTGAGATGGAAGTGGATTGATAGGTCTGAATGATGATGACTAACTAGGGACGGATGATGATCCTAAGCAGATGTTGTAGGATGACGATCGATTTCAGACACCTAGATCAATTTGGATAATGACTTCAAATGAAGTTCAAAGGATTTGGACTGAGAAATCGATGAGGGGTATGCATCCTAGAGTTGCTTTATGATGTATCTATATGATTCAGATGATGCAGATGCAAATTACGGGTGAACAGAAGATACAGAATGACTGAATAAAGATCAGACTCATCTAACCAAGGTGTAGGATCGCCCAACTAGGGGGCAAGGTCGCCCAACTGGAGGTCAGGTTCACCTATCTAGAGGTTAGGTTTTCCCAACTAGAGGTCAGGTTTGTCTATCTGGAGGTTAGGTTCACCTATCTAGAGGTCAGGTTCACCCAACTAGAGGTCAGGTCCGCCCAACTGGAGGTCAAGTTTTCCTATCTAGAGGTCACGTTCGCCTATCAAGAGGTCACGTTCGCCCAACTGGAGGTCAAGTTCGCCCAATTGGAGGTCAGGTTCGCCTATCTGGAGGTTAGGTTCACCTAATTTCAGGTCAACGTCACCCAAGTTGAGGTCAGGGTCGCCCAAGTTAACTTTCAGACTTGTCTAAATCAGAAAAGAGGATCAAACAGACTATCAAAACAGGCAAACAGATGCTCAGAAGGGGGAAACAGAGGCTTGGAACAGGAAACAGATGCTCAGAACGGGAAAATGGATAATTGGAATGGGGAATGGATGCTCGGAACGGGTAAACGGATACTCAAAACAAGGAAACAGGTACTCAAAATGAGTAAACAGATGGTTGGAATGAGTAAACGAATACTCAAAATGGGTAAACGGACATTCGAAATGGGGAAATGGATGCTCAGTATGGGGAAACGGAGGCTCAAAATAGGAAACAGATGCTCGGAACGGGCAAACGGATGTTTGAAACAAGGAAACAGATGCTCGAAATGATTGAACAGATGGTGAAACTAGTTGTTCAAGGTGAAAATTTTCCCGACTTGGGGCAGGGTCGCCCAACATAGGGTAGGGTCATCCAACTTGGGGCAAGCTCACCCCTGTTCAAGGAAGGTTTTCCCTTGTTAAGGGAAAGTTTGCCTGTTTGGTGAAAAGATAGACAATTTTGACATAAACAGGTTGAGAGATGACTAAGATAGAAGATAGGTTCGCCCCTATTCAGGGCAAGGTCACCTCTATCCACAAACCTGAACTTGACTTAGGTGAAAATAGCTATGGAAAAGGACAAAAAACATAGCAAACAGCAAGCAGAAGGTAAGGCTGACTTGACTCAACATAAATTCACTGGTTTCACACAAAAAAGATAGTTCAAACAACACAATCCTAAGATTAGTATGAAGGGTATGGCCAACATAGTCCCCTAACTAGGCTGAACAAGGCATCTAGGGAGTCATTGATATATGCTCGGTACGTGAGGCAAACCGTGAACACCAACCCATCACAGGCATGAGTCAGAAACCCCAACAAGATACTAAAGGCTTAAACCAACTTTTCACGTCTATCTAGGTATCACCCTAGCTTCGACGCTCTTCCAAACACGACGTGACTAGATTGGGGTACAATTTTGGCTCTCCCCCCTTTGTATACCCCAATGGTACACGTGGTTGGGATCTTCCCTTGGGGTGATGAAATCCCCAAGAAAGTCTCACTAAAAAGAGAACATTAATCGTTATCGGCTACTCCCTAGGCTCACACGAAGTGCAAGGGGAAAGCTTTAAATGATATAGCGCCCCTTGGGCAACATAAATGACAAAGTAAGCTATGATTTCTCGTCACCTAGAATTGCCAAATGGCAGAAGGGGATTGGATACATCAATAGCTTACTTTACAAACTTGGCAAACAATATATTTGACTCCCCTAATTAAAACTATGTGTCTAGATTAATAAGCAAAAATGATAAACAAACTAAATAAACAACACTGAGATCGATCGTCCTACAAGAAAAGTGTTAGTAGTTTATCCTTCAATCTTCAACAAGTGTGAGACAACTGCACAAAATATTAGTAAAATCTTGCACAATCACCAACAGCACGAGTTAGGGGGTCAATATCAACCAAAAGAACAGGAAACAGAATCTAGAAATGACTTTTTCACTATTATTTTCCCTCGCAGACACCTCTATTTGGGTTAGGTTCACCCCTATTAGGGAAAGTTTTCCCCTATTCAGGGTAGGTTCGCACCTATTCAGGGTAGGTTCACCCCTATTCAGGGAAAGTTCGCCTCTGTGTAGAAAACAATGAGTAAATTTTATTGTTGTCTCACAAATGGGCGACTCTGCAAGATAGGGTCGCCTTTGTTTAGGTCAAGGTTGCCTGTCTTTGGGCAGGTTCGCCTATCCTATGGCAGGTTCACCCTTGTTCAGGGCAAGTTCGCCTTTGTGTAACCTGAACTTGCACAATATCAAAAACAACAAACATAAAAGCAAAAAGACCCATTTGTGGGTCCCACCGGGCATGCCAGAAATGTGATCAGTGTTATTTACCTATCCTAAGTGATGCAAAACAAAATGCAAAAGAAGGAAAGAACACTTAAACACCTCAAAAATGGGATACGTTAAACTCAAACAAAATAAAGATAAGAAAAGCATATTTATACCTTGTATGAGTTGCTCCTTGGTTGGCCCTTTGATAGTTGATGTTTTATATGTTCCTTGATGGAAAATTGTGATGAAAATGGATGCAAAATGGTCTAAATGAGATGAGGAATGCAATGAGCTATTTGGGTATTTTGATAGATAAGTGTAAGTGCAAATGATGAAAGCTTGAAAACATGAAACAATGGAATGCAAGTGTGAGCTAGAGCTTGAATGTGATGAATGTCTAATGAGAGAATTGAAAGAAAATCTTCCTTTTTAAGAGAGATTTCTCTAGAGAATTAAATGGTTGAGATTTTTCCAACATGGGCAAGATGAAGAGTTGTGGTGAGTTGAGGACTTACAAGCCCTCACATCTTTCCATGTGAAGGATGAAGTGTCACAAGGAAAGATGAGTTGGAAAAGGGACATGTGAGGTGGAGGTACTTGTAAGTACCTTGGGATTGGGAAAATATTTCCTTAAAAAGAGATTTTTTATTCCCATATGGGAGAAAAGTGACATGAGAAATTTTAGTATTCCTCAAAAATATCCATAAGGAAGAGAGAAGTGGTTGGGGAAATAAATGTGAATTTTAAATTAACATGATTGAGAGTACCTTGGAGATAAAACAAGGTTCTCAAAAAGGTAAGTACTTGTCCACATGTGAGTGATGTGACAAGTGAGGAGTTTTAGAACTCCTAACAACTTGCATGGGGAAGAGGAGAGTCTTGGAGGGATAAATGTGAATTTTTAATTCACATGGGGAAGAGGGTCTAGGCTAAATATGGAAATTGTGAAGGTTGACCAAAAAGGTATGCTAAATGTAGCAAGGGGATTAGATTAAGGTTGTTCAAACAGGTGATTAAAAAGATTAATAGAGTATTAGAAGCAAGTTGGAAGATGTGGAGGATGTAACATTAATCCTGATTAAAGGTGTGCACATCCTAATCATGGATTAATTAGACTAATCCAAATCAGAAGAAGGATATGGAGGATGTGACAAGGAGAGAAAAAGAGGAATTTAAAATTGATTTAAATTTCAAAAGGCTAAATAACCAAATTAAATAAATTGATGTATTTATTTAATTTAGAGAAAGGATGAAAGGTAAAGTATTTAATTAAAAAATTAAATACCTTAGGAACCTTAGGGAGAGGGAAAATATTAATTAAATAAGTTATTTAATTAATATTGATGAAATAAACAGATGAAGGAGATGGGTTTGACCATATGGGAGTGGTCAAATTTGGATGTCTACAGTAGGTGTTTCAGTTGTAGGTGATTTATAGGAGTTGTGAGGTTCACTATCAAATCCAACATGGTATTAGAGCACCAAATCTACAACTTCCTAGCTAAATTTTGAGATATCCATCCTTGGGGAAAAATTGGCTCATCCAATAGTCAAAAACCCTAAGATCGCCTATTAATTCATCAAAATTTGAAAATATACAAAAAAACAATTTTTTTAAGGCTTACAAAGATCTTGAGGTGAAATCTATATGGCTGTATGGTCGCTAGGAGCTTGCACAAGTCACTATGTTATACTAGTATTATCTACAATTTTTGGGGGCTTTTTATAAACTATTTTGAGATTTTTTCAAAAAAATCAAATAAGAAAAAATAAAAAATAAAAGAAAAACCCTATGGAGGGTTTTGTATCTTACATGGGTGTGGGACATAATATAGTCCCACTCATCCACTGGTGCACCCCCTTATTCGTTGTGTGGTGGATTATTTTTCAAACCAATGCTAACCACATCGGTTGACCTACTTACCAATGACAGGTTTGCACTGGTTGACAATAGTGTCATTCAAATTTAATGGACCCCAATCCAGCATCAATAAACCAAGCATAGAGAGGTTCACATGCACTACATTTGGGAGCTTATCCATGGATAGGTAATTGATATATTTTATTGTCTATCTTCTAATCAAGTTGCCAATATTTTCACCAAACCCTTTACATAAAGCAAGTATCTTCATCTACATGCTTTATCGAGGGTGTGGAAGGCTTTAGAGTTTGTGGGGATTCTCACTCCTTCCTTTTCTCTTTACTCTGAGGGTCATCTTTTCTCTCTCTATTTTGATGGAGGGTAGGGAATTTATTCTCCCTTTTTTAGGTATTCTTCTCTTTGGGAGAATATTTACGTTCGTTCATACCTCATCAAGCTTCATTTGTCAAGACCCATTTTAGCACCCATGTAATTTGTGCTTGAAGAGACTGTTAGAGTAGGTTTTAATTTTCCTAGTGTCTTGTCAATTTATATTTATCTATAATTTTCTAATCTTTTAATTAAGATTGCTTAGGTTAATAAAGTGAGTTTTAGTATGAGTAGAGTGAATTGTTAACATCTTTCATGGGAGTGACGATTTCCTATTTTTGGGTTCTTTTAGTATTTTCTCTTGTTGGTCATATTTGTTGTTTGCTCCCTATCACTTAAACCAATTTATACTCTTTATCCCAACTTGTATTTCCTACACTAGATTTTGCAGATTCTAACATAAGACACCCAAGGAACCACATTATGAGCATAAAGATCCAATTTATATGATGTACAAAATGTTTAAGGAATAATAGTGGAGAGAAAATACAAGTATATTTGAAATATCAAAGTAGCCCATGCCTTCATATTATGATCAAGGATAGAAATTTATATAATCTACAAAGCCACATGTGTTACAACCTATAGTTTTTTCTCAATAGTGTTTGGACATACTTTTTCCTAAAATAATTCTTATGACTGAAATATTTCATATGTGCCAAGAAAAGATAAATTATTTATGGTTTGGGGATGATAGATATATCTACATCTTTAAAGGGTACTCATAGTACAGAGGTTCCAAAGAAAGATACACATAGAAAATAGGTTCAAAATCTATAAGAATGTGCATCTTTAAGAAAAGATGAACAATAGTTATGGAATGCAAAATTAGAAATGGTGCCTCTTTCTTGCATATTTTTCAAAATTTACTACATTATGCAACAATGAAGAGCTTCTACTACAAGAGAATATAGATATTTTATGTAAGAAATTGAGATTCATGATTGGGATGAGGATGTTTTCTTGTGGAGGAAGATTCTTCCAAACAATTAGTTGAAATTTTTTTCTTTTATTTTATTTTCTTAGACTCTATGTTTATAATGTTTTTCATGTTCTTAATTAGCATGTGGATAACACAAAGATTTCATTAGTAGTGCATGTTGACAGAAATGATTATATGCATCTACTTTATGGTTCACGTCACTTTCTTCTAGTGTTTTCCATGAGTTTCCTTTGTGTTTGAATTTGACCTTTTTGATTGAGTTATGTGTTGAGTGTTTTTTCACTTCACAACATAGGCAGAGTAACTAGGTACCCTATTTCTTGAAAGAAAATCTTTCCTCAAAAATCTTCAAAAATATAACTCCAAGGTTTCGCATGTCGGGTCTTGACTTTGCAAAAATAACTCACTGGTAAATGTATTGTTGGTTTCACAAGGGGCATTTTTGGTTCAAAAAAAATTGGAAGCTTCAAAAACAAGGGTTTTACGAAATATAAAGAATGATATAAACCCTAGCTAAATTTTCAGATCTACAATATGAAAATGACATAATCATCAAATATGGCAATTTTATGATGCTTTTTCTCCTCTTAAAACTAACCTAGATTTAAAATAAAGATTGAAAGATAAGGGTTTAGAGATCCTAAATCTAAAATCTAAAAACAATCATAACAATGACTTATGTTCCAGATAGACAAATCCCTATAAAACATATTCCTCTTTAATCAGGGTTAAACCCACAATGCTACATAAATGGTGCAATCTTCAAAGGAAATCTTATTATTTTCAGACTGTAAACATTCATACACCCATTTTTTGGCATAATATGAACATTCACAGTTGAACTTAATGCAATAAATGACTCAAACTAACCATACAAAGCAACTTAATAGAAGCAAATCACAAAAGGTATGAGTAGCAAATTCATCGAATATTTTCAAAACTTTGCCATTATTATTTAAATGAACTAAAACTAAAACTGGTAATGAAATTGGAAGAAAAAACCATGCACGTATTAAGAAGCAACAAGAATAGGAACACCACAACTTCAATTTCTTCTCTTGTATTAACTTCAAAATTTCATTACAACAATTCTAGATCAACCCTTCAAAATAAGGAAAAGCTTCCTTTTATAAACTTTCAAGTACAAATCAAGGGTTGGGATTCAAATCTAATCAATGGCCCAGATCAATCCAAACTAGGGCAGTTTACATTTGTATCTAATATTGGAGGTGCATTAAATAATTACAAAATATTCCCTTTTATCTCCAATTTAAAATTTTGTTACAAGCATGATCTTGGCATTTGTCCCTATTTGAAAATCCTTGAATCCTTGTTGTTGATCCCCAAAACACTTTGCATAGCTGGCACATACTTTGGCACAAATTCTTATCTGGACCAACATTAAATCCTAGAGCTATATTTAATATTTGGTTTAATTCAGTTATAGTCTTTTCCAAATTTCCCTTCAGGCACCTTGGGATACAGAGCACCTCGTTGGCTAGCTAGCATTGACACAAAGCCATATGCAAGTCCCCTTTCATTTATTTAATCTCCTTCCAATAATAATTTTATGATGGCTCCTCTCTTCCCAGCTTGCATCTGTAAGTCAAACAAGAACAAAATTCCCTTAGAAATATATATATATATATATATATATATTACCTCAATTTATAAGGAAAAGAACCCACATTTTCCCACATTTAGCAAAATCATTTTTATTAATTCACGTGCTAAAAAGCCAATCCTTAAAACATCAAAAATAAAACATTTTTAAGATTTTGGTTCTGTCATATAATTTCAAAATTTTAGCCCTGTCAAAGAATTTAGGAGATTTCACCTTGTCGTGGATTTTTGGAGATTTCACCCTGTCGTGGATTTTAGGAGATTTTGGCTTGTCATGGATTTTAGGAGATTTCACCCAGTCATGGATTTTATGAGATTTCATCCTCTCGTGAATTTTAGGAGATTTCATCCTCTCATGAATTTTAGGAGATTTTAACCTATCGTGGATTTTAGGAGATTTCACCCTACCATGGATTTTAGGAGATTTCACCCTGACGTAGATTTTAGGAGATTTTGGCCTGTCATGGATTTTAGGAGATTTTACCCTATCATGGATTTTAGGAGATTTTGGCATGTTAAGGAATTTCAGATATTTTGGTATGTCAAGGAATTTTAGGAGATTTTATCTTGTCGTGGATTTTAGGAGATTTTACCTTGTGGATTTTAGGAGATTTCACCCTATCAAGGATTTTAGGAGATTTCACCCTATTATGGATTTTAGGAGATTTCACCCTATCAAAGAAATTCCATGGGGTGAAGAAATCTCCAAAAATGGGAAATTCCAAGGGATGAAGAAATCTTTGAAAATGGAAAATTCCAAGGAATGAAGAAATCTCTAAAAATGGGAAATTCAAAGGGATAAAGAAATCTTCCAAAATGGGAAATTCCAAGGGATGAAGAAATCTCTAAAAATAGGAAATTTAAAAAAAAAATGGAATTTCATGGATTTTTGAAAGTTTTCGATTCTTTCACGAGAAATGAAATTCCACGAAATAAATTTATTTCCAAAATGGAAAATTTTCCCAAAATGAAAGATTTCTCGAAATGAAAAATTTCCCAAAATGTAAAAATTTCTCGAAATAAAAAATCTCCTGAAATGGAAAAATTTCTCGAAAACCTAAAATCTCCCAAGGACTTCTAACCATCAATTAATGATTTTCAATTTCTCACTTGGTCCTTCGTAGTTGCAAACATTTAAATCTACCCTATTTGAATAAAAACTCAATAAAAACCGAGGGAGATAACAAAAACCAAAATTTTGAGGACCTTTCCCTTAAGGAGAAAAGGTAAAGCAACCTAAAGCGGAATAAGAAAAAGGGGGTCCCCATTTTGGATGGGGTCTGTGTGTAAGGCACAACAAATGGTGACTCTACTAGGGAAATGTTCCTAAACATTTCAAGGATAAAGATCCACTCAAAACCCTAAAAATTTTGGTTAACTTCTAGACTAACCTTCACAAAAGAAAACTCACCCAAAAGAGAAGTGAAATCATTAGTTGAATCAACTCACTTTCATTCTTAGATCATCAATAGTGTTTGCACAGTGCGTTCATTCTGAGTCTTGAAAGTACGAAGCAACCAACATTCCATTATGATAAGCTACATAGATATTCCAACCCCAAAATTAACCTAGACATTGTCTCGCTGCCAGTCAAGCGTTTATAGCCTCGACGAGGTTAACATTGCAATTCCCATGAACATTGTTCTATTGACAACCAGGTTTCTATAGCCCAAATAGAGTTATTCGCATACTCAAAAGTCATAATTTAGATACTCTTTTGATATTTCATTCTATTTTCTTTTTTTTCTTCCACTTTGTGTTTTTGTCCTTTTGACTCATAAGCATTGAAGCTCATCATGGATTTGGGAATTTTAGTGGTCATTGAAGCGGAATTTTATATTTTTCACCTATCACAACTTCATGTTGGCAACTACATAAGCCTCAAGAGGATATTTATATGTAAATTGTGATGATCAAATAATGTTCCTGAAAAGACTCAAAGAATTATTTCTTTCTAAGTCAAGTGACATTTTTATCTGCAAAATTTAGTTGTGAGAGATAACTTAGACTCGAGATGACTTGTGAACATTTATGAAAGAAATAAACATGAACATCCAACAAAATGACGTCTGATTGTACCGTGAATACATACCCAAGCACACAACAAAGGACCAACCCTTCTCGAAGGAAAAAGCAAACAAACCAAAACAAACTAACCTATCGCAAACCCCTAAACCTACTATGTACAAAGGTATCAATTGGAATAGCTCAAGCTTGGAAATAATGTTTGAGATACTTCCCATTAATAGGAAGCGAGACATCCTCACCTGTAAAGGTCTTCAAATGATATGTGTTGTCCCCTAATATTTCAAATATTTGAAAGGGGTCAAGCCACAACTTGTTGAATTTACCATGTTCCCCTTTCTTTTCATGTGCTTTGTCCCAATAAAGGATTAGATCAGATACTTGAAAGGCCTCGACTCAAGCTTTCCTATCAAACAAGTGTTTAACAATGCCTTGATGTTTTGCAAAGTTCTCAATAGCTTCATCTCTTTTCTCCTCCAAGTGAAGTAGTTGGGCCAAATGGGACTCTAACTTCTCCCCTTTGTCATAGTATTCATTAATAAACTGCAAGGTGAGGATTTTCAAATGAATCGGAAAGACAGGTTCTAGTTCTAGACCATATACCAAATGATACGAAGAGGTTCCTGAGGCGGCTTTTTTACGGATTTTGTTTTCCCAAAGGGAAAACTTCAGCTGAGTGTGCCAATCCTTAGGATTCTTGTCTAACAGTTTACAAATGACAATTAAAAGGTTTTTATTAGTGGACTTTGTTAAACCATTTCCTTGAGGATAATAATTAGATGCAAATTTTAACATGATGCCATAATCAAACGCCCAACTAGAAAAATTTCAATGATGCAAACACAGGGCCATCATCACAAACTAATGAAAAAGGACATCCAAAATGTGTTATAATATGTTCCTCAAGAAACTTAATTACCACTTCAATGGTGCATTGTTTACAAGCAATTGCCTTTATCCATCTAGTACAATAATCAGTTGTAGTTAGAATATACTTATGGCCCGTAGAGGAAGGAGGATTTATCATACAAATGAAATCAAGTCCCCACTGTGCAAAGGGATGTACCTTGACCGTCGGTTGCAATGGAACAACAGTGTGCCTCTCCTTGTTTGTAGTTGTTTGACATGTATGAAAAATGTGAACATGTGCATGAGCATCTCAAAACAAAGTGGGCTAATAATACCCAGCTCTTAAGATCTGATGGGTTGTAGCAGCTCCTGAACCATGGTCAATCCCAAACTTATCATGAAAATCATTTAATATGATTGATGCTTCATGTTTTCTTAGGCATCTCAAGTAAATACCCTCATGGTTTCTTTTGCATAATGCTGCACCTTTTAACATAAAATTGTTGGTTTTCAAGCGCAAATCACGTCGTTGGACTGTGCTCAAATGTGATGGATAGTGTTGGTTGAGAAAATAAAACGCGATGTCATCATACCACTCATCTAGGAAACATCCTCAAGATTGTATTGTTGTGTTGTAATTCTTGGGTTTGCTTCAACCATAGTACAATTCAAAGCTTGGCCCAAACTAACTTCATTGGTTAAATCTCTAAATCAAATTCTTGTAACATCATAACCCATTTACTTCTTCACTTTACCAGTTCACTCTGCATTAGTAATACCTTAACAGCAGGGTCAAGCACAATTGCATATATCTTGCTTCTCAAAATGTAATGCCTAAATTTCTTGACAACTCTTACTAAAGCATATGCTTTCTTCTCAACATTTGGGTACCTCAATTCTGCATCCTTAAAAGGGGCATTTTGGAGTTGATAGTGAACCCCACAGCTCCCAGAAATCCCTACAACCAAAATGCCTATCACATCTAAGAGATCAAAGTAACCGATATGCTATGCAACCAAGAGAGAAAAGATTGAATCCAAAAGAGTAATGATACGTGCAATGTATTAACCTGAATGGTTCTGAATTGAATTATTACAATGAATGTGCAAGCTTTTACAAAAGCATGCAAAAGCAAACCCTTGATGAGGATTTGACTAGATAGTGACAAGTGTTTAATCTAATGCAATGAGACAACTTGTCCTATATTTAATTCAAACTAATAATAATAAAAAAGCACTCATAAGTTTAGCTTAAGTGAACTAAATTAATAAGGGACTTAATAATTAATTAATGAATAATTAATTATCAAGTGATTATCCTAATTACTCTAACACCCCACCTTAAGTTCAACTTAGGGAGAAGCTATAAACCCTAATATAGAATGCAATGATGGATGCATGGATGGGTCCCGGATACAAGTCCTGATGAGGTACCCATGTACAAATAAAAATCTCTAGTAATTGGAGAAAAGGAGAAAACCACAAGGGAAAAACTTCTCTCCAAAAAAGAGAAAAGAAATGACTGCACTAGTGAAAGAAGGATAGGAAGACTCAATGTGACCCCCCAAGGACTGTTTCTGTCACACAAGTACAATAGATGCCCCCCGATAGGAGAGAGAAAAAGAGGATATGAATCCCCCTATAAAGAAGTATCTCTCGTACCAATGATTAACACTTGAAGACAAAATATGATCCACTGCCTGTAAACAACATTTCTCCCCTTACGAAGAAACAGATCTACTGGTGATTGGAGAAGCCAATCCAAAAGAATGGGTGATACTGGAATCCAAATCCAAATGATGTGTTCCTCTAAAAGCTACTCACCTATCTGCATGTTGGAAAAAAATGATGTTGATCCAGAATTCTGTGAAGACTGATATAGAACAAGTTGCAAAGGAGATGAAGATGGTGGGCCAATAGTGTTGATGTGGCTACCAACAAAGAGGAGAGGAATATCCTCAAATTAATCCTCTAGATCTGCAATATAGGACTCCATAAACAAGGATGATATGTCTGCAAGATAGGAATCCCAAGTAGTTGTGTCTAGAAGATGTATGATGTCTTGTTGCACTAAATCAATGTCAAACTAATTAGGAACAACAGAATATTATTATGAAATATCGATCTGAAGAGTTGGAACATGAAGACAAGTCTTTGAACCATCGAAACATGCAAAACCTGTGATATACTCAAGCTCGTCTAAAGTATCATAATCAAAGGGTATGGAATTTGCATCTACGAGAGGGATGAGACAATCTGCAAAAGAATCCTCTGGGTATGGAGAGATATGAGGATCTTCATGAATCTCCCAAAGAGTAGTCCAAAGTGTGTGGGGACATTCAATGTATGATACAACACCCATAGTTTCAAGATCAACACTAGAACAAATAACCCCTAATATATGTTATTTGATGATGCCCCATGTTGATAAAGTCCTTGGTGTGTCTGGCGTAGGTATGAGTCCATATAGATAAGGAAAAATATCAAGCCACCTAAGATGTGTCAGGATGCCATTTCGCTAAGACTCATAGTTATCCTTATCTAATTTGATCACAAAAGGATGAACAAAAAAACCCATGATACTCACTCAAATGTTAAAATTAGAGACTAATAACCTTAGTACTAATAAAGTAGGTCAAATGATTTCATCCTACATAAATAAATCATTTCCAGGTGCTAAGACATCCAAGTAATTAAGCAGAATGTGAAACACAAAAAATTGAATAAAATGTACCTGGGGCAAATTTTGGAAAAGGTAGATGGATAGCTTTGAAGAGCTCTGAAATACCTTTCCAATGCCACTGGAATCACAAAAATCAGAGATACAAGTAAAAATTTGTGAGCTTTGAAGTGCAAAATGAAGTTTGACTTTAACTGAGAATAATAGGAACTAGCAACAAAAATTTGATAATGAGACCTACACCACTAGAAAGCGCTCAAAACTAGCTTTCCAGGCATATCTCATTTTCCCAATTTCAACGTCATATGCAAAAGTTACGGTTGATTTACGAAAATAGGTCAAAAAAGGCAAAAAACCTTGGCTAGTGGCTACTAGGTGGTGAAATTTTTTTTTAAGTTTTTTTGTCTTTTTTTTGTAAAAAAAAAAAGTTGAAAAGAAAAATTGATGATGATTTTTTTTTAATTTTTATGGAAAAATAGATTAAAAAAGCAAAATATTTTTTTCTCAAGATAGGATCTCTCAAAATCCAGATAGGAAGTCACAGATCTAGAGCTTTGATACCATGTTGAAGTTGATAGTTGAACTCCACATCACCTAGAAATCACTTGCAAATAATTATCTTATCACAAAAAAAAAGATGAAAGCAACTGATTTGTTATGCAACCAAGAGAGAAAAGATTGAATATAGAAGAGCACTAATCTGTGCAATGTATTAACCTAAATGGTTCTGAATTGAATTATTATAATGAATGTACAAGATTTTATAAAAGAATGCAAAAGCAAACCCTTGATGAGGATTTGACTAGATAGTGACAAGTGTTATAATCTCATGCAATGAGACAACTTGTCCTATTTAATTCAAACTAATAAAATAAAAACAACCCAAAGTTTAGCTTAAGTCAACTAAAGTAATAAGGGACTTAATAATTAATTAATGAATAATTAATTATCAAGTGATTATCCTAATTAATCTAATAGGGCACTCATAAATGCCATCGAACATTCATCCCCTTGTTCTCTTTTTTGAGTAAACATTCCAACACAAGAATGGTCTAATGCAAAAGAATAAATGTAGAAAGGTTGTGCATAATCCGGACTTACTACTACTCAAGCATCTACAATTGCTTGCTTAATCTCCTTGAAAGCATGCTTGGCTTCAAGTATCTAGTCAATCTTTGTGTCTTGCTTAAGCATAGCATTCAAGGGCTTGCAACTTGTGCAAAACCAATAATAAACTTGCATGCGAAAGTTATCTTACCAAAATAAGATTTTAGCTCTTTCTTACTAGCCAGTGGCTATATTTTCAATATAGCTTGCACTCTTTCGGGATCAATGGATACATAACCATTCCTGAAATTACGTGGCCAAGTAGCTTACCCGCTATTACTCCAAACATACATTTCTTGGGATTGAGTAAAATACCGAATTCCCTACACCTCTAAAATACTTAACATAAATCTAATACATGGTCTTATCTTTTCTTCAAAAATACTGTTAAATCATCCATGTAAATGATAATACATTTACCAACCAGCTCCTTAAAAGCAATATCCATAGCACACCAAAAAATTGCTCCAGCATTAATTAATCTGAAAGGCATGCATCTGTAGGCAAAAGTTCCCCACTTAGTGGTGAATGTCGTCTTCAATCTATCTGCATATACCACCATAACTTGGTTATATCCAGAATAACCATCCAAAAAGGACATCATCTAGGACCCATTTACAATTTGTAGAACCTCATCCAACGAGGGCAATGGATAGTTGTCTTTTTCTAAAGCCTAATTAAGATTACAAAAATCAGCACAAAAGTGAATCTCCCTGTTCTTTCTAACAAGGACCAAGTTGGCCACCCACATCGAGTGTCATACAAGAACTATGATTCTATCTAAGAGTAGCTTATGTACATCTTATAAATCAATGGCTCCAATAACGCATTAACGGGTCGATGTTGTTGCCTGAATGGCTTGGCATTTGGCTTGAGGGGAATTATGTGTGTCATTATCAAAGTGTCATGTGTCTTTAGGTCCTCATAACTCCATGCTATCAGATCTTGATATATATGAAGAGCTTTGATTATTTCTTCCTTTTCATCCTTAGTATAGAATTTTCCAATGAAGACATTCCTCGATTCCTCAATAGTACCCATATTGTGTCACATTTGCTTTCTATTGATTCCTCTCTAGAACATTGATATGTTTGTGGTAGTTGATCCATATCGAAGATTCACTCCAACTGCACCATACCCTGGGAATTATGTTGGTCTTCAAAATGATTACTCCTTCAAGGTATAATGCAGTCTCCTTTGGCTCTACTTCGCCTATAATTTTAGCTGCAAATACATCTAAATTGGTAATGAAATCCAGTATATACTTATCATCCTCAAAAACTTGGAAATTTGTAACATTATATGGCATTGAAGGGGTAAGTGTTAGCTCAACGATGAACTTCTTTAGGCTAGATGAGGACAATGGTTGTAAATTACTTGTTTCCTGGGCTAAAGCATTGGTAGCATGATTCTTATACCTAGGAATCAATCGAATATCGAAAGCATCAAAACTTTCTACCAAGTCTCGCACACGATATTGATAACTTTCCAATCTTTTATCATGACAATATTACTTTCGTACTTGCTTCACAACCAATTCCAAATCTCCAAAAACCTCCAAGACTTTGGCTTTCTTCTGGATTGCATCAGCAATCCATGTACTAAAGCCTCATATTCAGCAACAATGCTTGTGTAGTAAAATTGCAATCTGTGTGTCGCAAAGGTCTTGTCATTGGGACTGATCAGTTCAAAATCAACTCCTAACCCTTGTTTCAATTTGGAACCATCAAACCTTAATGTCCAAAATTTAACTTTATTTCAACCTCTTGATATTACATTATCTGCTCTTGGTGACACTTGTTTACAAGGTTGTTCTTCCTGCACTAGTTTTTGCTCTACACTACTCTTGAAATCAGTAACATTCAATTGCTCTTTTATTTTATCGATTGTGGTCTAGCATAAGCAACATTCAAACTCCAAATGTGATGCATCATGAACTCTACACCAGCATAGTAACAATAAGTCATCAAAATTCACTTTACTTCCCAAACTCATCTGATCACTAACACATTTGACAACAAATTCTTGGAATCCTTCAAATATGCCAACTTCATCATCTGAATGAAAATCATCATCAGTCTCAACACATGCTCTAGTACTATTAGGAACTTAGTTGAGGTCTTCAGTACGCAATGATGTGTCATGTAGCATCATTACTTCATCAACCTCTAAGGTTTTCAGAGAATACACGTCAAGATCTTCTGAAAATATCTCATTGTTCTAATTGTCCTTCATGATCATATGCTTCATCTGAGGTTTTATTTCAACCTGAATTTGATTACCCATAGCTATCCATGGAAGCCACGTGTGAGATAAGTCAATAGACATACATCCATTCAACATTTTAGTCCAATCTCGGCTGCATACCATACATATCAAGTATATCCACCACTTGAATGTCAATCCAATATTGGACTCGTGGATCAAAGGAAAGTTGCATGTGTATGTGATTTAACTCCCCTACAACATTAACCTCAGTTTTATCTAATTGGGTGACCTTCCTCATAGGAGTAATACCCAGTACTTTACAAACTCATAAGGGAATTACATTAATCTATGCACCTATATCTACTAGACAATTATGCATATTTTTTCCAAAGATACGAAGAGTTAAAAGGAAGGGTGGGGAATCTTTCTTATCTTTAAAAAGGGTGACTGATGTGTCTACCTATGATATCTAACTTTTGTCCTTCCCTTTCTCCTAATTTTTTTCAACTACAGATATGCTATATGAAGCTTCGAGTTCAAAAAATTCCTTAATGGAACTAAACAAAGCATTTCTAACCTCTTATACTTTTAGCAATTCAAAGACAGAGAGGCTTACCTTCATTTTCTTCATTTCCTCTGTGACATAGTGCCCCATTTGTACAATTTTTTATTTGGTGGGAAACTTTTGATAAAAATTGAGTAGGTACTCTGGGAGGTGTTGGATTGTTACTAGCACTCAAATCTAGGGGTACTCCAAGAGTGTTGGGAGGAGTAGACATTGTGAATGGGACTTTGGTCTTGCCACTCTGTAAATTGTATGCCCCACAATTTTGATGCAACATTTGCATATCACCTTCTTCATTAGAGATGGTATCAGTTTCGAACAAGGTCTTGAGAGAGTTTTCATCTTCTGGTTTGTTCTCATCTTCTTTAGGAAAAGGAGTGTTGTGTAGTAACAAGACAATATCATGTGGAGGAAAGGGAACAATAGCAAGACAATATCATACGAAGCAAAGGGAAAAACCTCACGCCCATAAGAGGTAGAGGCTTTTGTACTTTTTATGTTTTGTACCTCCAACTAGAAAATGTTGGTTGCAACTTGAAACTCCTGAAAATTCAGTTTGGAGTGTTGATTTGTATTATAAATCCTGCACCAACTTGACATCGCAGCTGCAGCCAGATACACTCATCCTGGAGGCTTATTCTCAGATGTGGTTGGTGGGTCCAACAGTGATGGGACTCCATTGTTCAGGTGAGTATTCCAAGTTCGATTTTTCCTTGGGTATTCTGATTTTGTCCTTGGTTTTGATTTTGAGCATGCCCTTGATTCTAACTGTAGTTAGACTGAAAATTTCTCTCAAAATTCTGCAACTGATTGTTCTAATTTCTCAAATAAGTTACCTCAACAATCAACTTCGTCATTTGTTATGTTAGTTCCTTAATTTCATCCTTCTCTTCTAGTGTCCTTGAAGAAGTAGAATTTTGTAGGCACATTGGTTGAGTGGGTGGATCTTGACCCAATGGAGGACTTGGATGAGAGACTAATTTATTTTGCGGGACTAGATTCATAAGGGGAGTAAGATGAGCCAAGGCTTGATTTATCCCTTGAGTTTGATTTGAGGTTGTTGGTACCCCCAATTAGTTGATTGGTACAGAAACATTTTATCCTAAGTCTGTGCTAACTTTTACAGCTTCTGCATGCACCTGCACTAAAGAACGTGCAACCAAATTGGCCCTTCCCATAAAGATCGAAGTGAAATTGTCCAAGGTTGCATAATAGACCTGCCTTGTTGGTTCATCAGCTATGTTGTAAGGTGGTTGCAACCTAGTGTACGCCCTATGAAATATGTTGTTAAAAGAGCTTATGGGCTCATTGTCTTATCTTTTTACTGCAACGAACTGTTGGTACATCTCAATTGGACTAATAAGGATCTTCAATTTCCCTAAGAAATTTTGCTTCATGAGTTCCCAAGAGGTAATGGAACCTGCTGGTAAATGAATGAACCAATAAAATGCCTCCTCTCCCAAAGAATGAGGGAAAAGTCTAGATGCTACATCTTCATGATCAATTGTCCTATTAGCAAGAGCTCCCTCAAATATTTTGATATGCTCTTCAACTATCCTATTGGAATCACTAACATGGAACTTAGAATAGAAATTTTTGAGGTTCTTGGGCATATGGTAATTGTTGAAGTGGATGGGAGAACGATTATTTGGTAACCAAGCCATTGGTGGGGGTGGTGGTTATGGTACAATAGAGGGAATATGAGATAAAGTTGACGCTAGAATGGAAGAGGTGGATGGAGTGGAAGTATGAAGTGGAGTTGATGATGAACGCCCCCTATTGTAGCTCTTCTAGCTCGTGTGGGGGATCCAAGCTCATGAAATTCTCATAAATTTGGTGTAGATCTGAGTATTCATCGAAATCTATCGGGGGAGAATGATCATATACACTCCATCTTTTGTTGAAAAGGCCCTCCTAGCACCAATTTTGTTGATGAGTGTTTTTGTACTTCACAACACAAACAAGGCATCTAGGTACCTTGTCTCTTGAAAGTAAATCTTTCCTAAAAAATCTATAGGAAAATAACCCCAAGGCTTCGTATGTTAGATCTTGACTTTGCAAAAATGACCCGGTGGTAAATATATTGTTGATTTCACAAAGGGCATTTATGGTTCAACAAAAATGGAAGCTTCCAAAACAAGGTTTTTATGAAATCTAAAGAATGATATAAACCCTAGCTAGGTTTTATTAATTCACATGCTAAAAAGCCAATCCTTAGAACATCAAAAACAAACCTTTTTGAGATTTTGGTTTCTTCATAGAATTTCAAAATTTTAGCCTTATCACGAAATTTAAGAGATTTCACCCTATCAGGGATTTTAGCAGATTTCACCTTATCATGGATTTTAGGAGATTTCACCCTCTCGTGGATTTTAGGAGATTTTGGCCTATCAAAGAATTTTAGAGATTTTGGCTTGTCAAGGAATTTTAGGAGATTTTACCCTATCATGGATTTTAGGGGATTTCACTCTATCATGTATTTTAGGGGATTTTGGCTTGTCATGGATTTTAGGAGATTTTGGCCTGTCAAGGATTTTAGGAGATTTCACCCTGTCATGCATTTTAGGAGGTTTTACCATGTCAAGGAATTTCCATGGGGTTAAGAAATCTTTGAAAATAGAAAATTGTGGGGTGAAGAAATCTTTGAAAATGGAAAATTCTATGGGATGAAGAAATCTCATGTCCTCTATTGTCTTTTGGTATTGTTTGGCCAATCACCTTTCTTGTGATTTGATTCTCATTTCACCTTTTTATATGTTTCATTTATCATGTCTTATGTGTTGTCTACTTCTATGTCTCTCGCATGTTACTTTCATCTATGATATTGATAATATTTCCACACTCAAGAGGCATCCTCTTTATTCTATTTATTTTTCTTTCTTTAATGATGCTCACTTTGACCAAAAGAACTCCTAAGCACTATCATGGACTACAAAAATATCATGTCTCTTATTGATATACTATTACACTTACATACCATTATCTTATACTTACATGCATATATTGTCTTACATGAATATATAGTCTTACATGACTACATTCTACGTGACATATATCCATGCTTACATGTTAACATCTAGTATATTGGTTGTTATTTGTCCTCACATTTAGGGGCAACATGACATACATCTATGTGTACATGTTTATATCTAGCATGTTGGCTATTGTGACTAATCATTTGTCTTCACATCTAGGGGCAATGTTGGGGGCACTTCGTTGCCTCTTGTTACAATGATTATTGCATGCTTGTCACACAATGATATCTATAACACTATTACATGTTTATAACGCTTTTTCTCTCTCCTCAAATTCTTTGCATCACTTTGCATGCAACCAATTTAAGGGGGCATATTACATCACTAATGTTCTTTCATGTTTATAATTACACTAGCTCTTTAAGGATCCTAAACCAAATGCACATGATTACCCTAGCTCATCAAGGGTCTTACAGTGAGCTTGTAGAGTTATAATGAGCTTGTATAGTTACAACGGCCCATTCAAGGAACTTACACCTCCTTTGTTGATTGCAATCCTCCTTTAATGTATCCTACACCATTATCTATTTCGCTCTCTTTTGGATTAAAGTGGTACATTCAAAGACATACACCTCTTTAATTTACGCTTTTCATTGTCGGCATTGTTAACTAGTAGTTGATCATTGCTTATTTCAATATTTTTATCGAACGCTACTAAAAAGAATTTGGTGCATGCAAGTATAAAGACAGAGCTATCATTACATGAAGATCAAACAAAACATCATCCTATATCCATATACATATCCTTTACATGTTCTTGCCATTTACTTTCATGTTGCTTGCTTGTTTACAATAACATGCATGACTTATGATAGTTCACATACAAGCGAAACTGGGGGAAAAATGTAGAGGCGAAAAGTATATCACCAACACTTCTCCTTACTCATTGTGTACTCAATTAAACTTTCATCTCTAAGACAATAGTCAAATATTCAAATGATGAATTTCTACGTGAGATGGCACTCACCTAAATATGAGCTAATTATCAATTTGATTCCCTAGTGGATCTAGGGCATCCTTAATTCATGTGTTATCATTCTTTGATCATAATCATGCCCTAAACTACCTAGTTCAAGATTGTGAACCTCCAAAACTCCTTTCATAAACATAGGGGTGACGGAAGACTTTAATTAAAACAAGCCACCCCAAAAACTCATTTCAAAGATCTAGGGGTGGCAAAAGACTTTAATTAAGTAAAAGCCACCCCTATCCCCTGTTCCTCTTAACACTATGGACACTCAAATATCTCATAAATGTATAGCAATGTTGTGGCATTATTCAAACCAACTAGTTGAATGTAAAAAGCCTATGCGTCCATGTGGTTAAACCAATTGCAAATGGACTTGCTCCGTTTAAGGGTAATATTAATATTTAAGAACAAACCTTCTCATAAACCAATGCACAATGCTGCCTCGCCTAGCCAAAAAATCCAAGGTTTGTCCTCATAGTTAGGAGCTCCGGGAGAATTGAAAATTGAAATTTTTAATTTATGTCTCCAAAATAATCTAACCTGCACGCCAATGGACTTGCTACCGATAACGTTTCTTCGGTAGCACATGTCCTCAAGGAGGCCCCCACATTGAGAACTTGCGAGAAACATGTGTCGATCACCTTGGCAGAGAAATTCAAATGTTTGTACATGTAGCAAAGGCCCCTCATGCAGAGATAATTCTATATAATTTTCGCCTAAGAATAGTTACTAATCCCTTCGTTAAAGAGTGAAATAATAAAATCTAGGTCTCTTGTTTTCTACCACTATGGACAAGAGATAGTTCATGACAATTGGCATGCAAGTTGTAGTTAGTTATCCCAATGGCTGGCAAAGAAATTTGAAACATGCCTAAAATTTCTTATGTTTTATTTTAGGCATGTATAATTCAATAATCGAACCACCAATTCTTATCAACTCTGATTTGGAATTTGATGGTTGTACACCTTCAACAATATATAATATAAATCCTCTATAAACAAGCTAGATGATGTTGTCTTGATCCTTCCTACCTACATTCCTTGACTGGATCTTTCCACTCGATATGTTTTTGACCTTGTTTTCACCACAAACGTAGAAATGCTTCATTACAGCTACCGTCATGTAATGTTCCCAAGTTCCACAGTGCAGATGCAATTTTTTTATCAATAAAAAGATATAAGACTATCATCCAAAGTATTTAAGCCCACAGGAAATATATCAAGATTCGTCACAGGGAGACCTACAGACCTAAATGGATTGTGTATACAAGTCTTAAGACTTATCATGTCGACATCATGTTAAAGGAAACATTTCGCAAATCCTCAACCATTGAAAAACATTGAATGCACGATATAGGACTGTAAACAATTTATAGTGTAAGGTACCAACCCTATTTACAAAATATCACTTAAAAACGATACTAATCCTAATTGCTCAACTAACAACAATTAAGATATAATAGAAATTTGATAATATTATATAAAGTTCAGGAGCTATAAATATAATAACCATGGCGCACAACGTTTCATACACTTAAATGTGGTATCTAGTTGTTCTGAAGGGGGTTTGTTGGGGGCCAGGGCGGCTATGTATTGACAAAAGGAGCAACCGGGACCAAATATATTCAGCAAAGCCTTCGTAAGTCCATGGACTAAGTCATAGGTTCTTGTAAGCATGGTTCAAAACTCCATTCAAAAGCTTTTCTCAACTATAAAATCCATTTTTGCTACAGAAAAACAGAGATATACATGAAGTCTTGTATTGACAGAAGGAGCAACCGGGATCAAATATACTCAGCAAAGCCTTCGCAAGTCCCTGGACTAAATCATAGGTTCTTGTAAGCATGGTTCAAAACTCCATTCAAAAGCTATTCTCAACTATAAAATCCCTTTTTGCTACAGAAAAACAGAGATATACATGAAGTCTTGCATGAAATAAAGTACTTGCTGAAAATATCATACATGTTAGAATCACATTCTAACTACAAAGCATCTTCTTGGACAGGCATTTGACCTCATCAATTAGTGAGGCCTGAATTGCGGGAATTGAAATAATTTCCACTCCCTACCTCCCAAGTAAACGATTAACAAAATACTGCACAACTTTGTGCAATTCAAAATTAGTTTTAATTGAATCAGTCATCTCATTTTTGTGCAAACTGAAAACGATATCATATTAGAGTGAATTCCAGCCATACCTTAAAAAACAACCAAAATCATGTGTTTTCCTAGCGGACTTCAGAGTTTTAAAAAAGGTGGGTTTATTAGTTGCTACAATTTTTCCCAGTTTGTCCAAAGTACCCGTGACTAATGTTAACAAGGAGTCCATTAGTCTTAACATAAATAATTATCAAAATTAATAGCTCCAAATTATTTGATTATAAATGTAATGTTTGCCATTTGTGTTGCACGCCTCTGTTTTTTAGCCTGTCATTTGTTTATGCTCTGGAAATTGATGGTAAAGTTGTAAGAGTAATTAATATATAAGAGCAGATGATGCATCTCTGAATATTTGGTGATGAAGATATTCAAGTTGCATACATATATTCTTAAATGTATATCTACAAGATTGATGGCTGTGATGTTAAATCCCCTCTGAACGAAACATTTACAAGCTCAAACAAAGGATCCAAACAGTGACAATGTCTATCAATTTATTTTAATTCTAAGGAATGAAAACAGGTACTAAACAGATGTAACAGCCACCACTTTTTAATATTGAAGCAATCATGTCAGGGATCCTTATTACGAGAAGTGATATATTCTCAGATTTGTCCATGGTTTCCAACAGCAACTAAAAATATTTTGCGAGATTGAAATCAGGAGATTTAATTGAATTAGTAACAGTAAGTAGTTAAAATACATTTGCAAAACATCATAAAATATCTGATGCTTGCCATTTTGCAATACAATTATTGAAATTTGCAGCTTACCATGTTAATCCTCTACAATGATCCGTATTGTACAGTCTGTTTCTGACCCCGGGTGCATCATGGGAGTTACCTAGCTTTCTCAGACAGATAATATGTTAACAAAAGCCACTGTGGCCTTCATCTTTCACATGGTACACAGTTTTAGAACTCTGGGATAGTGAAAAGCAGTACCAGCATGATTGGGCTCTGGATACCATAAATTTCACTAAGGCCCCCAAATATGGAAAAACATACTGCTCAGAGTGATCGAACAGCAATTGAGATTGCTAGTTATACAGGCTGAAATTCCTGCACTGAACAGTTCAATTGTAAACTGTTATTGACTGCATTTATGATTTTTTGGCTAACCTAGAAAGTAAGTCGGAAAAATAAATTACCGAAATTAAACATCACATCCAAGTCACATTGATATCTAGATAACTTCCAAAATTGTAGCCTGGCTCTGGACTCACCAAATAATTTACAGATGCAAAAGGAAGAAAAGCCTTGCAGTTTGCAATCTACATCACAAAAATACAACATAACAAATGCTTGAATACAAAGTCACAGGAATACAAATGATGACAAAATGATAGCAAACATAGATATCCAAAAAGTCCTACCACAGAGAAATGATAGACTAAGAGATGTTCTGCATAGCCCTGCATTATATACTCCACTATCACAGGATGACTAAAGTTGATCTTCAATATCATCCGGTACATGCAATTTCTCAATAGCAGACTGTCACACAAATTCCATAAAGTGAGAAATATATTCAATGAGGTAATTCCAATATATTACATAAAGCAGCATTATGAGATCAGAATAGCATTAAATGTTATGATTGCAACCTTTATTATAGCAATATCTGCAGTTGGTGGCTTCAAATCCAAAGCAAGACCATAATAGTACATGGCTTGTTCAGGCACATTTAACCGTTTGTATATTTTACCAATCAAGGAATACACGCTGCTTTCCCGGGGTGCAACCTCCTTTAATAGCTCCAGCTCTTGAAGGGCATCTTTGTATCTTTCATTGCTTACTAACACATTTGCTTTCTGATAAGTGGGTAGAGGATTCTTTGGATCAGCAAAGATTGCTTGATCTAACATCTGAAGAGCTTCCTCATGTCTCTGCCAAGACAAAAAGGATAAAGAGGCCTTTAGTATTGATGATCAAAGGCTCAAACTTGTAGCTATGTTAATTATGGTGACAGGATGCCTTCTCATTATGATAGAACATATGATGAAAATTTTTGCTAACACAGAAGCAAAAGAAATGCACAACGGAAGATGCCCCCAAAAAATGTGATGCACCCTAACACATTTTTCCACTTCTTTTCCTTTACAAACACTAAAAGATGACTGGTGTACATATGCATCTCATACATGATACTTACCAAACACCAGTAATCTTCCTTGTATATGTAAATAATGACTATATAATCAGCCATACAGAATAAATGCACCCTTTGTTTTTGGATAAATCAATATTAATTATGATCTGTGTTACCAGGTTTGCCCCTAGGAGGCCCGGTTCTGGTTTGGGTTCGATGCTGGTACGGGTCCTGGTTCGGTACCTCAGTGGGTCCGAAAAGGGTTCGCTTTTTTGAGGACTGGTTCACCCATGCAGAACACGGGTGAACCCGAGAAGAACCAAGGTTGAACCCGGGCGAACCCAAGGCAAACTGGCATGTTTGGACGCCCAAAAAGTGTTTTTTTTTGCATTTTTTTAATATTTTCTGCAGTTTGACTTTGACCCACACCCAAGGAAACCCTAAAAGTGACCTCTAAAACACTTTAAACACCTAAACTACCTCATTTTTATTCATTTGTTTTGCAAACAAACATTTTCATTCCAAGAGGCTGAGTTCTCATTTTTGCTTGTTGGATTGACAAAAGGAGTTGAAGATTGATCATTGAAGCTTCTACAAACGATTGCATTGCCATTCCTACAGATTTGCAAGTGTTCATTGGCTGCCACAAAGATTGTTGAAGGATATTTTTGCAAAGAAAGTTTCTCTTCTTTTTTTTCAGTTTTTTTATCCATTTTTTTGTTTTACAAACCAGAAACTTTGTTTTGTTTCATTTTATGATTTATCTATGTTTTTTCTTTCCATTCTTCTATGAATGTAAAAGAGCTAGGTTTTATAAAATTATTATATTTTGTCAATGGGTTCTACCTTCGGCTCCGTAGCTAAACCAAACTCAAAGTTCAAAACAAATCCAAATTCTCCTCTATGGAAGTATGTTGAAATGATTAGATAGATTCCAAGTGGTGGCGGTTACGTTTGGAAATGCAGTGGGTGTGAAGTTACATATTCTAGTTCATACCATAGGGTGAAAGCACATTTGTGTGGCATAGGTGGAAAAGGCATCACGCCTTGCCCTAGAAAAGAAGGTGCACCTATTCCAGCTAAGACAATTGCAAAATACATTATGGAGCAAGATGCAGCAGATCAACGGGGAGCCCAAAAAGGAAATCACCCTTTGTTAAAAAAAATCAAAGGGAATGCAGCCCCCATCTAATCCCAATATTGTGGTAGAAGACCACCCATTTATGGCTACTCTGGATCCTCAAGCTCAAAGTGCACAACCAATTGCAAACAAGAGAACAAAGGGGCCTTTGGAAGTTGCATTTCAAAATGAGAGTAGAGCCCTTGCCGACCAATGTGTAGCAAGATGCATATATGCCAATGGATTAGCTTTTAATGTTGTTCATTCTCCATATTGGAAAGAGATGTTGCGAACGGTTAATGAAACTCCAAAAGGGTACAAGGGCCCGGGTTATGAGAAGGTGTGTGGCTCTTTATTGGAAAAGGAGGTTGAGTTGGTTGAAGATGCATTGAAGCCTATAAGAAATTCATGGGTTGAGACAGCTGTGTCCATTGTTTCTTGGAAGGACTCAAGAAATCGACCTTTGATCAATGTCATAGCAGTGTCCCCTAAAGGGGCAATGTTTTTGAAAGCCATGGATTGTGAGGGGCAAGTAAAAGATGGACAATTTATTGCTAATATTCTCATTGCATCCATTGAGCAAGTGGGACCCCGCAATGTTGTTCAAGTTGTAACAAACAATGACAAGAATTGTAGAGTTGCGGGGTTGTTGGTTGAGGAAAGATATTCACATATCTTTTGGACACCTTGTGCAGTCCATTCATTCAATCTTATGCTGCAAAAGATTGGGAATAAAATTACATGGATCAAACAATTGTATGTTGAGCCTGAGGACATTCAAATGTTCGTCACCAACCACCACTTGTCTCAAGGGATCTTTAGATCATTTTCAAAATTGGAGCTATTGAAGGTAAGTGAAGTAATATTTACATTTGTCCTTTTCTGATTTTCATAATTTGATTGTGCATTCTAATTTAAATTCTTCTTTAAAGTTTATTTTTAAATTTTAATTATTTTTTTTAATTTGCAATAGGTTGCAGAGACCCGCTTTGCCTCTAACACAATCGTCTTGAGACAACTTGTGAAAGTTAGACAGGCACTTTCCAGCATGGTGATTAGCAACAATTGGTCTATATGGAGGCAAAGCAACACTAAAAGAGCAACAAAAATTAAGAGCATGATATTAGATGTCTCATGGTGGGATCGTGTGGAGTATCTCCTTTGCTTCACCGAGCCCATTTTGAGTATGATTCGCTATACTGACATGGACAAACCATGCATTGGAGAGATATATGATGGTATAGACTCAATGCTTGAGAAGATCAAGTGCACCATCAATGCAAGAGAGCAAGACCCTAAAGAGACTTTCTTCAAACAAGTGTAAACAATTGTTGAAGAAAGATCGAACAAAATGACAACTCCATTACACCTTCTTGCCTTTGCATTGACTCTAAAATACTACAGTAGTCAGATTCTTTCAATGTCGGGAAGGCTTCCTCCATATAGAGATTTAGAAGTGGCTGAAGGGTACAAGGCAGCATTTGTGAGACTCTTCCCTGATCAAGATTTGCGAAGTGTAGTCACAAATGAGTTCATTGATTTTTGTGCACTCAAATGGTCTAGGTGTTGATGCTCTTCGTGATAGGTTCTAAAAGGATGCTCATAGTTGGTGGTACTTCCATGGACAATACTTCCAACAATTGCAGTCCCTTCCAATCAAAGTTTTATCACAAGTTTAATTAATTTTCATATTCTAGTTTTAAAAGTTTCATAATTTCATTTATAAATTTATAATTTATAAATTTTTAATTGTTTACTTTGTCTTCATAGGTTGCTAGTTCATCTGCATCTAAGAGGAATTGGAGCACATATTCTTTCATCCACTCAGTAAAGCGCAATAAATTGCTCTCAAAAAGAGAGGACTGAGTATATGTGCATTCCAACTTGCGTCTCCTTTCACACAAACAACACGACTACAAGAAAGGGGAGACGAAGTTGTGGGATATAGTGCCAGAGGATACTGACTTGGATGCTTCTACTTCCCACCATATTGCATATGAGGAGTCTGATATCCAACAAGAGCATGGGCACAATACTAGTGCTAGTGACAATGCCATTGGCACTACTTGTGATTCATCTAGTCTTCCTACTTCATCTAATGTCAATGTTGACATTGATATGGATGAATTTGATGATTAAAACTTTAAAAGTGTTGTAATATTGAACTTGAAGTTACGATGAATATTTATCATGCATGTTTGAAAAATTAAATGTTTTTGACTTTTAAATGATATTCAAGTTTATGGTGGTTTTGTTGTTTATATGATGTTATGTGATGTTCTAATCCTAATTCATGCTTCTAGGCTGCATATATATATATATATATATTATTTTTATACTAACGAACCGAACCCACCCCCCAAAAAATTTAGCCGAACCGGCGAACCGAACCCCCGAACCCGAACCCGAACTAGTAACTTAGATTATGATCAATACTGTTCTAATACAGAGACAATTGTTTTGTAGACCCTATATGGTCCTCACTTAACAAGATTAAACTAAGATGGAAAGACATTCAGAAAAGGTTACACTTATAGAAAACCAATCCCAATGTCAACCTTTAGGGCATGCAGAGCCATTCCAAGGTAGCACATAAGAACAGAGGATCGGGGATTTATAAGATAAGCTGTTCGAAAATGATGCTCTGCAAAATTGTACTTTTCCTGCCGAAGATATATCATTCCCAGGCCATACCTGCCAGAGAGCAAAATGCTATTCAAAATTTATGATTTAAATTCCTATCTAGGCAAACAGCAGAAAGAAAAAACCAAATATAAAGCAAATAGTGATTCCACATCATTCGGATTGACATAAAATTAATCTGGATAGTCAAATCACCAGGCGTTATAGTGTCGAGGGTCAATTCGCAATGCACTTCGAAAACAGTTGATACCATTTTCAAACTCCTCCATAGCAACATATCTGCCAAACAAGAAAGCAACCAATGAATATTATTCTAATATGATAAATAGTTAGTCCTAAAATATTCATATAAACAGGTAATTCGTTCCAGACATACTCATGGCCACAAAGAGTATGAGCATAAGTAAAACGAGGATCAATCTGGATGGCCCGTTGAAATGTTTTCAAGGCAGTCTCATGGTCTTTTTGTAAACTATAGCAATTGCCTAAGGCACACCTGCAACGTATTACTCACATCAGCAACTAACGGTCCAAATCAACTCTTTAATTGTATAATATTTTTTAAAGATAACTCTACAATTTCACAACATAATCAAAATTTATTCTTCTCAGTCCTCGAGCACTTAATATGTATCACTATTCTAACATTATAAAGTGCAGTCAAAATAAACTCTGTTCATAAATTAAAAAACAATTCTCTGAATGAACAGAATAGAACATACCAAGCCTGAGGAGATAAACGATCAATTGCATTCAATTCCTGAGCTAGGTAACTCAATTTCATTTCCTCCTTCATATGCTGCAAACACAAAGAGATTACTGTGCTTGAAAAAAAGGGCAATGTAAGAGGCATTTACTACTGATTACTTTGCACACTGCAGCTTTAATCGGAAAGAATAACATCAATATGAATAAAGGAGAAAGTTCTGGATAATGAACATCTACATTTTTTTCCAAACAGTCATTGATATCTGTACAAAAGAAAGGAAACATTCTCAGGACTTTACTTTCCTGAACAATGAACAGTTACCGTAAGTCTGTCTATATCAGAAAAGAACACACTTAACAATTAAGTTAGAAGGTAGAAAAACCATTATAATGCATGAACCAACATTTATACTACGTACAATTTTTTCTCCCAATGATTATCGACTATAACAATTTGTTCTCTTAAAGAGATCAATTCGACCAATAACTGAGGTGATACTTAAAATCCCAATAATCTGAGAATGCATATAATCAAAAATTAAAAGTAGTTGCCAAACATCAAAGAATCTCAGTAAGCATTAATCTACAACTCCAATATAAAAGTATAACTATATGTTGTTGCAATCATAGCAGCATAAATCGTTTGGGGAAAAAATCGGCAAACCAAAAAATCAGGATTTTTTGAAAAATCGTGAAAAAATCGGGAAAAAATCGGATTTGAAAAAAGACTTAAATTATATAATATTTACATATATTATTTAATAAATTTATTTAATTATATAATATATTATATTTATGAAAATTGTTACAAACTTACAAGTTAATAAATAACAGTAAAAAACATACAAACTATCTAAAATTATATTCACAATAACTTCCAAATTTAAACCTAAATTAATTATTAATTTAAATTAAAGTAAATATTGAATATACTAATAATAAAGAAAAATTAAAATAAATCAAATAATAAATATATTATAGAACTATTATTAGATTTCTTTAAAATTATAAATCTATAATATATTATAATTTATTATAAACTAAAAAATAAATATAAAAAACTAAAAAATAAATATAAATCAAATATTAGATAAAGAATATTATTTATTCTGCTGTTTAATTCCCCTATGCTATTGTTAAATATATAGTAAATTTTAATTATTTACTGACATAGAAATTAAACAGCATAGGGATATAAATTTAACAGCCTCTTAATTATACGCTGCTGTTAATAATTTAAATAATTAACAGAATAATTAAAGTTCTGACTAGCACGTAAATTTTACGCTGCTGTTGATCAAAATTCCGACCAGCATATTATTAACTATACAGTCGGAAATTCACGAAGAGTGCCGCCGCGCTCAGAAAAAAATTAAAAAACATGGTGCTGCAGAATCATTGGTGAATACTCGCGCCTCCTTGGCTCGCTCCTTCTTGGCGTTGCACAGAAAAAAAACCCTCGACGAAAATCTCAGGAAAATCCCTGCAAAAATGCGTGCGGGAAAAACCCTCGAAAATCTCACGAAATAAATCCCTGGAAAAATTCGAGTGCTGTATTAACTGCATTATGTAGGGTTATGTATAAGTTTTTAAACCAAAAAAAATCAGTATTGTTTCGTTATTTTTAAAGTAAAACTAGAGTTAATGTTCAGATTCGGCGTTTTTTTTAGGGTAGCCGAATCCCTACGAATCCGACGCGGCAGGAAAACGCGTTTATTTTAGGCACATGTCGACACCGTATCCTTTCCGTATCCTTGCCGTATCGTATCCGTTCCCGTTTCAGATACGGTGGCACGCGTATTGGATGGCAGGGGGTGCCGTATCCTGCAACCTTGGTTTTTTAGGGTTCGCTATTTTTTGGCGATTTAAACCTGATTTTTTCCCGATTTTCAACGATTTTTGGTGCGGTCAACTCAACCGAAAAAATCGCGATTTTCAGAGGGAAAAAATCGGGAACCCCCACGATTTTTTAAAAATCGCGATTTTTGCGATTTTTTGCAGATTTATGCTTCTATGGTTGCAATACAAAGCAAAGTATTTTAGAAGTAGAACCATAAAAGCAAAAAAAAAGGAATATGTGATTACCCATGTTTAATAGGCACCCAGTAACTGGGCTGTACCAGGTCAAACCAGTGCAGCTTTGACCTGGTCAAAATCCCATTTTTTCTTTCTTAATGTCTTTCACATTTTCAAAACACACACAAATGGTATTAAATTTAAAATGAAAAACAAAATCCCTTCAGGAGAAAATGCCACTGTAACAAATTGCTTGCAAACTATGGAAGGTGGGGCCAGAGGGGTGGGTGGGCTTATTAAAATTTAGCATAATCCTGTCTACAATCTAGGGATATAAAATTGTAATAAATAGCTTGTAAATTACAAACATCCCATTCATATCCATAAAATAAAGAGGACCCACAAGGCATGGCATGAAAGCCACCAGCAACATCAGTACGAAGCCCAATAGATTAAAGAAAAATGATCAGTTGATATCTAATGTTTCCAACAATATTTTCTATGCGTACATCTAATTACCAAACATTGTACTGTTTAGGATCTAAGTGCTCTTGCTCAGGTCATTGCATTCATAAAAATCAACACTTCACACATTTATTGTTTTTATTTGCATTCATTAACCTGACATGTAACAGACGTATCAGATACAGCTTCTGAAGCAGGTAGTTAAAATCTACACAGCTTCTGAAGCAGATAGTGAGGATTCTAGAAGCCCAATAGATTAAATAAAAATGATCAGTCAATATCTAATGTTTCCAACAATATTTTTTATGCGTACATCTAATTACCAAACATTGTACTGTTTAGGATCTAAGTGCTCTTGCTTAGGTCATTGCTTTCATAAAAATCAACACTTCACATATTTACTGTTTTTATTTGCATTCATTAACCTGACATGTAACAGACATATAAGATACAGCTTCTGAAGCAGGTAGTTAAAATCTACACAGCTGCTGAAGCAGATAGTGAGGATTCTAGAAGCCCAATAGATTAAATAAAAATAATCAGTCGATATCTAATGTTTCCAACAATATTTTTTATGCATACATCTAATTACCAAACATTGTACTGTTTAGGATCTAAGTGCTCTTGCTCAGGTCATTGCTTTCATAAAAATCAACACTTCACACATTTAATGTTTTTATTTGCATTCATTAACCTGACATGTAACAGACATATCAGATACAGCTTCTGAAGCAGGTAGTTAAAATCTACACAGCATAGAAAATAGCATAGATATTTTTCCCAAATCTACACAGCATAGAAAATCTTCTAAGTTTAACTTATTGACAAATCCCATCTTGAATAATAATTGCAATTGCTTGCGTCCAAAAATACTGAGAAGCGCAATTTAAATTATCCAATCATTTCATAAATATTGTGTTAGAAGTTTGGGGAGATTGTTGAAGTTTGTCGTTGATGATGCTGCTTAGCAACATGAGCATGGAAGGTACACAACATTGCAATACAGTGTTGTCATTGATGTCAACATTGTTGCGGATCACTTTGATTAATCCTGACAGGTTTTTGAGATGTTAAGGAAGACATTTGTGCAAGTTGATTTGGTCCAGAAATATCAGTTGCATAGAAATTTGACTAAGTGTCAAATCTGCCAGTTCAGTGTAACAATGCATCAGTTTTTTGGTCCGCACCACTCCGCAAATGAAGATATCACTTTGCACTTCTAACATAATTTTGTTGGATGTTAGATGCACCTAAATCCAAGATTTCATCTTGTTTGGACAAGTAGTTTGAGAGATATGAGTAACAGAGTTCAGCTTGGCATATTACAGTCATTTTTCTGTACAGTGTGTTTGTGTAGGAGAATTTGCACTTCTCCACAGATGAATTTTTGGCCTTGCATTGTTGAAGATAAGTTGTCAGATGTCAGTAGAGCATGGATTCCAATTGGTATTGAGTTTTGAGGTCCACGTGTTAAGATGTGGATACACAAATGAAGTCTTTTGTTTTTAGGTCTTAAATGGAACCGACCTAACACATTTGATGTTATGTGAAGGATAAATTTGTATTGCAACCTTATGTAGGATCTATTATAGATCCATGCCAACCTATTTTAATATGTTTTGAGTTTTGAATTATGGCACATTATGTGGATGATAAGTATTGGAGCTAACAAGTTACATTTTGGGTATTACGTCTAATTAGGCCGACCTAATTGATGTTATACTTGATGTGGATATATAAGTTGGACTGTTTTTCAGTGTTTTGAGGTAATGAACGTGACACGCTGACATGTATTATGTGATGCAAATTTGAGCACAGCAGTGCGAAGTTGAATTGTGAATGTTAAGTTGAAGATCAAAATTGTGCGAATGAAAAGCGAGGCAAAGTGATGAATCAAAATCAGATAAAGTTTGTTATTGTGCTTCAATGGAACTGTAATTCATGCATACATAAGATGCAATTGTACTAGTTCAAAAATAGGCTGTAAGCCACCATCTCTCTTCTATCTTTTTCTCTATGGATAGTGAGTCCACCTGCAGTGATCATTTTTGTAATATACTATAACTGGTTATAATATATTGTGAGCTAACCCTCACCATGGCTTTTCCCATTTTGGGTTTTCCATGTAAAAATCCTGGTGTTCATGTGTTATGTGATATTGTGAATGTTTTATGCTTTCTTTTCTCACTGCAGTTGACTATGCATTAGTAATGGGATGTTTGATGTTTAGATGGTTTAAGAGAATACTGATTCACCTCTCACCCACCCCCTGTATTCTGGGTGTTCAACATATTGTCATCTTGTTGGAATATTAACTTAAAGAAACCAATTAATTCTAGACATGAATCTCATCAATGTAGAAAATATTCCCAAGTGTCCCTATGGTCGTCATTCCATCTCACTGGAGGACACGGGTAACTGGCAACAACAACAACCAAGTAATATACTTAGTGATACTAAATACTGGGTTCACATAGTCATGATTTCCAGGTGCAACATATTTGCTTTGTCTTGAATATTGGGTTCTTCACTTGTTTGTTGAGGTAACTAATCTCAATATACCTAATTGATTGTGATTCAAGACTAAATACAATATACCTTGCCATACTACATGCTATAAGGATATAATTGTATCACTCTCCTAAACATCCAATGTGTGTCACTGTCCAATCTTGAAGAGTCTCATAACATTTTAATGCCTACTGAAACTACATGTCCCTATCACCTACTCCAACTTTCAAAGCCTTTGCAGCATCTTAGGATATTAAACGCACACCAAAAATATGTATGCCCCTAGCACATATTCCAAAAAATTCAAACACCTGGAGGTACACCTTTATTTACCACTCTATCCTAGATGAGACAATCTATCCACCTTTGCATAGTGATCAACCTCCAAAAAATTCCAGCGATGAAAGTATCCCTTTGTTAAGTGCTTATTACCTATGTCACATCTCAGACACACCCCAAGTCCACATCCATTATTGAACCTTCAACAAAGTGCTTCCACAACAAAAACACCTTATCACTTGAACACTTAATCTAATACACCTCTTTTTCACCAAAACACATCACAGACACGTTGTGTGATGCACCTTTTCTTTGCCAAAACATCTCATCACTTGGGTACTATGTCTTAGGAGTATTCTTCTTGTCTCCTTGATCATGACCTGATGCCATACAACTCAATGAATGAGATGCTTTCCAACTGCACAAGTTCAATTCAACATTTTCAAAGCATTAAATCTTAAATAACATGCTTGTAGTGACAAGGCATTAAATAACCTTCTTTCTTTCCTTGCTCAATATAAATACCTGCCAAATAGCAAAAATAAGAGCAAATTTTACCTACTCACCATTTTGCACAATGTGTTTTCCTAACCATATAGATCACCCTTCTATTGGCACTATACCACTTAGGTCTCCACTATTGGATCTCCTCATTTTACTGCGAAGACCAAGCATCATTTTGTTCTCATAATCTCCCCACTAGAACTTGACCTCTCTAATGTTCCCGTACTAAGCCATCTTTTACTTCAACTTCAAAACCCATTCTAGAATTATCAATAGTAGTTACCTATACAATACTACATATAGACTTACCAAAGGAATAATATCTTCTCATCTATAACCACATTCGAGCAAAAACAGTTTTGCTCAACCACAAGTTTGCTCATATAGAGATGAACTACTAACATGTGTGCTTTTGACATCTATTATAGGCAACAAACATATATGTTTTGCTCTTTTCATATAAGTTTATTTCTCTATTTCCCAAAAATCGGTGCAAAAGCAACACAACCAAAAACAATAAGTCATTTATTACAGTCTACAAATAGTCTCCTTCTTGACCATTCTTCTTCGAGAGTGACATCTTTTAAGCAATTTCATTACCCTTGGCAATGCCACTTGGATGAAGCATTTGTTCTACAAGTTGCTTTGCTTACTCCAAAGTTTTCTAGGATGAGGATGGTAGGGGCCGGAGCAATGCTAGGAGATGCAAGGGTGTGGTCATCTTGTTCCAATAGCCAACAATAATCTTTTCCACCCTTTAAAAATGCTTATGTGTGGTTACACTCCTTGGCTTCTACTATGGTCCTTATTTTTTGAACCATGCAGTCCATGCCATCATGAATTTCACCAAAGCATGGGTGATCTATATACACATACCTAATCATGATGATGATGGGATCAATAAAACTCAAAAACATATTCCACAAGAGCCCATCACTCATCATCTAGGACCAATGCTTTGACTTTTGGGGCTCTTTAAGTATTTGATTGCCTCCATACACTCCAACAAGTGTTGATAACCATAACACTCAATCCATCTCGCACCTTCATAAGTCATCATATGACAATTGTATGTGATGCAAATCAAGTTTCCGCAACCTACCAAGGTGTTAAAAAAAGCAACTTAAAATATTAAAAAGTGGATGACGTGTCACAAATCGATGATTAAAAAATTAAAAAATATACTTAAAAATAGTTCGAATTACCTTCAACAACTCCAAGTTATCATTCAAAATATCAAGGTGAGTGAATAGACAACACACAGTGTCCAAAAAGTATGCCCATACATACCCTCCACTATAGAACCAGTTGTCCTACAATTTTTAGCATTATCTATTATGACTTGGACAATGTCTTCGGGCCCACTATTTCAATGGATTGTATGAGGATATTGGCCCTTCACAATCTACTACATTCAAAGCATTGCCCCTTTAGCGGACACTTTAATGACATTGATTAGTGGTCTACTTTTGCAATATTTCTATCCATCAAAAATGGACACTCATGTTTTGGCCATGCATCCTTGGTTTCTCTCACTGATGTCTCTAAGGAAGCTTTCTCCTTGGCCAATGAGGTGGTGCAACCCTTTTATATCCATCCCTTGACAATTTTTTGTTCCCAAACCAAAAATACTGCAGAGGTGGACTTTCACTCAATTGTACTAGCTCTTATACTCATTTCCACATTGGCTACAACGTCAAAGATTAACCCTCACCACTAAGAAGTTGTTCAATCATTGTCGTATGTTGCCAAAGAAGTGACTCTGCATCGAATTTAAATGAGCTCTCTATATTGGGGGCAACTAAACTAGAACTACCAACCATTCTATATAAACATAAAAAAAAACAAAAAACCTTATCATGCATAAACAATTTTTCAATATATTCAAAACTTATAAAAAGAAAAAGAAAAAAAGTGAAAAATCTTAAAAATTACAAGACTCGCTCACTTTTGATAGATATATTTTCCCCATGTAACTATTTTTCCCCTATTGGTGTAGGTTTTTCTTTCTTATAGCCCTCCCTTTCAAAAACCAACAATGGCAGCATGGAGGCAAAAAAATATTGTTTTGGTCCCTCGTGTTTGTGACTTTAAACAAAATAAGTCAAAAGTCCTCAAAATTGTGGTGGACTCTAGGCACACCGAAAGTCATCCCAGCCCAAACCCTAGTACCAACCCCAAACAAAACCCAAACACACAAGAGCGCATTCTAGAAGAACCTTGCAACATAGCCTTTGAGTGATTGAAGGCAATTTAAGGCAATTGTGAGAAAAAAATTTGAAGCTTTAGGTATGTTTTTTTCTTTTTTCCCAAAGCTTTCCCAGATTTCTTTTACATTTCTAAATTCTCCCCTTGAATGTTTATTTGGGTTTCACAAGTATTCAAACTAATTTCCCAATTTTATTTTCAGTTTTATCAATGCAAGATTTGCAGCAACTAAATTAGTTTTTTCTTATTTTTTCAATGCCAAGATTCGCACCTTGCATCCAATGGCATCAAGAAGTGGATGTCGAAGTATTGGCAAAAGGAAGCATAGCATACCAAGTCTGACCATGGGAATGATCATTTGCAACTATTATGGGTTGAAGATGAGTGTAGACATCAATCCCCTCAAATTCCTCCTTGCACGAAATGTTAGTTGCAACAAAAAAGTGTGTAGACAATGTGTCAAAGGTTGTACAAGAGATGAATGTGGCCCTTTCATTGACAAACAATTAAAAAAAGGAAAAGAATTGAGGACATCCACAACCAACACAATGATTATGAAACCCAGCATGGCACAAGCATCAGAGGTAGATATTGTGAGCTCCTCTAGTGGTTCATGTGTTCATAGCACATCCACTCACAAGGTTTTTTTTGTTCCACGCGAAACACACCAAGATCGCATAGCATAACAAGACCAACCATGGAAATAGTCATTTGCCACTATTGTGGGTTGGTGATGAGTGTAGGCATCAATCCCCTCAAATTCCACCTGGCACAAACTATTAGTTGCAACATGAAATTGTGTCTAGACATTGAATCAAAGGTTATACAAGAAATTAATGCAGCCCTTGCACTGACAAACAATTAAAAAAACAAGTAAAAGAATGAGGACATCCACAACCATTGCATTGGTGATGAAACCCAACATGGCTCAAGCAACAAAGGTAGGTATGAAAAAGATTGTGAGCTCCAATTGTGGTTCATCCACTTCTTCAATCTCCAACAGAGTCCAATCACAAGGTTTTTTTGTTCCACAAAACACACCAAGATCACAGCCATTGCTTGAAGGTAGAGACTGAACAAAGACAAGAACGAGAAAGCAAACATGGCATTTGTAAATTTTTGGTATTGCAACAACTTTCCTTTCAACATGACCACAAGCCCATATTGGGAGGATTTGATCACAGCCCTAACAAAAGCAAGGAAAAAATACAAGACACCTACTCCACATGACATAAGTGGGTCATTGCTCAAGAGAGTAGTGGCAAATGTAAAAACAATTAGAAGAGCAAAGGAAGCATTGGCGCAAGCATCGATGCACTGTTGAAAGTTTTTTTTGTCATTGATGTCATTCTGGTTCAGACTTCACCAGTCAGCCTGTGTGTTTATTTTAACAGCAGCTTGCTTGTCTTCTCTCATACAAATGCCAAGTATTTCAATGCCAAGTCTTTCTTGTGTGGGGCCCGATTATCTTCAGCCTACGTTGGGAAGTCTATTCTAAAAAGAAAAGTCTTCAATGATGATGAGGTGGCATCAATTTGTCTCATATGAGCTCTTTTGGTGCGTTGGCTGTGGTTTGTTGAAAAATTTATAAAGCTCTTGTTCTTTGTTGAATGAGACAAAATTCAATCTATCTAAGGATGAGGTGGCACAAAAAGTTGAAAAGTCTATTTTGCCAGCTCAGCACTAAAAGGTTCAAGGGTCGATTAATTAAATGGTTGAGTTATCTTTTGATGTGGTGGCCCGATAATTTTTCCTAGGTATGTGGACTCCATTCTTTTATAAGTTTAATGACAGCTGTCTCTAAAAGGTTATGTTGTTTGAGTGCCATGACTTTCTTTGAATTTTCAAAGGACTCTTAATATGGCAACGATTCTTTTTGTTGGAACTTTACCAAGTGCCACGAATAGGCTAAAGGTGTCGTTCTTAAGGAAGCTTTCTCTCTGCTCTCTGTTAGCTTTCTTTGAGGTGGCTTATTTTTGTCTTATGCAAAGTCAGCTATTTTGTGTCAGCAGGAGGTGTCAATTTGAAAAGACTAAGGCAGCGAATACTTTCTATGAGGTTCGAATACTTTTATGAGGTAGCTTTATTTTAGCTTCAGCTGCTAGGTGTCAGCTGGAGGTGTTGGTTTGAAAAGTCAGATTTATGCCAAGTGGAGCTTCTTTGTTTCAATGTTGAAAAGTCTTTGCCACCTCTAACTTTTTGAAAAGTCATATGTAGTAAAAGAGGTCGATGGTTTTATTTTATTTGGAGGCTTATGACTTCATATTTGAAGCAGATTATTTTTGTTTGGAGGTCAGGAGTTGCTTATGTTAAAGTCAGAAATATTTATTTCAATACATTTGTGGAGGCGGCTACTTTTTATCATAAGATTCATTCTTTGATATGTGTCAGCTATTTCTGAAGGAATGACCTCTTAATTTGGTGGCTAAACGATGCAGCGTTGGAAGTATGAAAATGACGTGGATTCTATTTGAAAGCTTTCAGATAGCTATTGATAGGCAGTTCATTCAAATTTGCTATAGTAACGGTTTCTGAAGGCATTACATTTTGACTGTGTCGTTTTTTTTATAATGGCAACTTTATTTGTATTGCTGACAGCTCCTATATTATTCTTGTAACGGCTTCTTGACTTTGAATTTCTGACGGATTTATTTTAATATGAGGCGGCTCCATATTTATGCAGTGGTGGTTTCTGATGGAGATTTATTGCAGTGGCGGTTACTTTAATTTTTGGCAGAGTTATTTTTAGTAGAGACGTGAATGGTGGTCTTTGCTATTGGTTGTGTCAGAATTTAAGGAAATTATTGGTGACGATTTCATATGGGGCTTTCATTTGATTTAATATGGTTCTCCTTAAAGATTACTACATGTCGATTTCTTCAACTGAGGTGGAGTGGTTTTCGGGCTGAAGTTTTATTTGTGACAAGCAGCTGAATATATGTTTTTGAGAAGAAGATGTATTAGTGCTACATTGTGCTGATAAAGAAATGATATTTACAAACAAAACAGGGGTCAGAGTTTTGCGATTCTGAAGATTGATCTGGACAGCATGTTGTAAAGGTGAGCCTCACAGTACATGTGAAGGCACTGTTGAAATCTGTGTTGCTGCATTATTTGTTTGCAAATCTGAAGTTGGTGCTTCAGTCACTGAGGTTGGAGCTTCAGTTGTTTTGTGAGTTGGTGCTCATGCTGGAGTTGGTGCTTCAGCAGTTCGAAGAAGAGTTGGTGCTCTTGGTGGGTTGGTGCTAACAGGGTTGGTGCCCTCTTTGAAGTTTTATAAAATCAAACTTCACGTGGTTTTTTTACCCGAAAGGGTTTTCCACGAAATCCTGGTGTTCAACTTCTTGTAGTGTTTCAAATTGTTGATTTGTGATTTGACATCTGATTTATGAGTTATTTGGTTTAAAGTATTAAAAAGTTTTCAAATACTCATTCACCCCCCCCCCCTCTCAGTATTTGCTGAGTGAACCTCATGCACCATATAGATGGATAGACAAATGGAAGGAATTGCACACTCATCAACATTATAGTGGCTTCAAAAGTGGAGATATTGTTCTTGTAGAACACCGACACCTCAAACAAAGTCATTAATACGAAGAATTTGAATCTAATGTTAGAGAAGGTTGTGTTAGAGGTCAATATAAAAAATGTAGTCCAAGTTGTAATAGATAATCTTGCAGCATAGAGAATACCTGAGAGGCACCCTACACTTTTTGGAGACTTTGGAGTGCCCATTTCCTTGATCTTCTATTGGACATAAGCAATGGAATTTGTGGTATAAGACACCAAAAACGTCATCAAATACATTTACAATCATCCTTGTGTAATTAACTTGATGAGAGATCACACCAAGGGAAAAGAATTGTGCAAGCTGGTGCCAACAGTTTGCAACTAATTTCCTCAGCTTGCAAAGCATTTATAGTATGATAGCAATTTCGAAACAGATTTTTGTGAGCTTAAACAGGTTGGATTCTTCTTATTCAAATAGGAGAGATGGAGAGAGGGTTGAAAAAACACTTTTAATGATATCTTTGCAAAGACTATAGATAAAACTGTCAAGATAACTTCAAACTTTTATTTAAATTTTAGATTGCATCATTTGAGTTCACCTTTTTTTAAAGTTAATTACAAGATATTGTTCAATTTTTCTAATTGCAACTTTAATTTGTTTGCAGGTGTCAAAAGCCTTAGTAAGTGTTTTGCACTTGGTGGATGGGGAGCAAAAATCAATCGGGTATATTTACATTTATGCAGCCATGGGCAAATACAAGAAGGCCATCCAAAAAAATTCAACTCATTTGGAACATTATTGATCAGAGATGGAACAATCAACCCTGCCAATCCTTTCATGTAATGGGTTGCTATGTCAACCCTAAATTGTTCTTCACAATTCACTTCAAGGATGTTGATGAGGAGGTTATGGAAGGCCTCTCAACATGTATTGAAAGGATGTCACTTGAGGTTGAGGTAAGGAATTTGATTATGGCGGAGTTGTAGATTTCCAAGTTTGTTAATAAGAGGCTCTTAGCTTTGCCACTAACTAAAAAAACATCTCAATCTTCACTTTAGTTCAAAATTCAAATCTTTGATGTGTACAATCATTGCTTACAAACAAACTTGTAAATATTTTATTTGCAACTGCTTGGTGGGAGCATTGGTACAAATAACCTCAAATCTTTAAAAACAAGCCCTCTAAATTTCATCCTAACCTTATACCACTTCTAATGCAAGCACAATTGGAGATTTTTTAATGCCATTCACACAGAGTGCAACAAGTTGACACAAAAGTGTCTCAATGACATTGGCTTTGTGCAACAGAACCTTCACCTTTGCTTGAAAAATGTTGTGGGCTCAACTAGTCATGAGTCAATTAACTTGGATGACAATGATCCATATAGCGATAGAACTACACAAAGAACCCCATGTTTATAGAAGAAGAGCTTGTTGATTTTGAGAGGCAAGCAGAGAAAGGTGCAGCAAAAGCAAAAGTAGAAAGCGTTCGACTAGATGACATCATGGCTGATGATGTTGAGCCTGAGAAGTAATTACCTTCTAGCTTGAGGGTGCATCTGCAACTGACTATAAGGAGCAGGACCCCAAGGGTGTATGCAAGGAAGAAAAAAATATAAATTGTTGTTACTTGCATTGAATTGTACTTTTTGTTGATGATTTTCAATCATCATAATACATATCACATTATTGGTTGTTGTACCCACATATTGACGAGATATTGTATTCTTTTATTCAAATCTAATAAAAAACACTTCTCCAACATTCTCCAAACTCATTTGAAACGCAAGTTTTGGCAAGATGCAAGTTTTTGGACTATGGTTTACTGCATTTTTCTATTCTAATCTTGAATCCACTGTTGCCAATCTAAGGCATATGACAAGTGATATTATTTGAGTTAGTTACACAAAGATCATGAATATTTTGTATCCTAATCAAGGCATTTTCCATAAACAGTCCACTTGTCATAAAAGAGTTTCAATACACAAAAATCAAAAAGATTAATTAAAGTAGCAGATATCAAATAAACACTTATGTCTCAGCATCATATTGATGTTGCACACACTTACGCTGAATTTATTGCAAACAATTTTTAAATTTAAATGTAACATGTTTCTGAGCAATATAACATTTCATAAAACATGAATTGACTGATCCAGCTTGACAACACTAAAATAGATATACATTGGATAATATATTGATGTGAAAAGAAGGATTAGAAGACATACAAAAAGAACTGTAGAATAGATATCCATTCCTTCTAGATTGTACGGAGAAACACGTCGAGCCCAACTAAATGCACGCTCTGCTTCAGAATAGTCCACCATTTCAAAATATGCCTTACCAACCTACACATATCATTTTTTAAAAATTATAGAAACCTTTTGTAGGGTACAAACAAGAGAACATTTATAACAGTGTCTAAAATACCAAGATACAAAAAAGGGAGAAAATTCTAAAGAAGACAATAGCGCGGATAGATTTATGCCATGGTTTCGTTGTTTAGATCTCTATAAAAATTGTAAGGTGGAGAGAATCAAGTTCATATCACTCCATAATAAATATATTGAATATGATAAAAGACATAATGTGCCCCAATAAGTCTACAATTTTTTTTGTATCTGTAAAGCATGCCTTACCAGCCTACATGCCTCATTCATTTAAATATAATAAATGCCATTTGTAGGAGACAAACAGGATAACATTTAAAACAGAGACCCCAATAGCAAGATACAAATACAGCAGATAAAAAAGAGATTGGAAATAATATCACTAAACGGGGCAGCATTGGGGATAGAATGATTCTATCATTTAGTTCTCCAGATGAATTGTAAATTATGTACACTAGAGAAGATCGACTTCATATCTCTTTGTTTGTAGAACATGTTAAAAGCAGTGTTCCATGCGCCTGGGGGACGGGGAAACAGGGGACGTCCGGGATGCGTTTCGGAGACGGGGGAACAAAGGGCCTAAGTTTGGGGACGGTGGGGAGACGGCAGGGGGGTGGCGGGGTTGGGGGAGCGTGGCGGGGTGGTGGTGCTGATATAGTTATACATATACTTATAGTACTTGAAAAACTAGTTTTGAAAAGATGTATAACAGTATCAGAATTACATTTCAAATGAAACTATAGGAAATAACTCAAATTAGTAAAATTATAACATAGCAAAATTTGAAATACTAAATCTAAATACGAAGACATCTTGAATGCTAATTGCTAAATAAAATTTGACAAATGAAATTGTTAAATTGGAGATTTCTATTATATCGAAAATATGAATATCTGATGTCATATGAGATATCACAAAGTCTATAAAGATGATTACATGATTCATCATTACAATGAGTAGCAAATGCCAAATGGCAAATAGTAAAACAGTAAACTAAATAGTAAATACAGATACTAATAGCAAAATGTCAAAACTCAAAATGTAGTAAATACAGGAAACTCCTAGGCGTCTCCCAGTCTCCCGAGAAACCCCTGGGCGTCTCCCAAGGAGACTTGGAGACTTGGAGACGTGGAGACGTCTCCAAGTCTCCTTGGGAGACACAGAGACGTTTCCCCGTCTCCCGCAGAGCACCGGTGGCAGTGGCGGGACAGCGGGAAACGCCAAGTACCCGTTTCCCTGTCCCCGAAACATCCCCGTTTCAGAAACGCGGCCAGATAGGGGGGAAAACGCATTTTCGTGGAACACTGGTTAAAAGGAAAAATGTGCCGCAATACCTCCATGAATTTTCCTATATCTATCTATAACCAAACTTGAGAAAAGAATCCACAATAATCTTCACAAACCATTAACTTCAGCATACAAAGATGTTAAAGTATTTGTAATCGGCACAAAAAACTGTTGCTCATAACTAGCACTCTATATAAAATGGTAAGGTGGAGAGGCCCAATTCTGTGGCTCCATTTGATGATTGAAACATGAATGATGAAGCGGGTCCTAAATAATATTTAAAATGTATACACTACTGATAAAAACGAAATGAGTCTCCATTTGCATGCAGGTGAAGTTTCAAACTACACATTGCCAGATCAGATGAGCTCAAATGATAATTATTGGGGCTTTCATATAAGAGGCCCATGCCTACAATAGCCAGGATAAATATTACATGCTTAAATGTACAAATGTAAAAGTAGACACGGTTGAACTAGTGCATCCAATTCTGGGCATGGCATAACCCAAGATGCGAGGCCAGTTGCAAGTACTCGATGAATTTCACATAAGAGATACCCGTCAGTGATGGGATCTTGTGCCACAGGGCACTCAGCAACAGGAATTTACAGATTAAAAAATTAAACCACATAAAGCTTTATATTGACTTCTGTTGTAGATTGCCAACTCATTTACCATACAGAATAATAGGATTACCCTTAAAGAGCAAAGAACTCCATTTATTTTCACATAGCCACTCATCTTCAAGTTCTTCAAGTCCTTCAGAAAAATAAGACTGGAACCAAAATTACAAGTTACTTCATGTTGTGGATTGCTGGCTAATTTGCCATTCAAAGGAAAAGATCTACCTACGGATATGCTGGTTTTTGTGAAACAGCCCCTGTTGCAGGGGATCTGCATACAATGCCTTAGATCCAAAAAAAAGTACAAATTAAAAACCAGACTTGGCAAAAACATCGCAGCCAAAATATTGTTAAAAGATGCAAGAAATGAATTTATAGAACACAGGGCTAGGAAAATTGCTGCAAAATCATTCAAATCCACAGCAACCAAAAAGTTGGAAAAAGAACCAGCTACCTAGGTAGTACTCATCAGAAACCCAATAAAACATACTGACACTCACCTGCTCATGTTGACGAGTAATTTTCCAAGCAGATCTGTCTCACAGGTTGAATGACTACTCACTACTCTCAGAATTTTAGACTAAAGCAGCTAAAATATATATAGTAACTAAAATAAGCCACCCGCCATCAAAGTATTAAAATCATTTTACACCAAAATTAAAACTCAATCTATGAAGCAAAAGGAAGTACAATAAAGACGAGAGGCTATACTTGTATATAAATATATAACATAGGATTCGACAGGGTCAACTCCTAAATAATCTTTAATAAACATGATTCTTAGAGGTAGGTAACTTGCCTAAGGAGGGAATTATAACAGCTCTTTCACATGAGAGAACAAATTATCCTATGTAAAGAAAACATTTGAAGTCATTTTCTAGATTGTATGATATAACACATGGCCAACTAAAAAGATCAAATCTCTGTCTCTCACCTACACATTGCTACAACTTCTTTTACCATGTTATGATTGGTGTTTTAAAGTTTTTTGTTCTTTTCATGTTGTCCGTAAGATTGTGAATTCATGGTTCCGAAGAAAATAAATTTGTAATTATACGGGATTATAAAGTTGACAACAAGAAAATCAACACAGAAATTCAGCTAACCTGGCAAAGGACCCATCCTGTAGCATAATGTTGTTGTGGTAGTTTACAAAATGCTTGTAAAGCCTCCTGTATCACCCGTGGGTCATAACAAATCAAAGAGTATACACCATAACCTCTCGCAGTGATATTTCCAACTTATGCCAGACATAAAGTAAATCAATTTCACATATTCCTATATTATATAATATAGTACCTTGCATCGATGCATGCAAGAATGCCTGAAAGCTTCCCCCAAAATCCGGAGAAGCCCTAGAAGCTCCAATGAGCCTTCTGGTAACCTTGAATTGCGATTTGCATTTAATCGGCTATGTATTCGAGGTTCATCTTCCACTGGAACAGATCCAGAACGCCTAACAGGATTAACAATCATATCTTCTGTCCCAGAATCTTCAAAAGCTTCATACTTTTTACCTGCAAATAGAGTCCCAATAAAACCAGCCTTGATGCCTAGTTCCCTAAGGAATATAACAGTACTATACATTTAAGCAATCATAACTTATAATATAATTAATAAGTCTCCTGATAGCAAAATAAATAAGAGAAATAACCATGTATAAGTACATATCTTACTTGCATGGTGCATGAGATAAAAGAAGTGTTGCAGTTTTACAATGTTTCATGAATACTGACTGCAATCTAGATGCATTGTTTTTCCATAATATTATATTCTAATGCTTGTAATTTGAAAGTAAACAAGCAAAATGCTAAGCAAATCGATAATGGTTATAAAATGAGAATTTGTAAGTCCCTCATATTCTGCATCAAAAAGAAATACCATAATGTTGTATTGCAAACATTTCAAAATTATAAACAATCTAGATTCAAAAAACCTACTATGTTACATCCATTTGATCATCATCCCAACAAAAATCACTTCTAGAAAGGTCATGGAAGCGATTGTATTTCATGTGTGTATCTTCTCAAGACAGTTATTAACTTATTATGTGTTAAAAATTTGTAATGAATCAATAAGTGTTGTAGATTCCCCTTGCCTGCTCAGCAACAACCTTTGATATTCCTTACAATTAAAAAAATAAATGAAAACTGGTTGTGGGAGACATCTTCCTAAATCAGGTTTCCTTTTCATTCCTGATATTCTTTACTCGTTCTGAGTAATTTCATTTTCGAAAAACCTATATTATACTACTTCATATGAAAAAAATTTCAGGCAATTATAACAAACTAAACTGTCAGTATACATTGCTGTTGATGTAATTGCAGCTTTGGGCTTCATACTTCCTTATTTATATGTGATTATTCAATTGTAAAGAGGCGCTTCACACGGCAACTTTGTAATTATCTTCTTGGCTGACCTTCCTTGTAAATTGTATTTATTAAATTGAAATTATATTTTTATGATGGCCGACCTTGCATGAAAAGGTGTGACCTCTCTCCTTCAAGTTGTATAAATACAAGATCATTCCACTCCATTTGGGCATCAATCAAGTTCGAGCATTTCTTCTCTTCCAAGTGCGAATTCTTCAAGGGCAGATCAATCAAGTGCAGATTATGAATTATCAAGAGCAGATAGCGAATTTCTTAAGGGCAGATCTGAGTTACAAGGAAGTGCTGATTACTTGTTATCATTGCATCTTGTGAAGGTGCTGCACATCGGCCTCGAGATTGGCCTCATTGTAAAGAGACTTGTTGCCATTATTGATATATAATAGAGAGATATTTGTTGCTGGGTTTTTCCCCTCAAGAGGAGGGTTTTCCCAGGGTATTTGCTGTGTCTTTGTGTTGAAATTTTGAATTAATTTCTGTGCATTAAATCTGATCATAAAACTAACAATTGCCACAAAAGAGAGTTGGAACAAATGTTTATCTAACATTCTTACAATTGTTCTCTTTTACACATATGCAATCGACTTTTCAAGTCCAAACTGTTCCTGCAAAAGCTTATGTTACCCAATACCCAATTTCAGTGGAAAATTTATCTAAAAGAAATTATGATACCCCTTTTAGTGGCTTTTGTAAGAAACTACAAGATCAAAACAATTACATGAAGAAAATATTGCAGAAAAAAGAACCCCTTTATTTGAGATTCACTAGCTATAGAAGCAATTAAATTGTAATGGCAGTGTCTGTGCTCCAAAGATTGTTGCAATACAATACAGATGCCTATGCCCCACAAACATAGCCACGCACTGATGGAGCATTGTACTTGTGTTGCAGATCCTTTCTGCAAGTGTGGGATGTGATTTTCTACCTATTTTTATTATCTGTAGGTCACCTTCATTCACCTTGTAAGCAGGGAATGCTAAACTTGCCAGTTCCGTAGAGTAATAACACAACAAAGGCATTTATCTGGCTCATTCGAAACTTAGCATAGCAGATACTCATCAGCCAACAGAGCACTGAAACAGACGTGATTTTCTTTTCCAACGCCTATGACAGTCAATTTATGACCATAAATTGTAATGGCTGTGTCAGTTGGCAGTTATTGGCTGTCATAGAATCTAGCAAGTGGATGAGCCCAACTTGGGACGTCAGTCTTATTTTGTTGACCATGAACCCCAGGTCTTACCGATAGTTTAAATATTTAGGTGGCGATTTTTAGAGGTAAGGCAGAGAAAAAGAAACTGATCAGAAAACAGATGGGTTGTTTCAGTTATGCAGAGAATGCAGGCAACAAAATACCTGTACCAACCAGGAACATCTGATATACATTATGTTTTGCAGTTTTTGAGGAACTTAGTTTGTTTGAATCACTAGATGATAGCTATTTTTCTGTTGCAGGACCTAACACCAATAAGGCACTGATGTTTTTTCTTGTAAGGAAAATCTTAATAAAATATAAGGCATGAAGGCATGCATGTTACAGATTTCTGAGTTCACAATTTCATTAATAGAGAATGGTGGATTGTTTTTGTTAATCCTGGTGAGATAGGCTGCCTAGATCGGCTAAACTTGCAGGTACCCAATCTTGGACTGCATCACACACACCATAGAATACTTACAAAACCAACATCTACCTTGACAACTAGAATTAACCGAAAGCTAACAGCATTGGAGAGTGAGATTCACAACACTGACAACCATATATTGATGAGAATACGAAGCCCTTATAGTTTTGAAGTTAGGTAAAAAAGCCAAATAACAATGGCGGGAGCAATAAATTCAAAAAAAGACTATTTAAATGTAGAATTGCACATAAAACCAACTGATCTTTATCTCAAAAACTTAGAGATCCTTTTGTCTTGGAGGCCTATAGATGGTTTTCAATTAAGACAGAAATTACATTAATGGTCCACCATCTACTCTCATGTCCACTGACATTTCAACTCATCCATGTGTTTGCCCTTGTGGATACAACAAGGGCATGTTTTGAAAAATTTAAATATACTCATGTTAGAATTTTTGTATGCAGATTATAGTAAGAAATGTGCAAAGGACAATAATAACTACGTTTTCTTTCCATGTTAGAACAAGTACACATCATAAATACATCTATCTAAAACACACTGACAGATTTTAATTTAAACAAACATTTCATTTATTTAAGTATTAATTATTCTATTATATTATACTAGAATTCATATTATTAATATTTAACATTTCAATATGTGATTTAAATATATAGATAGACAGATAGATAGGATATTTAAATATTTTTATATTTATATCATATCTTTAAATTGTGGAATGCGTAAATTTTTCAAATTGAACATAATGTCAAAAATATAATTTGCATATTTAATATTAGATTTAAGTAGTGTTGATGCGTGTTTTATGACACAACAAACACTCTAGAATAAAGAATCCAAAGACACTCTATCCTCTCTTGAAAAACTGCCTCGTACGCTAAGATTGCCAAAATGATCATAAAGCAATTCCAATGTTTCGTAAGTTGGGTGTGGATAAGCTCTGTGGATGATGTGATTTTGCCGGTAACACAAAGGGATTTACTCTAGTAGGCTACTCGAAAAGTAAGGACTTAGATGCAATGTTTTTTTTTTTGGGATTTTCTGATTTTAGATTAAAAAAAAAGGTGAAAAAGGGAGTAAGGGTTGAGGAATCCTACACTATTCCTACAAAATCAAGAGACAGTAAAGATTAAGTGAAACCAAAGAACAATACTTTGTTTCACCACGCTATACGACAACTACACAAAGCAAGTGCAATCTTCTGGGGATTTGTGCTTAAAATTTCTTTACTACAAACAACACCATCAATAGAACAATATCATTCGAAGTAAATAATGAAACATCCACATCAAAAGCTCAGTCTAACTTTACGCATTGAATAGAAATCATCCATCCAAAGAAAGTATGAGCAAAGTTTCACTAATCTTTACGATCAATTTATCATTCCCTTAACATACATTCAAATGAAATTCTAACTCAAATCAACTCTACGAGGAAGAGAAATATGCAACCATGATGCAACCATTTGACAATGAAAGGATTCAAAGCATCTCATGCATTATGAACTTTATTATCAAGAATAGTCTCTAGCAACAATTTCATAAAACTCTCTCTCTTATTCTCTATTCTCTATGTCCTATCTTCTATGTTGTATTCTCGTAATTATGAAATGAGAGAGTGAAGGTGGGGGGGGGGGGGAAAGGAGGTTGGTGATGCCCGGCAACGTGTTAACTTTGTACTCCAACAAGTGTAAACTTTTTGCACATTATGCAAAGGTGATCATCCATTCTAATTCATACAGCAAGAAGGTGTCTCGAACGGTCAAGAAGCTGAATGCTTTAGTCAAATTTTCTTTCATGATTGGCCCGGCGATGGTAGAGAAAATTCTTTGAACTTTATCCTTTAAATTTTCCGAATGCAAGTGTTTTCTTCAGACAATATCTTTGTCAAGCACATCCGCAGCCATTTGGAAGATCTTACTCCGGATCTCTTTTGCTTGCTCTTCAATTTTGGTGCCATCTTCCTTCACTCTTTCCAGGACTTCTCCTCCTGAGATCAATGCATAGTACCAGTTGCTGAAATCATATGCAACTCCAGCTTCAATAATCTTCTCATCAATCAATCTCTGCTTCGAAATGCCCTTTATCTCTCAAAGACATGGGATAATTTTATTTTGAATGTCTTGGAGGCTATCCCATGCTTCTGCTAAGTTTGCAACTCGTGATAGCAAAGAGGAAGTTTGCTCATAAACATATGCCAACTTCTCTGCGAATGCCATTGCCTCTTCTTTCTTTTCTGCCATTCATTCTTCAGTTTCTCTGGCTGTAGTCAATTCCTCTTCAAAATCTCTGACCGGCTCCTGTGAAGAGTTTGGAAGTGGAGGTGTTGATTGGTCACCTTGATTGAGTGGCCTGGTTAAATGTTGGATATATTCCTTCAAACGCTCAATCTCTCTTTTATATTCCCTTTTCTTCGCCACTTCTTTTTCTAGCCTAGACTTGATGGTGGCAACGGAATTATCTAGGTCCTTAACTTCTTGTCCTTTTGTTGTCCGACCAATATCAATAGTTGTAACGGCATACTCATTTGGGGCAATCTCATCTCGTGACTTTTCAACTGTAGGTACTGCAATCTGCACTGTACGGTTACCAACTTCCTCTCTTTGTATTGTAGAAAATTTCTTGGTTGGCTTCCTTGTAGCAGTCTGTTCTAGCCTCGCCAAGAAGTTTGCGGTATCATCTTCTTCCGGCATCTCTGTTGGCACCTTTACCTATAGTCTCTCTTTCAGCCAATATGGGATTGTTGACTATTCAATTCCATCTTCCTGATTGTCTTGGATGTCCTGCACATCCTAAACCTCTTGTGCATCTTGAATCTCCTGCACATATGGGCTTTCCTGAATTCCTTTGAGGGCGGAAATCATTCCCTCTTCGAATTCTCCGTCCATAATATCCATATCATCTTCTGATTCAAGAATCTTTGTGCCTGTAGGGGAGTGATGATCCTCATCTTCCAGTTGTAATGGCTCCTTTACCTTTTCTCGAGCTGGCGAAGGAAATCTGAATTGTTCCCATGACTCTTCTTCCATGATTAATATTTCATCTACATTTTTGGATGTAGCCGAATGAAGGGGTTTGGATTTTTACTTCTTTTGAGAGGGTCCTTCATCTATTGTTTTCTTCTTGTTCTGCTTTTTCAAGTTGGCATCGTCCGTTGGTTCACCTCCATGAGATGCACCGGCATTTGAAGAACAAGACTCTGCATCACCCATTAAATCATATGTGAATGGCACATTCCTTTGCCGTAAAATTTGCACTTGTTGATCCATCCACCATTGGGAATATTTGAACACAGGCCTCATGAATGTTGTCAGGTCACCAAGCTCAGGCTCACACCATCTCACAGGAGGAAGCGGTTGTCTTTCATCAAAACCCGACTGAACGTACACTCCGTCGTCATCAAGTTGATCAGGTACTCGGAAGAGTTATGTTCTAATCATATCCAATGGCAGCCTTGACCACAGTCTTTTTCTTACGTAATATTCATCAATGGCATTTGCCCAAAAGTTTTCTAAGTCAACTCTGTGTTCATATTTCCCTCCGTCCACAGTTCCAATGTGATGAAGTGGGTCGAAGTCAGCCCTAGGCTTAGAGGAAGTGAATGGTATCTTTGTATCTCCAATCGAGCACTTTTTGCCACTTGCGCCGATGGACATGATTCTTCCATATTGTCGATGAAGAAAGGGAAAGTAATGGAGGCCTTTTGCTTGGTCCTTTGAATATTTTGATGTCTCCAATTGCCTCGAGACTTCCAACAGAACCATTTTGTTGGTAGGATAGATTGGCAGTTTGTATGGGCGACCTATGAATCCTTGAATTTTGAAGTATGTAAATTTACAAAACTGGATGAACCAGGATCCATATCTGCTGATCAAACTTTTGGCCTCATGGGTGAGTCTATGATGCACCCATCCTTGGAGAATTTGGGTGATGTACATGAGAAAGGCATCATGCACCCATCTAAAATGTGATTTCTCTTTCAACTGCAACTGAGGATAGAAATCGTAGACCTTGAATTCTCCTTCGCCGTTTCCAACTACACCTTTGCAAATCAGGCCAGCATATCTGTAGGTCCTTGCAAGCAGATATATGACATAGGAACTCATATGGAAGGTTTTGGTTCTCTCCAGGTTGACCAACTACTCGTGGAGACTGTCACTGATCATCCTTGACCAGTTGAACATCTTTACCCCGGAAGTTATTTCATTGATGAAATAATACATCCAGGTCTCAAAGGGCACACCTTGAGGATTGCCCACTATTCTATTCAGCAGCAAGACAATATCTCCGTATTCTTCCTTAAAATCAATTTTGGACAACTTTTTGGGCATCTTTTTGGCAGTAGGTTTGGTTTCACCAACCGTGACTTGTTCATATTTTATGCACAGAGATCTTGTTGGTCTTCATAAAGTTTTCGTGCATTGTCCTTGGTTCAATAAGATGTCCGGTTGTAGGTTGGGATTCCAAATGTTTCTTGTATAGCAAGCTCAGTTAAGTATGCCAGCATTCTTCCATCAAGTGCTTCAATCTATCTTTCTTGTGCATTATAGTGCAATGCACATTCTACCATGAGCTCTGGACATTCTTTTGCTAGCGGAAATCCAACTGCATGAACAATGCCATTGCGCACCATCCTTCTTGCAATTAGCATGTGTAAAAATCCATCTCTTTTGTACATCCTCTTTTTAAAATCATCAAAGTCTACATGGCCAAGGTCGATGTCCACGATGTTGTCCCATTTAGATTTGATCTTGGACTGTGGCTGCAAACCTTACTGGCGAACTTCATTTGTATTCTCCTGAAAATAAATCTGCAAGATGGTACAAAGAGAATATTAAAATTCAGAAATTAAACTTAAATTACTTGAAAAATATTCCAGCCAAGTGATAAATCAAATTTCGTGAAAGATTGTGCTGGAAATGAAAGAATTTATCCAATAGATGAATGAAGTTTTTTACCAGAATGAGGTGAAGAATGCAAATCTGCCTGATATTCTGAAAAAAATAAAATGGACAAGATCACTAAGCTGGTTGGTTAAGTTCGCCTTCCTTCTCTTTGCTTCAAACTTCACAACTTTCTTGCCTTAGCCAAAATTACTTCTCACAACTTTGCTTTCGAAAAATGAATGATTGACAAATGAGAAGTAAAGCCCATTTTAAAGATGAGAAGTTCGATTTATTTAGCAAAATCCCGTTGTTTCCATTAAATCCAGTTTAAGCTTGGCTTGCACTTCTCTCTCGAATGGCAATTTTTATCTCCAGCACCAGTTTTCGAGAAAGCTTCTAAGTTTGGTGTCAATTCAGTTAAGTCTTTTTGTCTTTTTCCAAAATTTAAATTTCATCTCTTTGGTGTTGAAAAATAAAAATTAAAATAATCATTTTCATGTGTTATTTTCCAACCCCTTTATTTTAATTATTTTAATTATGGCATTTGATTTTTATCTAAGGCAAATTTAATTTTTTCTAAGTTATTTTCTTGCCTTTGCCTTGGACATCTTTTTTTTTCCATTTTATTTTGCCAAAAATTTTCTATCTTACAAAATCTCTAGCGAGTTTCCCCAGCATCTAGACATGTCATTTGATATTTTAATGTTTTAATGTCTAGAGTTGGGCAAAAATTTTGATTTTCTCCCTCTTTTCTAAGTATGGCGGACTTAGCTAATGTTTTTGCCATTTATTTTATGTTGGGCGAAATTTCCACTATGTTATGCCATTAACTCTTCATGGTGGGTGGACTTGGCTCTTTCTTATTCCATTCATCATGGGGCGGACTTCACTCATTGTCAAGCCATTTCAAAATTTTCATATGGCAGACTTTACCCATTGTCAAGCCATCTTCATGGGGGCGGACTTGTCTCATGTTTAGGCCATCTCTCCCTTGCTTGGAGCGAACTTTGCATTGGCTCAAGCCATCTAGCTTGGAGTGGACTTCACATGTTTTATGCCATTGCTTATTTCCTTGGGCGGACTTGGCACATCACCAAGCCATTTTACATGGGGCGGACTTTGGCCTCATTTATGCCATTTCACCTTTAGTTGTGCCAAGATGGGGCGGACTTGGCCTTATGTCATTCCATCCAAACCTCTTGTGCTGGGCGGACTTGCCTCTATCTCATGCCATTGCACATTCTTCCTATGGCAAACTTGCCATATACTCATGCCATTGCTTCTTAGCTTGGGGCGGACTTGGCTTAGTGTTTAGCCATTAATCTTGGCACCATTCTCCATATTTAGGCAAATTTTGCCATGAATTTCATGCTAGTTATTTCGCCATGTGCCCTTTTCTCATGCCCTTTTTTATTTATTTTTATTGATTTTTGTGATTTTCTATTGGTTTTTTTAGGACTTCTAACTGATTTTTTGAAATCCGAGCACTTTCCAAAGATGGAAACTTTGCCAAAAATAGAAACTTTTCCAAAAATAGTAACTTTTCAAAAATAGCCCCTAAAAAATAGGAAGTCCAACGTGGGCCAAAAATAAAGTCCCTAAAAAATAGGGGGGTCTAGAGGGGAAATCCCCAAAAAGTAGATGTCAGAATTGGCTCAAACGACAATCGATCTTCGTCCCTCGAGCCTCCTAAGCACCATGATGATGTTTGCACATTGATTTGGGCTCAAATTCTTTACTCGACTCAGGCGACCATTCAAAAACTCAAACTCCAAACTCTCAAACAAAGACCAAAAGAAACAGAGATGCACAACGGCAAAACCCTAAAAGAGCAAATTACTAGGGTCCCCATTTGTAATGGGGCGATGTGTGATAAGGTCACAACGAGTAGTAATTATTATTCTGATGTGTAAATGACTGTCAAATTTACACTGAGGAGTTTTTGCGAATACTCTCACTCCATTACAATCCACCCTTCGCTGCCATTCTAGTTAGACCTCTCAACATAATTATAATTCTAAATTTCTAATCATCGGTAAGCATTGTATCCATATTCACCTATAAGTAATCCAAATCTGTTCACATATATATTATATAAGAATTACAACAAAATGCCCAAAGATTGCAAGTTTCAACTACAAAATGACAGGAACATAAAAAATATATACTCATCCCTAACCAACATTCGCAATTGGTAAGGTTTGCATCAAAATTAGAGTTTGAGTCTGATTTATTACCACTATGAGGGGCTACTTCAAGCAACAGAACCCCAACCAATCCCTCCTATGCCTCCTCCTCATCAACTTGTATAACATCTTTGGAAACAGCATCTCAACATGAGCCTAGAATCTAGAGATACTCAAAGATTTGTCAATCCTATAGCTGCAAGGCACTATGTATGCCCACCAACTTCTTCAATCATCCATAGGTAAGGTTATTCCTCTTGACTGACTGGATGAAGCTATATATGTGAACCAATTTCTCTCTACAGCAAAAGAAATGGCAACGTAAGAAAGGAGGTGAGTGGCAAGTATCCTCAACTCTGGTGCATCCTTGCCATGCCACATCCACCATCCACTTTGTAAAAATTTAATACTAAAACCACAATTTCTTACCTCAGTGTGGACCACCAACCATCATCAAGGATCTTTTGTTTCACAATTCTTCCTTCAAGTGTGCTTGCCTTTGACCATCTACCCCACTCTAAATTAACCACCATTAATTTTAAAACCTCCTACAGCTCAACCATCCTCTCTAACAAAATGAAGTAGCTAACATATCTAGTATCCATGATCTTGATGAATTCCTTCTTCGAAAAAACCCTAAACAAAGCAAGTGAAGTGTCATGGTTGCAAATGAGCATTTGTATATCTCTAGACTTTAACACCACTACCTTCACCCTCTATCTTCCCAATGTCCTTCAATGCATTGCTCAACATATGAACACATGGGGTCCAAAAAATATACTTGTAAGCACCCTCAACCACCAATCTAACTAACGTACACACACAAGCTAAATCAATCACCACTTGTACAACATTAGTGGCTCCAAACTCCTTGAACAATTAATGGCTTTAAACAAATGACAGTTGGCTAAACATGTGACAATGATATTGAAGAATGGCCACTATTTGATATCGATCCACCCATTCGTGATGATAGAGAAATCATTCCTTACCCAAGTTTGTCTCATTTCTTCCATCAACATACTCACCTGAGAACACTCTCTAAAAGGGAGGGTGATGCATAGCTTATGTTGTCCATGTGGCACAAATGAAGGACCAACAACTATCACATCTTTGAAATTTTGTTTAAAATAGAGAGAATGTGCCACATGAAATGGTATGACATGAGCATAAAAAAAACATAGCAATAAAAGACACGGCCACCTCCCGTGATTGTATATTAAACAACTCTGCAACACTAGCAGTTCTTTTCTTTCCCTTGGTAGAAGAAGAACATAGCTGCAAGTACAAATACAAAAATAAAAATAAAAAAAATACTCTCCCTATGTGTTTGATAATTTCAAAAAAACTATAAAAAAAAGCATAGGAAATTGGACAAACAAATAGTAAATGGTAAACTTACATCAAATTAAATGGATTTGACACCCTATTGCCTTCTGTCCGCAGTTGTTCTCATCTTTTCACTGCTGCCTCTTCCCTTGCTGCTCTTTCTCACAAGTTGGAAAATGTGTAAATGAGTTTGTTTTTTTTGTTTTTAGTTGTTTTAGGTTTAAGTATAGTTTAAAGGGGTGTGGGGGTCCTTGTGGGCCCACCCATCCCCTTTTCTAAATCAAAATTGTGTTCATTTAAATGCAGACCTGTTCAAGGAAATCAAAACAAGATATCGAATACAATGACATGGTATACCTGACTCTCAACAATCAATTCTCTTACAGGTTTCATCAAACGCTTAAATACACATAGATTACAAAACTCCCAAGTTTGGTTACTTATTAGTTTCTTATTAAGTATTAACATTGAAGGATTCACTTTGGTGGTGGTTTAGGTTTTGTGGCGGATACAATATATTTTGATGAGAAATGGTGCTTGCCTTGCAAGAATACAAAGAATGCTTAAACATCTGGTATTACTATTTTCCTTCTCAAGAACAAAATATATCACAAATGAAAACACTGGGTTTTGCTCTTAGTTGCCTAACAATCCAGGTCAAAAGCTGTTACTATTAAAAAGATAATCTTCAAAAACAAGCTATATGTTCTCAGAAAAAAGGAAGAATCTTCCTTCTCTAAGTCAGTTAACATAACTAGATTGAAACTCTAAGTCAGTTAACATAACTAGATTGAAATTGTAGTTGAAGCTAGCAAATGCTTTCTTTAAGACACTCTAAGGGCAATAATGTAAGGTGTCTGCCTAAAAATGAAACACAAACACTTCCCAATCCAACTACTGTGATCTATATTCTTAAAAATGCAACGTAAAGGCTGCACATAACCAAATATCTGAGACGACTTTGCTAGAATTTCAATTAGATAAGCAGATCATCACATGGAGCCAATAGTAATTATACATACTGCAAAAACTGATCCCTAAGAATGATCAATCCGCGATGCACAGATCTGAGGAACAATCCCGACTCTAAACAATACAATTCACAGATCTTCCCACTGCTAATTTGGAAATGTGCTATATCATCAGAGTATTGAATGAGTATCCAAGCAATCAGAAATTCACGCACATCCCAGAGATGCACGGCAGAGTATGAGCTCGCTTAGATCTGGAGTCGTGACATACAGTAATAAGTGCAGGCTTTGAAGAATAATCTCTTTCAGTATCCTGAGTCGCGTCCTTCCGTGAGGTCTCCTTCACTAGGTAATGTGTATCGCTGCAACAAGCCTCAGAGTGTGATGTGAATTCGGTCCCAGGCTTCATATTATATGATCAACTTATCTCCAGAACCTTGGTGATGTCATGGTGTGTATGTCGACAGGAGATGAAGCGGCCAACAGTGGGTGGTTGTTCATCGAGGTTGGCCAGAGCGAGGCTCGGCTATGCTGTGGGATGAATCGCCCTCAAACCTGCAATTTAGAAATGATTCCTTAGACGGTGGCAGGGGACAATGACTCAGAAAGTGATGCTAGACAAAATGAAGGCAACATGAATTCCCCCAGGCCTGTAGCTACACGCCCAGTACCTGAGTGCTGCGCCAGAGCAACTACGTCCTCTGCACATGCAGCAAGACATGAAGTCCAAAATCCGTGGTGATCTCCCAAAGGCGGAAGATCCAACTTAAAAACAGATGCCAACATGATGTCGGCCCAGCAAGAGAAAATTCAAATATTAAATCTTGGCGCCAACAGGAAAGTGTCGGCCAGAAGGCATTAAATTTAAATGTTATTATAATAATTTAAATTTATTATTAAATATCTAATTATTATTTATTATTATTTATTTAATATTATTTTAAATCGAGATGGGTGTTTAAAAACACCATTATGACCTTTCCCTCCAAAATAACTCAAGTTATTTCGAGGACATTACAATTAACAACCTTCCTCTTCATCTTTCCATACTGTTTCTGAATCCAGGCCACATGTCTTTGAATCCAAAGGTTCTGTATTCACTTGACTGCCTTGGTACTTCTATCCTCTTTGGTTAAATGTAGTAAAGAGATACTAATACAACCAAGATGCTTACAAATCAGCTGCATGCATTCAGCTCCCATATTTAAAATAAACATATCATTCATTTGCAGCATGCATTATTCATGCGATCACTGATAGTATAATAGTTAAAACTTAATACCCAATGCTTCGGCTACCTAACCAGAAAATTCTAATTCAAATAACTTGCGCTCAAGTAAACTTAATGCAAAAGCTTATTGTTACTTGCCAGACTTGAAATAAATTTCCTACTGGTAGAGTAAACATGTGTTAATCTGCCACTCAGCTTATCATAACTGTCAATTTAATTCAAGCATAATTGTTTTAATATTTTGCATCATTCACGCAGTGCACATATAGTTTGGTACTAATGAATGATGTTAATAACCATCTATTGGGGAAAGTGTAATGAGCTGTCTTTGTCTGAAGTTGAAATGAGGTTATTACATAGAATAGGCAAATTTACCGATCTGAAATTCACCAGTTTGTAAACATTTAGTGAGCATCTGTTATGATTACCACGCAGGATTACGCAAATAAAGAAATGTGTGCTTATAGACCAAAGCATGAGATGTTTCCATACAATTCTTTTGAGTTATAAATTATGAGAAAAAAACTACATTACAAATAAAACAAAAAACCACAATACCCTTCCTAACTTTGATTTTGCAATGCACAAGTGAAATTAGGTTGTATTAACATACCAGCTTCCAAACTGCTTTCTATAGTCAATGAGTGCCCTTTACGAGCAGTAGCTGTTCGAAGCATGCTCGGTGCATTTAACTTGTTTGTAATCAACAAGCCTCCAGCAAGTTTAGAAGAGGAATTCGCAGTTCCATTTCCCCCTACTGACAAAACAGATGAGCTAACTTGTCCTGTTGCATCACCAGAAAGCCTTGTACTGCGGCGGGGTGCTGTCTCAGAAAATAACCTTCCTGATACCTGCAATAAAATGTCATATTGCTAATGAGATAAACCACAGAAAATACCCATGATAATACTAAATGTCATATTTTGTGTTGCAACAGAAAATAAGCCTAAACATGCTGTAAAAACAAATATGAAAATCACCATTGCAATTCTCATGCACATTTTGCATTGAGATTCACACAAGCAACAATTCAACCATTCTATAAGGATAGAATTCCACATAACAGTGATGCAATAAATCCAGTAAAGACCATACGAAGGCTCCACAATCTACATCATATGATCACAGTGACTGAACAAGTCCTCAAATGTGAGAGAGGCATGAGCATGCACCTGGGAGTATGCAGCACGTGTGGAAGATGATCGAATGCTCTGCACTCAAACCCAATCAAAAGGAACGAATGAGAAGGTAAATACAAGATCTGTGATGCATTTGGCTAAACAAAACTGAAAACGGTTTGGGGATGTCTGGCCACATTTGAACAGTAATATCTGGTATTGCAAAAATACAGGCAAAAGAGGATTGGGGCATCCAATGAATGTACTAAATCTTCCACAGCAACAGAACCAGATTCTAGCTTCCCAAATAAAATGCAAACGGGTTGGAAAAAGAAAAAGTAAGGTATGCACCATTTGAAAACGGAACATAACATTACTCAGCTTCATACAGAAAAAACAGCTTAGCATTAAACCAGTCATATGCTATAGAGGATGAAATACACTGAGCCATTTTCAATAAAAAACCACTTGTGGAAGGACATAAAATCAGAAAAAGGTTTAAGAAAATCAAGTCAAACAATCTGGTTTTAATATTAAGTCAATAAAAACTGGTACACTTTTCTATAGACACAACCAAGAGTTATGAGGCAACTAGGCAGTGAAGGAAGTAAACAACCTTACTCCCAGTTTATTGTTTTAATATATAATAAGGCATAATAACTATGCAGGCTATATAAAAGTAATTTAACCATCATGAACTGCTATAAAAGAATGTTATGCTACTCGCGGACTACAGACAACAGAAAACATTTAATAACCAAAAATAAGCTGACCATCCCAGGGTGAAGAATAGAAAACAATCAGATGTACGAATGTGGAAGCCAAAACTCATTAGGAGAATGGATTGAGAACACACAAACTTTCAAGAATGCTTACTACACAAAATGAATAGTATCTAATAAGATACAAAATACGTATATAATAAAGTAAATGTAGAAAAAATAAGTGTCATAGTATAAAAAGAATGAGTGAAAACCTTTCTTAATTTGCCTTCATCCATAAATTTCCTTCTTGGTGGTTGACCTGGGGCGTTGACGCCTGACCTTGGAGATATATCTGCAGCAGTTGTATTAGGATTTTGCTGGTATTGAATGTTTCTATTTAGAGGTGGTGGACCTGCTGGAATAACCTGTTTGAATTGCAGGACATAAAAACACTGGGCATCAGAACAAGCTCTCTAAAACAACTCTAGTAATAAAACTCCTATAATGTAATACATGCTCTTGCCACAAAGTTATGCAAATTAGCAAAAAAGAGCAATAGAAAAGTAAATTAAGTTTCTCTTAAATTCATACTAAATCATAACATAAAGTGCAGAACTCTGCAAATTTGAATAAATTATTTTTGTATATATCAAATGAATATTGATTGCAATTCACAAAACAATCCTGGTCTGCATAGGAGATAAATACTACATCAAATGACTAAAGAGAAACCAAGGTACTCTCAAGAAACTTTCTACCAATGTAAAAACTTGAGAACCAGACCACATCACATGAAAACTATAATCCCGATTCCAAAATCTGTGATTACAATTTTTTTCAGAAACAGCTAGGATTGTAAGGCTTACTTGCGAGGCAACTGGAGAAGGAGTATTGTATGCTGTCATGTTCAATGGAAATGGTGTGTTATGAAGGGCAACATTCCCTGGAACTGGACCAGAAGCATGTCCAGCTGGCAATTCTCCCACACCACCTGCAGCTAATTGTTTTGCCTGTCTTGGGCTTGGCTCACCAGAGTGGGAAGAGCGGGTGGGCGGCAAAACACGCTCATCACCTGATGATGCCAAGTATTGAGAGCTTAGTTCTAACTGCATTTGTTGCTGTTGCAGTCGGAAAACTGCTGAATCACCTAAAAGCTCAGCTGCTTCTTCAGTGGCACCTATATCACCATACAATTTCAGTGTGTAAATCAATAAAAAAATTTGAATAAAAATGCTAGGAAAAACCTCACAAACTTATCTATTTACATTGCTTTTAGAACATCAGCAACAGATGTCATCTTGCTGGAATCCTTGGAAAAGTGAAACCTCAAAAACAGAATAAGTTATATTTTCTTAATCATAATTGATGACCATAGTAACTCAAGTACACATAGATGGATACAGGTACGCCTTTATTTAAAAGAAAACTGGGTGCGGGTGGATGGATGTCATATATATTAAAAACAAAATAGAATTTATAAGAAACATTTTTCAAAATTTTCAGCTGCTTTTAATAAATAAATATATCTCAAGGTCAGGATTTTAATTTTAGGGGTCTTTGAATGGCTGTGGATAGGTCCCACATTAAAACTTTCATAACCATATGCAACAGGAATTAGGTGATGTTGCTCAACTCAGGATACAGAAATGAAATAATCTAGAATAAAGAAAAGAACATGAAGAGATATGGTTATGTGGCATGCCCTTAGGCCAAGGCTTCTTGTAGGTATAAAAAGAGTGGAGAGAATTGAAACACATGATACCCTTAGGCACCAAAAATGTTCAAATCAAGATGAATTGAGAGTAATGGTGAGACAAATGCCCCCTATTTATGCACCATTCCTACATAGGAAGAGGATAGGCCAACTTGGTCAAGACACTTATCCCAATAAGATGTTGTAGCAACTGAAAACACATCTTTACATCACTTAATAAAAGTAGTCTCACTAACATGTAGTCCCCCCTATACAAGGTAACAAAATAAGATGAAAAGTGGCACTAGGGTATACAACATGCTGATAACTCAATACGACCCATAAGAAAGAGGTGCATGTCAAGATTGCAATCTCCAACATTCCCCCTTAAGATTAGCTTGCGCCTCTAAGAAACAAGTGAACTATTCATCCCCTCGTAAGGGGTGCTCCTGAAGATCAAACAAATCCCAAAGAGAGATATGAAAATGCACTAAAATACATTGGTTCTACTTAGGTAGTTTCTACTTGTATTTTCCTTGTTTGGTGAAGATGTTTTGCACACATGACTACATCTTAGTCCCATATTGGTTGTACATGCACATATCCTAGTGGTGTATCCCTTATATACCCACATATAGCCCATTGTTGAGTATCTCTCTTGTATCTTTTTTGCATATTGAATCTTGATCTTAGGTGAATACCTTCATAGCCAAATCTTACATGGTATCAAAGCAAAAGAGTGTCTAGGGCTAGTCTTTCTACATATGTAGGACTGCAGATCTTGTTTTTTCTTAATAGTTAAGTATACTCCTCTTGCATCAAGTGATGACATGGAGAATCAAAAAAGCTTTACTATTGAGTCCAAAGTGTTCAAAAAAGTAGATTTTGCCTTTTGTTACGAGGCAAAATTTGTGAAGAATTTCATGTGTGACTTGCCTTGTGTATTGTTCAAGCAACTACTATTTTGAAGCACTTTAGGCAATTACATCCAAAAGGCATTAAAACAATGTTACACGGGGACACATCCCCCCGCCAAAACACAATGTTTTCGAGACATCCTTATCTCGAAAACTTGGGGGAGACGTCCCCTCGCCGCCCCACCACCAATCTCATTGTCTCCAAAACACCGTTGAGATGTCTGAGGGACTCCTAGGAGTCTCCTAACTGTCAAGAAAACACCTAGGAGTCTCCTTCGACCAGGCGACCTGTTGTGACCTTTTCACACATCGCCCCATCGCTGATGGGGACCCCCAGTTGCCTGCTAGTTTTTAGGGTTCTGTCTCCTTGCAACGGTTACGAGAGATCACTTTGCTAAGAGTTTCAAGTCAGTTTGCCGAGAGTTGCCCGAGCCGAGTCAATAATTCATGCTTGAATCAGTGCGTAGACATCATGAAAGCGCTCAAAAGGCCCAAGAGACGAAGATCGACTGTGAATTCGGCCAATTCTGAGGCTTCCTATTTTTTAGGAAAAGTTGCTTTTTCGATTTTTCATTTTTGGCATTTTTGGACCAAACAACGTTCCCTATTTTTTAGGGTTTGCTTTTTCTATTTTTAGAAAGTTTCTATTTTTGGAAAGTTTCTATTTTTAGAAGGGTCCCGAGTTCTGAAAACGCACTCAGAAGTTCGAAAAACTCAATAGAACTCTCAGAAAATCGAAATGAAAATTTGAAATTTTTCGAAAAATCTGAAAAAAACTGAGTAAAAAGCATGAAAATCAGACTGAAAACGTTCAAAAATCTGGAAAAACTAGTCAAAACCAGTTCAAAATCAACCAGATCTGAGGTTGAAATCATAAAAATCGGCTCTAAAATGGTGAAGTTTGTGAGAAATCTGTTCAAATCTGGAGAATTCGCCATGGAAGAATGAAGAAGGAAGGTGTAAGAAAGGTCTGGAAGGTCATGGAACTCGCCCAGCAGCTAAGAGGGATATCCAAAGAAGTCATGAAGTCCGCCCAGCACCTGGGAGGCATATCCCTGCATATTGAAGACATATCCTTGGACCTTGCAAAGTCCGCCCAAGACCATCCTTGATCCCTTTGAAGTCCGCCATGCATCTTGGAGACCCATCCTTGCATCCTCCAAAGTCCGCCATCCTTGTCCAAGCATCATCTAAAGTCCGCCATCCACTAAAATGCACATCCTAAAAACCTTTAAAGTCCGCCATCTTCATCCTAGACCCCTTGGAAGTCCGCCATCCACTAAGAGGTTCGTCCTAAGAGGTCTCAAAGTCCGCCATCTGCCAAGAGGGACGTCCAAAAGAGTCATAAAGTCCGCCCTTGATGTGCTAAAGACCTTCAAAGTCCGCCTTAAGCTTGAAGACTCGTCCAAAGTGCTTGTGAAGTCCGCCCTTGAAAGGTGGGACTTGGCTGAAAGCTATTGAAAGTCCGCCTAGGCATGTAAAGTGAAGGAGAATCAAAATTCTACTAAGTGTTGATGCCTACCAAGAAGGAAATTTTGAAATTTGCTAAGTATGAAGGGTGGAGAATCATTTCCAAAAGGGATAAAGTGATGAGAACAAGTGCTAAAGTGTTAAGGAAATCCGCCCTAGAAAAGAGGGACGTCCAAGATGTTCATCCTAAAGACTTACAAAGTCCGCCATATACTTGGAGGAGGTTAGCAAGGTACCAAAGAAGTTCATGATGCCCGTCCAAAATGTCAAGGAGGTCCGCCTAAGATGATAAGATGATGATTTTTGGCTAAGTGTCAATGCCAAGTCCAAGAAAAGGTTCGAAAATTTGCCTAAGTGAAGAGGCTAAGGGATGAAAAATGAAGACGTTGGCTAGGAAGTATGACGCTTTCGAGAGGACAAATGCCAAGTTTGAAAGGACATGTGCTAAAGATGATCAGGATATGGCAAAGAATAAAACGGAATGTGCCTAACACGATGAGGAAAAGAGGTAAAATTTGCCTAAGTATGGAGAAAATGCGAAGAAATTGCCAACTTCGACCAAAGAAAAATGCGCAAGGCAGGGAGAAAGGAAGGATCGTCCTTGGCCAGAAGGAGGAAGAATATGTCAGACATCAAGGAAATTCGCCTAACGAAGACATTCGGACAAGGATTTTGCCTAGAAAAATTCGACTGAGCAAGGAAATATTTGACTTTGGCAGAACAAAATAAGCTTAAAATCTCGCCTCGGCAAAGAAAAATAGGGATCTGGCAATTAAATTTTCGACGGAATGGCTTAAGATTTGGTTTGGCTAGACGAAATTAAGGACGAAATTGGAAAATAAACTCTCAGCCAAGAAAAAATGGAGGAAAATCAAGATAGCCATGGGTCCAAGACGAACGGGTTGGATTTAATTAAAATATTTTTAATATTTTAATAATTAATTTTCAACTGTTTGGAAATTTGAAATGCCTTGGACAAAATCAAAATTGCCAGACACGAATCGGACGAAAGTAAAGCACGCCAGGCGGAGATGAAATCCGACAAGAAGAAAATTAAATTCACCATGAATTTAATTAAATTATTTAATGTTTTATTTAAAAAGTTGAAAAATCAAAAAAATAAACATTAAGTAAAAAAAATCGAATTTTTGAAGATCAGTAAGATTTGTCAGGATAAGTTCGAGACTGATCCTTGTCGGAAGATAAAAGGAAAGTTGCCTGTTTGGATAAATGAAAACAAATCAAGATCGAGAAAGAATATGGCAGTTGCTAAATCAAATTCAATCCTTCAGCATTATAATGAGTTTCAGCAACTCATTTTTCCACACACGGCTGAAGGGAAATTTAATCTTTCTCGAAATTGTCAGGCAATTAATTCGTCAATAAGCAAAGTCGAATTTTCCAAAGAGAGAAGCAGTGTTATGCTGAGGAATTTTTCGCGGGAAAAAGAAAAGAGAATTATTCAAAGCTGAATTCTTCTTGAAGAGGAGCGCACTTTTCAAAAAAAAAAAAATCAGATTTTTTAATCTGATTTGCATTTAACGTTCCTTCACTGAGGTTTGGTGATTGGTCAATCAAATTTGCTATCTTTTCATGTACTGTCATCTTGACGAAGCTCTGGCAAAATTTTCAATTCCATTCAAGTCACTTTCAGCTTGCTTTTTCGCAGCAAATTAATTATTTAACCAGCTGAAAGTCAATTTTCAAATCCATGGCACGAGGTTTAAATTATTTTAAAGGTCTTTATATTAATGTTAATTTTATGACTGCAGGTTGACGGACACGGCAGGCGGACTATCCAGGAAGCTGAAAATGAAGTTTGCCAGCAAGGGTGCCCAGAAAGAGACCAAAGTCATCTCAAAGTGGAAGAATGTCGTGGATACTGACCTCGGACATGTGGATTTTGACGAATTCAAGAAAAGAGTATACGGTCAGAAAGGACTTCCCACAGCAATAGCCAGACGAATAGTCAGAAACGGGATATTCCAAGCAGCTGGATTCCCTCCGGCAATGGATTGTGCAAAGTTAATGGTAGAATGTGCTCGCCATTATGATGCCCAGAAAAGACAGATCATCGCCCCTGACGGAAGAGTCTTGGCACACTTGAACGAAGTTGCAATTCAGGAGACCTTCGGCATTCCAGAGCATTCAAGAACGGTCCATAAGACCAAAGAAGAAGCCAAAATGCTATATGACAGCAAGTCAGATTTGTGCGCCACAACAGTCAACAACGTTTGGATGGACAAGCCAAAGCCGTCAATCAAGAAGTTGCCTAAGAGACCTCGCCGCATGGATTTCAAGGAAGATTTCAGAGATATTGTGCTGATGCTTAACAGAATTGCTGGCAACCCACAGGGTGCCTTCTTTGAGAGCTGGATGTACTATTTCATCGACGAGATCACCTCTGGAGTCAAAATGTTCAACTGGTCACAGATGATAAGTGACAACCTCCATGAGCAACTGATCAACCTTGAAGAGACCAAGTCTTTTCACATGAGTTCATATGTGATATACCTGTTGGCCAGATCATACAAGTATCCAGGATTGATCTGCAAAGGCAAAATTGGCAACAGGGAGAACGAGCTCAAGCCTTACGACTACTATCCTCAGCTCCAATTGAAGGAGAAGACTCACTTCAGGAGGGTGCATGATGCATTCTTAATGCATATCACCAGAAAGCTTCAAGGAGGAGTACATCAAAGGCTGAGCCATGAAGCAAAAAGTCTTATCAGCAAATATGGGTCTTGGTTCATCCAGTTCCCTAAATTCACATATATCAGGATCCAGGGATTTACTGGAAATCCCTATAAATTGCCTATCTATCCGACTAATCGGATGATATTGCTCGAGGTTTTAAGACAATTAGAAGAGTACCAGAATATTCAGAGGCCGACCAAGAAGGCGTCCGTCACATTCCCATTCTTCATTGGGAACATGCTAGAGTACTGTCCATCAGCACAGGCGGCTGAAAGTGCAAGACTAGAGATCCAATGGTACCCTTTCACGGCATACAAGTCCAGGGTCAATTATGACCCACATCATAATATCCGGACAGTGGAAGGGAGAAAATATAAGCACAGGATGGAACTGGAAGATTATTGGGCAAATGCTGCCGATGAATATGAGGTCAGACGGAAAATGTGGTCCAGAATGTCCTTGGATTTCATGAGAACGATTGAGTTCTGTCGAGTGCCTGATCAGCTTCAAGATGATGGAAACCACGTCCAGCCTCGCTTTGAGGAAAGCCGACCTCTCCCTCCAGTGAAATGGTCAGAGCCAAAGCACGCAGACCTAGCCACCCTAATGAGGCCAGTAACGAAATATTCTCAGTGGTGGGTTGATTATCATGTTCAGGAATCACACGCTCACATATGATCTGTTGAGCGAATCAGAATCATATTCCTCTAATGCTGGTGCATCCCATCGACTTGGTCGGGATTGGAGAGAAAAGAAAAGAAATAATGCCAAGTGCAGAGCCTGTTTCCAAGAGGCATAAAGGAGAACCTTCTTGGTCAGCAGCATCCAGGAACATTGACCAGTTTGTGGCTACTATTGACGACTCCTTGGTTGAAATGCTCAAACCTCTTGCAGCTCAGGAAGTAAACGATGAACCTGTCCAACTAGATGATGAAGAGCCTGCGTCACCAACAGGCACAGAAATTTTAGGTTCAGACAATGACATGGAAGTCCGGGATAATGACTTGGAGGAAGGAATGATTTCCGCCCTCAGAGGGATAGTGGATGTTCCAAACGAGGACGAGGTTCAAGTAGAGGATGGCATTGAACAATCGACCATTCCAGACTGGCTGTTGGAAAGGATGAAAATCCAGGTGCCTGCTGAGGCTCAACAAGAAGAAGAGGATGATACTGCCGATTTCTTGGCAAGATTAGAACAAGTTGCTGTCAAGAAGCCCGCCAAGAAGTTCTCCACCATTCAAAGGAACGAGACAGGCAACCGTTCCGTGCACATTGCAGTGCCTACAGTGGACAAGCCACAGGACGAAATCACTCCACAGGAGTACGCTATAACCACTGTTGACCTTGGTCCGACCTCGAAAGGTCAGGAAGTAGAAGAGCTAGATAATTCCGTCTCGACCATTAAAGCGAGATTGGAAAAGGAAGTGACCAAGAAGAAAGAGTATAAAAAGGAGGTCAAACGTCTCAAAGAATATATACAGCATTTGACCCAGCCACTTGATCAGGGCAATGCGACCGTTCCTCCTCTCCTCAATTCATCACAGGAGGTGACTAGGGAAGTCGAGCACGGAATGGTGACGGCCAGGGAAGCACAAGACTGGATGGCAAGTGAAGGCACGGAAGCGGCCTTGTTCATGGAAAAGTTGGCACTGGCTTATGGGCGAACCTCTTCGTTTCTTTCCAGGTTGATGGATATGGCGGAGGCATGGGAAGGTATCCCGGATATGCAAGAAAGGCTTATTCCAAGCCTTAGAGTTTTGAAGAGCACTCCGAGAGAGGAGTTAGTTGATAAAAGAGTGATTGCTGCAGGGGCAGCATATGATTTTCATCACTGGTTTTGGGCAGTGACAATACGAGAAGAAGTCTTGGAGAGGGCAAGAGTCGATGGACTTGGAATTGAAGAACAGGTCAGGAAAATCCAGGAGAAGATTTGCATGATAACTACAGATGTGTTCGACCGTGAAGTCATCCGGGAGAACGACATGCAGTTAGAGAGATTGAAGCATAAGGTTCAAGAAGCTTTCTTCTCGACCACTGGACCTTTCTTGAAACAAGACTTTGCGAGAGTGGCAAGACTCTCATCCATTCGGAAGGATTTTGAGAAGCAGGAGGCAGATTGGGAAGGTACTTTTGCTAGATGTGCTGAGAAGTTGGACGGACTTGAATTCCGGATCAGCATGTTGCCACCTGTCACGATGGACGAGGTCATTGCAGTAGTGTCCAGATTCGCCAAGCACAATGCTATTCAGATGGATAAGGACGCCTCTCCTAGATTATAGCTGGAACTGCCACTTTTCTGATAGTTTTCTGATGGTTAACTCTTGTTATTTTGGGAAACCCTAATTAGGGTTTGGTTGTAATAATCTCGGCCGTTGATCTTGTTTTAATCTCGGCCCTTCATTTCATTTTTGGAGCTCTATATAAACTAGTGCTCTCTCATTTTCATTTTGTGTGGAGACAGATTATGTATATTGTCGCATTGAGACTATTTTGAATGATAAAAGCTCTTGAGCATGATTTGCCTTGAATCACTTCTTATTGTTGAATAGTAAGCGAGGTTACATATTATCTTCCGCCATAGATTAGAGTTAAAGTTAGATTAGGTAGAATTTGCTTTGAAAAGTTGTTAATTGAATGAGAGATTGATCGTATTGACTCAACGGTGAAGTGTAGCTCATACTTTTTTCGAATGGATGATTTGCATTCGATTTGTAAAGTTAGCCTGAGCTCTTAAACGTGGAAGCTTAACTTCAACCTCATTCGAGGTTTGAAAATTATTCTCACAAACCCCTTGAAGATTGCACCCATTTTGCGTATGTTGTCCTGCAGGAGGCGAAACAAAGTGTGGTTTATTTCTCTTCACCGAGTCCTTACTGTCTCTTGAGTTCTTAGGCTTAGACTAGATTTCCTAAACCCTATTCTTTTGCCATTTTTTTTGAGATCCACAATTGAAAGTCCTAATTGAGAACCTTTAAAGATAAATTTCCTAAGTCCCGAACTTGTGCAGACTTTCTACGTAAGTCCCCTTGTTTATTACCAGCATTATCACAACGACCATTGAGCTTATCCACACGTCGAGACCCGACTAAAGAAACCTTGGAATCGCATACGCGGTGGTTTTTCAAGAGAGGATAGAGTGTCTTTGGACATTTTATTCTGTGTGTTCGGTGGATGATAAAACGTACACCAACACGACCCAAATGCATTTTTTTTTAAAAATCATTTTTTTCTTTGAACTTTGTGCCCAAGGTTGAACCCTAATGGCCCATGGGCTCCACCCAAACCGCACAAACTCTTAAAAACTGCCTCCTATCCTCAATTTAATTCATAAAAAAATCAACAAGACCATAGTAGTGGAGTGTGAGAGTGAGAGTTGCAAGTTTAAGGTGAAAGAGTGAGAATGGAGAGCAAGAGGGTTGAGGAGGAGCAAGAAGAGGAGTGACAGACACCAAGTTAATGTTCACTTCAAAACTCAAACGTTTAAATCAGTTTGCCAAACTTTCATTTGTACATCTTATTTTTTCAAATATGTATTGTAAATGGATGTACCTACTAATCAGATTGACTTTGATCATTCAAGGAAATCAACATAATTTCTTTCCCATGTGGCATGCATGGTCCTCAAGTCTATAATCATTTACTCTTGGCCTGAAACAGACTCCATGCCTATCTAATAGGAAGAATGCCAAGTTTAACCTTATTTCCACATCCAACACAATAATGATGTCAACATTATCAAAGACTCTTTACTTTATATATAAATCACTTGTACCCTACAATTAGCTAATCATATATTGCCTCCAAAGAAACAAGGTTGCATAGGTCTATTAAATCTGATGAAACACACTTATATTGAAAGAGGGGGGTGAATCAATATAGCTCAAAACTTTACTTCTCATCTTAATCAAGCATAGCAGTATTACTTAAAGCTCTAATTCTTCATAGCAGTATCATTCATGCAAGATGTTGCAATTAAGAACATGCACAAAAGACACACAACTTTACGTGGAAACCCTTATAGGAAAAAACCACACCAAAAACTTGCTTGTATAAACCTTCTTACAACATTTGTAGGCACCAACCCACTAGAGACTCCAATCCCCTCCACTGAGCACCAACTCAACAAGAGACTCCAATCTCTTTGATAAGAGGCTCCCATCTCATGATCTTCTCAAGTAGGAAGTAGGAGGCTCCAACCTCCACAAGAACAATATGATAACTTGCAACTGCCCTAACACCTTCTCACAGATCTGCCAAATTACCTCTCATAAATCTGCTATATAGTCTTCACAAAATCTGCAATAATGTCTTCATAAAGTCTGCTCATAAACTGCCATGATCTTGCTTTTGTTTATTATTTTTCTCCTCACCAAATCGCTGCTATAAATCTGTTCACATGTCTCATAAATATGCTCAAATAGCTTTTTATTTCTGCTCAAATAGATTTTTATTTCTGCTCTTCAAATGAAAAATGTTCCTTGAATTGATTGATTTTGAAACTCTCTCACAACCTCTTTTTATATCTCCCAAAATGCCTCTTCACCCAAGGGAGGTGAGTCCTTAAAAGGGGTCAGCCCTCTTTTCACAAAAAGTATTTATTTATTTTTCATTAATTGCCCAAATTTGGTCACAGCATCCAAGGGGGGTCGTCCCTCTCAAAAAAATAAAATTAATTTATTTTTAATTTTTAAACTCACTAGAATTGGGCGCCACACTTAGGGGAGGTCAGCCCACATAACATAGCATTTAATTTTAATTTTCCTTCATAAGATGGGTGCTAAACATAGATCTATGTGTCGGCCACCTTTGACATCAATGACAACAATATTTCCAACAGTATCTAACTTTTTTTAATACAAGCAGCACCAAGCATAACCATTTTAACAAGCAAATCAATAAACTAACACTCCCACAACTAGTCATTGGATCTTGAATGTTATGGATGACTTCTCAATCTTCAATCAAGTTCCCATAGCCAAAGAACACTAGCATAGCACCGCTTTCACACACCCTAGGCTACCATTGCCAAATGTATCACAACCTATTCAGCAACATTGTTGATACATTTATTGATTCACCAATAAACTATAGTCCAAAGTTACAAGATATACCACCCCTCTCCCCTAGTATGCATACCATCAGACCAAATACGAATACCATACATCTTGGACACCATATCTGGTCATACCCAAAAAACAAACATTTCTTTTACCATGCCAAATATGCACAAATATAACATTCACATGATATTTGTGCCATATTCCAAATATAAATCCCCAAAATGTTAAAAGAAATGATTCCAATGCTATATTGCCCTTGATGGTCTCTACACCTTGAGCTATCACCCCACCAAATCTCTACATGGATCAATGAATGGGCTTGCCTTTAGTCTGCGTGACAGAAATTGAAGCTACAACCAATTACACTATTGGCAAACTTCCATGAATGCATCTCCAACACATAGAGGCCTCTTCCGGAAGGAGAAATCTTCATTTACTCTTGCACTGGCAAATTCTTCATTCTCAAATTTGGTTATCTGAAAGCTAGAGAGTATATTTTGTGGTATGGTATGTGGACAATGAAGGACAATTTCCTAAGCATAAGACCTTGGTTCTCTTCTTTTGATCCCCATTGTGACTCCTATTCTTCTAAACTCTTTTGGGTTAGATTGCCTTACCTTCCTTTCCTATTCTAGGGTCCTTCAACCTTCTCAACGATAGCTAACTCTTTCGGCAAATTTCTTTCTCTAGCCAATGAGACTGTTAATAAAATGTTTACCACTTTCACTCATTTGTATATGTAGAGATGGAACTCACAAAAGACTTTCCTAAGGAAATTACTCTAATGGTGGGTGACAAATCTTGGAAGCAACAAGTCCATAAGAAACTCAAATTTATGTGTAAAAGGTCCTTTGACCATGGGAATCTCACTTCCCAATGTAAAATGAAGGTCTTCAAATTTGGGGATGAATCCAACAAAACCTCTTGGTGGGTGGGAGCCAAACCTCATCATTATTTTATCACTCCTTAGAAAATAGAAATTTGTACAAAATCTCACAACACAACTCTATAGAATAAGGAAAATAAATCAATGGATGCCTACTCCATGAATGGAATAGGCTTCTTTCCCCACTCCATCCTCCCTTTGACACAAGGTATGTGATTTTGATCAAGATGTTGAGAAGAATTTGTGCTCATTCAAAGTTGTCAAATAGGAAAATAAATCAATGGATGCCTACTCCATGAATGGAATAGGCTTCTTTCCCCACTCCATCCTCCCTTTGACACAAGGTATGTGATTTTGATCAAGATGTTGAGAAGAATTTGTGCTCATTCAAAGTTGTCAAATCGGCTAGATTTTTGCCAATGTTAGGACACTTTGAAGTGAAATTGGATACAATATTTGAAGCTACTAGTGATAATGAATGTCCTGGCTACAATGATGGAGAGTTTACTAAAGAGCAAGATTGAGTTGACATTAAGAAAAAGAAAAAGAAATATCCTAGTTGTAACTCATATCTAATGACTTGAAGGTCATATGCTTTGAAATAATTAATGATAGAATGTAATATGTTTTAGTTGTTTAAAGTGGGAGGGATAAGCCTCTATATAATTGATTGAATCAAGTGAACCATAAGTTTCCAAAATCTTTGGATGCTATTTTTGTGGATTCTAGGTGCCTAACCATGTTAACTAACAAAAAAATCATATTTAATATAAATTTAACAAACATATATACATATTATGCATAACTTTTGTGTCTAAAAAGAGTTTCTACAATGGCTCGCTCCCTAAAAAAGCAAAATCCCTAAATTCATCTAAGTGTTGGAAGCAAAACTAGCACACAAAACCTCTCAAAAGATGGTGTAGTAGAAAAAAGCAAACTGCAACTCAAGATAACAATCGATGGAGCTAAGTCCTTCAAACACAAAACTTTGTTCATCAATCGTGCAATTATTGGACAATTGCTTGATGCTCAATTGTCAAGAAGTAGCATTCAAGGCTAGGGGATGAAAACTTAGAAGGGAGATCTTTTGATTAACTTTTTGCTCAAAGGTTTCTACACAGCCACCTCCAAGAGTGCAAAAGATAATCTTTTTCATCAATAATGGACCCTGGAAAATGGAAAATGCCAGCATTTACATACAAAAGTGGTGCCCCAATTTTGATCCATTATGTTGCTCTTTGTCCACTTCCATTACGAAAACTTAGAAGGTAAATCTTTTTATTAACTTTTTGCCCAAAGGTTTCTACACAGCCACCTCCAAGAATGCAAAAGATGATCTTTTTCATCAATAATGGACCCTGGAAAATGGAAAATGCCAACATTTACATACAAAAGTGGTGCCCCAATTTTGATCCATTACGTTGCTCTTTGTCCACTTCTGCCACTTGTATCAAGCTATACATTCTCTCCTAGAAGAATACTAGATAGTTGAAGGGCTCAATTAATTTGGAAACAACATGGGGAATTTTGTTTCCATGGATCAAGCAATCTTTAACAACTCTAGACTTTATGTGTGGTTATGTATTCTTTCCATTCAAGAAATCCCTAAAGATTTCTTATATCTATAGAAGCAAGTAAATGGACTGAAAAGACTATACAAAAGATCAAAAATACATTTACCTTGGGTGAAAAAGCAAATAATATTCCACCATCAATTGTCCAAGAGTCTCCAAACACAAGAAAGAATGGAAGTGGATTGCCAAAACGAAATTCAAAGACCATTCACCTCCAAGTATTTCAAATTCAAATATGAGGGAAGAACATATTACTCACTCTTTACAAGAAGAAATTCAACAACGCAATGGAGGAGAAACAAATTGCTTGAAGGACATCACAACTTTGGCAATTGTCCCATTTGACCCCCCCTCTAATACAAGATAATTACTGCAACAAGATGAAGGTTCAAACTTTTGTTTGATTTGGAAAATAAGATTGATGATGCTTTAGGCATCACTAACACGTGTTGCATCAGCCAACCCTTCAAAGATTCTTAAAGCGAACATCAAATCCAAGAAAAAAGGGGACCATAAGACAAAGAAATAGTGAAGAGAGAAGAGCGCAATGACTAGTGGCCAATTAAGCATCAATCAATATCTGTTGTGATCCAAGGGAGGAAAGCCCTCACTTAGAAATCGATGAAGAACATTATTTGAAATGTCCCTAACAAAAAGCACTCAACCAAGCACCACATTCACACACTTTTGGTAGACACTGTAATGCTACAAGAAACAAAATTACATTCTTCAAAAGCAAAACTCTTCATTAACCATTGCAAGGGTCAAGCTAATATATTTGTGGAGTCTAATAGAGCAACTAGAGGATTAGGTTTGCTCTACTCACCAAGCAAAGTCAGAGTGGAGCTCCTTAACTCATCACCAAATTGAATGGTTGTCTATGTGCAATGTTGTATCTTTGATTTATCTTTTACCTTCCTTAATGTACATGTCCCATCTAAAATAGAGGATAAACAATGAATTTGGAATCAAATCACTTCATTCCTTTAGCCTTAGACTAATGGAAGTGTATTATTGGCAACGATTTTGACACCATTTTATCAAGCTCAAAGAAAAGAGGTGGCCTATCTCATAGTCCTTAATCCTAGATTGAATTACAAACATTGTTCGCAAGAATGGGGATTTCACATGGACAAATAGAAGGATGGGTTTCACTAGAATCTTTGAACAACTAGACAAATCCTTGCATAAAACAAACTTGCTTCAATCCACACCACTTTTGGATTTCCATTTGCCCTATTTGGAATCATTCAAGATGAGGTTGTCTCTTTTTTCAAAGATTTATTAGCAACAAATGGGGCTTTGGAAATGATGACTATGTCAAGCTTGCTTGACACATCCCGAAGCTTTATTTTTGAAGAGGACAACTTGTCTAACAATACGCCAATCTCAAAGGAAGAGGCCAAACTCACAACATTTCACATGGACAAATAGAAGGATGGGTTTCACTAGAATCTCTGAACAACTAGACAAATCCTTGCATAAAACAAACTGGCTTCAATCCACACCCTTTTGGATTTCCATTTGCCCTATTTGGAATCATTCAAGATGAGGTTGTCTATTTTTTCAAAGATTTATTAGCAACAAATGGGGCTTTGGAAATGATGACTATGTCAAGCTTGCTTGACACATCCCGAAGCTTTATTTTTGAAGAGGACAACTTGTCTCTCAATGTGCCAATCTCAAAGGAAGAGGCCAAACTCACAACATTCCAACACCACGTAGACAAGTCTCCCAATCTAAATGGGTTTCCAACATGCTTCTATCAAAAATGTTGGGTAATTATTGATCATGATGTTTAGACCATGGCCGGGATTCAAGAAAGTCGAAAAGGATTATTAATGCCTATTATACATAGAACCACTATAACTCTCATTTCGTCATGTCCCCTTTCCAAGTGTAAGTCATAAAAAATCCCATAACCTATTATTCAATTTTGCATAAACTAGAGGGGTGGTGCAAGGGAAATAATTGAATAATCTAACTTAAGTTGTTCAAAAAGTAACTTAATGATTTATTCATAAAAAGGCAACATATGCTTTATTACTAAAAAAATTGTTTTAAAAAGGAGGGGCAAAAGTGTTGCTAAGAAAGAGGTACAAAATATATATTAATTAAAAAGACTTTTTAAAAACTTTTCAAAAATAAAGTTTTGGAGGGAAAAGGAAAATATATTATTATTATTATTATTACTCCTCAAAAAAAGCTTATACTTTTTTTGCAAAATTTAATGACAAAATATGTCCAATGAGTCCATAAATGAGTAAAAAAGTGTTTTCTATTAAATTTGATTCATTTGAATATAAATTGAGTACAAAATTGCATCATCATGCAGAATCCTGATACAATAGTCAGCTAACAACTATTACAAATTTATGATGATCGCCTTCGAAAATCATCCTCATAATTCATAAATTGCATATTACGAATTTTACATCTTTCTCTTCCCTAGTCTAGTGAAAACTTGGGGGGAGGTTCTAATCCTTACACTCTGTTGCAACTCCTCACTCAACATTGAAGGTTGTGGTTGTGGCTCTGACTCAACCAAATCAATGACCTCTTATTTGTTGTCTACCTTTCTTGTGCAAAGATGAAGGTTGTGTTGTATTTTATAATAAAAAAAGCATTTAAATCTTTGATATTGATAGTATTATACTTCATCATTGATCAATGATATTATGATACCGATAAAGATAATTGTCTAAGTTGTCGATTCTGGTTTGAGGTCTCCACTCCCAAATCCCATCATTGTAATCAAATTTCTTATATGAAAAGAGATCATAATAACTAGTGGGGGTCTAGGAGTGGAGACCCAATGGGATTGAAGGGCAACGTACCTCATGGGGGTCTAGGGGCAACCACCCCCAATAGGGTCAAGGGGTAGCACTCGTCGTGGGGGTTTGCGGACAAGGTCTATGGGCAGCACACCATTTTCACAATTTTATCACTTAAGGGAGAAATTAGGTATTAAGTGATAAAATAGGTATTTGGCACATTTTTGTGAAAAATATTTGCTCTCTGAGTGCTATGTGAGGAAGTGTTAGGGGTGTTCATGCATTTATGAGGAAAAATCATGACATTTTAACTATTTAGTATTTTTCACATTTTTTCTTCGTTTTTTTTACGTGTTTTGCATTATTAATGAGTCTAGCGAGTTTTTTGTCAAACTCGACAAGTCTTTTTGGTGAGTAATGGCACTAAAACTCACCCTTCCTTTGGCAAGTAGCCAACGAGTATGCCATTTATGGCCTATATAGAGAGAAGTTGAGTAGTGGAGACGGTTACTAATTCATATTATCAAATTCATTTCTCTAAAATCGAGTATTGTTCATCTTTTCTACCCTAAGATGAAAACCCTTTAGCAAAGAATAGATCAAAGATGAAAACCCCCCTCTTCATTTGAGTAATTCCATTCAAAGATTAGTAGTGAGCTAATGGTTTGTAATTATTCTCTAGTTTCAAAGTAGAGTTTGCAATCATTAGTGTGTTTATGAATCTTCATTCTTGATATAAATTTCATGTTGGTTCTGGAATAAATCCTATTGATATACAGTAACAAATATTTGTATTATTTTCTTGGCTGGCTGAATCAGCCCTTTTTCCCGCCATTTGAAAATTGCATGTGCCATACCATTTTGATTTCAAAAAATAACAAATTTTGCAGCTTCTTAAGGGTATTGCTGTACCATCCTAACCTGATTGCAGCTTTTTTTTAATTGCAACAGAGCTGCTGATGTTATTTAATTGCAACTTCTTAAGGGTATTGTTGTACCATCCTAACCTGATTTCAGCTTTATTTAACATCAATAAATCAGTTTCATTTTCAGTTTTCTAATGTTAATCTGTGCAATTTTGTGCCAGATACAGATTCATTGTAATTGATCTAGAAGGCTTGCTCCCAGAACTAGCTTGGGTTATTTCAATTATCAATTGGTCATCTAGAAGGCTCACCGCCAAAATAAGTATTTCATTGTTTCCAAATTTTGTAACAGTTGCAATATTGAGTTGTGCAGCTTGCTGCCAACAAACATTTTACTATAATTTCATTCTAAACTTTTCACCATATGTTCTCACCTTTCCCACATCAGATCTTGGTGATCAAAAGGTAATAAGGTTTCATGCTTGTTTATTGTAAAAATGAAAAGTCAAGAAATATTTGATTTTGATACATTTCACATCCCAAAGAAACTCTCAAGTGAGTCTTTCGTCAACTTTTGTCCTATATCTCTATGCAACACTCCTTACAGAATCTTATCTAAAGGAATAGCAAACAAGCTCAAATATGTGCTCCCAAATCTAGTTTCTTCGAACAAAGCACTTTCAACCGAATAAAGACTTACTAAGAGCATAAATTATTGCTCACAAAGCCATACATTCAATTGTTAGCTTTAATCAAAAATGCATGATCATCAAGCTTGACATCAGCAAGGTGTATGATAGAATCAACTGCCTTTTTAAATGAATATATTATTGAAACTTGGCTTCAAGGAGGCATGGCTAGAATGGATATTCAGTTGTATCTCTACCACCTGTTTCTCCATTTTGGTAAGCGAGAATCCATGGGGATTCTTTGAGACAGCAAGAGGTCTGAGGCAAGGCGACCCTTTATCCCCTTTCCTCTTCGTGTTAGTATGAGAGGCATTTGGGTGAGCTATCAAAGCAAAGGCACAACAAAGTATGTGGAATAGTCTGCAGATAATTAGAGATATGCCCTCAATAACACATCAACAATTTGCAGATAACACTATCCTCTATAGGGAAGCCTAAATAGAAGATGCAAAGATAATAAACCACAGCAAATCCAATATTTTCTTCAACACCCAAAGTGTGCTACAAAGGTAGATTGTGGCTCATCTTCACTAAAACATCAATGCTATCCCAAGCAAATATTTGGGTGTACCTTTGTAGAACAAAGTATGGATCTTGGAAATGTAAGTGAATAATGTAGAAAGTAAAATTTTGATGGTTAAGGCGGTTATCTCTACAATCTCCATATACATGATGCCCTGCTGCTTGCATACAACTCACAAGGAAGGTAACATCTAGTTTAGGCATAATAATAAAGAGGTTCATATGGGAAGGATCCAACAATACAAAGCAAATCCCACTCATCAATTGGGACACTGATCATAAGTGTAAGGCTAAAGACAAAACCTACATTCATTCTTTGTCAAAACAGAAGACAACGCTTGGAGCCAAGCTGATTTAGAAAATGTATGTCAACTTGAAGGCAATGTGGAGCCAAATTCTGCAAAGACAAAGGAAATACCTCAACTCTCACGAACCAGCCAAAATTTTATGAACAACTAACCCACCAAATGGCTTCCACATTTGAAACTTCATGTTAAATTGTTGCTTACTCATTATAGAACATCTCATTTGGGTGATCAACAATGGCTGAAATTCAAATTTTTGGTTGAACTTGTGCAATAGATGACAAATGCAAGGAAATTATGGAAGATATTTGGGGAGACAAGGTTATTGACTACATGACCTTGGTTGCTAATCCAAATGGCACAAAATGGGGTTGGAAGGACTTCTATGTATTAAAGTATTATTGTAATATTTAATGGTTATCTTAGCTTTAGTTAGTCGATAGTTTACTTTTAGTTAACTTAGTTTATTTTCAATTAGCTTTTAGTAACTTTTGTTTCTGTTTTAGTTTGTTTTAGCAACTTTCAATTATTTGCTTTACTTAACGATGGTTTCTTTTTAAAAACATTGTCCTGTAATTCTTTATATAAGCATTATTCCTCTCCTCTGTAAAAAAAAATTTGGCGATTTTTTTAGAAATAAAAATTCGTTGTTTTCCTAGGGAATTTAAAAAAAAAAAATTCTTCGATGTTTTTGCTCTGTTTTTTTAAATTGAATGTTAATGGTTAATCCGAAAAATTGAAAAATTATTCTAGAAGGTTTTTGACGGATTTCTTTTATAAAAATTCAAAAAGTTTTTTAGTCAAATTTTTTAAAGATAAAAATTGAGGGATTTTATGAAAAGTTTTATGTGAACCAATTTTTCAAAAATCTAAGGGTTTTTTTATTTGGAAAAATTGTGGAATTTTCTGTAGACAATTTTTGAAGGGTTTGTTGCAAAATATTTTGTGAAGATTTTCAAACAGAATTGAGGGTTACTTTTGCAAGAGATCGTGGATTTTTGAAGTGGCTTTTTGAGATTTTTTCAAGGCGACTTCATTTTCTAGGCATTTTTTTCAAGTCTAATTTATGTGCCTAGGGTTTCTTGTGTATGCAACGCCTTCTTCTAGGTTGAGTTTGTGATCTGATCTAGGCAATCTTGAAGGGCTTTTTGAAATGAAAAATAAAAATAAAAAATTGCTAAGTGTTTTTGATGATTTTTTTTTGAAAAATCTTGCCTTATTGTTTAAAGTTTTTTAAAGATTTTGTTAAAATAATAGTTTATTACATCATTTTTTTATAATAATTTGTAACTAATTATATAGTTACAATCGGGTATGCCCGATTGTGTTGGTTATTTACCAACTTCTCATTGTATTTATTTTGGCTTCCTCGTGAATACAATTCGCTCAATTGGCTCTTTACATTTTATCATGGTATCAGAGCAAACATAAATCCTGAAACTGTGCTTTCATCGGGAGATTTAAAAAAAAGCAACGACTGAAGAATTAAAAGGATTACGTCTAAAGGTGAGTCGGTAGCATCTGAAGAAAGATCGCTATAAGCGTCTAAAGAAAGATCGTGACCAGCAAAATCTAAATGTGAAGACTGGAAGCGACGTTGAAGGGGCTCACTCTGCAAGAGGACGCGAATGAATATTGGGTTGAGATCGTTCACTGTGTGACGCAATTCCTGGGGGAGAAGAGGTGTCGAGGCATTCAAAAAAAAAAAGAACAAAAAAAACTATGCCGGATTTATTCTGAAGGTGGCATTCGTTGAAGAAGTCTGAATGCGTGAAATCAAGATCAAATGAAATACTTCTAAGTCAAGGCTGCATCATTCTAAAAGTGGTGTGCGTCATAGAAGTCTGAACATGTGAAATTTGGATCGTTTGTTTTTTACACTGTAAGACGCATTGAAGCTCGGCATCTATTCTGAAAAAGGCGTTGGAATTTTGTCGACGTGACAAAGGCATCAACACAGACAATTTGATAGAGCCGGAGAAACCAAAGGTTTTACATGTGAAAAGGAGCCAAGATGGGATTCAATTAAAGAGACGCAGTTCAACTAAAAGGTGCATAGTTTCATTGTTTTCTTTCACAAAATGGAGTTGAAGTTTTATGCTGCATTGAAACTGGAGCATCTGTAGTTTTTATTTTCTAAAAAAAAAATAGTTTTGTGAACGTAAAATTCAAAAACCAGAGCATCGTTGTATACAGAATACAAAATATTTGTGTTTTGTGCATTTAGAATTCAGAATACATAGCATTTGTTTTTTTTGGAAGACAAATTTAGAATTTTGAGTTCAATAGGGGTCATAAGGGTAATCGAGATAAAACCAAAATGGCTTCTAGTGCACCTAAATTTCTCTTGCCCAATTCCCAACTCCTGAAGGGTGAAAACTATACTACCTAGAAAACCAAAGTTCAAATGCAATTAGAGTTTGAAGACCTTTGGGAAATTGTCTTGGGAAATAAAACCAGACCAACAATAGCCAGTGATGAGCAAAATAAGTTTGATAAGGCCAACCAAAAAGCCAAATTAATCATTCTTTTTAGTGTGTCAGATGAGGTTCAGCCTCACATTCGCACTGCAACCTCTGCAAAAGATGCCCAAGACCGCCTCAAAACTGTCTATGAGGCTAAAAACAAACACCAAATCCTTCATGTGCAGCGTCAATTACATTGTCTCCAAATGTAAAATGGTGAGAAGGTAGAAAATTTCTTTAGAAGAGTTGTTGAATTGAGAACTGCACTTCAAGCGTTAGAGGAAGAAGTCATAGATGATTCTCTTGTACCAATAGTCCTGAAAGTACTACCCCCTTCGTTTAGAGTGTTTGTAACATGTTTAAATGTGGCACATAAAACACCCTCATTTGAAGATTGATCAACTTGCTTCAACAAGAAGAAGCAATGTTTGGTGAGACCGATACTCAAGACAATCAAGCCCTTGCTACAAAACAAAAGGGAAAACAACTTGACCATCGAAGTGGTCCATCAAGACAGTCAAATCAAAATCAAGACAATTCTTCCAAAAAGAAAAAGAAATGACTCATTTTTGGTAAAAAGGGTCATGAACTCAAAGAATGCCGGTATAACTCCTATGCCAATAGTGAATCCAGTAGCAAAAAGACAAAAATCTTCTCAAGGGGATAAGAAGAAAAATCCACAATGGTAGAAAAAGCCCAACAAACAACAAGGAAATGTTGCGTGTAATTTAGATGAAGAAGATTTTTTGTATGCTACAGAAACAAAGGCTGCCACATCTAACAAATCAGTCTGGTATGTTGATTCTGGTGCATCCAAGCATATGACAAGAGAACAAAAATGGTTTTGTGCCTTAACTCCATCCACCTCCTATGGGCATGTTTCATTAGGTGATGACACCTCATATAAAGTTCAGGAAATTGGTAAGATTCCACTTCCATTGAGAACTCATACATGTCGACTTACAAAGGTTTTGTATGTTCCAGGGCTCACTAAGAACCTACTTTCAATGAGTCAATTGCTTGAGCACAATCTACAGGTTGAATTTGATCAACTTAAAGGTGAGAAACTTTGTCTTATCAAAGACAAGACTCACAATGGGGCAGTTGTAGCTCGTGCTTTAGGGGCAGGCAAGATGTTTCAGTTGGTTGATGTTTCAGATGAAGATCAAGCCCTTGTAGTCAAAATCAATTCATCCACAACTCTCTAGCATAGAAGATTTGGCCACCTCAACATTGGTTATCTTCTTGATTGAGTAAGAGAAATATGGTAAGAGGACTTCCTCCCATTCAAAAATCAAAAATTATTTGCTCACATTGTCTTGTCGGGAAACAACATAGGGCTCCTTTTCCTGGTTGATCTATGTTGGGGACCAAATTGCCTTCTAAAGGTAGGTGCCTTTGCATGAACAATACTTCACAAACAAATTTTAATGGGAGACAGCCTTCAGTTGATTGGAATTGAAGGCCCATTGAGATGATGCCCACTTTGTCAAGAAGCAAAATTAATGGTGAACCATTTGTTCCTAAACTGTCAATATGCTCACACATGTTGGATATGGCCATGTGACAAAATTGGTTGCTCTGGAGCTATTCAAATGGACTTGTTAGATCTCTTTCATAGTTGGCTATGCCTTCACTTTAAATTTGTTTAGCCAAGTCTTTGGAAAATAAGCCCATCAATGATAGTTTCGCATTTATGAAAAGAACAAAAAATGCAAATTTTAAATAAAAAACAGATGGTCGTGGAGGCGGTAACAAAGAATATAGAGTTTCAGATAGGCGAATATATTTCTACCAAGCTTAAGATCATCTAACACCAAGATTAAATTGTTTGCACAATGGAACAATCGAGCAATGAAAAAAGGAAATATCTCAAACTCCCATCTAGTTTTGCTCCAAATGAGCCTTCCAGCTGATCAAAGAAAAGAGGAAGAATGCTAAGTGGCTAACCCCACCAAGTGGCTAGCCCCTTCCATATTCGGGATCCCAAGAAATGGCCGTTTGTGTATCCAATATCGTATCTGTTTCCAATACTGTATCTATACCTGTGTCCATGCAACTCCACTATAATCTAATAGCATTATGCCATAGCTAATAGCCTAGGAGTAATTACAATAAATGCAGTATCAAATAATGATCTGTACGATTAATAACTGCACATATTATCGGACCCTGAGCAATAAATTTTATCAGTTATTGTATCTTAACTGATTGTATATTTACTGATAATTATACATTGGATGATTAAATAGTCAATTGTATATTCACTTGTAATTATACGTTGGATGATTCAATAGTCATGGTCATAGCTTAATAAACTACAGGATAGTTCAAGTACCAAAAATACATTAGAAATTTGTGAAACATGCCCTTTAACTAAACATATGAACTTTACCTCCTTGCCTTAAACAAAGCAAACAACAAATGTGTTTAAACAGAGAGAAAGAAAAATGCCAATGTTAAATTCTAAGACTGCAGAATGCATTGCCAAAAGAATGATTGAACTCCAGACTGTTAATAGTTAACATCTCAAGTGAAAACCATGCACTGAATATATTAGTGTAGACGGTAGCCGTAGAAAGCAATTTAAGTTATATGATGGCTGGAGAGTTAGAACAATGACATAAAAATCATTAGGTCCATGGTCTTGGATAAATAACCTAGAGACTGAATTTTTTGCTATGATACAAATCACTAACATTTAATATAATCCTATTTAAAAAACCACTAGATATGAAAACAAAAGAATACCAGGTCTTTTAAAAAGTGTAAGCTTCTGAGATAGGGAGTAAAGCGCAATTCAAAATAAGTTAAATTATGATTTATAGCAATATTGACAATTACCTAGGGTGCACAACTCTTCATATGCAGACCAAAAAAATGGGTCTAGTGACACAGCTTGTATAAAATGCTCAACCGCAATTTTCCTTCGATCAGTATACCTGTGGAAAAAGCAACCAATAATAGAGACATTTTAAAACTATAATAAAGAAACATCTACAGAGAATTTGTATTTAGTTACCATTTTGGAGGTGCTGATGTCCAAAGGAGCTGGACTCTAGCATAGTTGCCTACTCATACTCGACATCAACTCAAAATGATCAATGAATAAAAAGCACCCATGTTCAAAACTGTGAAATATATTCAACCAAAAGAAAAGAGGAAAAAACATGTAGACTTTTATAGAATAATTTGTTGTAGGGTTAACTTAGATTAGAGAGAGTGCGGATAAACATTAACCAACACTAAAAGCTTAGGTGTACAACTACCGGTAGTATTGCTCTTACTCAGGAAAAAAATGGGGAAAATCAGCTATTAAATATTAAAGAAAATGACAAATTCAGCAAGACAGTGTCAACTTATATTATAGAGTGTGGGTAAACCTTAACTGACACTCTCCAAACACAAAGGTTTACCACTACCAGGAGTATTGCTCTTACTAAGGAAAAAAATATTGGAAAATCAACTATTAAATTTTAGACAAATACACAAGTTCAGCAAGGCATGGTCAACTTAGATTATAGATTATGTTGGTCAACTGATGTTTATTGCTACCATAAACATTTTCCTTGTTCATGGAAAACTGGGGAAATCTTAGCAATCAAAGAATAGAGAAATGTGTTCCACGAGCTGATGGTTATTTTGAATTTTCATTTCAAGCCAAATATAGATCATAGGCATCAAAACTAAAAATAGCATATCATGTGAAATGGGTAAAAAATAAAATTTATCAATAACATTATAATGAACCAAAGTAACCATCAAATGGCAATATATGCTTCTTTAATGTTTTTCAATTTCCATTACAAAAAATTTGCAATATTAATTAAACAAATGGTGCAGTAAACTGTACACTACTGAATCCTCATTTCCTCGTATACATATCCACCTGCATGTCACTAAATGTATCTGCATATACAATTATACCAACATACTTGCTACCAAATCTTGTAAAGGATCGCCAAATGAAAATGCCAAAACCAATGCCAATCATACCCTTGTGTGTGTCAATAACACTTAACATACAGTGCTTTTGGGAGATTCTGAATGAATCAATCAAATTCTAAATTCTGTCATTGGATATAATGTGGAGTACTGACCTGTATATCAGTCCCAGGAGGTAATGACCAGCAGCACCATTTGGAATCTACACAACAAAACAAAGGTTTTATAGCCCTTATCTCCTAGAAATTTGCATTAAAAGAAAAAGAATCAACAGAAGAAAAAGATTTTTATTTTGGTTCCTCATTGCTGAGAATGAATTTCTTATGTGGTTCATGATAGCCAATACTTTTATCCCTCAATAGTTAGTAATAATGTTTTTAGTGTTTCACAAATATTTAGGATATAATGTGTCATCCTCTTCAATATAAGTACAGAATGAAAGAAAACTAGAATAACATTTACCAAAACACAGATTAACAAAAGCAACAAAGATATGTTAAAATTTGAAAAAAAACAAAAATTTGTACATGTTCTCTCTTACAACCTCTGTGCTAGGCTCATTGATAGGGCATAATGCTGCTTCCGCTTCACGATGAAGTCCCATCTCAAAGCACGAAAGTGCAAATAAATACCGGGATTGTGGCAATTGAGTCCCTTTAGTCACCAAACCCATGAAATTAAGAAGCTAAAAATACATCAGAATTCTTCAAAAAATTATAAAGTGAAGAAACCATAAACATAGAATTCTATTCATCCTGCAAATAAATGCATGGCTTCAAACCTGTACCTTTTAAGATGTGGTATGCCCGATATCCTTGATTGTTATGCAAGTAACAGCATGCCAATAATTGAAAATTGCTCTGCTCTTCATAACAACCAATGACATTTAAAATATTAGAAATCTCAAAACACGAAATTGCAAGCATTCCATGTTTCCGACTAATTGAATATTTGACTGTAAAAGAAACACAAAATAAAAATAATGATAGAAAACCAAAAGTGGCTCATTCGTCAAATCTCGAGATTTTCTAGTTCATGGAGCCATCATAATTATGGTGACTAGAATGATTATTTATCACAACACTTTATTTTTCTATTGAGTATTTCACTGTTTGAAATAAGATCATAAAGCCTATACAATCTGTGATTTGAATACTTCCAACTATGTCTTCTTGTAATGGTGAAAATTGCATACCCGTGCCCTTTTCCCTTATGCTTTGGGCCTGCTTCTATTGGAGTCTCTTTTGTGTAATGACTAGTCTAAAAGTGGTAGATTCTTGCAGGAATTCTGCTCATGACATCACCATATCCCAATCCCATTATCACTCATCTCCAAGGATTCATTCCAATCCCTACATCACCCATTCATCACCCTGGATCATATTAGCAACTGCGGACTTGACCCATGTCACTTTCACAGTTGCAGATCTGAACCCTGAACTTTTAAAATTCAAATTTTAAATTTTACACATTACCGACCTTTTCACTATTCATTGTGAACCAACCTAGCACACATTGTGTTGATTTCTGTGTTATATTGTTGTATTTAAAGAGATTCATTCATTCATTTGAGATCATGCCGGAATGTGAAAAAATACCTAGGTCAGAGAACCTGAAGAGGAACCAAATCTACATTTTGTACTCGTGAAATCATCCTAGGCCTATTGCATGCTTGCTTGTTGTCCTTGATCGTTGTTCTAAAACCACTGAATCAGTCCAACCATGGATTTGGCTGAGAAGAACATGACAAAGAGCACAAAGATATACTGAGAGCGGGGGGGGTGTGAATCAATTTATCAACAAACTTTTACCCTCTTAAACTTCTTATCAACTTCAAACTCTAACACAAATCAACTATGCAAGAATATCACAATATGAACAAGTTGACACCAAGATTTTACGTGGAAACCCTTGTGGGATAAAACCATGGTACAAATAATGTACTTTATGAATTATATATACTTTTACAAAGAATGTAGGCACCAACCTACTTGAATCAATTATGTAGTTTAGTAGGCACCAACCTACAAAGAGCACCAACCCTTATTTCTGATTTTGTAGGCACCAACCTACAAGGAGCAATCACCCCTAAAGCTGATTTAGTAGGCACCAACCTACAAGGAGTACCAACCCCTACTTGCCAAGCACCAACCTAGCAAAGATTATAATTTGAATGATAACATTCCACCTTCAATTGTTGCTTCCTCAACAAATGATGGACAATTCTGCTCAAACAACCTTCTTACAAATCTGATGTATATGTTTACCTTTAATACTTATTACTATATCCAAAAACTGCACTTATTCCACTTCAATCTGCTTTATAAAATCTGCATATATTCTTCACAACTTTGATCCAAACTGTGCACAATCTCCTTTTAGAAAACTAATCATAACCATTCACAATCTTCTCATAATTTAGTCTTCAAGATACTCCCTAATCTGCACATATTCCTCTTTGTAATCTGCCTTATTTTCTTCACACAATTCTCATGAATAGTTCATTGATCACAATGCCATTCATTTAGATCTGCAACATGACTTTCACAAGTCTATACTTTATCTCAATTTAACTCTACCTTGTGATGTAGGACACCTCTTTAAAGCTCACACAGAAATATATATCTCTGCACTCTGCTGGTTTTCAATCCTCCAATCTGCTGTGTATTTATTATACACTCCTTTGTTTTTACTCTACACCAACTTCTGTTTTCACAACACATACATTCATTCTCTTTTCAACTCAGATTTTTATTTTCTTTTTCACAAACTCCAACACATGCTTGTGTTTTAATAATATAACACTTTATTCACACACCATACTCACAGCTTCAGATGATATGCATTTTATACACTCACACAACACAGCACCTCAAAGAATCTGCTTTTTATGCCCACTTACACATACGTATCTTCTTTTACACCCACGTCCACACTCTAGTTGATATTCAATTTTCACACACAGCACACATTCATGTTTTTATGATAGATCGGTTATTCCACACAACACTCTATATTCTTCAGATAATATATATTTTTCACTCTGCAATCTAGATGATATGAACTTTTATTCCATTGCACACAACTCACTGCAAATAATATTTATTCCATTCAACTCCGATTCAAATCATATCCGTTCTCTTTCATAAATGATATTCAATAAAATCCATAACACATATCTCTCTATTCTTCGGATGATATACAATTTACACCCAGCACGTGTTTTATGATATAATCTTTATTTCACACATACCCAAATCTGAATGAATCGAACCACATCATATATGAAGTAAAAATCGCACCATTTGGATTAGACGTGTTTCTTCATGAACACGTGTCTTTGTTATTGAAGGATCGCAGCTTTTTATCTAAGCACCTCTCCATGTAATCATTAACTTTGTTTGGGTAAATCTGAAGTTATAAACATAAATCGCACCTTTTCCTTAAGTAATGAATAAGACAAATTTGTCTTATTTGCAATTTTGTCTTATGTGCCTTTTTGTCTTTATGTGCTTCATCTTACTTTTTATTATTTCTTTTGCAATCGTTGCTTTTTGCTTGAGATGTGAGAATCATTCAGCTAGCCTCCAAACTAGTGCCACGTCACACCCTAATTTGTCTTTTTGTGAACTTTGTGTTTTTCTGATTTGTATTGTTCTGTTTGCTTTTTACTTTTGTTTTATTCATACTCAGCGCTGCCTTATGAAACATGTTTCTTTGTAAATTATGATTTCTGCTTTTTAAATGTTAATCATTGATGTTGCTTCAATCTGTGAATTATCACTGTGTATTATTACTGATGGCTTCAATCTGTGAATTATCACTGTGTATTATTACTGATGGCTTCAATCTGTGTATTATCACTGTGAATCTGATCCAGTATAAAATCTGCAACTTCACCTTACTATGATGTTGCTTTCTTTAAATCTATACAAGCCTATACACAAAAAGCTGCTCATACATTCTTTATTAAGTGTTTCTGAAAAGCGATACCTTCTTGTTTATGTCTTTCTTCTTCATCTTATTTATGACATGTGTATGCATCTTTGACATCAATGATGACATGAACCTTCTACCTTCTCAACTTGACATCAATGACAATATTTCCAACAACTCGCAATTTAGCAGATTCCCCAAAGCTATTTATAAACACAGCCGGTCCTTACTGAATTTCACATATCAAAAGATTGAGGCAAGTGAATTCCAACAGTCAGTTTCTGCCAGTTCATTCCCACAAGTACAAATTCAGTTCTGCATGCCAAATCATTTCCACACTTGTAGAGATCAATTCTGTAGATGTGGTATGGAACCAGAGCAACACAAACTCAATTTGCAGATTCTGAGATTCATTTGAGCAAGCCCCACAAATCTAGCATTGGGGCAAATTGATTCCTGGCCTCTTCTGCATCATTTTCCCACCTTTCAAGTCCAGCTTAGTATTGCATTTAATTTCATTTAATTCAGCATTTTTTGTAATCCCAGCTCATTTATCTAGGTTAATTTGTATTTCTTGCTTAATTTATTTAATTAGTCCAGACTATTTTTTTAAGGAATATAGTTTCCCTTACACTTCTATGAAAAAAGAGACCTTAAAACATAAGCCTTAAAATGAAGACAGCACTAAACCTCTAAACAAACAGCAGAGTTGACATCTAATCTAATTAATGCAATACTTTGAGCAAACTTTTAAGCCATCCAACAGAAATCTCAACCCATGTGAAATAGTACAAATAGACAAAAAGCTTACAATACCATAACATTTATAAAGGAAATTACAACAAACAATTTCATATTGGGTTGCTGAGACAAATGTTATCCAAATGATATAAATGATAAGCAGAATTTGCCCCATCTTGTTTTTGTGAAATGTAAAGCATGAAAATCTAGGGACAATCAAGTATATCAAGGTGATAAGCAATTAACATGTATGCTTAAAAGTACGTTAAAACTTAAAACCTTCATGGGGCAATCTTTACCAAACTGTGAAGAAAAAACTTTACCACTACTTGCAATGAGCAGAATAGGCATTTCCATTAACATGTCTTGATGATGGAACAATTATTGTTGGAAATCAAAATGCCAGTGTACGTAACTTACTAAATACAAAATTATTATTGTTGCTATCCTTTTGGATCATAAGCCAATAACCCGCCTGATCCAAAAGGGGTGAAGAAGATCATAAGTAATTACCACTCTAAAGCTATTCAATGAAATCATTGAAACCGACTAGGCAACTATACCCAGGTACTGTGATCAACAAGTGTCAACACATCTACTACTTCCTTGCAACCAAACATCTTGATCCATTTGTCTATTGCCTCTTCCACAATCTTCTAACACTATCATTCTAATCCCTTAGTGTGCCACACTCAACATCATCCTTTGCTCTCTGTACCGGTACATGCAATATGGATCAGCATAAAACCTAATCACACCGATCTCTGCCTCTGAACATCTAGCTAACATCTACATAAGGCTCCAACTATATTGACCATCTCAATTGTTGGAAATTTTGTCATTGATGTCAAGTAATCATGATCAGCATGACTAAAGATTTCTATGCTTTGTTGAAGATCAGATTCCATTACACAAAAGCAATGATAAACAGATACATTATGTGCAGATAATCGCCCATCAATGCTTAACTAATCGATTTGATCAAAAATCAAATCAGTTGATTTACAAAAAAAGAAAAAAACAAGAAATTGATTAAGAAACATAAATTAAACTGCCCAATCCATTTCCTAAGAGGTGACTCACTTAAGAAGACTTCAGAAATGAATAAGACAAAAAGCAAGGGAAACGAGACAAAGCAGCGGTCAAGACAAAAGACTAAGGCAAACAAAACAAATAATGCGATTTATTTTTTGTGAAGTGATACGATTTATTTTTGTGGTGCAATTCTTGAGATATGAAGCGGTTCACTTAAGTAATGAATAGTGTGTCTTCTAAATGTCAAATCAGATGTTTTCTGAAGTAATACGAATTTGTCCAGAGAAGATGCGATTCATTTCTGAAAAAGTATGATTTGTTTGGGTAATACATATTCAGAATATGTTCATAAAATGATCATTAAAACAAATTTGGATTTGTTTATTTCTAAAGAGGCATGATTTCATTAAAAGACTTTAAAAATTCTGAAGAGGAGCAATTAAGTTTTGATGATAAGATATCAGATTTATTAAATGGTATGATTAAAGTTTCTCTTGATAAAATTAAACCAAGGCAGATCTGAAATGGTGTGATTATCTTGAGAAGGCAAACAATTAAAGTCAGATTCTAAATGATGCAACCTTTCACAATAGTTTGCAAAGATTGATCAACATACATATATGAATTCAAAATCCGATTGGCAAAGGGTGTAGAGTTTGAGTATAGAAGTGCAGAAATATCTTTTGTGTGAGTTTAAGGGAATAGCATTCATCACAAAGAAGGGATAGATTGAAGCAAAGAACAGATCTATTGAAAGATCTTATTCTACATTTGAATTTTCAGTCAAGGTTGGTACCAGGATTAAGGAGTTGGTGCTCATTGTAGGTTGGTGCCCCAACTATTGTAAACTCATTTATGTATGAAGTACATTATTTTGTACTGTGGTTTTCTCCTGTAAGGGTTTCTACGTAAAATCTTGGTGTCAACTTGTTCATATTGTTATATTCTTGCATAGTTGTCATTGTGATTAAAAAGTTGAGAAGTTAAAAATTGTAATATACTGATTCACTCGCGCCCCCCCCCGCCCCGCCCCCCAAGTATATTTGTGTGCTCATCATCAAACAATCACCTACTTACAACTCTTTTGTCATTCTATACACTCAAACATCTTGAAAGCTGATCTAAACAAGCCTTCCCCTTATCACATGAGAGACGGGAAATCCATGTCAATGAGAAACTCAAAAAACAAACCAAAACTCATCAGCAAAAAAAATCTATCTCCTAATGCACTATCTTCTAGTGAAATTGCAAAACTAACAATAAAAAATAACCCAATATAAGAGATAGCAGCAAACTTAGAATGGATAGGTCCCTACAAATCTCACAAAAGACAATCACAACCATGTAGACCAAAAAGCTTCTACAAAACAAGACTCTTCTATATCAAATGAATCTCCACTAGAATTAGTGGCATTGCTTAGTTTTGTCTTTGGATGCTTTCTTCCTATAGGATACACAACAATCAATAGCACAATGTCCCAACTATCTACACTTGTAACATTGCACCCATTTCTTGTTTTGGTGGTGTGTGTTGTTGATATTGGTATTGACATATCAAGAAGTGTCACAACTATCATACTTGTGATTGGCCAAGAAAAAAGTTTTTGCATAGATTTGGGCAATCCATGCTCCTTTCTCACTTGATCATTACATTTATATGCAAGAAAAACACCTTATGAAGTCTCCTAAGTAAAACCTTTCTTCTTATAGTGTTCCACGAAGCGCGTCCCCCCTACCCCCAAAACCCTGCATTTCTAGGATGGGGACGTCTCAAAGACTTGGGGAGCTTCCCCCGTCACCAACGCCATAGTCTCCAAAATGCCATCGAGACGCCAAGGAAGCCACGACGTCACCTTCTTTTTCACTCAATCCTTACATTAATATGCAAGAAAACACCTTAAGATCTTAATAAAACCTTTCTTCTTTACTATGTTCCATGAGACACGCCAAATCTCACAACATATAATCCTCATACATACAATGCTAAGAAGATATCATTTGTTGTTTTGTGGCCACCTTGAAAAAAATCTTAAATAAATTATCTTTCTCTATGATCAAGAAGGCTAAACATTTGGGTGCAAACTTAACTTCATCATTCTTCCATTCTTCTCATGGCTCTAATACCACTTTTTGAAAGTGAGAAAATGGAAACACACAATTCAAACTTGAAAAAAACAATAATTTTACTCAAACAACCTTATCAGTTGCATTATATATTCATAAACTAGTTATATCTAACATAGTCCACCAATAGACTAACCAATTCATTGCCCAACACATATATGTACCCATAGTTGAAAAACTCGCAAAAAACTAAACAATTTTTTGAAAACTCGCAATGTTTTTTGCAAAACGAGTTTTTGAGGCAAGTACTCGGAAAAAAAACTTGCGCGATCAAACCAAAAGGTCACGCAGCCGATAAAAAGCCGATTTGACTTCATCTTTTCACACATTTTTCACTCTTGCTTGAGCTAAAAAACTCTCCCAGCCATTTTGCACCTATTTATAGTGATTTTGCACCAAAGAGACGAGATTTGATGGTGATTTTCATCGAATTTAGAAAGCAAATTAGATTTCTAAGTAGGTTTTTTTATTTTCTTATTCTTTCTTCTTCTTTTTTCATTTTTGTTGATTCTATGTTTAAAAAACATCATGAATGTAGTGTAAAAAAGATTTAAATACATTTATATTGATCAAAACAAGATTTAGATTCATCAAAACAAGATTTTTTGACATATTTTTCTGATTTTTTTACATATTTTTCTGATTTTTTTACATATTCTGAATTTTTCATTTTTTAAAAAATTTCTTCAAACCCTAGTTGATTTTTAATTTGAATCCTCTTTTTTGTTGAAAAACATGTTTACAATCTTAGATTAGCTTAATTTTTTACTAATTTAAAGTAATTTTCTGATTTTTTACATTTTTTTGAAACCCTAATTATTATTTTCTTTTTTTAATCTTTTTTCTTTATAAAAATGTTTAGAATCTTAGATTAATTTGGATTTTTACTAATTTAAAGTAATCTATTTTGATTTAATCTAATTTAGCTTGTTTTAAATTTTCTATCAAAAACTAACAAGTTGTGCTTTCACTTTGTCATTGTGTGTGTAGATTAATTGATAATGGCTTATGCATCCAGTTCTGCCTCGGGCTTTGCCCCATCTATGCCTCGGGGATTTGTAGGCACTCGTCCTACAGGAGCTAGAGATCCTGCTTGGAAATATGCTTATCAAGGACCTGAACCTAGCTCAATCTTTTGCATTAAATGCTAAGGAGTATTACATGGAGGCATTAATCGCCTCAAATACCACCTTGCAGGCATCCCTCAACGTGATGCTAAGGCTTGTCCTAACACCACAGAAGAAATAAAAAGACAAATGAACGCCATACTTGCAGCTGCAAAAAAAAAATTGCAAAGAGAGAAGGCAAAGGTAGCAATGCAAGCAGCCATAGCTTCTTCTCAAAGTGCTCCAGTCAAACCTTGAGTCGAATGATGATGTAGCAAACATAGTGGGCTCTCTTCGTGGTCCACGTATGCAAAGGCAACCCACCACCACCACGAGCCCTTCATCTACCTCTATTAGAGCACCAGGATCAGCACATACACACATGCATGATTTTTTTGTGCCTAGAAACACACCTGATGCACAACCTTCCTTAGAGGCAATTGGGTGGAATAGGGAGGTTCATGATCAGGCAAACATTGCTTGTGCAGATTTTTGGTATTTCAACAACATCCCTTTCAATGTGGCAAGCTCTCCTTACTGGCACAATTTGGTTACCGCATAGACAGTTGCAGGAAAAGGGTACAAAGCGCCTTCCACATAGCCTTGAGTGGGAGGTTAGTTAAACTTAATTTAATTTTTTTGATAAATTTATGTTTTTTAATTTATATTTTTCAAATTTAATTTATGATGAATTTAAGCTATTTTTTTGTTTACAAATTAAAATTGTGTACTTAATTTCACTTTGTACTTGTAGGTTGCTTACTAGTGCAACTGAAGGGGCAAGGGCAGCGATAGAAGAACAAAGAGAAGAATGGAAAAAATATGGCTGCACTATTCTTTCTGATGGGTGGACAAATGGTAAAAATCGTACCATCATTAATTTGTTGGTTGCTTGCAAAAATGGGGTGGTGTTTTTGAAATCAGTCGATGCCTTCAACATAGTCAAAAATGCAGAAAATTTGGCTCAAATGTTGGAGCAAGTTTGCATGGAGGTTGGGCTTGAAAATATGGTGCAAATCATAACTGACAATGCAGCAGCATATGAGGTAGCAGGAAGAATCCTCCAAGATAAACACCACACAATTTTTTGTACACATTGTGACGCACATGTCCTTAACCTTCTTTTGGAGGACATAGGCAAATTAGATTGGGTCACACCGATTGTAGAGGATGCAAGGAGGATCACTAAATTTATCTACGATCACCCTTGGGTTCTTCACTTGATGAGTGATCACACCCAAGGGAAAGAGTTGGTGAGATCCAGTGTGACAAGGTTTGCAACGATTTTCTTAACGTTGCAAAGCATTCTTGGTGCATTGACGGCTTTCAATCAAATGTTTGTGAGTCAAGCATGGCTAGACTCAACTTATTTGAAGCTGAACGGAGAGAGAGTTGCACACATTGTCTTCAACAACCTATTTGCACAAAGAGCCACAAAGATTGTGAAGGTAACTTCAAAACTTTGAATTTAAATTCAATTAAATATATTTTTTTAATGTCTTTTATTGTAAATTTGTAACTCTAATCTTGGAGAAAACTCTGTGGTTAAGCGCACTTGAGTTGGAGTAGTACTGGGATGCGTGACCTCCCGGGAAGGCCCAATGCTTCACCCCTGTGAGCATCACCTAGATGCAATGAGTGCTAAGTGGACCATTCATTATCATGAGAGACGAGTTCTTGTGAACCACTACTCATGAAACATGGGTCAACGAGTTTGACCCAAAAAAACTACACAGTTGAATCCCGATAGCAATATCACAATTTGACACGCTGTGGAAAATACCTTAGACTTATCAATTGATAAGCTAAAGGGGCTCTATAATGAGTGGTTCATAAGGCACAACACTTGCTGAAGGTTTTTCAAATGGGGTTGCAAGCTAAGTGGGCTTAACCTTGGAGAAAACTTTGTGGTTAAGCGTGCTTGAGCTGGAGTAGCACTGGGATGGGTGACCTCCCAGGAAGGCCCAATTCTTCACCCCTATGAGTGCTAAGTGGACCATTCATTATCATGAGAGATAGGTTCTTGTGAACCACTACTCATAAAACATGGGTCAATGAGTTTGACTCGAAAAAACTACACAGTTGAATCCTGGTAGCAATATCACAATTTGACACGTTGTGAAAAATACCTTTGACTTATCAACTCTAATCTTTTTGTATTTTTATATTGTAGGTGTTGGAGCCCTTGGTTAGAGGTCTCCGCTTGGTGGATGGGGATAAAACCCCAATGGGGTAGCTTTATGAGGCCATGGATAGGGCCAAGGAGGCTATAAGAAATTATTATAAGGGGGGCAGCCTCAAGTTTGATCCCATTTGGGAGATTATTGACAGGAGGTGGAGCCATCAACTCCAGCAACCCATCCATGCAACAAGGTACATTTTGAACCCCCGTTTCTTCCATTCAAGCACCTATGCAAATCCTACTAGAGAGGTTATGGAGGGCCTCACTACTTGCATTCAGAGGATGACACCCGAGGTTGACGTGGCAAACCTCATTGTTAATGACTTGCAAAATTATAGGGAAAAAAGGGGTGCACTCTTTTCTTCAAAGCCAGCAAAGAGAGCAATAAGCAATCAGTCACCATGTATAAAATTTGAAATTTACAAGTTACAAGATACAAATATTGATAATTAGATAATTTGATAAAATATGTTTTGAACTTTTGACTTTCCTTTCTAAGTTTATAACTCAATTTTTTTTTGTAGATGTTTGGTGGACAAATTGGGGTGGAAATACCCCAAATCTCCAAAAATTTGCCATTTGTGTCTTATGCCAACCTTGTAGTTCGTCCACTTGTGAGCGCAATTGGAGCTTGTTTGAGGCCATCCACACAAAGAAGAGGAACAAACTAGCTCAAAAACGCCTCAATGACCTTGTCTATGTGCAATATAATCTTCGATTGCACACAAGAAAGGTAGAGGAAATATCAAATAATCCAATTGATTTTGATGAGATAGATCCATACAATGATTGGACAAGGGGGGATGAGCAGCCTCCATTGTTTTCTGAGGATGACATCTATGATTTAGAGCGACAAGCAATGGAGAAGGGGGGTGGATTTGCCCCCATGATATTAATAAATCATTCACCCTCTAGCTTTATATTTCTAGAAATATAAAACTTGTAATGGCTCGGCTCAATGATAATTCCTAGATGGAATTATCAAATGAATAGGAGAGTTTTTGTCCTTGACTCCATTATGTACCAAATAGTTTTTGAAATGGGCAGAAAAGAAGAACAATGTTCGATCTTCTAAGAAATGAATTTGATAATATGAATTGAAACCCTCTCCATTCCTCACCTCCTCCTTATATAGACTTTTGAGAAAAAAAGTATTATTTTTTCTCTTTTTTTTCTCCTTTTCCATCCAAACTTTATTTTTGAATTTGGAACCACATTCCTAGCATCACTATTGGTCTCTCTTTTAAAACAAACTTTTTAATAATTAAATGTAGGTTGTCTTTTTTATGAATTTAACTTAAAGTCACTTTTTCAACAACTTAAATTAAATTATTAAATTATTTCTCTTGCACCACTCCATTAGCCTATGGGAAATAAAATAATAGGCTAAGGGTCTTCATTGGACTTACACTTGAGCAAAGGATATGACAATGTTGTGCATCACAATGCCATTAATCTATTTTTAGTCATTTGTGGACATTAATATATTTCTTTCTTTCTTTCTTTACTCCTTTCTTTGTCTATGAAAAAAAAGGTTGGACCCAATTATTGCTTAGGTAAGTCATAACATCCAAGCCATCCTTGTTTACAAGATATTGAATGAGAGGCTATTTTGGTTTCCAAGGTTGTAGAGTGAACTGTAAAGCCACGTCAGTATTGATGGTTACTTCCAAATAATAATCTACTGTGACTGCTGCTAGAAATAATCTGCCTATGTTTCAAAAAGAGATGTAACATGGTTTTTATAAAACTGCCTCCTATCCTCATTTCAATTCACAAAAACCAAATCAACAAGAAGCTAATAGTGTGAGTGTGAGAGTGAAAGCTGCAAGTGTGAGGTGAAAGAGTGAGAATAAAGACCAAGAAGGTTGAGGAGGAGCAACATGAAGAGCAAGAAGAAGAGTGATGTCAAATTAAGGTTCACTTCAAAATTCAAATGCTTAAAACTAGTTTTCCAAAGTTTCATTTGTAATTCTTATACATCTTTTTATTACTATTTTTTCAAGTACTATAAGTATTTCAGTGCCACGACCCTGCTACCACTCTGCAACCATCCCCACGTTGTCCCCAAACTTAGGCCCTTGATCCCCCCATCCCTGAAACCTGTCCCCACGTCCCCTCATCAAGAAACTTCGTGGAACTATGTGGCCAACTAAAAATCTCATCTTCAAACACATTTTCACATTAGCATTAAAGATATAAGTGAGAACACAATAGTAAAAACAGTGTCTGCCCAAATGACTACCATTTATACAGATTCATTTTTAATGTTTTCTATAATGCAGCACCTGCAATTAGTGAAGCATAAATCTGCAAAAAAACCCGATTAATCGCAATTTTTAAAAAATCTGCAGGCTGGAGGATTTTTTCCCCGATTTTTTGAAAAAATTGTTGACTTTTTGGTCAATGATTTTTTTTCTGTTTCAAATTGCAAATTCGCCAAAAAAACGTGTTTAAAATCTGGAAAAAAAACGTGAATAAAATCGAGCTGATTTTCGCACAAGAAAAACCATGAGACTATGGCTTTTTGCTTACTATTATGCTTTGATAGATTTTTCCAAGCATCCATAGCTTGTTTGAAAGCACTTGTTTTAGGTGTTTAGCCATAGCAGCAAGGCAATGAACTGTTTGATAAAATGCTTTGGTAGACATGTATGAAAAATGTGGTAGCATAGACAAGGCAGTGAACTGCTTGAAAATGCTCAAGAATGATGGAATGCCATGACAAATTGCTATGGATTGTCATGGCATTCCATCACTGGAGACTGATTTTTTGAGGCATTTTTCAAACAATTCCTGCCTTGTCTATGTTATTTACTATTATGCTTTGTAGATTTTTTCCAAGCATCCATAGCTTGTTTGAAAGCACTTGTTTTAGGCTTTTACCCATAGCATGAAGGTACTTGAACTGTTTGATAAAATGCTTTGGTAGACATGTATGAAAAATGTGGCATAGAAAGGTAGTGAACTATTTGAAAAATGCTTGAAGAAATGTGGTCTCATGATGGAATGCAACTAATGCCATGACAAGCAAATTGCTATGGATGTCATGGATTCCATCACCATCATTATTTTTGACATTTTAAAACAGTTCACTGCCTTATCTATGCTATGCTTTATTATGCTTGATAGATCTTTCCAAGCATCCATAACTTGTCAAAAGCACCTGTTTTAGGGTTTTAGCCATAGCAGCAAGGCAGTGAACTGTGTTTGATAAAATGCTTTGTAGACATGTATGAAAAATGTGGTAGCACTTAACAACTGTCACCATCTGATATTTATGCAGTTGTAGTATGTTTTGTGCAATGTAATCAGCGATATGAATATAACCAACAAAAATCTATTTTCTATAATTCATGGATTGAACTCTCTATTTTATTTGCTCTCAATGTCTGTATGCTATGGAAATGCCATTAAATTTTTTTTAAAAGTAGTTTCTAACTATTTTTCTTCAATTTTTTTATGTTTTTTTGTAAATCCGATTTTTTCCCGATCTTTTCCCAATTTTTTCCCGATTTTTTCAAAAAATCCTGAACTTTTGGTTTGCTCATTTTTTCCCCAAACGATTAATGCTGCTATGCCTGCAATTACTCCTTAACTTTTTGCCATATTTGATGACTACAATATGGGAAGAAAAGCCTGAAATGGGAATGCAGAATGAAGAATAAACCCAGTCTCTACCCAATAAACAAAGGTAAGTTAACTAGTTCTTGTGCAGTTTACTGATCACTTTGCACTGTGCTTGCTTGCAAACTCAGTTCAAGGAAAGTTGCCAATACAATTTGAAAACAAAATTGGTAACCACACTATTTTCAGCAAGCCCTAATCTCAATAATATAGACTTAAACTAAGTTGCCAATTCTAGTACTGATTTGGGTTCGGGTTTGAGGGTTTGGTTCGAAGGTTTGGCTAAAAAAAATTTTGCGGTTTGGTTCGTTTTGGGTTCATTCATACAAAAAACATGTAAAAATCATATATATATATGCAGCCTAGAAGAATGAATTAGGATAGCATCATATAAACAACAAAACCACCATAAACTTGAATATCATTTAAAACGTGCATGATAAATATTCATTGTTCAATATATATATATGCAGCCTAGAAGAATGAATTAGGATTAGAATATCACATAGCATCATATAAGCAGCCTAGAAGAATGAAATATATTAGAATATCACATAGCATCATATAAACAACAAAACCACCATAAACTTGAATATCATTTAAAACGTGCATGATAAATATTCATTGTTCAAACTTCAAGTCCAATATTAAAATAATAATATCAAGTTCAACACTACTTGGTTGTGTGGTTTTGCCAAGCTACTTGGTTTGAACCTTGTGATAAATGACCTTAGTCAATGCAAGACTAAATAAAATCATTTCCCAAGGCTCCATAAGTGAGAGAGGAAGTGATTGAAATACAACTACCCTCTTAATTTTTTTCTTACAAGATTCTAACCAAAGCCTCTTCTAGAATTATCAAGTTGTTGATGACACAAATAATCTTATGAGCATAGAGAGGTTTTATAAAGGGCGTAGGATAGTCTTACAAATAATAAGGCATGTAAGGGGCAAGAGAATCTAATAAAAATGATCTTTTAATTAAAATCAACTTTAACAATATGGAATAGATTAAGTAGAATATCATTTTGAAAATGCCTAATTAGTTCGTCTTGGGATTTTGCTTCCACGAGACAATAGAGATAATGGAATGTTTGGTAAGTTATTACAAGATGTGTAATCCAAAAGGAGATATGTAATATTATTCAAAATGGATCTTGTTTTATGTAGCAGAACAATGTCATTCAAACCTTTTGGCCTTTAGGGAATATGGGAGATGTGGGAATAGAAGAGGAAAAGTGTGAGAAGGGAATAAGCTATAGTAGGGTATCAAATTTTGATGCCTCTGTGATGAATTACAGTAGCCATATCAATGTCTTTGAGCTCATCCTCTACATGATGCACTGAGTGTTCATGAGTGGGACATTAAAATTAATCCCAAGCTTACCATGAACAAATGCACCAAAAATACATGACAAGTCATAAAGAGAGACAAATATACAAGCAAAACAAATCCCATGAGCTTCAATGAGAATATTGCCCATGTTTAAGGAGAACATATATGATATTGAATAGATCATTGGCATCCATTACATAAAACCAAAAGGCAATGGAGACGGAAAACCAAATGAATAAGCATGTGAAAAAAAGTAGAAAAAGGTGAAAAACCCTTTTTTGTGCATCCAGGAGCGTCCTTGGTGCGCCCGGGATCGTCCCAAGCGAACGGGGCCCCCTACACAGGAACCCTACCAAAACCCATTGAGGAACCGAACCAAAACCTAGATCTGGTGTGAACCAAACCCAAATCCAGCCCTGCAAGAGGCGAACCCGATAACATAGGACTTAAACATAGGCATAGCAACAACCACGTATACTAGGCTGAGTCACTAGTACTTGACAGCTAGAAGTTTACCACTCACTTAATACTGCATTTTGTTTGATAATTTAGTTCAAAAATAATTTAAAAACAAAAATTGTAAATGCCCTATATGTAGTAAAGCCAAATAAATCAATAATACAAAGCCAAACATAAACCTCACATTCAATACAAAACAAAAACAAAATGCTTTAGTATAACATTTCAATCAACATTCAATTGGAAAGTCTCTTTGAGAAGAATTTAAAAACAAAATTTGTGATTGCTACATAACCTTGTTCGTAAATGTTACCTAGATAAATAAAGTTAACAAGTCTTGGAGCAATTACTAGTATCACAACTTCTATTCAAGGACAAACACATACAATTTGAAAAACATTTGGTAGCTGCTTTGTATGCAAAAAGGCCAAGAACTTTAAAATACGAAATTAAACAGAGATTTATCCATCAATTGTAAATATTATTGATATTCAAGATTGGATGATTACAAATGGAGACGTAGTCTCCTTATATAGAGAAAAACAAAGAACGAAAATAGAAACATACTAAACTCTAAACTGACGTATAAAATAGAAACTACCTAATAAACTAAAGATGACCATTATTAATTACTCTAATACCCTCCCTTAATGGTGATCGGTTTAACTAAACATAGAAAAAATTTAAAATGCATAGAAGGCTTACTCCTTCGCCTTCTCCTCAGAATGCTCTGCTACATGAGCCTGCTGCTGAGACTCTTCTTGGTTGGACTTTTGATCAGCCAATCGTTTTCTGCAGAACCTCTGGATGTGACCAAGCTTCCCACAATAGTGACAGGTGATACTCTTCTTGGAACCCTCCTCAGATGTGCGTTGTCCTTTATGCTAAGTGGACTCGCCTTTTCCTTTGTCCCTGGCAACAAATGCTTGTTCCGCACTGACCATATCACTGTTGCTACCAAATTGTTGTCTCCACCTAGCTTGCTGCAATAACTTATTGCACAACTCATCAAACTTCAAGTCAACATTAGTGGAAGTAATGTTGAGCGTCTCAATAAAATGTTCGTAGGATCGTGGTAGACTCTTCAATGTAATCACTACCATATCCTCCTCTTCCATCTTGCGACCAATGGCCTCCAGTTGATCGCGTATTTCCTTTATCTTCATAAGATGCTCCTACAGGGACATCTTCTCATCCATCATCATCGAAAACAACATATTCTTCAGAAAGAAAGCTCGGCTTTTATCCGACGTTTCATGGAGATCTTTCATATGTTTCCATATCTCCACAGCAGTCTTGCCAGATGGCACCTCTGGAAGCATCTCATCGGTGACTGATAACTTGAGCAACATGACTGCCTCCCTATTACCTCCATCATACTTGTCTTGATCCTTCCCAGCAACAGTGGGACGAACTTCTATACCAAGAACAAGCGCATCCAAACACTGGTACTCAAAGATGGTAAGCATCCTCTGCTTCCACATGTTGTAATTCTTACCATTAAACCTCTGCGAACTTTCCAACATAACATTGGACAAAGTTGCCATCCCTCCCGTTTTCCAAAGCACAAATAACGAGGTAACGTTGTGATCAGCTGGCAAAACACTAGACAATCAGCTAGCACAAAATTCAAGACAAATCCGTCGGCACAAAATTCGAGGCACGAAAAACGATGCACCCAGAAAAAATTGAGACCAACCCAATTGAGATCTCGAAAAACCCACCAAGAATCTAGAATCAAAAAAAAAATTGACTTGATCTGAAGGGTCAAAACCCTAGCCGAAAGTGCCAGAACCCTAGGCGGCCATTAATGGACCAGAAACTTGCAGAAACCAGCTCGAAATTCGCACGGAATCAAGGAAAACAAAGAGTAGAACCCTAGGCGACCTTCAATCCGCAGCCAGCAATACACGTGCACAACAATCCGTGGCCAAATGAGCTCTGCAAGGTGTGGATCTCAGAAGACGCGACTGAGAAAGCAAAAAACGCGTTTTAAATAAAATTTCGCAGCTTGAAAACGTGACCGCAGAAAGAAATATCGCAGCCAAAAACATGGAAGCTTTGAGATCACGCCAATCAAATGAACAGAAAAACGCGATCAGAGAGGCACGAAATAATGAACGGAGCTTCAAATCGCGGGCCAGGAGTCTGCAACAAAAAACGCGCCAGAGAGAGTACAAACACGAGCCCTCCAAAAAAGAATCAGGAGGAATTTTGAATGACAGGTAAAAACCCATGAAAATGCTTGCACAAAACCCTCGAAATTGCAAACAAGTTTGAAATTCTTACTCACAAAAATCTTCGAAAAAACAGCACGATTTTTCATAAAAAAATTGTTCAAAAAAAATTCTGGAAATAATTCCAGGTAACTAGGGCACGAAAAAATTCTAAAGGCTCGTCACCCGCTCTGATACCATGTAAATATTATTGATATTCAAGATTGTATGATTACAAATGGAGACGTAGTCTCCTTATATAGAGAAAAACAAAGAACGAAAATAGAAACATACTAAACTCTAAACTGACGTATAAAATAGAAACTACCTAATAAACTAAAGATGACCATTATTAATTACTCTAATACCAATAGCTATGTTAGGCTAAGTTAAACAGTGCTTGACTGGTTTAATATTCACTTTGACAACATGATTTGTTAGCAACAATATTGAAGGGCAAAATCCAAAGGACCTTGAAAACAAAATTGGACAACTTGGACTTCTCAATCATTTAACTTTGAAATTTATTTCCTTCTAAATCCAAGGATGAGTGATTAAAACCATTGCAACTCTAATAAATTCATTAAGTACACCATATATGGTCCTTAATAGGGGGGAATATTCCATACTGCAGCTCATCAACAACAGATAAGCCTAGCAAAGTGTTACACCAAACGTAACAGTCCAATTTGCAACACAAATGCTAGTACAAAGGATGGAATTTTCCTAACCATATTAAAGGAAACCACCATAACTGCCTTTGCAAAACATGCTCATACCACATGCTACAACCGTTGCATGACAGTGCAAAGTCAAGTGGAAGCTAAGAGAATGCTCTAAATAACTTGTAAAGAAGCAACAAAAGCAAGAACATTCACAACAAACACCATGATACAATTTTTTGACCTGGTGACCCAATGTAGGAATACTAGGAAGAGAATTCCAACAATAAATGCATGAGAATGCAGTTCTATAAGTAACAGTCCCTCCAGAATTGAGTTGGATGCCAATTTAATCTGGATCATCCCAGAAAATTGTTAATGACCTTCAAAATCACTATGTAAAAGACATTTCTGCAAAACCATCTCCAACTGTCCAAACAGGATGACTTCAACTGCAGGCCAAGAGAACTGCCCAAACTGTTGTCACTCTGGCAACTACCCACAACCAAGGGTTTAATTAAATGCCATGGAAAAATAATTGTCACCACCACATCATAAGGAAACAGCTGCCCGCAACAGGATCAGAAATGACACGAGTACACAAACAGGTAGCCCTCCAAAAGAGAACAACTGTTCCATGCCAGCCAGGGAATATAAACCAGCACCCAGGGAAATTAAACCAAACAGTCTACTAATGATTTCAAAACGACCTCCATAAGAGATGAGAAAAAGAATAATGCCTGCCAGACAATCATAACCTGCCATGACTCCCCGGTGAAGCAAATAGGCACAACCAAGCAGCCCACCAAGAATGATGTTCACTGCCAAAACTCTGTCCATTGTGGAAGTCAACAAACACGACCCACTATGAAGTAAACTGACCACATAAAAGGACAAAACCACCCTCACCATACTCCTCTAACTTAATCTTGCAAGAAGACTCCTTGCACAGCTAAGGCTGTCATACAACCAATAGAAATGCTTAGGCAGCAACTACAAACCACTTGCACAGCAAAAAAGTTCTTATTTCACAGAAACTAGGATTTTGGACAGCAATTAGGTTCCTCTTGGGCAACAACTGAGACCTCAGAATGACATGAACCCAATGACCCAAATGTCTCCTTAGTCTGATTTTCTGGATCAATATATATAGGAAGTAACACCTAGGATGCAATAATCCTATACACAATGATTTTCCTGCCTTTTCTCAACCAATGCTTGAGCTGCTTAATATTCACTTCATGATTTGCTTTGTTTAAAACTATGTTCCAGGATCAAAAAAGCCTAGCAACTTAAAAAAACAAATCCATATAAATTGAAATTTTCTATCAAATACATTCTAAACTGCCTTGACCCCAACTATAGTAGTTTCCCTGTTTCATTAGTCGAAACTGGTGCTTCAGCAGTTTACTATCCATTTCAAACTGTGCTTTTACAAAAGTCAGTTGCAGGACAAAACAAGGAAAAAAATTAAAGTGGGCTTAAACTTGGGGAAAACTCTATGGTAAGCGCGCTTGAGTTGGAGTAGTACTGGGATGGGTGACCTCCCGGGAAGTCCCAATGCTTCACCTTTATGAGCATCACCTAGATGCAATGAGTGCTAAGTGGACCACTCACTATCATGAGAGATGGGTTGTTGTGAACAACTACTCATTAAACATGGGTCTATGAGTTTGACTCGAAAAACTACAAAGTTGAATCCTGATAGCAATATCATAAGGAAAAAAAAAGCTTTGAAACTATTACTTAAAGGCTTGGAATTTTTGCTTAAGTACCTTTGAAATTGCTGTTGTAAATCTACTGTCAAGCAGTTTTATCCAATGCAATGATAATAAAAATATTGTGCAAGTAACAAATAATCCTCTTAGTGCATTCTAAAGCATATTTTACAGCCACAGTCCTCATGTATCACTCAACAATGAGAAATCAACAATAAGACAACTTCACGCCATATTTCTCAACAACCCTGTTGAAGGACAAAATCCGAAATACCTCGAAATAAATCAAATGAGGACTTCTTTTTCAAATACCTTAAAAATATTTACTTCACAGTGTACATTCTGCAGACAACCCTATTGAAGGCAGAACCCAAAATCCCTGAACGAATTGAACTTTTCGTTCAAGTACCTTCAAAACTATTCACTTTGCATTATTATTAGTAGGCAATTGTCTTGTAAAACGAAAAAGAATCAAAATACCTTGAATTGAAGGAAAAAAAAAAAAACAGAAATTGTATGCCTGGAAATTTCGTTTAAATCTTTTGAAACAGTATTCTTGAGTTTACCCATGATGCATGGGTAGTTTACTCCATTGCAATAGTAATAAAGTAATTCGCTAAATAGCAACCCTCCGTCTCATTCAAAGGCTTTATTAATAGTCATGATGCAGCAGGCAGTTGTTTTTTGATGTTTCACAAGGTCAAAAAACAAGTCGGAGGAACGCTCACAACACTTGTCATACCCTACTCTTAATAAAAGGGCCTTCACACAGCAGTTTTTTTATCACTAGTATTCAAAAAGCTATGTTTACTTCCACGCAAAGTTCAAGTCTCCATAACATTATCGAGTTAACCAACAAAACATCTCAGAGAAAAAATAGAAACATTTCAAACAATGAACAATAGTCTGCCCTATAACATCGTTTTCGATTCAAACCCTAACAATCATTTCAACATTTCCACACAAACTCAAATGAATAACATTTTGTTAAATGCCCTAGTTGTTGTGTAAAAGAAATTACCTCCGAAGGATATTCCGCGCAGAGACGCTCGCAAAGAAAAGTAGCGTTGCGATACATGTACAGACGAAGGCTGGAGTTTATGCACTCCACCATTTTGGCCTCCATCTTACATCAAATTTAAAACGCCAACAGCGTATCCGTGAGTTGCGGGTTCGACTCTCACCAGGCCACCAAAAAAGAAGAGTAAGTTGATGATGATCTGAGGAAGAAGCAAACTACTCTTGTTTGCCGTTGTGCAGATCAGATCACAGCTTGGATGAACCAAAATGGAGAAAAAAGGAAGAAAAAAATCCGCGGTGCGCCTGTAATAAAGCGAACCCTTTATTATTTTCCGGCTCTCGCATCCATTTGAATTTTTTCCGTCTCGGTTTTTATAATATTTTCGTAAAAGACCTGAACTGATGAATTGTTGGTGGTGGTTTCAAATCGGTATGTCCGTTACGCAGATTCAAATTGCAAGAGTTTTTATGATTTACAGATAGGTAATTCGAGCCATACAATTTTATGTTTTCATTTTTCTTGATGGAGAGGGTAATTACGAAGGAAGCGGTCCCAGATTAGGTAGATTAAGGATTTATAATTATGGAAGAATACGGCTTGGGAAAAATAATTATAGGATAAATTGAAATTTTATTTTACAAAATAAAAGTTTTTTTTAATGTTTTTTTTTTTTTGGAATTGTGTAAATGATGTCATAGAATTTTACATTTAAAACAACTTTGTTGTATTTAAGCATTATTTTTATGTTATTATTTAAAAATTATCAATTTTTAAATTATAAATTAAAATTAATCAAAATATTATTGGAGTAGTCTTAATATAATTATTATTACTTGTTTGTAAGGTGACAAATATTAATGATATCAAGTTTCCACAATTCATAATGTTTTGGATTGTAATTTTTGGATTCGATTGTGTACGAGTTTTTTGCATCATCACGATGAGAGCAGAGAGCAAGGAGAAAAAATGGAAGTTGGAGACAAGATCAACTTTAAAAAGACAAGGGAGAGAGAGGGAGGGTTGCGCCAAGCAAAGACAAAAGAAAAATTAAGAGGAAAAAAAATGGGAAAAAAAGAAGTCAAAAAAGCCAACCAAAATAACCAACTTGGAGTCAACAAAAGAAAGAATAAAAAAAATGAAAATTAAGAGTAAAACCAAAAAGAACTAGAAAGGAATGAGAGAAAAAAGTAAAGGAAATAAAAACTTTAAAAACTAAGAAGACAAATAAATAAATAAAATACCAAAACATAAAAACAAAGAAAAAACAATAAGAGAAAGACAAAAAAATTAAAAGAAAATGAAATAAAAGAAACAAAAAGAAAATTCTATATGTATAATAAAGTTAAAAAGATACACAAAGAAATATATATATATATATAAGAAAAAAAATATAATAAAATAAAAGATAGAAAATATATATAAAAAATAAAAGAAACAAAAATATAATAAAATAAAAGATAGAATATATATATATATGAAGCTATATAAATAATCAAAATGAATTTTTAAAAACTAATCAAAAGAAACTCCAAGAAGCTATAAAACTAATCATAAAAATCTTAAGACTAATCAAAAATACGAAGCTATATATATAAAAATACGAAGATAAATAAATAAACTATATCCAGGGCAAGTCCACCTCTTGCTACAGTTTTCACTCTAGTTCCAATCCTATTTGTTGGCAAAGCAAGAAGCAACATGCCATTGCTCTTTCTTCAACTGAGGTTGAATATTGGGGGGTTGTCAATACTGCCACTGAGGCTATTTGGCTTTAGAATATCCTCACTGAACTTTGTATCACCTTTCAGAAGTCATCAGTCATCTATTATGACAACCAGAGCACCATCTAGATCTTGAAGAACTTGGTCCATCCATCATTAACGAACAAAAAACATTGAGATCCATATGCATTTTCTCTGGGAGTTGATTTAGGAGAAGGTCATTTATTAGCACTACTATCCTACAACAAATCAGGTTACAGATATTTAGACCCAACCCTTCACTGAGAGTAAGTATTTCATCTTCAGTCTCTCTCAAGGGTGCAAGAAATCTCTTTTGAGGGGTCACTTAGACCTTCTTCATTCAACCTCTCATGGGAGGGATTTTTTTACCACTATGTTTTCTCCTTCTTTTATAGTTGAGAGGTTATTATGTATCTTGGTACCTCATTAGGCCTAGTAGTTGAGACCCATATTTGCATCTTATGCATTGTATACTTCTCCCTAAGTTACACTTAAGGGGGTGTTAGTGTGAAAGTGTACTTTATCTAACTAGTTCATTTCCTAGCTAGTTCTCCACTTAGGTCCTCTTCACATTGGCTTAACTTTACATAGGGATGGGGACATTATGATTCTCTACCAACTGCAAGCGTAATGTCCCTCTTCGAATCTTGACCATTGGGAATGACTATTTGCCTCCATTTTGGTCATTTTAACTAAATTATTTCACTCTTTGAAGCTCTCTCTTGATTCTAGCAACTCTCTTGATTATTCTCTTACTCTCTAGCTCATTCGCACTTCATGCTTCACTCTCTTGCTCTTGATCTTAGTTTCTACACTATATTGTTGCTCTGACACCATTGTTATTACAGGTTATTGAAGTCTTACTTTGTTGGTGTGGTGATCTTGTTCTTCTCCTTTCTCTATCAACCTTAAGCTCTCATAGAAATGTAGGATATTGTGTCTATTTTATTATTTGCATTATCTTACTTGTAGAGTAACATTTAGATTGTTGTTGCTCTCTACTTATTTATGTCTACTTTGTCTACTTCTTTGTCACTTTTCTACATCTTGTGGTCCATTGGCTATTTGTGGAGGTGGGAACACCGAAACAAGGACTTGATTAAGACGATTTCCAAAAACACAGCCCCAACATTTTTCTTGTTTGTGTGTGTGTAGGTGTTATTCATTTGCTTGGAGCTAGCTCTAGAGAACTGGACCTTGAGTAAGTTGCCATTCTTCTTCTTTCTTCATCATCATTTCACCATTAGAATGGTTTATATTTCCTAGTTAAAGTATTCTTCTTGTTGTATTTCAAGCATTTTCGCATATTTAGTCAAACTATAAAACCATAACTTTTAGGTTGTCAATAGCCTTTGTGTGTTTCAGGTTGCTACTTGACCCTTTGTCTATACAGGACGCCAATGTGTCTCTGAGACTCCAACACGGTATGCTGAAGTCTAACACCCATGATATTGTCCTCTAGTAGAGAGTCGTTTAGTCTGCTATCTGAGATTTATGTGGTCTACTCAGTTTTAGAAAATGCCATCATAAAACATAAGGGAAATAGAGCCTTGCTTTCCCTTCCCTTTCAGCTTATTAGGTAGTCTGAGGTAGTTTAGGGCAGTTCACTCCCTTAGGATCTTTCGTGACCTGAGAATCTCGAGGCAACAAATCCCCCTTCTTTACAGATGTATATAGGAAATGCAAGACAAAATTATAGAAATTGCCCAATAGAAGAGCATTGTCCTATTAGAATAACTAAAGATAAATATGTTGAAGAAATAAATTTTCTTATACTATTTATGTGGGTTGATGTAATGTCCCTGACATATAATTTTAACAAATACTAATTTGCAGATGGAATCCAAACATAGCAAAATAGGCACAATAGATATTACTCCAAAATATGAAGAGAAATCCAGGATGTATGTATAATATATTGACTACAATTCAGACAATAATCTAGAATGATTTATAATTACTCCCATAGAACAAATAGTAGCAGTACCACTTCCTTACAGAATCTTTGAAGCTCAGATGCAATCCTTGAATGAGAATTCCCTTAGCAATCAAAGGTGTTTTGTCATTTGATCCTAATGAACACTGGGTTTTTGTCCAACAAACACAACTCCTATGGGTTTTTGTCCACAAAAGGAAATAAAACACAAGTATCCCAAATTTACAAGAAAATAACATAAGAATTTGATGCCTTTATGTGAATTAGTTTCCCTATATTTATATGTTAACATTCCTCATTAAGGAATAGGTCGGCCTTAAGCCCAATTGGCGCTAAAGCCCAAAATTTGGATTCTCAAAATGCTACATTAGGTCGGCCTTAAGGCCAATGTAGATTCCTTTGAAATAGGTGTGCCTTCCTACGAAACCATCCACATGCTTTCCCTACTCATTCCAACTCCCTGGAATTTCATTGTTACTTTTGCATGATCCCGCAACACCTTATCCTTCAAGCCTATAGGGGTGGGTGCCAATTGACTAACACAATCACCTTTTGTTAGTGATAACTTTCCACTGCCTAATCCTCCTTTCTTGAATTTTGGATATGATGTGAAAGTTTCATCATAGGTGAGCATATGTTCTAAACCACACACCTGAACATGCCCCTACAGAGGAATGCAAAGGTATTCCCGAAATTGACTATGTCTTGGCATAGCAAGTCTGAGTTGATGATCTTCTAATGATGATATCTTTTTGGTAGATGATTATTTTCCCATGAGATCTGGATATGTTGTGTGACCTTCATGACAAACGTTACATCCCAAACTATGAACTGAGATAAGCTCTTATCAAGGAATGCAATAGAATTCTCAGATTCTACCTTGTAAATGTTTTTCCAAAGAAATGGACATGACAAATCCTCCCTTCCCAAAATTTATTGTCCTCAAGCAGTGAAAATTTGGATACTCTAGGATTTTAGGTCCTTCCCAGGTAGCATCTTCAATTGGAAAGTTCTTCCATTAGACAAGATACTTAGTTACATTTGTGTTCCTTATATTCTTTACCTTGGTATCAATCATAGTTTCCAAGATAAGGATGAGTTTCCCTTCATCAAGGGGTGGTAACTCCATAGCAGGAGATATATTCAATCCCAAAACCTTCTTTAGACATGAAACATGAAAAACATTATGGATTTTTCTGTTTGCTAAAAGTTCCACCTCATAATATACTTCTCCAACTTTCTAAATTATCTTGTATGGTCCATAAAACTTAGGGAAGTGAGCTTCTCTAATCCTCCTTTCTTGATGGAAGTCCATCCATATGGTTGTTGTGATCCTAAATGTTTTATCTATCCTAAATATTCAAAAACAACTATTATGCAATGAGAGAAAAACACAAAGGGACACCTCAAGATTAGCCTAAGAAATTGATAACACAAAGAAAGAAGATAAAATAGATATTATAAATGGTTATACCTTCTTTGTTGCTGAAATTCCTTGGTTGGCCCTTGTGATTGTAAGCGTGTATGCTCCTTTGATGGCTATGGAAATGGCTAAATTCAAGATTGACAATATGATTAGATGCAAATGCATAATGACTAAGTGACTTGGCTAAATGGCTGAAATAATGCTTGCAAATTGAGTAGACAATTTGGAAGCATAAGGGTGCAAAATGGCTAAGTCCCTAAATGCCTTAGAAGAGGGGGTATTTATAGAGAAATTTGAATTCTCTAGAGAATTCAATGGTTGAGATTGAGCCAACAAGGTCAAGATGTAGGGCTATGGTGAGTTGAGGACTCACAAGCTCTCACATCTTGACATGTGGAATGTGAGATGGCTTAAGATAAGCTGATGTGGAAGTGAGGTGGAAGGGAGGTACATGATGTGGAGGAAGGACAAGTACCTTGGGGGGTGAGAAGATTTCTTTGAAAAAGAACTTTTTGTCCCCAAGTGAGGATGAAAATGACATTTGAGAAATTTTGGAATTCCTCAAAAATCTCCATGGGAAATGAGAAAGTGGTTGGACAAATAAATGTGAATTAACATTTTTGGGAGAATCTAGTGGATAAGAGACGGTTTCTAAAAATGTGGGAATTTGTCACATGTGAGTGAGGTGACAAGTCAAATGTTCTAGAAGTTGCATGGGGATAAGGTAAGCCTTTGAAGGATAAAATGTGAATTAAAAAATTATCCTTCCAAGGCTTACCTTATCCCCATGCAACTTCTAGAACATTTGACTTGTCAATTCACTCACATGTGACAAATTCCCACCTTTTTGGAAACCCTTTCTTATCCACTAGATTCTCTCAAGAATGTGAATTTTTCACATTTATTTCTCCAACCACTTTCTCATTTCCCATGGAGATATTTGAGGAATTCCAAAATTCCTCAAATGTCATTTTCATCCTCACTTGGGGACAAGAAGTTCTTTTTTGAGAAAATCTTCTCACCCCCAAGGTACTTGTCCTTCCTCCACATCATACCTCCCTTCCACCTCACTTCCACATCATCTTATCCTAGGCCATCTCACATTCCACGTGTCAAGATGTGAGGGCTTGTGAGTCTTCAACTCACCATAGCCCTACATCTTGACCTTGGTGGCTCAATCTCAACCATTGAATTCTCTAGAGAATTCAAATTTTTCTATAAATACCCCCTCTTCTAATGCATTTGGGGACTTAGCCATTTTGCATTTGCATCTAATCATATTGCCAATCTTTCATTTAGCCATTTCCATAGCCATCAAAGGAGCATACAAGCTTACAATCACAAGGGCCAACTAAGGAATTTCAGCAACAAAGAAGGTATAACCATTTATAATATCTAATTTATCTTCTTTCTTTGTGTTATCAATTTTTTAGGCTAATCTTGAGTTGTCCCTTTGTGTTTTTCTCTCATTGCATAATAGTTGTTTTTTGCATATTTAGGATAGATAAAACATTTAGGATCACATTTCTAGCATGCCCTATGGGACCCACAAATGGGTCCCTTTATTCTATGTTTGTTGTTGTTAAGTTGGTTGCAGGAACAGGTCGCAGAGGGGCGAATACACCCTCTTGGTTACTACAGAGGGGTGAATACGCCCTCTTAGTTACTGCAGAAGGACGAATATGCCCTCCTGGTTATTGCAAAAGTGTGAATACGCCCTCCTGATTGTTGCAGAGGGGCGGATACACCCTAATCCATATTTTGTTTCTAACTAGTTTGTTGCAGAGGGGTGGATACACCCTAATCTATATTTTGTTTCTAACTAGTTTGTTGTAGAGGGGCAGATACGCCCTAACCCATATTATGTTTCTAACTAGTTTGTTGCAGAGGAGTGGATATGCCCTAATCTATATTCTATTTCTAACTAGTTTGCTACATAGGGGTAGATACGCCCTAACCCATATTTTGTTTCTAACTAGTTTGTTGCAGAGGGGCGGATACGCCCCAATCTATATTTTGTTTCTAACTAGTTTGTTGTAGAGGGGCGGATACGCCCTAATCTATATTTTGTTTCTAACAAGTTTGTTACAAAGGGGCAAATACGCCCTAACTTATATTTTATTTCTAACTAATTTGCTGCAAAGGAGCAGATACGCCCTAACCTGAGAATTGTTTCTGACATTTTATTGCAGCGGGGCGAATTTTCCCTAATCTGAAAACTATTTCTAACATTTTACTACAGCGGGGCGGATTTGTCCTAACTTGAGAATTATTTTTGACATTTGATTGCAGCGGGGCAGATTTGCCCTGATTTGAACATAGTTTCTGACATCTTACTACAGAGGGGCGAATATGCCCTCTTGATTACTGCAGAGGGGTGAATACGCCCTCCTAATTACTGCAGAGGGGTGAATACACCCTCCTGATTACTGCAGAGGAGCGGATATGCCCTAAACAACACATTCAAGAAGGTAAAATAGGCATTTTAGCTTCATTTTTGTCTTAATTTTTTGCTATTTTTTAGGATTTAACCCTTAACCTTGCTTGTTTGTGGGAATATTTTGATCTCTTGCTAACATTCTGTAGCATATTTTTGTAATTGATGAAGAACGATGGTTAAAACAGTTAACGCTTGCTTGCAGGGCCATTTGCTTGTGCAAATTTTAAAAATCTTTCTTATTGTTTTCATCTAAGCACATAGTTTAAGTAGGGGAAAATAAAATTGTTGCTTGTTGTCTCTGTCTTTTTTTTATGTCACCCAAGGGAGGAACTAGTTTGATTTCGCTTTCCCCTTGCACTTTGTGTGAGCCTGGGGAGTAGTTGGAAATGATTAATGCCTTCATTTTAGAGGGACTTGCTTGGGGATTTCATCACCCCAAGAGACAATCCCAACCACACGAACCAGCGAGGTATAAAAAGGGGGGAGAGTTAAATTTGTACCACAATCCAGTCACGTCGTGTCTGACGGAGCGTCGAATCTAGGGTGATACCTAGATAGACGTGAAGAGTTGGTATGAGCCCTTCAGTATCTCGTTGGGGTTCTTGACTCGCGCTTGTGACGGGCTGGTGTTCACAGTTTGGGCCTCATGTACCGAGGGTATATCAAGGACTCCCTAAAATCCTTGTGCATCCTAGAGTAAGACTTTTGTTGGCCATACCCTTAACACTATTCATAGGATTGTGCTTGCTTATAATGTTTTCTTGTGAGAAACCAATAATTTTTTGACATGCCAACCTCATTGTTATCATTCCAAGTCCTTGCCATAGTCATTCCCATCCAAACCAAGTCACTGTTCTCCACATAAGGGTGAATACACCCTTTGGTTTACTGTAGTGGGGCAAATTTTCCCTACAGAGGGGCAAATACGCCCCCCTGAATAGTCAATTCTGCTCCGTTTGATCACTTCAAGTCTCTGTTCGACCATTTAACCATCCTGAGCCTTCATTTAATCATCATAAACCTTCATTTAACCATTCCAAGCCTTCATTTAACCATTCCAAGCCTCCTTTTAACGATTCCAAATATCTGTTTGACTATTTTGGGGAACCCATTCCGCCGCTTCACCACAGGTTAAACTTTGGAGCCTAAACTTTGTCATTTATTGTGACCTCAAAATTTGCACTTTTCATAAAGATCACTTTGATACCACCCCCATCATCCAAAAACCTTTAGGACATCATTATTTTTCATTCTTCATCATCTTTCCGTATGAAATCCTTTAAACCTTGTTTTGGAAATTACTACCCGAGTTAACCAAGGCATTTGTGTTTGATTATTATCCTACATTGCCTTCAACCCAATCAATCCACTTCTATCTTGAGGTGGATTCATGTTGAAAGTTAGCATCATTGGCCCAAATCAATCCATTCTTATCTCAAGGTGGATTCAACGCCACAATCAACCCCTTTATATAATCAACCAACGTATTAAGTCACCGATGGTGATTTCCAAACTAGGTTTAGAATCTCTTCCATCAACCAATCCTAATTCATCATCCAATCCAAATCAAAATTATCCAATTCATCCAAACAATCCAATCCAATCTATCTCAACAATCCCATCCAATCAAACTCTGATTTCATCAAAATCCAATCTCATCCAATCAAAATCCAATATTATCCAATCATCTAATCAGAGTCCAATTAAATCTACCCACGCCCCTCATCCAATCAAATCGTTCATCAAGGACATCCTTATAATACGCCCATAGCTCATTTGCATGCCCGTTCAAACTAGGTCACAAGCCAAGAAGCAAATGACACAACAACAAGGTCAAAATTCCCAAGTGAACATGTCTGAAGATCCTAATATCAATGCAAATCCTACTAATGGTACAAATGTCTCTCAAGATCCTAACGATGGAGTGAACATCCCTCAAGACCCTCATAACGTTACTTCATCAAACTCCAACACCGAAAATTAGAACAACTCACGGCATGGTGAAGAGAGTATGGTTAATCAACCTAAACTTACACTAGAGGAACATTTTAGTAATCCCACCAATGTGCAAATGATAGATCGCTTGTTCAAACGACATGGGGAAGTGATCTTGGCCCACCTAATTGAAAAAGGAGTTAAACTCCCAACAAGTGTTGACCTATCTAAGTACAGTAGTGCCACATCCAACATACCCCAAGCTTCACAAAACATACCAGGTGATTCCTACATCCCCAATATACCTCCTATAGAGGGTTGGTATCAACCTGAATTTTGCAATAATGTCCTTTATCACGTTAATAATCCCCCACACATCACAATATCAATTATGGGGGCCCCTTAAGTGTCTGATCCCAATAATCCTTTCGCCTATGGTATGTCGCAAACTGTGCCACAACATCCACCATTGATGCTAACTGCACCACCCCTTTTAAATCAACCTTCAATAAGTACTAGGGGAAACTCTTTCACCACCTTACCTCCACCTCCTGGGGCCACATGTCTACCACCACTTCCACAACCTCCTCAATCTAATATATCCTCCCAATTATTGTTGCAAAGTACATCCCAACCAAATATTGCCATTGGTACCCAACAACCTCCTTTGCACAATGCTTCTACATCATCCCAACCACTTTTACAACAACAAACCCCATAAAATCCTTTTATTCAATCCCACCAACCACCACACCAATCCCAAGGTAATCCATCTCAACCTCTCAGTTTGACCATATCCTCGTTGCTTGCATCTATTTTTTGCCCGCAAGCTCAACTACAACACAACAACCTATCTCGACCCACACAGCAGCTAACATCAGATCAGCCACCCCCCAACATTATCTCTATCACAACCAACAACAGCTTCAACAACCACCACCTTATGTGGCCTCTCAACAATCACAACAATACCCACAACCTCAGCTAACCAATCTGTAACAATCCATTTACACTCCCCAATAGTATACCACATACTCTCATCAGGCCAATCCATATTGTAGACACACAAAATTGGCATAATGCATTCAATTAGGTCATATTCATCCATTCAACAAATAAATCAAGTTTATTTATCAATCTCCTAAAGTCATCAATTTAAATTAAATAAATCAACTTGATCCTAACATCACCCTCTTTGATTAAGTAAATCAAACCTTTATTTAATTAAGTCTGAAATCACCTTTCATCCCTTTTTGATTTAAATAAATCAAATATTCAATTCAAAGGGGTCAAAATCAGCTAATCATCATCTAAGCTAATCTAATCCTGATTAAACTAACCTAACCACCCATCACATCCTCTAGCTTGTCCCACTTGCACCAATAAATCAATTTATTGATTTATTAAAATCATCATTTTCCATCAACATGGCATCTTTGAGGAATATTCCCTCAAATTTGAATTCAAAGGCAAGTGGACATGTACACCCAAACAAAGCATTTATGAGCTCTTACATGGCTCTTACATGTCCCTTGCAAAGGTCAAACTTAGCATTAAATCTCAATTTCAAATTTGAAATCTCCCTCTCTTGGGCACATTGGCCAAAATGTGCTCATCCTCAAGACTATCACAAGCTGACAGGTGGCCTCTTCTCATTGGTGGATCTTTAGTCCCACATCCTCCATGTTTGGCATTCTTTTATCACTTTTGGCCATAAATAGAGGTCTCCTCTATTGTTCAAATCCTCCACAACTCCACAACTCCACAATCATTCATGTAAAGTCACTCTCTTCAGGAGAACTGATTTTGCCCACCATCACTGCATCTTCAAGGCATTTCATCATTTAGCTTATCTATCAAGGATTGGGAAAGGGCTATTTTCTACAATAACACCAATCCACTATGGGATAGGATTTATTTCATGTTTTATATGCCTTAGTTTGTCTTGTAATTTGTTTGCATTTTAAAGCATGATTTATTATCTCATAGGAGCACTATGGTATTTGCATAGTTTGAACTAACATGCTAATGTGTTTTGAGGTTTGAGCTATTTTGTAGATTTGTGGTGCTCACATAATTTGGTGCTAGAAGGAGGGCTGGATATAATTCTTTCTCATCTTTTCTTAAAATTTTTGTGTTTTCACTCACACACAGAAAATTCCAACGTTGGGAGCTCAGCGTCGCTATTTTGGCACCGCTAACTCTTCAACGTCGCTATATGGCACCACTCGAAACAAAAACTATGATGCTGGACTCGTCCTGCCAAAATATTTGAATTTCAAACTCTGCCGCTGGACTTGTTGACTTGCAGGAATTTTCAAAAAAAATAAAACTACGACGCTGGAAGAAAATTGCAACGCTAGAAGAAAAGTGCGATGCAGTTGAGCTCTCAGTCCCAACACAGAGCGACGCTGACTGGTAAGCGGCGCTGTGAGGGCACCACTCAGAAATCAAACTGCGACGCAGTTATGAGTTGCGATGCTGGAAGACAGTAAAAAGGGAAAATCTAATTTTAGCACGTGCTTTTGATTTATGAGTAATGTGTCTTCTATTTTCTGCTTTTTAATTTTTGTATTTTCCATAATCTGACTAGTTTTTCTTCCTTGTAGGTTGGAAATCGAAATTGAAGAAAGGAGAAGCATGAGGAGGATGTTTCATCAAATCAAAGTGTTTTTAAACACTTTAGTGTTTGCTTAACACTTGGTTAAGAAATTGTTAGCACTTCTTCTTTAGGACACTAATTTTTGTTTGGATTTAAAAAGAACCTTTCCATTTCTTGCAAAAGGGCTAAAACGAACTTTAGGATCACAACTTATTAAATTTTGTTTCTTGGATTAACAATTGAACAAAGTATCTCTCACTCATCTTTTGGTGCTTAAAAAGAATTCACATTTGCTTTGTGGATTTAAAAAGAACAAGTGTAACTTTATTTTTGTGAAATCTTACTTGAACTAACCTCATTGGAAAAGGACGTATGCGCTTCTCTCACACTTTATAGAAATCTTGAGAATCAAAAGGCCTTTTTCATGATTTTAGGTTAAGACAAAGCAATCACCTCCACACTTTGATTTGGATTTAAAATTGAACAACATCTTGTGCGAGTGTGAGTGGGGGCATTTTCACATATATTCTCTCTCTTTGTTGCCATCAAAGATGGACCGAGTTACGGATTTTGTTTTCACTCGCTTTTGTTTATCCTAGAGGGCCTGTATTGGGGAAAAAGTACTCACCCAAGGGAATGACTCAACCGGTAACACTCTAAAGCCAAGAGTATTTCCAACCGGGATATAAATGTGGGTAATGGTGTAAACGCCAATATCACGTGGTTGATTCCGACGAGATGGATCTGAAATGGGACTCTCGCCGTATGGGTCAATCTCCACGAATGGAAAGTCTGAACTAAAACCTTTGTTTGTAGTGACCAATTGATCCATTCATCGATTTTATCAAAGTGGTGCATTGGAACTCAGATTCCAAGAGGTTACTTGCCATGTCCGATCTTGGTTAAAGTATAGAGGTTAAGACTTCATTCTTAACATACCTTTATACTCTTTCTTTGGTTGCATGTAAAATCATCTCTTCTACGAAGGGCATGAGGCAAGCCTACTAACAAAAATGTACCAATTGAGCTAGGATGTTATATTGCTTATGAGTCAGTTTGAAAACACAGTGCTTTGATCGAAAACATTGGAAAACCAACATTCAATGAATCATCAAAATTGCAAACCCTTTAGGAGAGGCAAATATCCTTGAACAAATTCACATGTTATTGATTTCCCTTGGGATTCGTATCCTTAGAGGCTTCTAAACATTTGGATTTCATCTCAATTTACTCCTACTAAAGTCAACTTTAGGTAACCTTTGCCTTGATTTCCTCGATTTTCGCATAATGCACTTTGTGGGATGAAAGGGAATTAGGACATTGGACATTCATTTGAAAACATAATCAAGAAGTGTTTATGGTAAAAAGAATCCATTAAGCAAAGATTGAATCAATTGGACCCCACACATGTGCTTGGCATCTTTTGGTCATATGGTTTTCATGCAAACATTAGTCTTTTGATTTTGAATTACTCTTAGAGAAAGGCATGTTCTTCACTATCTTGGACTAGTAAACAAGTCCTTCTTAGGATCATTTAGGATCAAATCAAACACTTCATTCATTTTGAACATTTATCATCCCATCCCACCAAACAACTTTAGAGCTTTGGAAACATCATTCTAGACTTGGGTAAGTCATCAAAATCAAAATCACCTTGTTTAGTTAAGTGTAGGGGAATGTATCCTTTCCCATACATTTAATTGAATTAGCAATCCTTTGAACAAGTTCATCCTAAGATCACATCCAACATCTTAGGGTTTACAAGTTCATTATGCAATAAAACCAATCAAAATCAAGCCCTAAGTCTAGCATTGATCGAAAGTCCCTAAATGTTCAACATCCATATCATTCACCCCTTTTCATCCTTCATCTCGTCATTGGTCCTAAGAACCTTAGAGGTCACTTTTGCAACAAGGTCAAAACACAAGAGGAACATGGAATATAAACTTGATCCATACATCGTGAGTAATCCAAGTCAACCAAACTATCAAAGCCTTACAATACCACTTGATTTTCAAAACTCACATTTATACAATTCGTACATGGGATCGTCCTCTCCTACAAACATCAATAGTACAAATGTGATTATGCCCAAATCAAAGTTTGGAACACCTTTTCCGATGGTAGATTTAAATCCAAGTCCAACATTACAAATCTATCAACCAAATACTCAATGCATGAGTCTTCAAAACAACATCATCCCACCAAAGCTCTACATGCCAAATGTGAATGTACCAAGTACAACTTTACCAAACATGAACATTTTGAATCCAAACTTGGCAAACTTTGGGATAGATATGTTTGTGAATCACACAAATGTTGTTCAAAATCCAAACAAGATGTTAACGACCCCAAGACAAGGTGACACTAGGCAAAATCAAAGTTACCTAAATCAAGGAAATGTGATCCCCAACACCAACAATGTTCAATTTCAACCTATCATGCCAAATCTGAACATCATCCCAAATCAGAACATTATCCAAGATCAGTTTGTCCATAATCCCATTCAAACACCACAAGGGCACATTCCAAATCTGCTTCAACAAAAGCCAAATCAAGGGAATCAAATTCAAAATCAAGATCAAATTTCGCTAGGGAAACTTGCTTCACATGCCAAACTAATTGAATTATTGAGCCAGGAGATATCTTCACTCCAAAATCAATACACCCATCCATTGGTTAATCCATGTCATCAAAGCAGTGATTTGTGTCCACAACAACGTCAAGAACAATATTTCCAATGTCAAGAAGATGGACATCAAGATCAACCCCATCTTGAAGATCAATCACCACATCTTAAAGATCAATCACCACATCTCCAAAATCAATCACCACAAGGTCAATTTAAAGTGCAAATCACACAAAGAAACAAACAAAAATACACACCACTTGGGAGACCAATCGAATCAATCCTGCAACAATTGGTACAAGAAAATCTATCAAAATCCCCGTTTATGTGAACTATCAAGAACCGGACATAAAACCGCTAGGGTATAATGAGAAGCACCTTTATGATTATCATAGAATAAAGGGACACAAAACATTAGATTATGTTCGACTCAAAAAACTCATCCAAGACCTAATTGATCATAAGATAATCACTATTGGGGACGATGATAGCATTGGCAATCTCTCCACCACAATTGTTGAGAACAAGGAGCAAGATCAATCCATCACTGAGCACCTTGAAGTTGTGTCTACTTCATTCGAAGATCAAATCAACATACATCGAAAGTCACTTTTCAATCATGATCAAAATCCACCAACAATACCCGACAATGATCCAATTCAAGAAATGTCAATGTCATTTGACCCTATGGTTAAAGACTTTGGAAATCCCTCCACCACAATTGTTGAAAACAATGATCAAGATCTCTCCATCAATGAGCGCATGGAAGATGTTTTCACTTCATCCGATGATCAACTTACCATATATCAAGAACCACTTTTTAGTGATCGATTTTTAGGAATGTTAACATTATTTGATCCTATAATCAACAATACATCTACCAATGATCATCTTGAAAATGTCTCGACATCACCTAATAAGTTACATGACATATCTCAAGAATTTGTGCCAAAGCATGATCAGCGTCTTTCACCAAAGTCTAGCAATGTTTCTTTCCAAGACATATTGACATCCTTCGACCTCATGGTTACCGACAACGAAGGAACCCTAAACTCAACACTTGAGGATATTGAACCACTTACCATGTCTAATGATGGCATCCAAGAACCCTTTGTAAGCAATCCATCATTTGAAACTGACCAATGTCAAGAAACTGATCCAAAGCATGTCAAAAGCAATCCCAAAATAAATCAAGATCAAGAATTTATATCTCAAAGATAATATAATGATCTAATGGACACTCTCCTATCTATACAAGATGTCACAAATGATGATCATATCTCCATAAAACATACTCCTCCATTGACCCATGAGATGCTTTTCGTAGATAGACACATAGATGATCTTCATTCAGAATAGGATTCCTTTACTCCTGACATTATAACATAGAAAGAGTAGATTATTGATTCCTACATTCAAATCGAGTTGTCAACATCAGGATCGGATATATCCCAAATTCAGACTGAGGACATCAAGTATGCAGATATCTAGCATTATCCGCTCAAGGAAACAAGCCAGACAAAATAGTATAATTTAGAGTTAGTAGAGCAACAAATTGAAACAACGTCACCTATAGTGATCATTTATCAGAGAATGCATTATAAACAAGAGCTCTTAAAATAGGTGGAATCAAAGCATGAAGGTACTACTACCACCATACTGGGGGCAACTTCATCTCAAGCAAACGTCAACATAGGGAGCATGAAGAATCCTTATGATGAAACCGATGCCAACACTACAACCAGTCACATCATGAATCTTCATCCACCCATCACCCCATCCACAAATTGGGACCAACTTTGAAGGAAAGTTTTGAATCAAAGCACAAAGAATGTTATAAAAGAAAAAGAAGATGGAAAGCATAATGGAAAAATCAAATACAAATGGATACCAAAGAATACAAAGAAAGATCATCCCTATCAAACTCCATCAGTCAAAGAAACTATGGAAAAAAATGAAAAAAGGAAAAGTATCCATCAAAGATGTCCACAAAAGCAAAAGCAGGCTTTTCAAGCGACGTACAAAGTGTATCAAGCAGTTGGTCCTAATTCCCTTCACACTTTCGTATCCACCCATCACTGCTCATATTCCCAAGTTTGGAGAGTCAGAGGTTTCAAGCTATCAACCAATCCATCTGTTATCCCTAAACGCACTCCATCCATGCCTCCACACATGATATCCAATTCTCACATTGACCAAGTATTGGCAGCGACCCTTCATCATAAGGATTCAGAAGGCACTCTATAATGATGTGCGCATAAAGACAAAGTCAACTCTAGTATCAACGAAGCAAATCAGGAATTCCAAAAGTTGCATTCAAGTGCATGTATTCTAGCAAAGTAGCTTCTTCAAGCAGGATATCGATGGCACATTATGACAGGGGCATCTATATCAGAAACACCTTGTGATTTAGCATGAGCTTAAAATCTTTCAAAAAAATCAAAAAAATATGAAAATCCAAAAAAATAAAAAAAAAGGATTGAAAACAGTAAAGAAAAAATCGTCCTCTAGTGAAAACCGCATGGGTGGCGCTTTGGGCAAGACCATGACAAAAACCTGGCAAACAGGCGTCATGTGTGGAATCGAGCATCTACATGTGCCAATTCAGATGAAAGCATCTCATCCCATCCATAATAAATCTAGAATTCCATCCATCTCAGCCAGAATAAATATATTTATCCATGAACTATTTATCCAATCCATTTTCATTCGTCTGTGTCCATCATCCAAGTTATCTTGATCTTGATGAAAGTTTGGGGCACACTTTACACTTGCTTATGGAAAATATCTTGACATGGTTGTTTTAATTGATATTATCCTATGCAGCATTATTTGAGCCATGAAGCACTATCCAAATGAGCTTTCTTGACCCAAACCCCTTATCTTACCGCAAGATAATCCTTGGCATCCTTTGCTTACTTACCATATCCATCCGTCCATACACCTATCCAAGGATCCACCCATCACATTCCATACATTGCTAGACACTGGGGGCAGATATTTACATCTTGCTTCGGGAATAAATCTTGATCTATATCCTTCAACTTATGTGGTGATCTAAACATTGGAAAACATGAAATAAAATTGGTCAAACCACTCATGAACAAAATTCCAAATCACTAGCCCATGGCATATTTTGACGAGCAAATGTTCCTTATCAAGCTTCATCTTTCATCAAGATATCAATCCAAGTGATCACTATCAGTTGCATCTAATTTACACTTCAAACATCACGTCAAATCATTCCAACAACTTTTGTTCCAAACCAAGTTTCAATAATCTTGATCAATCAAATCCAATCAATCCATCATCATCTTAGGATATCCGTCCTTATCCTTGTGTTGCTTAAACACTATCCTTGCATTGTTGTGCATCCTCAACAATGTTATCATCATCAATCCTAATCAAATCAATCCTTGCATTGTTGTGCATCCTCAACAATGTTATCATCATCAATCTTGATCAATCAAATCCTTGCATTGTTGTGCATCCTCAACAATGCTATCATCATCATCATCATCAATCCATCAATTCAATCAATCAACCTTAGCTCGGTCTTCAACAAAATCCCAAACAGAGCACTGATATCATAAGACATATCCATATCCAAATCGTTAAAATCAAAAAATCCAAAAACATCAAAAAACCAGAAAATACAAAAACATTAGAAAATCAGAAAATCAAAAAACATTCAAAACACATCAAAATCCAAAAACATTCAAAACATATCAAAAATCCAAAAAACACTCCAAAAGTCGAAAAACATCAAAAACATTGGAAATCCGAACTACATCATCTCTGAGCTTAAGCATAGGCAAGGTTAATCTTTGATCAACCCCGAGACACAAAAATCCAAAACATTCAAAAAACATTAAAAACATCAAAATCCAAAAACATTCAAAACACAAAAACCCCAAAACATTGCAAAAATAAAAATCAAAACATTTGAAAAATCCAAAAACCAAAAATAGCCTCAAAACATTCCAAAAGTCAAAAACATCCAAATATTTGAAAAAATCCATCAATCTCATCTCGCTTTGACTCAAAATAATCAATCATCCATAATAAACTAATCGTCACCTTCATCCTTTGGCAACATAAACAAAACAATCACAACAATCAGAAAAGCAAGCTTCAATCGTAAAATCAAAATCGAAACAACAAACCTTTAAAAAATCAAACTCTTGATCACTCGCAAACATGTCACTCGACCTTATATCAACAACCTATCAATCAACTTATCAAACCATCATTATCCTATACAATGCATGTCCTAGGATATATCGTTCCAACAATGGGCATCATTTTGGATATCACTTGGATTCTTATCCTATCAAAACAAATCCCTTTGGCTAGAGATATGAAGAACATTGGCTTGTTTGCGTACTTGATCTCTTCTTTTTGATTTATCTTATTGTGCTCATTCCAAGGACCTCTTAATGATATCCGAACAAAGGATTTAGAGAGATAGGAATGGGGCAACGATCATTATCCTTTTGTCTGTTGTACTTTTTGGATGTTCTTGTAATATAACTTGGCGAATACTTGCTTTGTTAGGTACGTCCTAGCAAGGTTTTCGTATGTCAAGCGTGAACAAGAATACTCCTATTTGTTTGTTGAGTCAAAGTCCATCTCACTAGGTGCAACGCCATCCTGGTTCTTTATACCTTGATGCATCATACCTACGTGTGTTGTCAAACACAAGGTAAGTAGCCCTTTTAAAATCCCAATCCTTGATAAGCAAATCATCATCATCTATCATTATCATCATCTTTCATAAAGTGGACTTGTTGGATCCTCTTATCATCTCGTCACTTGATTTATTCTCCGCACTAACATCACGTCATGAATAGTTGATCATCATCACCATCATGCATCCATCCTGCATCCACAAACCGTCAGCATGCCACATATCATTCATATCCTACATAATAGGAAACATCGATCATTTCACATGCATTGCGTATTCATCATCATAATATAGATCTGTTAGTCTAAGCATCTGCATAAATCATACATTTTCATAATCATAGCATATCACATCATCAATCTCATCCATCTCACATCATATCATCATTTAAGTTGTTCAGGATAATATAGATTTGTTATTCTAAGCATCTTAATTCTATTTCGTTTACATCTTAAAATCATCTCCTCATAACCATCCATTTTGAACCTCTTTATCACGAGATCGACCCTCAAATTGAATCTTTTCATTCGATCTCTTGAGGGGGCAATGTACTAGTGTACTTCTTTCTGCTGGGGCATCCGAAAAATCAGAATTTTTTTGAATTTTGATCGCGGCAAGTTTATTCTTTAAACCAATGCAACAAGTACATAGCTTCAAAGAGGGGCAAAATGTAGACACGCAAAATTGGCATAATGCATTCAATTAGGTCATATTCATCCATTCAGCAAATAAATCAAGTTTATTTATCAATCTCCTAAAGTCATCAATTTAAATTAAATAAATCAACTCAATCCTAACATCACCCTCCTTGATTAAATAAATCAATCCTTTATTTAATTAAGTCTAAAATCACCTTTCATCCCTTTTTGATTTAAATAAATCAAATATTCAAGTCAAAGGGGTCAAAATCAGCTAATCATCACCTAAGCTAATCTAATCCTGATTAAACTAACATAACCACCCATCACATCCTCTAGCTTGTCCCACTTGCACCAATAAATCAATTTATTGATTTATTAAAATCATAATGGCATCTTTGAGGAATATTCCCTCAAATTTGAATTCAAAGGCAAGTGGACATGTACACCCAAAAAAAGCATTTACGAGCTCTTACATGGCTCTTACATGTCCCTTGCAAAGGTCAAACTCAGCATTAACTCTCAATTTCAAATTTGAAATCTCCCTCTCTTGGTCACATTAGCCAAAATGTGCTCATCCTCAAGACTATCACAAGCTGACAAGTGGCCTCTTCTCATTGGTGGATCTTTAGTCCCACATCCTCCATGTTTGGCATTCTTTTATCACTTTTGGCCATAAATAGAGGTCTCCTCTATTGTTCAAATCCTCCACAACTCCACAACTCCACAATCATTCATGTAAAGTCACTCTCTTCAGGAGAACTGATTTTTCCCACCATCACTACATCTTCAAGGCATTTCATCATTTAGCTTATCTATCAAGGATTGGGAAAGGGCTATTTTCCATAATAGCACCAATCCACTATGGGATAGGATTTATTTCATGTTTTATATGCCTTAGTTTGTCTTGTAATTTGTTTGCATTTTAAAGCATGATTTATTATCTCATAAGAGCACTATGGTATTTGCATAGTTTGAACTAACATGCTAATGTGTTTTGAGGTTTGAGCTATTTTGTAGATTTGTGGTGCTCACACATATTATACTGCACAACAACAACCTATGACTCACCGACAGGGGGCCCCATCATCTCATTATCAAAACCCATATATCAACCTCCAAACAATATCTCAGTAGGATCCTCTATCATCCTACCACCCATATCCATCCAACCTATATTTGGCTCCCACGCCACCAGCCAACACAAATCTATTAGAAATCAAAGCCGCTCTAAAAGATCTTCAAGCTGGGACTGGCAAACACTCGTTCAAATTTGAAGACATATGTCCCTATCCATTTGATCCCTCCATCTCATTGATCCCCTTCCCTAAACACTTCAAAATACCAAAATTTGATAGATACAAGGGAAACAAAGATCCTAAAGCCCGCCTCCAAGAGTTTTACTCCCAATTTCAAGAGGCTATGGACAATGATAACTACCTCTTGCATATCTTCCCACGGAGTTGGGATATGCCTTGGATTGATTTATGGGTCTAGAATGGGGATCTATCAAATCTTTTGCATATCTTTCAGAAAAAATTGTTTCTTACTTCTCCTTCAATCTAGAAAAAGACACTGATACCTTGGACCTTTTTAAGGAGAAGTAGTGTGACGGTGAAACCTTTATCAGCTACCTCCAAAGGTGGCGTGCATTGGCAAGCCGAATGAAAACCCCTCTCAAAGAGAAAGACATGGTCACCCTCTTTGTGGAGAACTCACATCCCGACATGGCTCATAATTTTAGGTTACACTATGTCACCAATTTTGTTGAGATAGTGGAAAAAGGACCCATCCTTGAATGTTCCTTTAATGCCAAAGGGCACATCAAGATACATAACCATGACAAAGAAAGGCCATCCGACGATAAGTCACGCTTTTGGAACAAGAACAAAAATGTAGTGAATGATGGTGTCACTGACACTAAACATGTTCAGGTAGCCAATACATCCTAGAGGCAACAACCATTTGTACCCAATGCCATATTCATGTCACAGGGGGCATCTTGTCCTCCTCAGCAGTTGAACCAGAATAGTCAAGGGAATGGCAAACGCCAGTATACTCAATTAGGAGAACCCTTGAGTGTCATCTTTAATAAGTTGTTACAGGTCAAATATACGATAACATATCTCGTCAGTAAACCACTTGATGAATCAAAGCCTAAACTAGCCTGGTTTAGGGAGAATGAATATTATGAATTCCATAAGATTAAAGGGCACACTCTGAATAAATGTCAAGGTCTCAAAAACTATGTCCAAGATCTTATCGATCAAGGAGATATCAAAGTCAACACCATTCAAGCTTCATCATCCAATGCTCAATTGGAGATATATCAAAATGCCTTCCCTAACCATAATCAAGGTGCAAGCACCTACAACAACAATCCCCAAGACAATAACACAAATAAAATAAGCTATAAGAATGTACCCCTCAATTATGATGGCATTGTCCATTACATTGAGCAAGTAGAACCTCGAGTGTCCATGATACATGTTAAAGCTAAAGATCCCTAATGTGTTGTTGCTACCCAACAATCCCGCATTACTGTCCCTGTAGCCTCTACACCTGCCCAACCAAATCTTGTAAACTCTCAGTACAACATTCTTGATCACTTAGGAAAGACCCCTGCCCAGTACATCAAGAAATACTCAACAAAGCTTTACAAGAAACTCATGTACCTAATGACATCAATCCCACATGGTTCCAAGCTTTAGTAGGACACCTGGCTTTATCTTACCAGCTACACTTCAGCCATAATGACATGCCAAATATTGATGGCAATCACAACTGTCCCTTACACATTAAAGTCCTGGTTGCCTGTCATAAAATAAAAAGGGTCTTGGTAGATAATGGTTCTGCCCTCAATCTATGCACTCTAAATCTCATAAAACAAGTAGGGTATACTCAAGTGGATTTGAGTAATCAAATCATCACGATCAAGGCTTATGATAATGCAGAAAAAAATTCTGAAGGGATTATCAGTCTTCCTATCCAGGTTGGACCTATAGTTCAGTACACTACCTATCATGTCCTTGATCTGGACTTACCATACAATCTCCTCCTCGGCCGCCCATGGCTCCACGCCATGCAAGTCGTCCCCTCCATGTACCATCAATACCTAAAGTTCCTGGTTAATGGACAAGAGATCACCATTTATGCTGACCCACAACCATTTGAATACTGTCATGCTCTAGAAGCATCATTTCCCCATTTACATTATTGTCCTGAGGTTGAAATGGAGGCATCTCAGTCATCATCCGTCAATCCATCATCTACCACGACAACCACTCCATCTTCCACCACCAATCCTATAGTCACCAAAGTCCAGATCATTGACAAGGGGTGTGGTGAATATGAAATGCATACAACTCTAAATGTGGCAACCATGCCACCGTCACCACACACGTACAACCAACCTTCGCAGTCTACACCAAAAGAAGATAAAACCATCACCTTCAGTGCTAAAAACATTGCCACTACCACTTTTCGGTCTCCTAGTTTGAAGACAGATGCACGAAAAGAGGATATCAGTCAGTGGGTATACTGTGAAGAACCCCAACCAGATCCTCCTCTAAAGGAATACTTTCAGGAAGTATACCCTTGGTCAACTAAGTTCACAGAAAAACATAACTACCAAGGTGAGGGCCTACGTAAAGAACACAGATGGTTGCAACCTATTGATGTATCAAAGCTTCCACAAAATATAGGCCTCGGATATGACAAAAAGCATAAAGGCCCCGCAACATCATCTAATACCTCCATTAGCATTATTGTGGACAATGGTCCCTTGGAAGACATACCCAAGGAAGAATCCATCATACATGCATACGATGATGTTGATCACACAAACCTGTCATCCATATTTGACTATTTATTTGTCTTTACCATCAACCTTTCTCTTCACCATCCTGAACTCATTGATTGGGACCTACGTGATAGCACACCTGCCAATGTCTCCCTGGGTATGTATGTCAACCTCATGGGATTGGGGGAGGATGAACGCTCTAGTCACAAAAATAAAAACAAGAAAAATAAAAAATGACCATCTAGTGAAAACCTCCCTGAGGCACTTCCTGACTTGGAAAAAGTAAAAATAAATGACGCATCTGATAGTGAAAACCTCGAAGAGGCACTAGAGGATGGAGACATTCATATTCCCCTTGTGGGAACTCAATTATCCACACAGTCATCCATCCTAATTGAAGAAACTCAAGAAGTTAATGTACGTACTGCTAAAAACCCTAAGATCACCTATGTAGCCAAATCACTATCAAAGCAAGAATATTCAGTCATTGTTCAGCTACTCCAAGATGGTATCATTAACTTTGCTTGGTTGTATTTAAATATGCCAGGCTTAGACCCTGCTTTAGCAGTTCATCATCTGGATGTTCGCCTAGATGCCAAGCCTGTCAAACAGAAGCTCCAAAAAATGCATCCACAGGTAACATTATTAGTCAAGAAGGAATTGGAGAAATTACTAGACGTCGGTTTTATCAGACCCATTGACTACTCTGATTGGATCTCCAACATAGTGCTTGTTTCCAAACCAAACAAAGACATTCATATTTGCATAGACTTCTGAGATCTTAACAAATCCTGTCCGAAGGATGACTTCCTACTACCAAATATTGACATGTTAGTTGACCTTACTGCAAGACATGAGATGTTGTCCCTTATGCATGGCTTCTCTGGATACAATTAGATTTGAATTGCACCTGAAGACCAACACAAGACCGCTTTTACAACACCTTGGGGTATTTTTTAATACAATGTTATGTGCCCTTTGGTCTCAAGAATGCGAGGGAAACATATCAAAGAGAAATGACTGTAATCTTCCATGACCTCATCCATATTATCATGGAAGATTATGTTGATGACTTGCTAGGAAAATCCAAAACCAGAGCAGAGCACCCTACCATCCTGAAAAAGATCTTTGAGCGGTTAGAATAGTACAAGTTAAGACTAAATCCAAAAAAGTGTGTCTTTAGTGTCACATCAGGGAAATTGTTGGGTTTCATAGTCTCCCGAAGAGGCATTGAGGTTGATCCCACCAAGGTGAAAGCTATTTTGGATATGCCTCCCCCACACAATCTGAAACAACTAAGAAGTCTCCAAGGAAAGCTGTAATCCATCCGTCAGTTTATAGCCTAGCTTCCAGATAAGTGCCAGTCATTCACCCATCTTCTGAAAAAATACTCCACCTTCAAATGGAATCAACAGTGTCAGCTAGGTTTTGATAAAATGAAGGAGTACTTGGCTCATCCATCGATCTTGATGCCACCTATCCTAGGAAAACCCCTCCTATTTTACATCTTTGCCACTTCAGTCGCATTGGGGGCATTATTGGCACAACATGATGAGTCCTCAAAAGAAAGAGCGATATCATCCGAACACTGGTCAACTATGAATTAAATTATTCACCCATGGAGAAAGCATGCCTTGCAGTGGTCTTCAGTACACAAAAACTTTGACATTACATGCTCAGCCATCTGGTCAAATTAATAGCAAAAATTGATCCACTAAAGTATATGTTATCTAGAACCACTTTAACTGGTCGCATAGTTAAGTGGGTCATGATCTTAAGTGAATTTGACATCGAGTACATGGATCACAAAGCCATAAAAGGACAAGTCATAGTTGATCAGTTGGCTGAGGCACCCCTAGTGGATGCTTACCCTTTGGTCACTGAATTTCTAGATGAAGAAGTTTTCACAGTAAGAGAAGCACTTGCTTGGACATTGTATTTTGATGGCTCATATACTCATAATGGATTAGGAGCATGAATTCTATTTGTCACCCCTCAAGGTGACTACATCCCAAAATCATTCAGGTTGGCATTCCCGTGTACCAACAACATAGTTGAGTACGAGGCTCTCCTCACAGGTCTCTGAATTGCAAAGCAGTGGCACATAACTCACTTGAGAGTCTTTGGTGATTCATTGTTGGTCATTAAGCAAGTTAATGATGAATTCCTAACAAAAGATAACAAGTTGTTACCCTACAAACACATGGTGGATGACTTCAAGAAGTATTTCACCTTCATACAATTTGACCAAATTCCTATGGTACAGAACAAAGCAGCTGTTGCTATGGCTACTATTGGCTCCCTGATTGACATGCCTAAAGATCGAACAGAATGCGAGTTCCTTGTGGAACAACTTTTAATCCCAGCATATGACATCCCTGAGACTGACATGGTGTGTGACATTGTCAGTCCCACTTCCCCATGGTACCAAGAAATATATACTTATATGTGTGATAATATTCTACCCCCAGACCTTACACGAAACCAATGAAAATCCTTTATCCAACGTTCTTCCCGATACATCATCGTAGGTGATACGCTTTATTGTCGTGGGTATGATAGAACCCTCCGTAGGTTTATGAATGAGATCGAAGCCCATACTGCACTAACAGAGGTACACAGTGGTGTTTGTGAGGCCCATTCAAATGGGATGGCCTTGGCCAAAAGGATTCTCTGAGCTGGATATTATTGGCCTACATTAGAACATGATTCATGAAGAAATGCCTTCCCTGCTAGCAACATGCAGATTTGATTCATGCTCTACCACAAGACCTTCAACCTCTTCTCGCATCGTGGCCCTTCTCTCAGTGGGGTTTCGACTTGATTTTCAAGATTTACCCACCATCTTCCGACGACCTCACATTCATAATTACTGCCACTGAGTACTTCACCAAGTGGGTGGAAGCAATGCCACTCTGACAAATCATCGATACTCAAATTTCAAAATTCATCCTTTACCATAGTCTTTGCAGATATGGTATTCCATCCACCATCCTCTCAGATAACGGAAAGCCTTTAAAAAATCAGGCCATGAAACACCTCTGTGACACCTTTCATATCCATCATCGTTGGTCCACACCTTATTACCCCCAGGGCAATGGTCAGGTAGAAGCTACCAACAAGACCCTTATCCGCATCCTCAAAAAGGTGGCCAATAACATTGGTCGAGATTGGCACCTCCATATTCATCTCACTCTCTAGGCGTATCGCACCTCCATCTGTACCCCTACAGGCGCCACCCATATTATTTAGTGTATGGTGTCGAGGCCATCTTTCCAATCAAAGTTGAGATCCCATCACTAAGGATTTCTTTGAAGAACCTTATCAGCGAGGAAGATGCTCGTGTTGCACGACTTGCACAGCTGGAATTACTTGATGAAAGATGAATCAAAGCCTATGATCATCTACAGGCTTACCGAAACCACCTCAAGCGTAACTACAAAAAGAAGGTTTGCCCTCGACAGTTCTAGGTTGGTGATCTTGTCCTTAAAAAAAACCAACGTACTCAACAGGATCGCAATAAGAAAGGAAAATTTGAAGCAAACTGGTTGGGTCCTTATATCATAACCACTAAATATGGATCCAAGGCATACAGACTTGCTACCGTTGAAGGAGATCCCCTAGAAGAGCCCATCAATATCATGCATTTGAAGAGGTTTTACACCTAAGTTCGCTTAATAACCCTACTTGCAAAAATATAATAAAAATTAAAAAAATCCAAAAATAGTAAAAAGAAATAAATTCGTCCTATGGTGAAAACCACCTTTGTTGGCGCCTTGGACAGGTACAGATGGTGAAAACCTGGTAATAGGCATCATCCGTAGAAGGCTTAATCATTATCTACCTTGCTTCGTAATTACTTTGTGACTCCATCCATCCTATCCTGACATCCTTTCCCATTCCATCCTTAGTTGCTTGGTATATTTTGATTGAGCATTAGACAGTTATATGCTATCCATCATCTTGAGATTTTTATCCTAATCTGAGCTTTTGTCATTAGTTTGTTTGTCTGTCAGTTTGTGTCAGCGTCTAGGATCATCCATCGTGTCGGTTCCCACCTAGGCCTCATCCTGTCATGTCGGTCTCTTTGGTATTTTTCGAACTACGTTGCCCCTGCGCTTTCATGTTGGCAAGGTTGATCTTTTGATCCACCCCTGGGGCTTTATTTTGCTTAGCTTTGTTTCATCATCCCTCATTAGTCTCCATTAGTCCTCTTTCTGCTTTATCCATGGTCTTTTCTTGAACTATGAGGGCTATGCACTTTCACGTAGGCAAGGCTAATCTTTGATCAAGCCCCGAGCCCCTAGGTCTTTAGGGTGTGTCGGTCTATTATCTAGTCTCTTGTGTCGTGTTGTCGGGAATTCCCTTATCTAGCTGGTCCTCCACAAACAAAATCCTCTAGTGTCAGGAGATCTAGTTAATGAAAAATATCTTGTGTCACCTGGGTCATTTTAATTTAGTATCCACCATCGATCTCAACAAGATGCATCCTTCCTAACATACCACATCAACCCATCCATCGTTGCAATCCTATGGCAAAGGACGTTTGACTTTGATTATGATCTTTTCATACTGTGATATCCTAATGTTTAACCTATTCTAAGCAACTAAAATGCAATGGAAAAACATAAAGAAACACCTCAAGATTAGCCTAAGAAATTTGTAAATGCAAAGAGAAAGAGTGCAAAATGATGATAAATAGATATACCTCCCCTTTGCAGCTGAAACTCTTTGGTTGGCCCTTGATGTTGATTTGGTTTGTATGCTCCTTTGATGGCTCTTGATGTGGCTAAATGCAAGATTTAACTATATGCTTGAATGCAGATGCAAATAGATGAAATTAATGGCTAGATGAGTGCACAAAATGGCAGCATTTAGTTGCAAAATGGCCAAGTCTTTTTTTAAATGCCTTAGAGGATGGGGTATTTATAGAGAAACTTGAATTCTCTAGAGAATTCAATGGTTGAGATTTATCCAACAAGGCCAAAATGAAGGGCTAATGTGAGTTGAGGACTCACAAGCCCTCACATTTTGACATGTGGAATGTGAGATGGTAAGGGTGAGATAATGTGTAGGTGATGTGGAAGGGAGGTACATGATGTGGAGGAAGGACAAGTACCTTCCAAGTACATTGGGAGATGAGAAGATTCTTTAGAGGAATAAATGTGAATTAAAAATTCACATGCTTGGAAGAATCTAATGGATAAGAGAGGGTCTCCAAAAAGGTGGGAGTTTGTCACATGTGATTTGATGTGATAAGTCAAAGATTCTAGAAGATGCATGGGAAAAGGGGATTCTAGAAGGAATAAAAGTGAAATAAAAATTCACATGGGGAAGAGGGGAACCTAGGGTGAATAAAAATGAATTAAAATTTTCTTGGGGGATGGGGAGAGTTGACCAAGGTACTAATTGGGTTTAACTAATTAGTAATTAGAGGAATTTAGGGGTTAATGAGGATTAGAAGCCAACTTGCAAAAGTTGGAGGATGTGACACATCCTAATCAAGGATTAGGCATGTGCACATCTTTAATGCAAAGATTAGGAGATGGATTAGGATTAGATGAAAATGACATGTATGTAATATTTATTTAATTCATTTGATGAAAAGAGGATTAAGGAGGGTAAGGTATTTAATTAATATTACCTTAGGGATTTGGCAGAATTAAGGATATTAATTAAATAATAGTAATATTACTTAATTAACTCAGATAATAGGATGTTTAGATGAAAAGTGGTAAATTTGGATAAATTAAGTGTCAAAATTTGGATGTCTACACATACTTTTGGTTTTTGTTTATTAATAGAGCTCCCTATCATCACTTATCAAAGTCGCTATGATCCATCATATTGTGGCGTGTGTTGACAAGTTAATACAGGGGCATCTCTTGATCGTTTCTTGTTTGTTGGGTCGTTCTCACGTAGTACCCACCGGGATCCCTTGGATCTTGTGATACATTGAGAACATCCCTTTGTGCTTGTGGTTATTCCAATACCTGGCCTAACCAAGGTCCTCGTGACTTTAGGGTGTTGGGATAACCTTGTTTGTTGTGTTTGTTTCATGCATTTGATGCCAACTTGCCTTGGTCTCATACCTTGGTATCCGATATTTTATGCTATAGCAAAAATCAATGCTCCAAAGATGGAAAATTGCATTCATAATTGCATTTCATCACATGTACCCTTCATCCCCCCTTGTTCATAACCCATGACTCATGATTTTGGTTGTGAAAACTTTGATTATTTTCCCCTTTGTTTTCTTCTTAGGATATTAATGGTTCTTGGCAGGTGTAGTATCACATCCACATTACACCTATCATCTACCCACATTCCCATGCAAATCCTTATTGATACTTAGGTTTACAAATTAATATTGCATGTTACACTAAGCATCTTAGTTTCATCTAATCTATACATGCCCATATTGACATTCACATAATACATACATCACCACCTGCAAAATACATTGTTAAGTCCATAATGATTACATTTCATACCACATATTCATCTCATCAAAGCATCCATATAAACATAAGTCATCATAAACGTCATACATAATCACAACATCCACATAAGTATAAATCATTATCCACATCATATATAATTAAATCCATCCACATAACCATAAAACATCCTACCCATGTACATACATTGCATGATCCATCATAAGAGCATAAAAACATGTTCATATGCATAACATAAGTCATCCATCACATAAATCCATAAATCATCATAAATCATGCATCACATCCTAAATCATGCATACATAAAATCATGATAGGTCCATAATCTACCATACATACATGTATCATATATAAAATCATCATACATAGAATCAAAAATCATGCATCACAACATACATCACATCTCGCATTACACGTGTTAGTGGTAAACCTCATAACATCATAAACATGCAAAAACTCATGACAATCATAATCATCTAACCGTACACATAGGCATCCATATAATAATCCATCATAGCACGGTGTCAATAAGGGAGGACATCTATCAAAATCATCACATGGTACAAAATGTCTATCACATATAATCCGTAATAATCAAAAGTACATCATAATCATAAAATAAGGTACAAACACAAATCTGCATCAAATATAATTGAATGCCACTCTATACTGTTTGACCACTCTGTATCTGCCAAAATATAGTATCCTGTCACCTACCAAATGAGATACCCACGTCCAATCTCTGCGAAGACTCAGACATCGCCTCTCTACGAGAAGGAGTCCCCTGTGTCTCACTAAAGCCTCGAGTCTATGTCCCTAGTGACTGGGATGGTGTAGCCATCCGTGGAGTTGATCAGACATAATTAAATGTGCATTGTGCCAGATCTGGGACAACATGCTGATAGGTGATCATCCAGTAGTTTTCCTCCCTCATATGCTATGCACCCTCGACAACTTGTTGTCGAGTGGTATTCTGCTCATACCTATACCTATCCCGATATCTGGTAATGACCCTCCTCTCTTGAGTCTAGGAATCTTGCACCAATCTCAACTGATCTGTCTCCACCTCCACTCATGACATTTTCTATATGACCTCATCCCTCTCAGACTCCATCCTCTGTAACTGTGTCTGCAATCTCTCCATCTCTAACCCTGTACCACCCCCCACTACCCTGCTCTACCTGTGACTAGCTCTGTGTTACATCTCTCTCAGCAATCTCTACTTGAGCCACCATCGCATCCCTCTATCCCTATAAGATCTGCACCTGTCTTTAGGCATCATCTTTCTCCCCCTGAATCACCTGAACCTGTCTACATGCACCATCTCTCTCCTCTTGGAGGGCCTAGACATTTGCATGTGTTGTGTCCCTCTCTCTCTACACTATCTCTAACTGAGCCTCTACTGCTCCACCCTCGCTCTCGCCTCCTCTAGAGATGTCTCTATAGTCAATACCCTCTCCTGCAGCTCTTTCCTCTCCCCCAATAGTCCTACCATTTGTACCCTCAATGTATCCATCTCCCTCTTAGCTTGCTGTCGACACTCCACTACGACCTGCTCTCCTACCCCTCCAGACTCTGACTGTCCCTACACCTGTGCTATGGTCATCGCCACCTGTAGCCTATCTCGATCCCAGGTCACCCTAGCTAGCTCACCCTGTACTCCCTCCATCTCCACGCGAAGCCTCTCTCTCTCTCTCTCTCTCCGCATCCCAAAGCTCCGTAGTCAAATGACAAACCATGAACTCATAGTCCCTCTCTCCCTCTACCCAAAATCTGATCACCTCTTCCTCTGCAATCCACAGCCTCTCCTCTACCATCTGTAGCCTCGCCTCAGTCCCCCTCAATAAAACCACAAGATCCTTAATTGATGTAGCTGGAACTACTGCTAATGGCTCCACTGCATGAACCTCTACATCCATTTCATCAACCTCTACCTCATCCTGCACCTGCTCGACCCTGCTCATCACCTGAATCCTCATCGGTTGTCCTCTCCTCCCCACCCTCATCAGTCTCCTCGACTCTCCTACAGCCCTGGCCTCCCCCTCCAACTCCTCATCTTCACTCCCCCTATCTCTGGCATGAAAGTCTCCTACTCTGCCATGCTCTGGACCCTCCTTCATCATCTCCTCCTCGTCATCCTCTCTAGTTGTCCCCCGACCTTAGTCTCCCCCTATGCTCCATCTTGCTGTCCACCCCCTCCCACCTCCTCCTGCTCAGCCCTCACCTGCACTCTCCTCTGCCGTACTCTACCTCCTATGCCTATCTGTTGGATAGCTACTCCCTCCACCGCACGTACCATCTCCACCTCTGGCTCACTCCCATCATCTTGTCATGCTACATTTGGATCTGGACCTATCCCACCCTCCTATCGTACTGCATCTCTCCCACCATCAGGTCCTGCTGCATCCATCTCCTCCCCCACATCCATCATCACCCAAGTCCTCCTCCACTGTCTCCTACTCCTCCTCCTCTCTGGTTGTCCTACCACCCCAGCCTCATCCTCTCCTCTGCCCTACTGACCAACACCCTCTACATCGTCTTACTGTCCTGCTACCCTCGCCTCCCCTCCCCTCTGCACCTGTCTCCTCCTATCTCCACCTTCCCTAGCCAACCGGTGCTCATCCTCTGATCTGAATCCTAAAACTCCTACAATAGGCACCGTCGGTGTAATCCTCTCCCATCGGCGGTTGCGGAACCACCAGGCATACCACACTATCACTCATATGTCCTCCACCCCAACAACCCTCCTTGGGTAGGGCACCTGTACTGTCGCTGCCCACATCACTCTGACATCCCTCAGCATAAATGCATTTCCCCATGGTTGCTCTCTGGCGAGTCGACGAAATATGACGGGCGCCTCTAGAACATCCTGTAACAACCCAAACTGCCTCAACACTCTATTTGGTTGATGCACCTCCACTATGCGCATCTGACTCCCAATCAAGACGCACTGGCTCAAAAAATAGCCCTGATGTCTCTCATCCTCCTCCCTCCATCCCCTGATCTAACTCTACCTCTCTTGATACCACATCATTTACTAACTCTACCCCTCTTGATACCACATCATTTACTAACCGCTCCACTATGGGCAACCTCAAGATGCGCCATACATCCTCCAACATCACTGTCATCTCCCCTGTCGGAAGATGGAAGGTTGATGTCGCTAAACTCCATCTCTCTATTAGTGCTGTCAACATCGCTCGATGCGCCCTCATCATCAGGAACTGTAAAAAGTGCAATAACCCTACATGCTCCAAGGTTGCATGTTCTACTCTAGTCATGGCTGCCATAGTTGCTACCAGTGCCTTCGACCGCCACTCATGTGTCCATAATCGCTCGAAGCAAGGCATCCATATTAACTAGACTGTCAGTTTCCTTCTTGGCCCCAAGACATTATCTTTTTGCCCTCTATCTCTTTTGCATTTGCCTAGCTCCTCCCTCCCTACATTGTCGGACCTGCCCCAAGTCGGGGTGGTTCTGCCCCAGTTGAGGTGACTTCGCCCCACGCCGGGACAGATGCAACTTCCCTGGGGGTGAATTTGTCTTAGGTTAGGACAGACCCATCTGGGGCCAGGGCAGATGCGCCCCGACTTGTGGGGTGCCTTTGCCTTGGGCCAAGGTGAATGCACCCTGACCTACGGGGCGCCTTTGCTCCGAGCCAAGGTGACTGTGCTCCAGGGCAGGGTGCCTCTGCCCCGAGCCAGGGCGGATACGCCCCGCCGTGGGGTAGCCTGTCCCAACTAGGGGTCGTGCCACTCCACAGTGGGGCAGATTCACCCCTCCTGAAGTCGTGCCTCGCTCTATTATACCCCTACCCCACTACAAACCTGAAATTCTAGTTCCTACCCATTTTTCTTCTCTACCTTGAGAACAAAACCCATTTTTTACATTTTCTGTAAACATTAAAAAATGTGCTACAAATGCTTAAAATACACAAGAGGGGTTTTGTTACTAACTTGGCGAGGCACTGCGTAGTGGGTGTGGAACCTTCGCACCTCGTCCGCCTGGTGAATGATATCAGAATCATAATCTTGCGGCATTGTTGCTCTTCATCTTCATCCTTTTCTCTCCTCTTCCTCAACTGCTAGCAATACAAATATGGTGAGGTAATTTCTAAAATTACCTTATATTTACTTCCCCCCCTCTTTTACCTTTTTTTAAATGAAGGGTATTTTTTCCCTTTTATTTAAAAAATCCTTCCTCCAACTAATTCTCCCATCCTCTATCTTCCTGGGACCGCCATTTGCAAATTGTGTGTTCATTTGACTCCATTCAAACGTCAATCTTCTTAGTTTTTCATGCTCTTTCCAATGACATATACCATATTATACTTTCGAGAAGTCGCCCGAGACCCCCTTTTCCTTCCCCATCCACCTCCTCGAGGGGCATACCCTATCATTCTTCTAATGATGATATCTTTATGGTAGATGATTCTTTTTGCATGAGATCTGGATACATTGTGTGACCTTCATGACAAACATTACATCCCAAGCTATGAACTGAGATAAGCTCCTATCAAGGAATGCGATAGAATTCTCAAATTCTACCTTGTAAATGTTTTTCCAAAGAAATGGACATGACAAATCCTCCCTTCCCAAAATTTATTGTCCTCAAGTAGTGCAAATTTGGATACTCTAGGATTTTAGGTCTTTCCTAAGTAGCATCTTCAATTGGAAAGTTCTTCCATTAGACAAGATAATTAGTTACATTTGTGTTCCTTAGATTCTTGACCTTGGTATCAGTCATAGCTTCTAGGATAAGGATGAGTTTCCCTTCATCAAGGGGAGGTAACTCCATAGCAGGAGATATATTCAATCCCAAAACCTTCTTTGGACATGAAACATGAAAAACATTATGGATTTTTTTGTCTGCTAGAAGTTCCACCTCATAATATACTTCTCCAACTTTTTGAATTATCTTGTATGGTCCATAGAACTTAGGGAAGTGAGCTTCTCTACTCCTCCTTTCTTGATGGAAGTCTATCTATATGGCTGCAATCTATTAAACACCATATCTCGTACCTCAAATTCTCTCTCTGTTCGCTTTCTATTTGCATACATCTTTTCTTGATTCTAGGAAACTTGCAAATGACCCTTGAGAATTCTCAAGATGTCTTGACTTTGATTAACCAAATCACTTGTTGTTGAAACTCTATTGTCTACGAGGACTAATTCTACAAAGGTTAATGCATCATATCCATAGAGAGAAGTGAATGGGTAAATTCTAATAGACATGTGATGAGTTGTGTTGTAGCAATATTCTTTCAAATGTAGTCATTTGATCCAGGCCATCTACTAACTGGTGACATAGTTCCTCGAGTATCCTTCTAACCACTTTTTTACAATTTTTGTGTGCCCATCAGTTTGTGGATGATAACTTGTGTTAGGGGTGAGTTTTGTGCCAAGAAGATGGAACAACTCCTTCCAAAAAGTGTTGAGGAAACGAATATCTCTATCACTAACTATGTTCTTGGGTAATCCATGCAATCGAAGAACTTCCTTGAATAATAGTTCTGCAACTTATGGAGCTTTTTAGTCACTGAATATGGAAAAGAAATGAGAATACTTGGTTAATATATCCATTATAACATAGATCCAATCCTTTCCTTCTACCTTGCATAATTTGGTGATGAAATACATGGAGATACTTTCCCATTTGTGCTCTGGAATGAGAAGTAGTAATTCAATCAAAAACTCTTGTTCCCCTTTGTTTTGCTGGAATGTGATGCATTCTCAGATGTGTGGGAGAAAATCATCCTTAAGGCCCTTCCAATAAAACCATTCCCTAATCTTTCAGTAAGTTTTGTGGAATATGAGATGCCTTGTTGTTGGTGCATTATGATAGTCTTCCAATATCTTCTCCTTTACCTTAGATCCAGGAACTAGGAACACCCTATTTTTTAATAGCATGAGGCCTTCCCCCACCACATACCGATCATCCTTCTCTACACCCTCCCATAAACTAATAGCAAAAGGATCCTTAGAATACTCCTCCATGATGGAATCCTTCCAATTAGTTGATTTGATGGACACATGGTATAGTGTAGGTCTCCTAGAGAGTGCATCTGCCACAATATTCTTTTTTCCTTTGATATATTCAATATCAAAATCATATGCTTCTAGTTTTCTAACCCATTTTTGCTAGCTATCATTCAAATTTTCTTGGCTCGGGAAGAATTTCAGATTGTTCTAGCTTGTCTTGACTACAAATCTTCTGCACACTAGATATTGCCAAAAATTTTCCAAAGCATGCATTATAGCTAGCATCTCCTTGTCATATATGGGATATCCTTTTCCATGGTCTCTCAATTTCCAACTTTAAAATGCTATGGGGTGTCCCCTCTGAGAGAGAACAACTCCAATACCTTCGCCAGATCCATCACATTCTACAACAAAAGGAAGCGAAAAATCAGGAATTACAAGAATCAGACAAGATCTCATTACCTCTTTCAAATTCTTAAAGGTAATTTTTGCTTTAGTTGTCCATTCAAAGGCTCCTGATTTATTTATATTAGTGAGAGGTATTGTAGACTGAGAGAATCCTTAGACAAACCTCCGATAATAGCTATAAAGCCTAAAGAATCCTCTTAGTTGAGATAGGTTCGTGGGAGGAGGCCAGTCTAGGATAGCTTGGATATTTTTTTGATCAACTTGAACTCCTTTAGCACTTATGACATGTCCCAAATATAACATCTTTGTTGCTCCAAACTCACATTTGGACATCTTTTCAAAGAGAATATTTTTCCAAGATTCTCAAGACTATAACCAAGTGCTTCAAATGTTCTTCCCACATTTTGTTGTAAATCATAATATCATCAAAGAAAACCAAAACAAACTTCCTCAAATGCTTATCAAAAACATGATTCATGCATTAATGGAATTTTTTTAGAGCATTGGTGAGACCAAAGGGCATAACCAGGAACTCAAAATGCACATAGTGACACTTGAAAGCAATATTCTAAACATCCTCTTCCCTCATTTAGATTTGGTGGTTTGTAGACCTTAGACCAATATTTGAGAAGTATACCACACCATGTAGTTCATCAATCAACTCATCTATCCTTGGTATGGGGTACTGGTTCTTAATGGTATTCTTGTTCAATGCCTGATAGTCTATGCAATATAGAGAGTGACATCTTTCTTCTTCACTAGCACCACAGAAGATGAGAAAGGAATAGAGCTCGGTCTAATGTAGCCCATGTATAGTAACTCCTTTATTGCTTTCTCTATCTCTTCCTTATACATCTAGGGATGGCGATAAGGAGTGGTCATACCCATCTTTAATCCCGATTCAATTTCTATGATATGATGAAAACCTCTATCTGATGGTAGTTCGGGATGCATGTCATTGAAAACAAAACTATGCTTATCCAAAATCCTTTGTATATCAATATAAACTTGACCATTATTACCTTCCGAATAATCCTTTGAAATCACCAGACAACTATCAGACCAAGCAACTTGGTTCTTTTGGAAGATCCTTTCCATTCTCCTCGCTGATACTACTTATGGACCACAATTTTCCATTCCCTTTATAATCACATCCTTCCCCTTTTCTTTCAACTTGAGCTTTGTCATTTGGTAGTTTTTAGTATACTTTCCCAATGAGTGTAACCACTACACACCCAAAATCACATCAATTTCACCCAAACCAATGACATAGAAATCATCACAAACCTTATGATCTCCAAATGTTATGTACAACTTTCGAACTTTCTCTTTGTAGGGTAAGTTATACCCATCTGCCATAGTGACAGTGAAGCCTTCAAGATTCTTTGCATCCATCCTTCTTCTTCTCATAATTCCTTCATCAATGAAGTTATGAGTAGCTCCTCTGTCAATCAAGATAGTCACACTTTGTCTGGCAAGGACTCTCCAAACCTTGAAATAATGGTATCTATGTGCATTAGATAGAGATGCTAGAATTCCACCATTGTACTTCTCCTTATCTTCTTCCTTTGGATGGATGTCTTATGGATCATGAAATTTTGTAGACCCATCTGATTATGATTCTTTGTCAGAGATGACTTCTATATAGTGGAATTTCTCTATTCTAAGACCCTTGTGTCTCGGGACCCATGGTTCTTTGCAAGAGAAACAAAGATTCTTCCTTCTAAGCTCATTCTTGGTCTCATCATCATTCTTCTTGGGTGTGGCAGGGGGAGCTAATTTTTTAGCAGTCCAAGGCTTCTTTTGGAAATTCCCCTTTGGCTTATTCTATATTGAAGGTTTTTATTTTTGCTAAGGAGAAAATTTTTCTAGATCAAAAGCTTTCTTGATAGTCTCTCGAAGTGTTGAGGGGTGGAATACTTTCACTAAGCCCTTAAGTTGTTTTTCCAAGCCCTATATGAATGGGACTATGAGTCTTCTTTCTAAAATATTAGTTACCACGACTAATAGCTTCTATAAATCTACAACATATTCTTCCACACTTCCTTTATACTTGAGGTGAGCCAATTCTCTAAAAATTTCTTCTGGACCTCTTCTATCAAACCTCTCAACTAGTTTATAGCAAAATTAATCATAAGATTTAATCAATTTGTGGCCTTGAGTGACAATACCATGGTATCACCAATCATGAGCAATTCCTTTCAAATGTAGGGTGGCAAATTTTATGGCATCTTCCTCAAACATTGGCTTGAGTGCCAAATATATATCAAGTTTATGCAACCATGCCCTAGCAATGATTTTCTCAGATCTATCAAAAGGGGAAATAGATAGCTTTCCCAATGAGTGCTCTAGTTCTTTTGGCTTGAGGGGAAAATGGTAAGTTTCCCTTTTATTCTTCTTCATCGCCATGAAATCTTTCAAAGACAATATATCTTTGATTGGAGGGTCCAAAGCCCTATATTCCTCATAAGCTCTTGATATGTCATCTTAGAGGGTAGTTTCTCCCTCTAGATCTTCTTACACTATTTGAATGAACCTGGGATTAAGGGGCCTATTACTAAATTTCATTTTGAAACTTTTTGTAGCAATCACTCAATTCACCAAAGAAACTAGCTCCATTAATGTTATCATTCTCCTTCCTTGCATTAGTCTGCATCGACTGAAACATCTGGCCGAACATGTCAACAAGATGATTTTTCCCTTGTCTCATTTCCTCAAATTTTTCTTTGGCTTCATCACCCCCATCATTTCTTCTTGCTTCACTTTATTCAATTCTCTCCTTCGAAACCTGATCTCCCTTTCACTTGGCAACATTAGTCATTAGGAAACCCTACAAGCTCACAGGATCTTGCTCTAATATCACTATAATGTCTTTAACATATAATTTTAACAAATACTAATTTACAGATGGAATCCAAATACAATAAAATAGGCACAACATATATTACTCCAAAATATGAAGAGAAATCCAAGATGTATGTATGATATATTGACTAGAATTCAGACAATGACCTAGAATGATTTACAGTTACTCCCATAGATCAAATAGCAACAATACCACTTCCTTACTCAATCTTTGAAGCTCAAACGAAATCCTTGAATGAGAATTCCCTTAGGAATCAAAGGGGTTTCATCCTCTGATCCTGGTGAACACTAGGGTTTCATCCAATGAACACAAATCCTATGGGTTTTTGTCCACAAAAAGAAATAGAACACGTGTCCCAATTTTAAAATAAAATGACATAATAATTTGATTCCTTTACATGAATTGGTTTCCCTATAGTTATATTCTAATATTCCTCTTAGGGGTAGAGGTTGGGCTTGAGCCCAATTGGCACCAAAGCCCAAATTTTGAATTCTAAACATGCTACATTAGGTCATCCTTAAGGCCAAAGTAGATTCCTTTGAAATAGGTGTGCCTTCCTATGGATCCATCCATACACTTTCCCTACTCATTCCATCTTCTTGGATTTTTTTCATTAATTTTGCATGATCCTGCAATGTCTTATCCTTCAAGCCTGTAGGGGTAGGTGTCAGTTGATTAGCACAATCGTCTTTTGTTAGTGATATCTTCCCATTGCCTAATCCTCCTTTCTTGATTTTTGGATATGATGTGCAAGTGCCATCATAGGTGCCATGTTCTGAACCACACACTTGAACATGCTCCTGTGGATGAATGTGAAGGGATTCCTGAAATTGACCAAGACTTAGCATAGCGAGCTTGAGCTGACGATCTTCTAATGATGATATCTTTTTGGTAGATGATTATTTCCCATGAGCTCTAGATATGTTGTGGTACCTTCATTATAGATGCTATATCCCAAACCGCAAACTAAGATGAGCTTATGTGGAGGAATGCAATAGAATTCCTAAATTATACCCTATAACTATTTTTTTGGAGAAAGGGACATATGCCAATTGATCCCCGAAGGAGAGGAGCTTATCCATATACTAGAAGATGTAGTGGATGAAGAAAATGTCATTGAGGGAGATATTGTGTGTGGCATAATGAAGAGCCTTGAGGAAGAGATCATCAATTATTGTTGATTCATTGAAAATAAGATTTTACCTTGTGATATGAATTAGATGAATTACTTGGATGAGAAGTTGACCATACTAGGTGGGATGGGTTTACTCTTTTATCAACCTTATTCTTGTATATGATGTTGATAATAAATAGGTGTCTTATATTTTGTTAATTAGGTTGACCAATGTTTAGTTTAGTTTTTCAAGTTTACATTTGTAGATTTATCTTTTTTATGACATCTTATAAATTAAATTCAAGTGGTAGGTTGTTATCATAATTTATTGTCTAGTAGTTCTCAATTTAGTGTCTCGAAAATATATTATTATTTCTTATAGAGATATTTTTTGTCATATTCTAAAAAATAAAATTATTCAACTCAAATTCAAGTTATTTTGTTTAGAATAGGGTCTATTTTCATGAGTCGTTAATGGTCATGTCATTAAAAGTATGTCAAAATCCAAAAGTGTTAAAAATAATAAAAATTAAAAAATGGGGCATCTCAATTGTAACTGGATACACTATCACTTGTACACAACATCCATCTTGAGGGGGAAATTCTAAAATTGAGCCTTAGATGTTTTTTTCTAAATAAGTAGCGAAACAACCTGTTGAACACCCAAAATACTAAGAGGGGGTGAATTGGTATTCTACTAAACCATTTAACTGCCAACCATTCAATAATTAAAACATGTCTTGCTGCAACTGTAAACAAAAACATGAAAGGAATCATAACATCACATGACACATGAACACCGGGATTTTTACGTGGAAAACCCAGAATGGGAAAAACCATGGTGAGGATTAGCTCATAATATATTATAACCGATCATAAGATATTACAGGGCACACTGCCAAGACACACTGTCCTTGAAAGGCTCACAACCTTAAATGATTACAAAAGAGTGTGGCTCACTGCCAAAAGGATAAATTGATGAAATACACCTTATGTGTGTTAAGTTTAGTTCCAATTAAGCTCTGGAAAACAAAATCCCACACCAGTTTGTAGGTAACTTCAACTTCACACAATATCACATTGTCATGCTTACTACTTATAATTTTCGCATAAAACACATACATACATCTCTATCTATATCTGTTCATTACAAAATGTTTCATAAATGTATATACCAACTTACATCAACATACATCAATTAGGTCGTCCTAATTAGATGTAAACATACTCGATTCAAAATAGCTTGTCAGCTAAAAAAAAAATTTCTTTGGCGCTTAAAACAAAATGTGCAAGACATAAATTAGGTCGGCTTGGACCTAATAAAGAACTATGTAAACACCTACAAATCAAACACGACTTAACCATGTTGTTCAGAAGAATGTACAATGCCTATATGTTGATCTTCTGTCATTTATGTCTCTCATCCTATTCAACCAAAATCGTGGAAAACTTGTCCATAACTGCAATTAATAGTCCTAACCAACATATTAAAACCGCATAGGTTGATCTTACGATATGAATAATTCCAGACCAGATTATTGGATTGGAGTACCTAAATCACTATTAATTAAATAAACAAAAAATGTCACAAACCAATGTTGGCATCAATGACAACACATCGGAGGGATTCTTCTTCATTCTTCCAACACAACCAAAGGATGAAGGCACAAGAGGTTGGAGGACAAGCAATGTCCTCTTATTAGTTACTAGTGATGGGGCCATGAAATTATATTAGTGACAAAAAAAATTGTTCTGAAATGACTAAAGCTAAGATTGGTTCCTAGATGGAAATAGTAACCACTTCATATCATTTGTGATCAGAGTGGTGGTGATCTATAATGATAGTGTAACAATGAGGACTTGGTTCTCAATTTTTTTAATTTTGTGACTAGATGTGTTTATCTCCAATCACATTTTTTGAGTGATAGTGATTCGATGTTTTTGTCCCCAACCACAATTGTTAGTTGTTTTATGGTTGAATGTATTTGTTCCCAATCACATTTATTAGTTGACTATGATTAGGTGTGTTTTGACTAATCATAACTATTGTGAATATAAGTGTGTGTCCCTATTCATAGCTTTGATGTTGGATAAATGTGTTTGTCCCTATCCAAAATTGATGGATGACCTCAAGTGGAAGTTATTTTCCCTATCTTTGGATAAAATTTCAATATGGTTAGTTCTACTAAAAATGCATAGTGAGGCGAGTTCTATTGTTACTTGTCATGAGTAGATATTTATGTCCCTAATCTTACCTTGTGTTTTTATGAACTATTAAATGTGTTCATCAAGTGTTCTTAGTCCAGTTATTCCCAATTGGAGAATGATATAATAAGGGGTCTATTAAGAATATTACATCTTTAGGTTTGTTATATGTTGTTAGAATAGCATGTGTAGGATAATATAATGGTTGTATGAGTGTTTGTTTATTTGTATTATGAGTTGTTAAAATACCTTCTCTATATAAAGGAGCAGTTATAGGAGGTATAATAATCCTCCTATAATATAAGATATGAAAATCCTTTAAATATGTAATATATTATTGAGCGAGATGAATAGAAGCAAAGTATAATTATTTATATAAAATTTTATGTTTGGCCTCCATAAACTTCTGTCCAAATGTAGATATCTTGGTAAATCTCACCTATCACTGGTGCCAAATTTGAGTCATTTTCCCCCTTTCTATGTCAACCACTTTCAGTTTTATATTTATCTCATGTTGTGCTAACTTTTTGAGCATTTATATGACCTATTATACTTGGAAACTAGCATGGTGCATACGTGTTTGTGTGATGTGCTAGCATCCATTGAAATTTTACTTATACAAAAACCATTTTATTTGAACATGGAAATGTTTCTCCCACTAAGCATGAATTGTAACTATCGTGGGATAAATTTTATGACCAATACAAGTTATATGCCTCTGTGTATCTATTTTGGCTCTAATTTTGAACCCCCAATTAGTCTTTAAATATCACAAGCCATATTTCTAACTTTCTACAAATTTCTAAATCATTCTTGAGTACCCTTGTTGATATAACATTGACTTCATGATATCTTTCCACCATTGTGACTTGCAAGTGATAACGCTCAAGTTCTTTCATTTTATTTTTGCTTATTGTCATTTTATTTCTATTGTAGTTTTTTTTGTTGTAGAAAGTGTTGGGACTCTATCAAATTTTAAAGGAGTTGGCATTTTGATTTGTCCCCTTGGTTATTCTTTTCTTTTAGTTCTTATTGGGCCTTGAGATCTACTTTGAACCTAGAACCTCCTTAGGCCTCAAGATCGAAGTGGAACTTAGAACTTGAAACCTCAAGGTTAGTTCCAAGTCCGCACTCACTCTCACTTCCCACTTTATTGTTCTTCCCCAAGCCTTGAGCCCTGGAACCTCAAGGTTTTGGTTCCAGTTCCACACTCACTTGCACTTCCTACTCCACTATTCTTCCTTGGCCCTTGGGTCTCAAGTAGAAATTAGAACCTACAACCACAAGGTCTTAGTTATAGGTCTTCTCTTGATCCCACTCTTTGACCTTTGTTCTTTCCTAAATCACAGACCCCAAGTGGAACCTGGAACCTCAAAGTTATGGTTCCTATTCCACACCTTCTCTTGCTCTTCAACCTATTATTCCTTCCCAAAATTTGATGCCCAGGAGGAACCGAGAACTTAAAGTACATAGTTTCAAAATTAATTTAGGCACTAAAGTTAAACATTCACGTTTTCTCCCAGTTATCATCATTAATGTTGGAAGACCACTCAACTACCAAAGATCAATGTATATGTCATATTTTGATCCAAGACACCCATTTTGAGCAAGATTCATCCTTAGTTGTGGATCTACACATACTATAATGCCATGGGTTAGGGTTTTATCTTCAATGGTTATTAAGGCACATTTTTTGGGTCTTTTTAAAAAATAGGTTGGTTCGGCTATGGTCTCTAGATGCTATATAAGGTACAACTTTTATAGGGAAACCATTGAATTTAGGTCCAATTAATTCCTTGGATTACATATTTTTGGGACAAGAAGTTTTTTGTAATGCAAGTGATTCATGTGCCTGAGTGTCTCTAGAGTAGTACGTATGTCTCTTGGAGGGATTTATAGTTACTACTAGAGATTTTCCTTTGCCACATTTGCCACATTTTCTAGCATGAGTGTAACTATGTATGAGATGAATGCAACATCATTTTAAAACTATTGCAAGTATTGTAATGTTCTCTTTCATAACACACGAATATAAGCAACCTTATTTTGGATAAATAAGTATGCTCTATGACTTCTATTTCACAATATTTGCTATATGAAAATATACAACTTATTGTTCCTCTTATTTCCACTTTGTTTTCTTTTTAATGAAATCTACTCTATTGACCAAGGACCAAGGAGTAGGCAGTGGTCTTGGATCATTCATCCAATCTCAAATAAAATCAAACAAAACATAAATAAGTAGTTTTGGAGTAGGATTAGTTTTGTGCATTCACCTACAATGAGTCTCTAATGAATTTATTTCAAGTGGGTTATGACTACACATTCTTATTAGCTATATAGGGGTTTTGAGACAACTAGTTGTACTTGGTTCAGTGATAGTTTTGGGGCAAGTTGATAGTTTGGTTTTGGTTTTCAATATGTTATTTTTCAATTTCATTTGATATCAATTCCTATTAAGGTATACCCCCAGGAACACCCTCCTAAGTGTTGATGAGGATATTTACACTTCACCTACACAACATAAAAATACTTAGACGCATCTTATTCTCTATTGAATAAGGAAATCTTATTTGTTGACTTAACTGATCAAATAGGAATACCCCCAAGTTCTGAAAGTTAGGTCTTGACCATGTTTTTGGATAACTCAGTGAATAATGCAATTTTTCTAGTAATCACAAGGGGACTTACGCTTGCTAGAAAACTATAAACTTCTCTGCAAATTCTCTTGAATAATCTTCTAACTTTTCATGAGGTCTAAAATCTTTGATTTTTCTTTCAACTTCTAAATTTTTTGTATTTTTTGAATTTTACCCTCAAATAAAATTCAAAAGGATTAGGGTTTATAAGACCTATTTAACTTAAGACTGAAAATAAATTGGAATAAATAGATAGGTTCCATAAAAATCTAATTCTACTTTACCAGTTTAATGTAACAAAATAGAATAGATGAAATATTTTATGGTTTCTTAAAGATTTTTAGATTACAGATCATTCATTAAACCCATTAATGTCAAAGCAATTTAATAAACAATGTATGATTAAACTACAACATAAAAATGGTTCAGAATAACCATACACTGAGACTTGAAATCAACAAGAATCAAATGGTATGTGTGAATACTAAACCTACATTTGCTCAAACAATGAAAAATATTAGTATTATTAGTCAATTTAAACAAAGCAAATAAAGTACTATGAAATACTTTATCATGCTAGATATGAAAACAAGATGAAAATAACCAAATAAACCAAATGAAAGCATCTAAAAGCATCAATCAAACTCTATCCCATAGTGGGAGTGGTGCTCCTTTGATGTGGAAAGAATGCCCTTTCCCACCCCCTTTGATAAAGCTTCCAAGATGTGATGATGTTGAAGCAAAATGCTCTCAAATGTATGTGATGAAATCCAATTGCCCTTGAAGATAGTGATAACAATTGGAGGATAATTACTTTGCATAAAGAAGTGGATCTTTTCTTCATAGAGAAACTCTTTATAAATAAGGTTGAAGGGTTGAATAATGAAAAGATTAGAGGAATATGGGATTAAAGGAGAGCCAATAAGATTGTGACACTTGTTACAAGGCTAATGGGTGAGGATGGAGCACATTTTTGGGTATTTGTAAAGTAAAGAGGATGTAAGAGAAATAAATGAAATGGTTGAGGATGTGAGAGGATTAAATTAATGTGGCTGGATATGTAAGAGAATGTGGGTGAGTATATAAGAGAGATTAATGCCTTTGTAAGAGGCATTAATATTTGGGTAAGAAAGTCAAATAAGTGGAGTTATTGAAGGAATATTCCCAAAGAATATGCCTTTGTGAGGGAAAATAGGTTAATTAGATAATTGAAAGAAATGAATTTCATGTGCAACCTGGTTAGTTGACAATGGGTTTAGTTTGACCAAGGTTGAGTCAAAAGCTAGAGGATGGGTAATGATGATTAGGAGTTGATTCATCTAGAATTAATCAATTTGAAGGGTTTAGGGGATTGTGACATTTGATTTGAATAATTTGATTTATTAAATCAAATGAGAGGACTTTAGGGTTTTAATTAAATAAATTATTTTATTTAATTAAACATGATGAACATTAGTGAATTAATCTAATAAATTGCTTTATTTTATTAATAGAATAATTTGAAAATTCAAGTGTCTACATTTTGCCCCTCTTTGAAGTAATGTACCAATTACATTGGTTTAAAGACTGATGTTGCCAAGATCGAAATTCAAATTTTTTTTTTTTTTTTTGGATGCCCCACTATGGCCCCAATGAAAAGAACTACATTGGTACATTGCCCCCTCGAGAGATTGGGCAAAAATTTATATTTTAGGTCGAGCTCACGACAAATATGCTCTATGGATGTATGGATGGTTATGTTATGAGATGCTTAGACTAAGAGATTTATATTATGATGACAATGCAAATGAGATGGATTAAGAGGCTTAGAATAACAAATTTATATTATCCTAAACAACTTAAATGATGATGCAATGTATGGATGATGTTTCCTATTATGATGTTATGTCATGATTATGCAAGATAGAAGAATGAGAGGGATCAACCCTTGATTTTGAGAAGATGCAGAAGTCTAACAAGTCCATGAGTCATCGAGACTTTATTAGATATGATGATGAGTGATCATGATTTGCTTATCGAGGGATTGGGAATATAAATGACACAACTTTCCTTCTGTTTGATAACACACCTAGATACGATGCATCAAGGTACAAACAACTAGGATGTCGTAGTATCTAGTGCAATGGACTTTGACTCAACAAACAAATAGGAGTATCCTTGTTCACACCTGACTTACGAAACCTTGTTAGGATGTACTTCAAAATTTTCAAACATCTCAGACTAAAACACAAAAAGGCATAACCTAACAATGTAATAGTCAACAAGTTGTTCAAAAACCTCTTCCATACACACCTACCAATGCAAGTATCACCAAGTTATATTACAAGAAAATCCAACAAACACAACAAACAAAAGATAATAATCAATGCCCCATTTCTTTCTCTCTAAATCATTTTGATTAGACATCATCGGGAGGTCATTGGAATGAGCACAATAAGATAAATTAAAAGAAAAGATCAAGTACATAAACAAGCTAATGTTCTTCATACCTCTAGCCAGGATTAAAACTACAATGATGCTTGATATTGATGTCCATTGTAGGAAGGATGCATCCTAGGATATGATTTTATCAGATGATTTTGAGACTAACGAGATGATGGGCTATTGATCCAAGAGTTGACCAACTTGTTTACCTACTGACCTAGACTTAAGACCTTGACATTTGAGTTTACACTTTTAATTTGCTATACTTGTTTCTAATTTTTTTTGTCAAAGGTTGAAGATATCAAATGATTTATTGTGAGTGGATTTTTATTGCGGGTGAATGTTGAAACGAGATGAATGATTTTGGGTTTTTTGAATATTTTTGGTATTTTGAAATGTTTTGAGGCTGTTTTGGGATTTTAAGACATTTTACTAATGATTTGATTTTCAAATTTTCTAATGTTTTTGTGTTTTCTAAGATTCTGACCAAGAACCTAACCTAAGGACCTATCCTAGGGGCCTCAGGGGTTGATCAAAGATTAGCCTTGCTTGTGTTATACACATAGAGACCACATAGTTCGACTGACACAAACTCGTTTATTGATGAAGAATATGAACATGTATGGATTGTCAGTTTATTATGATGGACACCGAAAGGACCTATCCTAGGGGCCTTGGGGGCTAATCAAATATTATCCTTGCTTACGTTTAGGCTCAGAGACAACATAGTTCGACATGGTAACTATGTTTTTGATTTTTTATTTTTTTCGACTTGTTTTGGATTTTTGACATGTTTTGGAATTTTTTTTTTGGTTTTATGAATGTTTTGGATTTTTTGATGTTTGAGGATTTGAAGGATATACACGAATCCAATCCGATGTAGGCATAAGGACATGTCCCCAGTGTGATGCGATAGACTACCTCAATATAGGCAAGACAAACTGACCTTAGGAATATGCCAAGTATTACTAAAAGGGAACATGATACCGACACAGGATCAAGCCATGATGTAGACGCGGATGGGTGATGGAAGAAATATCAAGATGTGATGGGGTGAATGCGATGGAAGGTGATGCAGAACAAGCCAATGAATCGATGGTGGATGGAGAGTGCTTTATTTTTACACAAGGCGCTTGATTGCCAAGTTTTCACCAAGGTACTTGCCCAAAGCGCCACCGAAGTGGTTTTCGCTAGAGGATGATTTTTATTCTTTATTGTTTTTAATCCTTTTTCTATTTTTTTTGGATTTTATCATTTTTTTATTTTTTTGTATTTTGGATTTATACCCTTGCAAACTTAGGCATAAAACTTTTTTAGATGGGAGCTATTGATGGGCTCCTGCAATGGATTTCCTTCGGGTGTGGATAATTGATATGCTCTTGATTTGTAACTTGCGGTGATGACAAAGGGTCCTGATAAGTTGGGTTCAAATTTGTCTTTGTTGTCTAGATTCAACACATTCTTCTAATTTTCCTTCAATACGAGCTCTTTGAATTGGAAGGACCGACTCTTGATCTTATTGTTATAGTTCCTTTTGAGAAAGTTCTCGTACACCTTTAGATGGTTCAAAGCATCCATGCACCACTCATTCGGTAGCTCTAGCTCATTCAACCATGAAACTCGATATTCCTCGTCAATGATAAGATTTTGTAGTGAGATTCTCAAGGATGGGAGCTCAACCTCAATGGGCAGGATGGATTATGATCCATAGACAAGGGAGAAAGGGGTTGCACTTGTAGGTTTGCAAATACTTGTTTGATAAGCCCATAAGGTAGGATTGAGTTGTAGGTTCCAGTCACGACCAACTTCATTGACCTTTTTTTTAGGATTTTCAAGATGGTTTTATTTGTAGCCTCAGCTTGGCCATTAACCTGGGGGTAATATGGGGTGGAGAAGTAATGTTGGATATTGAATTTTTGGCTTAACTCATAGACATACTAATTTTTGAAGGGTGTTCCATTATCAGAGATAACGACTTAAGGAACATCATAACAACAAATGAGGTAATTCAGGATGAATTTGGAAATCTGCTTCCCTGTGATATACGTCATTGGGATGGCTTCGACCCACTTTGTGAAGTATTTTGTGGCAGTGATAATGAACTTGTGTCCATTAAATGAGGTTGGTGTCATTTTCCCAATTAGATCAATCCCCCACTGTGAGAATGGCCAAGGTGTGATAATTGGTTGGAGCTCTTGAGCTGGTGCATGGATGAGGTCCCCATGTTGTTGGCATTGCATACATTTCCTGACATAGTCATGAGCTTCCTTCTCCATAGTAGGCCAGTAGTACCCCATCCTCAACAATTTCTTGGCCAAGGACATACCGCTTGAGTGTGAACCACAAATTTTGTCATGTACATCTGTTAAAGCATTCAAAGCTTCCTTGGGGTTAAGGCATCACAATAGGGTTCCTTCGATACTCCTACGGTAAAGGGTGTCACCTAAGATGATGAAGCAGAATGACTTTTTAATGAAGGTTTTCTTGAGATTCGAGGTGATGTCAATGGGGAGGACTTCTATTTTTAAGTAGGTGAATATGTCATGGTATCAAGGATAATCGGGACCAATGATTTCGCACACGAACTCAGATTCTGGTACCTCTAAAGCTGGTACGAGAAGATACTCTACAATGAATTCATGTTTATGGGCGCTCCTTGGGAGATCTACCAATGATCCAATCATAGCCATAACATTAGCTGCTCTATTATTTACCCTTGGTATCCACTCAAATGTTATGTCAATGAAGAACTCCTTGAGATCCTCCATTAGATTTTTGTACGAGGTAAGTTTATCATCCTTAGTTTGATATTCATTATTGACCTAATTGATTACTAGCTACGAATCTTCGTAGACCTTGAGTGCCATGATTTTCCATTGTACCACAATCTGAAGTCCTATGACAAGGGCTTCATACTACGCAATGTTATTGGTGCAAGGAAAAGACAACCTATATGATTTTGGGATACAATCCCCTTGTGGTGTGATGAAGAGAATTCCTGCTCCTAAACCATGATGTGTGTATGATCCATCAAAGTATACCTTCCAATGGTCTACGACATTCAAATTGAAGATTGACTCATCTGGAAACTCTGATACCAGTGGGTTTTCTATATATATGGGATCTTTGGCTAATTAATCTACAATTGCTTTTCCTTTGATAGCTTTTTGTTCTACATATTCAATGTCTTACTCTGTCTATATCATCACCCACTTGGCCATTTGTCCTGATAGAGTTGCCTTGGATAAGAAATAATTTAGGGGATCAATCTTGGCAATGAGCTTAATATGATGAGTGAGCATGTAGTGCGTGAAATTTTGTGAGGCAAACACTATTACAAGGCAAGCTTTCTCAATGAACATACAGTTCAACCCGTGTCCCACTAAGGTTCTACTGATGTAGTAGATAGCTCTCTCTTTCCCTGTTTCATTATGCTGAGCTAGAAGAGCACCAAGAGCTATTGTCGTAGCTGATATGTAAAGGATTAGTAGTTTGTTTTGGATTGGTGGCATGAGGAGTGGCGGTGTCAACAAGTATTGCTTGATTTGATTAAATTATTGATCACATTTTTCATCCCATTTGTATGCTACCCCTTGTGAAGTAGATGAGAATAGGGGACGGTTTTATTAGCCAATTGCGCTATGAATCTTTTGATTGATTGAAGCCTTCCCTACATATCTCTTAACTATTTTAGTGTTCATGGAGCCTCCATGTCTAAGATTGCCTTTACTTTTACTAGATCTATTTCAATTCCTCTCCTCGACGTAATATATCCCAACAAATTTCCTAATGTTGTGCCAAAGACACATTTCTTGGGATTGAGTCATACCTTATATTCTTCTAGTCTGTCAAAGATTGGGCCCAGTGTCAATATATGGTCTTAACATTTCCTTGATTTGGCTAGTATGTTGTCTACATAGTCCTCTACAGATTTGTGGATCATGTCATGAAATATCAAAGTCATAGCCCTTTGATATGTAGCTCCAACATTTTAAAGCCCAAATGGCATCATATTCCAACAGTAGGTACCCCATGGACATGTGAAAGTTGTTTTATGTTGTTCGTCCTTTGCAATCATAATCTGGTTGTATCATGAAAATTTTTCCATTAATGATAGTATTTCATGCCCCACTATTAGGTCTACAATCATATCTATGTTGGGGAGGGGGAAATCATCCTTACGACATGCTTTATTTAGGTCTTTGAAATCAATGCAAATTTAGATGCCCTCGGTGGGCTTGGAAATAGGTACTAGGTTGGAAACCCATTATGGATAATCAATGGGTCATATGAATCCAACGTCAAGGAGTTTTTGTAGCTCAAATTTCATGAGTAGGGTGATATGTGGATGCATCTTTCTCAAATTTTGTCTCATAGGTCTTGCCTCTAGATACATGGCTAGATGATGGACCACTACCTCTGGATCAAGGCTTGGCATGTCGGCATATGTCCATGCAAAGTTTACTTTTCTTTCCTTTACGAATGTTGCTAGATTTTCTTGCTCCTATGTCAAAAGTGACTTGACGTAGAAGGTGATGTGTGGGGTCTCTTCAGTTCCTAAGTTCACTAGGTTTCACTTCTTTGCTAGGATTATTGATTTCTCTTGATGCATGGCACTAAGGGGAAGATTGAATCCCTCATCCTTTAGTGCCTCAGAGAGGTTTTCACCATCGGATCCATTTTATTTTTACTATTTTAGGATTAGAAAGTGCCACAATGTGGTTTTCACATAAAGATCGAGATGTTATTCTTATATTTTTAATTTTGTGACTAAGATATTCAATTGTTTCCCTATAGTACGCACGCGTATCCAACTCTATGTTGAACCCTGCTTTGTGATCTCCATATGGTAGATTATCCCTTAGTCCCATGAATTTCAAGAGAGTCTCATCATTTTCGAATGTATCTAAGATTGGTGGTCCTTGTTGGTCATAGTCGATGAGTTGGGGGCAAACGAGCTTTAGTTCGGTGACTTGGTTATTTGGCTCAAATGACATGGTGGTTATCATAAGAAGGGAGGAATCCTCAAATAGCATGGGTAGGTGAAAGAGGGGATCCTCGAAGGGACTATTAAGCGAAACAGGGACCTAAGAGGAAGCTTTGATTATTTTAATAGGAGCACCTTCACCAAGTATGGTTATCTTCATAGGGGTACATTCAAGGCTAAGATTCTTAGGGCATTTCTCATGAATGATAGGTTCTAGTAGTCCGTTGTCCTTTTTTTCGAGCTTCTCATTTTTGTTGTAACCCCAACCAATCATTAATTGTAGACCCTTTTTGGTTTCATCCATTGGAAGATTAGGTATGGGTCTTTCATCTTGGTAGAGAAATCTTGATACATCCTTTTCATCTACCACTTCTTTTCTTAGGTCTCCCCACTTTTTGAATGTGGTAGGTTTTGCTTTGAAGGTTTGAGATGTTGTGTCAATTGGGTGTAGTTTTCCATGAGATCAAGAAGATTGAGGTAACTCTCCTATCATAAAGGCACTCTTCTTTAATTTATAGTTCCCATAACCATCATCTCGGATTACAACCTTAATTTCTAGGATATGTGAGATGGAGGGTGTCTTTGTCACAAATGTGGAGGCCAAGGTGGAAGGATCAATATAGGGAGATGTGGGTTCCTCATCATTTTTTGGAACTTGGGGGATCTTGTAATATTTGGCTTCTAGATTTTTGCAATAATAAAAAGGTTCAAGGTCACCATGGATCGTGACTTTTTTTATTTTGATATGGGAATTTTACACATTGGTGAAATGTGGATGTGACAGCTTGCATCCCATGGATCCATGGACGCCCTAGGAGAATATTATATGGAAGCTCAAGGCCAAGGAACTGGCAAGTGGTTTCCATGGTTGCTGGCCCACTTGAATGGGGAGTTGGATGGTTCCTTGGGATACCCGTTCTTGATTGTCGTAGGCCCTGATGGTGATACCTTTCCCTTTTTCAATGACATCCTCTAAAAAGCCTAGATTTTTGACTAATTGCAAGGTACACATATTTAGACCTGCACCCCCATCCACCAAGACTCTTTTGACTTTGTTCTTATGGACCAAGACCTCAAGATGGAGTGAGAAGTTATGTGATGGTCATGTGGGGAGGTCATGCTCAAAAAATATAAGAAAATGTGGCATAGTGGTGTGTCCAACCATAGCTTGAAATTGGTTTGCATCAATGTTTGTGGGAACGGAGGATGCAGACAAGGTTTTCTCTAGAATATCCCTATTTGTAGGCGATATTTTTAGTAACTCCATGATGGAGATTCAGATGGGGGTTTTCTTCAATTTTTCCAAGATGCTATAACCACTAGGGTTTGATTTCGGACTGGTAGTTAGTGTCCTGGGTGGTGGAGATGGTCATGTGATAGAGATCCTGCCAATATGTGTGGTGACTCCACACTTTGCTTTGGACCCTCTGATGTTGATGACTATTACAAACTCATCCAATGACACTACAACATGGTCATAGACATGCTTTACATTGGTGTGATTCTTTCCTTTACCATTTTTGTTTCCTTTGTTGTGATCCGACATGGGATTCGTGTATATCTTCAGATCGATTTCCTATTGGTTTAAAATGATTATGGTCTTATCATCAATGAGGTCCTGGATAATATTTTTGAGTCTCATACAACTAGCTATTGTGTGTCCCTTGATCTTGTGAAAATCACAAAGATACTTCTCATTATACCACAGTGGTTTAACTTGAGGTTCTTGGTAATTTTCATAGACGAGGAGTGTGACGAGATTTGCTTGCACTAGTTGCATGATGGATTCAATGGGTTCCCCTAGTAGTGTATACTTGCATTTTGGTGGATATTTGTTCCTTGGGGGGGTCCTCCTTGAGCATTCACATTATTGACCATTTGATTATTTGGTTGTTGTTGCGATGGGGTGTTTTGATGAATGGGTTGTTGTGTGTTGATTTGATGAGTGTTTTGTGGGTATGTTTGTTGTTGCATGTTTTGCCTTGGAGCACTAATAACAAATTTGGCGTCAATGACACCATCGTTGGTGAAGTTTTTGTTCTTGTCCCACGTGTGGGGTTTATCATTATAACTTGTCGACAATTGATTGTCTTGGTATACAGGTGTGCCCCCTTGTGCTATAAGGGCTCTTTCGATGTTGAGAGGTTTGGGGATCAGTTGGTCATAGGTTGTGATGCATTGCATTTTCAAATGGAAGGACAAACTCCCTTCAAGGTTAGAGATGATGGTTCCAATTTGTTGTTCCTCTACCATGGACCATTTAATTTTGCTAGCTCTAGATCTCCATCATTGCAAGAAAGTTGTAAATGTCTCTCCCTTAGCTTGTTTGAGGTCCGATAGTTCTTCTAAGCTTACTTCCATGCCTAAGGTGAATGAATAGCTTTCTATGAACAAGTCCATGATTTCTTGGAACTTCTTGATTCTTGGAGGTAAGTGGGGAAACCATTCCATTGCTCGACCAACCAAGCTTCAGGGGAAGAGTCACATCAGATAGGAATCGTCATATGCTACTTCCATACAATGGATGTGGAATTCTTTGATGTGACCCTCAAGATTTTCATTTCCTCGGTATTTGTCAAATTTTGGTATTTCAAAGTGTGGTGGGAATGGAACCATAGCAATGCTTATATCAAATGGATAGGGGCACAAATTTCCTTGTGTGTATGATTTCTTTGTCTTCCCCAATTGTATGTCCTATATTTGTTGTGAGAGCAACTTGAATTGCATGGAGAGATAATTTTGTGGATCGGGTGGTGGAATGCATGTGTTTTGGGGTGGTATGGTTTGTTGGGTGAATGATGGGGTTACATGTGGGACTTGTGTTCTAAGGTTCAAGGAATTTTATTGTGTATTCGTGAAAGGTTGTTGGAGGCCTTGTTGTGCGAGCAATGCTTGTTGGTATGCCTACTAATGTTGTTGTGCCAACATCTCTTGTTGTTGGGCTTGTTGCTATTGTTGTTGAGTTAACAGTGCCTATTGCTGGGCCTGTTGTTGCACTGCTTGTTGTTGTTGCGCTATCAATGCTTGTTGTTGTGCATGTTTTTGTAAGGCTTATTGATAGGATTGTTGTTGTAACAAGGCTTGTGCTTGTGCTTGTTGCACTTGGTATTGAGCTTGCGCTTGGGCTTGGGCTTGAGCTTGTGCTTGTTGTGCGGCTTGTTGTTGTTGCAACAGAGTTTGTGCTTGTACTTAGGCTTGAGCTTGAGCTTGCACTTGTTCTTGAGCTTGGACTTGAGCTTGTGCTTGTGCTTGAGTTTGTTGGGCTTGAAATTGCTACAAGGTTCTTTGGTAAGCTCGTTGTGCTGCTTGCAATGTGATACTATACTAATTTGTTACATTTGGATTTAGAGGTGGAGGTGGGGGATTTTGTGGGATGGTGTGAGATGATGTGACAAGAGGTTGTTGGGGTGTTTTTTGAGGTGTTAGTTGAGTGATGACAAGGGGTTGAGTGGTGGATGGTGTATTTGATGTACCAAGCCCTTGGGAGATTAGACATTGGGATGTTTGAGGTGTTGTAGATGATGTGATGATTGGTTGAGAGATTTGGGTTGATGCCACTTGGTGTTGCAATATCAATGGCATGTTTGGAGGATTTGGTACGATAGATGTGTTGATTTGATTTGTGCTTGGGGGGTTGACTTGGTTTGATTTGTTTTGGATTGATGTGTTTAATGAAGGGATTTTCCCTATACCTTGAATGGGTGTGGATGACGAGTGCAAGATAGGGAATGGTGGGAATATTTGAGATGTGTTTCCTTGTGTAAGTGAGGATGAAACATTGAAAGTACCCACTTGTCCAAATAAATCCACTTGTCCTTGTGAGATGTTAGGATTTTAGCCTTGTGTATCAATGGAATATATGGGGATAGCATGAAAAGTGGATGAATTATTTGTATCATGGAAGATGAGTGGCACATATGCTTACTTAGGGTCTTGTGGGATGATGTTTGGCATTCCCAATACTATGTTGGCTTCTAAATTTTGGTTGTTGACAAGTGGATTCCCTTGAAGGGATTGGAGTAGTGAACTTCCCTTTGTGATCATAGGTTGACTTGGGGCATAAGATGATGATGGTTGAATGATTGGTTGGATGATGTTTGGGAATGAAGGTGTGAATGATGTTTGTGATATGTTTCCCAAAGGTTGTTCAAAAATGGACATCGAAATCGAAAGGGAGATTAGCCCCTTATTTTTCCAATGCCAACATGTATTGGGTAGGGTTTAGCCTCATGACTGTGTTGACAAGTTTGTGAGTTTCAGTATTTTGGACTAGTTCAAGTATTTCCTCTTGGGACATCTCTTTGAAGTTATTTGTGACATATTCCACTTGAAATCTTCCCTCTTGAGGATCTTGAGGTAGTTGAGGGGGATTAAGTGGGGGGTTGATAGATAACCTAGGGTTGAATTTCATTTGACTTAAATCACTTGGGGTTGATGTTTCTTTGTTTTTCTCCATGATCTTCTTGTTTTGTGACCTTGTTTGGACCATAAAATTGGGATCAACTTTTAGGAATACGAGGGATGAACCTTAACTCCTTTGGTTGATCTAAACTTTAGGTACAAAAAGAGATTCTAGGAGTTGTTACAAGGATCAAATGATGATGATGTGATAAATGAAGGGTGAATGATATGGATGTTTAAACTTTTGAGAACCTTGGATAAATACTAGACCTTAGGATTTTTTATTTTGATTGGTTTGATTTGGATAATGGCCTTGTAGATCCCAAGATGTTATATGTGATCTTGGGGTGAACTTGTCTAAAAGGGGTGCTAATTTAACTAAATATGTGAGAACAGATTCATCCCCACACACTTAGCCAAACAAGGTGATTTTGATTATGATCTAAGGATTTACCAAAAGTATAACATAAATGATTTTTCCAAAGTTGCAAAAGTTGTTTGTGAGATGGGTTTGATAAATGTTGTGACAAATGGAAGTATTGGTTTTGATCATAGATGAACCTAAAAAGACTTTGTTTACAAGACCAAGATGTTGAAGAATATGCTATTTCCTATAAAGTGTTTCAAAAATAAAAGGGTTCATATTGAGCATACATGTCTCGATTGTCAAGCAGAATAAGTCTATAAAACCTTGTTACCTTATTGCTTATCTTGCGGTATTGTCTTAGGTTACACTTTCTAATGTATCTCCTTATAGCCTTTTGAGCATGGCACCTAAGTTTGAAATGACGACATAAATAATTTTTCTTTGGAATCTTGACTTTGCGGGAAATCACGAAGACAAACAAATGTGGGGTTCAATTATCTTTTTATCTTGCTTAAATGGATTCTTTTTACCACACCAAATCATCTTGTTTAAATTCCAAACTAAATGTCTATGTCTTAGCTCATTTTCATTCCACAAGGTCCATTATGTGAAAATCAAAGAGTCAAGGCCATAGTTTCCCTAGGTTGAATTTGAAAAGAGTAAATTGAGATATGAGCCCAAGTATTTAGAAGCCTCTAAGGATAAAATCCATAGGGACAAGCAGTAATAATTGGACTCTTCAAGGATATTCACTCTTTCCAAATGGTTTGAAATTTTGATGACTTGTTAAATGTTTGAGATCCAAGCAATGTGTTTAACTGACTTGCAAAATGTACAACCTAGGTTGCAAAGATACTACTTGTTAAGTCCCAATTCATATTTCTCTAAACACTAAGAAAAAGTGAACATCTAGAGATTTGGAAACACTAGCTCCCCTCCATGGCACACACTTCATATGACCACCAAATCTCAAAATCCTAAAGATCTAGAGATCCTAAGGATTTTCCTTTTTCAACTTTGAATAATACAAATGTGGGGCGGCTTTGGAACAATCGTTCTTGCACCGACAAGCATGAAGGTTTTTGGTCACTAAAAAATTGGTTCGTAATAAGGGCTTTCGTTGAAGGTGGCCATACACGCGACAAGATTAGCTGAAGATTATGGAAAATCAAGAGGCGTCCCAGTCTCTTCTTGAGAAGAGATTTTAATGTATCACACAGATACTAAGGGTGACACTTGTTGGTATGACACTTCCACACCTATTGTTTGTGACTTTCATCATAAACAGATTTTTATATAGTGATTTGAAAGAGCTTGGCTTTAGCCCATTACCGCTTGGGTCGTTCCCACCTTTCGAAGTAGGGTGGAATTTCCTCTAAAGATAGACAAAAACAAGGAAGTACATTTGTAGTTCGTTCGCCCAGATCACATGAAGTGCAAGGAGGGAACACACACAACGTCTTTTCCTCACACTAGCACAGGGTTCATTTTTAGGTCCAAATTGAAATATGTGGGTGGTTAAACAACAAATGTCAAAGGAATGCTTTTGATTCTCAAGATCGCCGAGTGGCACGAGAGAAGTGCATATGCATTCAAATGACAAGAATTTTAAACCACAAAACAAAGAAGACAAAAGTTCTTTTTAATCCCCAAAGTAAAGGTGAGTTCATTTTAAGCATGAAAAACAGAGTGTGAATTTGCCTTATTCAAATTTAGCCCACAAAGCAATGTCTAGTAAATTTCTAAGTTCAATTTTAACCATCTTGAAAAGATCAAATCAATGGTTAATTTTAAACACAAAATAAAGCTAGTTGGTCTAAAACAGAAAATGAAAGCATGAAATGGATGCCTTATGCTATTACAATAAGCATTAAAAAATGCTTTTTCAATGCCAATGCCCACTTCTCCAACTCAAATCAGCTTGTTAGTTTTTTGGATCTCTGCCTTGCTAGACCATCATATTAGTGATCCAAAGTGAGAGAGGTCACCAATGATCCTTTATGCAAACCACTACTACTGCCCTTCAAATGTCACACCTATGAAACCATAAACAATTTTGACTTTTTAGTTTTTTATAAAAAAAAATGATCATACATTAAGTGCATTTGTTTTATGGGCATTGATATCGAAAGATATCAATAATAGCAAATAACAAGTCATTAAAGAATATTGAAAAACATCAATAATAGCAAAGAACAAGTCATTAAATAAATATGACAAACATCAATAATAGCATGCTTGTACAAATTTTCTAAACTTGCACAAATGAAAACTAAAGATCTGAAGAAAAAAAAACTTCATTACTTCACTAGCTGTGGGGCCATTTGAGATTAGATCGATTCTACTAGAGAGATCTGCTTGATGGTTTATAGGCCGTTTGAGTTGGAAAATGTCATTGTCAAATTTAGATGAAGATGTAAGGGTGAGAAGAGCTAAATGAATGGGATGCGAGTTACATAAGACAATCTACAAAAATAAGTGAAATAGAACACTAAATCACATATGTGTGGCATGCCAATTCTCCAAATAGATGTGGTTTCAATGATATAATGAATTTTTGATAAACCTGCAAACCCACTTTTAGCCATGCAATATAGTTATTTTAAAACAAATTAAATTGTGCATAGTATTTGATACTATTTGTAGACACCGAAAAAAGTCCTGATTGATACTATGCATTTGATTCTGATTAACTAACACTGTTTCTTCTAAAATCATCTCAAATTGATCAATTAATTGAATAATCAACATTATTTAATTAAATTCAACAAATTCAACTATTAATCAAATAATTAAATTTATTGGATTAATTCATCCTTCTTCTAACTAATTATTCATCTTATTTAATTAAATCAAATAATTTAATTAAATTCTCTCTTAATCCTCTCATTTGATTAAAAAATAATCAAATCAAATGTCATATCTTCTAATTCACTCCAATTAATTAATTCTGGGTTAATTAATCCCAAATCAGCTTTCTAATCATCATTATCAATTCCTCCAACTTTTAACTCCTCAAGAGTTAAATCAACCCATGATCAACTAACCAGGTTGCACATGAAATTAATTTCTATTAATTATTTAACTCCTCTATTTTAACTCACCAAGGCATATTCCAGGGAATATTCCTCTCAACAACCTCTCATTCAATTTCCCTCCAAAGCTTTTCAAAAACCTATCACATCCTCTTACATTTGCAATAAATTCTCTTACATCCTCTCAAATCTCAACCATATTCATTCAATTCCTCTTACAATCTTTCAAATCCTCAACCATTCTCATTTATTTCTCTTCCATCCTCCTCCACTCACACATTTTCCAAAATGTGCTCCACCTTCCTCCACTCACACATTTTCAAAAATGGGCTCCACCTTCCTCCAATAGAATTGTGACACTTGTTACATTCTCATTGGCTCCCATTTTATCCCACATTCATCAAATCCTATCATTCTTCAACCCTTGGCTTCTATAAATAGAAGCATTTTTTTCACAATATGCATCCACAATCCATGCAAAGTCATTATGCTCATTTCATCCATCAATCATCCAATTGCTATCACTATCTTTGAGGGCAATTGGCTTTATATTATCCATTTTCATCCACAATCTTAGGCATTGTCACTCTACTCCAAATTCATCAAAGATCTTGAAGCTTATCAAAGGGATTGGGAAAGGGGAACTTTCCACATCAAAGTGACACCAATCCCCCTATGGGACAAAGGTTTGATCTATTTAGTTTGTTATCATGCTTTTATTTGCTTTCTTCTGTGCTTTTGTTTCATGTTTTCATATTTGTTTGATCAAAAATCTCATAGGGAATGATGTTTGTGCTAATTTGAATGACTAACCTTGTTTGTGTTGTCTTTGTTTAGTTTGGTGCAGATCATTGTTCACACTATTAAGAACGCATTAAAAATGGATGCATCTAATTAAATGATAACATCTTGATTAACTCCCTCTAGCTAGAACGTAAACAACTTTCAAATGGAGCGGCTTCACCTACTCGATGAATGATAACATCTCGATTCTCATTTTCAAATGGAGCAACTTCACCTACTCCACTATGATTGTAAATGACTTTCACATCATGTAGACTTCAACAAACGTCCACCAACACTAAACTTTGAGGAGTTTCACCTCGACAACTCCTGCATTTGTAGTGTGGAAGATTCATACCTTTTGGTTTTATGAGGCTGCGAATCTGAAGGAGTATTTAATATTGATTGCGTAATGGAGGTAGATCAAACATACAACACAACAATATAAATTGCAATCAGATTAAATGCAAGCAGTAGTCAAAACAATAACAAATTGCAATCAGATTAAATGTAAGCTCTATGGAATGAATCTCCACCAGACACATTTGGAAACTTGCTCCTCTAGATAAATTCTTTATATAATTCCCACCCATAGCAAGGTTTCCATGCTGTAAAATTCACACACTACAATCTTAGCATTAATACAAACAGTCAGAGATTGAATAATTTTAGACAGTTAACATTAGTGACATGATAAACCGGGATTTAGAAAATTACTTCAAATTCACTCTTCAAATCGATATAGGCATGAACTATAATTTTCCTATGTTCGCTCTTTATTACACTAGCCAAATAGAAGAGTATTTGGATATAGTGAAAGTATGCGTATTTACTTGTCTATTATTTCACTTATTAGTGAATATTGTGTCATGTATAACAATTGAAAAGAAACATAAGAAGAAGAATATTTTTTGGGCTTATTGAATTCTCAGACAATAAAATTTGGATGCATGGACAACATAATCTCAACCTTGTAAAATTTACACACCAGTAAGAAAACTTAATTTATAATCATACCTTTTTCAATTTTTAAACAAAACTCACTTAGCTGATGATGTGGAAGCTACAAGAAAAGACTTGAGCAACAACTTATAACCTACGATAGCCAACAAAAAATGATTGCAAAGACAAAGAGAACACACCAAGATAGAGAGAATGTAGCAGATTGGATGCTAAATGTTGTTTTTCTAGGTCACGCCACTTTCCCACACAAAATAAACATTCTAAAATAAATATTGGTATAAACAAATCTCTTCAATCGGTTACTTCTACGTATCCTCTTTGGATAATAAAAGAAATGTTCCAAAATAATTATGACGTTACTTACAAGTCAAATACAAAGCACGCAATCTCTGAAAGAAAGCTAATCTGTTGCAAGTTTTTTTTTTTTTTTTCCAACAAACAAAAATGTAGAATGAGGAAACATCTTCAAAAAACTTATTTGGAGAAAATATCTTCAAACATGCAGACTCGTGAAAGAGATTATGCAAAAAAAAAAGAATGAAAACTCATGAAAGCCCCATAGTGAGCACCACAACGTGAACACTAAACCTGCATTTGCTCAAACAATGACAAATATTAGCATTATTAGTCAATTTAAAGAAAGCAAATAAAGTACTCCTATGAAATACTTGATCATTCTAGATATGCAAACAAGATGAAAAGAACCAAAGAAACTAAATGAAAGCATATAAAAGCATCAATAAAACTCTATCCCATAGTGGGAGTGGTGCTCCTTTGATGTGGAAAGAATGCCCTTTCCCACCCCTTTTATAAAGCTTCCAAGATGTGATGATGTTGAAGAAAAATGCTCTCAAATGTATTGATGAAGTCCAATTTCCCTCAAAGATAGTGATAGCAATTGGAGGATAATGACTTTGCATAAATAAGTGGATCCTTTCTTCATAGAGAAGCCCTCCATAAATAGGGTTGAAGGGTTGAAGAATTAAGAGATTGGAGGAATGTGGGATTAAAGGAGAGTCAATAAGATTGTGACACTTGTCACAAGGTTAATGGGTGAGGATGGAGCACATTTTGGGGAATGTGTAGAGTAAAGAGGATGTAAGAGAAATAAATGAAAGTGGTTGAGGATGTGAGAGGATTAAATGAATGTGGTTGAATATGCAAGAGAATTTGGGTGAGGATGTAAGAGAGATTAATGCCTTTGTAGGAGGCATTAGTATTGGGTAAGAAAGTCAAATAAGTGGAGTTATTGAAGGAATATTCCTAAAGAATATGCCTTTACGAGGGAAAATAGGTTAATTAGATAATTAAAAGAAATGAATTTCATGTGCAACCTCGTTAGTTGACCATGGGTTTAGTTTGACCAAGGTTGAGTCAAAAGCTAGAGGATGAGTAATGATGATTAGGAGTTGATTAATTCATAATTAATCAATTTGAAGGATTTAGGGGATTGTGACATTTGATTTGAATAATTTGATTTATTAAATCAGATGAGAGGACTTCAGGGTTTTAATTAAATAAATTGATTGATTTAATTAAACATGATGAAAACTAGTGAATTAATCTAATAAATTGCTTTATTTGATTAATAGTAGAATTTGATAATCTAAGTGTCTATAGTATGAACCTGGAACTCCATCAAATATTGAATTCAATAAATATTTAGGTTAATAAAATGATTTTATGAAATAAATCTAGAGCAAACACATGCAACCATGCTAACATTCAATATGAAACACAAGAAAATTCATAAAACTGATTTTCTATATTAATTTTGGCATATCTTGGCAACAATTGTAAGTTCTCTCTCCTTTTTACAATGGAAAAGGCATAGCCTTTTATAGATTTTTAAATACAAATTGAAAGACTCAAATTCATTGTTGATCAATGGCCCTGATTTATCCAAACTAGGGTGGTTTACATTGCATTTAATATTGGAGGTGTATTAAATTATTACAAAATATTCCCTTTTATCTCCAAATTAAAATTTTGTTACAATCCTGATAGTTGTCATTTGAAAATTTACAATACATCCTCATCATTGATCCCAAATACTTTGCTTAGCTGATACATACTTTAGCACATATTCTTATGTGGACCAACATTAAATCTTGGGCTACATTTAATATTTAGTTTAATTTAATTACAATTTTTTCCATATTTTCTCTTGGCATCCTAGGGATACACAAAACCTCCTAGGCCAATAAGCATTGACATGAATCCATATGTAGGTCCCCTTTTGATTTATTTAATCTCCTTCCAAGAATAATTTTATGATATTTACTCTCTTCTCATCTTGCATCTGTTACTCAAACATGAACAAATTTCCCTTAGAAATCTAAATATATCAAATTTACCTCAAATTATAAGGAAAAGAACCCACATTTTTTCATATTTAAAAAATATCATTATTATTAATTCACATGCTAAAATCCAATCCTTAAAACATAAAAAAAATCCTTTTTGAGATTTTGGTTCCGCCATAGAATTTTAAATTTTTAGCCCTATCAAGAAATTTCAAAGATTTTAGGCTGTCAAGAATTTAGGAGATTTTGAAGTTTTGAAGCACTTTTGGAATTTCAAAGTTTTTAGGATTAGAGATTTTTGAATTTCAGGAAATTTTCCCTGTTAGGAAATTTCAAAATTCTAAAAGAGCTTTGGATTTTTCTGAAAATGGAATTTCAGGGTTTTTGGATTTCACAAATTTTTGAAAGTTTTGGGTTTTCTTCAGGAGAGGTGAATTTCCTCAGGATGAAGAAATCCCCAAAAATGGGAAATTCCATGGGATGAAGAAATCCCTGAAAAGAAAGATAACTTGAACCCTACACCTTCAAAATGATTTTTAATGACTTCCCACTTGGCCTTTCTTAGTTGTAAAATACTTCAAATCTCCCTATTCTGGTAAGGACTTAGTAAATATCGAAGAGATGACCAAAAAGCAAAATTTTGAGGACTTCTCTCCTAAAGAGAAAAGGAAAGGAACCTATAAAGCAAAAAGGAAAAAGGGGGTTCCTATTTTGACAAGGCGTGTGTGCAAGGCACGAAACTAAGTCTAAGTTGATTTCAAAGTGTAGGAGAGATGACTCACTCTCGTAGAGTTGACCTTTAACCATCCTTTTTTTTGTTGATGAACCGATTTTACTCATATGAAAATAACCCTAGCCTTCTAAGTTGGATTTAGTTCTAAGAAGTGGAGCAACAAATTTGGGACCCAACTAAAACTTTTTTGGTACATTGGTAGCTTTATTCCATTTCCTTTGATTCTCACACACACTAGTTTATCACTTATTGTAGACTTGGGAGTGGTATTCATATATTTTAATTTGTTATTCTCTGTCTTAAACACACTAAGGAGAGGTGAACATACTCATTTATATTTCATCTACATTATTTATTGCTTATGTAAGTAAAAAGGTAAACAGGGGCTTGACCATTCAGGGAAAGCTACCAAGCAGTCCAAACCTACTTTTTATCCAAGCAACAAGTTTTCAAATCCATATAAATGCATGGAGGTTTTCTTGTACTCTCCCCTTCTTTCCTTCATTTTTTTAATTTTATATAGTTTATCTTTAGTTGTATTAATTTTGTGTGATATGATATCCTCCTCTTTGTTGTTGTGCTTGTCTTTTGTCTATTGTTGTGCAAGGAAGCCAAAATTTGGACAAATAGTTTAGATTTGTAACTTTCTAAGATGACAATGCATAAGCGAGACTGCAACGTGTGAGCTAAAGGATAACATATTGTAACCACATCCTAGATAGAGAGCTTCATACTTTATATCTAAGTTCCTAATTTCCTATTATGTCCATTTAATTTTTCAACTCATTGTGTTCATTTTCTATAATTAATTTTTTTTCAATGCAACTCATTATTTTATGTTAGGAGATATTATTTCATAAGTTAAAATTTTAAAGAATATTTCTTGTAAGACATTGTTCTTTTTTTTTAATAGGAGCAAAACACTTTTTCTTAGAGATGGTTATTTTTTAGCATAAAAATGAATTGAGTCATATAAAAGTATACTCTAAAAGTCATCTCTACCCTTAGTTTTACATTTTGGTGAAATTGACACACTATCGTCTTCTAGTTTTGTGTGTTGTGACATTAATTTCTCTCACATTTTATGAGTTTCACAACCCAGTCCCTTTATTTTGATAACATCATGCATAATAGTTGTCACAATTATTCCAACATGTCTTTTTCATAACACAATACCCCAACTCTTATTCACACTAATCTATATTTTTCTAACTTCTCATTTGAATGAAATGAGCTACAATCCTTCCAACCCTAACTAGATATCCTCCTCCTATATAATATGGAGTCAAGCTTCAACCATGATGGTACCCTCCAAATAGGATTTGAGGCTCATGTTTATAAGCTAGATAACCACCAAGAAGATTTATAATCTCAACTTACTGGCGATGAGGATACATAGTGCATTGTGGGACCCATTTTGAATGTCATAAAAATGATGTTATGTCATCACTTAGGTTTTTAATTTTTGTGTGGGATAACACTTATCATCAACAATGACTTGCACACTAAAAAAAACCAATATTCACATTCAAATATCATAAATAATAAAAAAAATTGTGTCACTTCCTATGCCAAATATCACATGAAAAATATTACACATGTGACCACTTCCACATTTTAGCTTGGTAATGCAAGTGCTTCACCCTTTGGGATGGTGTGAAACCTCACTTCTTATGGGTTCATTCCTTCATCTCATCCTTTATCATTTACCTCTACTACTAGCCTTCTTGATGCTTTGTAACCTTCTCTCTTAGGTATTTCTATTGTAGCTATCTCCATTAAATCTTCTACAATTCCTCTTCACATGCTAACCTAGAGATAAACCAATTTTTGTACAAAACATGGGTAGTCTACAATAAAAACTTATTTCTCTATTTACTTGTTTGCAATCACCTACTATACCATACTATCAACATAGTCCATTATTGCTTGAGATCCTTGTTACTCTTCTTTTTTATTTGATGTGCCATATTTTGAGAATTATAACAGCAAAGATGATCCATAAATATATGTCTCTTCATTTATCACATTGTGTAGTGATTTTATTTTTCAATATACATTGTTGGAAATACTATTTTCTTGGTCTTTGAAAGACACCGTGTTGGACTATTTTTTCTCCTTATCGAATCATTCCATTTTACTTTTTGATCAATTGGTAAACCAATTCATATAATTTAAAAAAAATATATAGGCCCCCATATGCCACTTTCATTGACTTGGTACATTACAAAGAAGACACTAATGTAAATGCAACTAATTTTATCTTTCATTATTAATCATTGTTTTTATAATACCATGTTCTCTCCCTTAGTCATATTTGTTGAGAGTTTTTATAAGATCTTTCACCCCTCATTAATGAAAATATTCTTTTAATATGATATTCATCATTTACTCATATTTGCATAGCCTTCTACTACTATCAATAAACTGTCAGCTAGTTCAAGGCACCTGATGAGCCTAGTTTTTGGTCCAATTTTGGGTAGAATCTATAGTTTATTTGCTAGTAGATGTCATGGAACTTAATGTTAAATGTCAGTATTTTCATAATGTTTCCTTCAAACCATTGACATTGAACTTAATCGTATCTCTGCAAGCTTTAATGACATTTGGCATAATATGTGGATTATCTATATTGATTTTGCATGTGGTTAATGAATGTTCCTTAAAATGGTTATAGATGTGCAGTTATTATGCGTAGTGACTTCTCCATGCATATTTAATATACTAAGTTAAGGAAGACATCGCCAGTTGGGCATGCACCATAACGTCCAGCAAAGGAATCGCTCCAAGTCAAAGGAGGCCGACAGCAGAAGATTTTTCATGCAACTGAATGTAACCACCTTGTAGTGGACTTTAATGATCAAGCATGCATGGGTGTTACTGCTGAGCTAAATTTGCATTTGGACCTGCATGTCTGACCAGATTTCATGCACGCGTAACTGCCATCGCTCCATTTCCTCTGTTTTCCCTAAATGGCATCTTCCTAGTCATGGAGTTGACTGCCTCATTTAACTGTTAGTATAAATAATGATTTGATGCTCCTTAAAAAAAGGTTGCATGATTTGGTATTGTACTTGCACTCTCTAGTTTTTAGTAATACAGATACATTACTCTTTTGTACTCATGATTCATAATGAATAAAATAAAGTTCTCAGTTCGAGCATCTGAATTTTCATTAGTTTTAGAGGATACTTATCCAAGGGGGACCACTTAGTGAGTAATCCGTCTTCTTAGTCTAGCATTAGTTTAGTATTACTTGTTGTTTAGTACTTAGTTAGAAATATGGCACTGATTGTTCTTGTAGCCACTAGAATTTTATTCTGTGATTGTTCCTACAACCAAAGCAAATAGAGTAGTGTCCTGTTTGTTGCTCATATTTTTATTCCTGTTATGCATTTCATCTTAGCATAGTCATTGATTGATGTTCAATATTTGTTTCATTCCTTTTCAAGCAATTTACTTTCAATATTGTGTGTTCCTTAGCTATAGAATGGAATGGATACTTTGAGTTCCTAGTGTACATACTGTGCTGACCCATTCAAGTTCAGGTCCCTGGGTTGACAAGTTAAATGCACCTTCATGATGATTGAAATGGCTATTCAGGTTAGATGTCCAATCTCTGAATCATGACTGTAAAACTTAGTTATTAAGATCATTATAGGAGGCCAAAAATTTTTGTGCCGTTGTCGAGGATGGTGTCAAACTAGGGAGTCTTTTGGAGTCATTGGTAGTTTTCCTTGTTGTAGTGTTTCTCGAAGTTGTTCTTACTATATCCTCATTTAGGAAGTAATGACCCCCCTTATTCCTTACCAATTCTTTGTGTGAGCTGACTGATAATGAGTGATACCACATGCATAGAGGAAGGAGAAGGGATTCTTATGGGAGATTCTTTCCTAACAATCCTAATCCATTCCAGCTAGTTGACTATCATAATCTACCAGAAGAAGAAGAAGATCTACACCCATTTGCTGATGCATATCCCGATCTGACTAGTTCTGAAGTCTCCTCTAAAGATCAAATTAGCTTGAGAACCCCTTTGCTTTGGAACAACATCAAGTAGGCATGGGTGATGCAAATAGGAACATACCTAACCAACCAACTTTTCCTTTCCCTGTTCCCCATTAGAATGAAGTTGAAAACATCAAGAACATTCCTGCCTCAACACTCCCAAAGTTTTATGGACTTATCACAAAAGATCCAGATACCTTTTATTTGAGTTTGACATACTCTGCAGGAGTTATGATTATACTAATGATGCCCATAGGCTTAAGCTATTTCCTACCACTTTGAAAGAGGTTGCATTAAGATGGTTAATGAGCCTAGGTAGAGGTAGTGTGGAAACTTGGGAAGACATGAAGACAAAATTCCTTGAAAAATACAAGGAATATTGCAGAGGCAGTGACATGAGAGGAGGTGACATTTTTAGGATGCAACAAAAGGAAGATGAGAGCCTGGAAGATTACATTGCAAGTTTTTTGTTTTTCCTACAAAAATCTCCACACCATACACTTAATGAAGACTCATAGAAGTTGCTTTTCTTAAGAGGAATCAATGATAGCTGCATTGATGCCTTGGACCTCATGGGAGGAGGAGATATTCCCCAAGTTCCTTGGGAAGATATCAAGAAAATATGCCAAAAATACTCTAGGACAACTTCAAAGAAAGGGAGAGCTTACCAATCTTCCATGGGTAAGTCAACTACCAATGGAGTCTCAAGAATGGAGACTACTCATTTGTTGGCACACTTCAAGCAAGATATTATCAATAATCTAGCCACTCAGCTAGATACACTTCAAGCCAAGAAGAAGCAAGAGGAGGCAGAGGCAATGTTGATAGAGTATTGCCCCCACTACAGACAAAATAAGAAGGATTGCAGATGTAAGATGGTAGCTAATCTTGAAAGCAAGCAAGTTCCACCTGAGTTCAAGCCAATCCAGATTGAAAAAGTCCAAGTCTACTATGTTGCACAAAGGAAGCCTTGGGATCCAAGACAAGGTATGCCACCAGATTCACTATCCTATGTTGGGTCATGTTTCAATTCCTATTCCTCTGGTAACCAATGGAAGCCCCCATATCCACCCAGTTATGGAGGATATCCACTGCATCCTTGGAGTAACCCTCCAAATGCTTGGCCTAGTCATTAGAGTTCTCCACCCCAGTGATAGCAACCTCAGGGGAATTGGCAGCAATTTCAAGGACATTAGCAACCACCTCCAGGAAATTGGCAGCAAACAAATCAATGGAGAGGAGGGCAACAATGGCCTACTTAGACAACCAGTTACATGCAACCACCTTCTTAATCTCAGCAGGCTGCTATAATGCCTCCACCTGCTAATCCTAGCTCAAATGTACCTAAACCTACTCACCTACCAGCTCAGCCCACACCCAATCCAAATAACAAATCGTAGCAACAACCTGCCTAATCTGCTGATTCAAATCAATTCCCTGCATATGTTATGAGTGTAAGTGATATCCACTTGCATTCAAATACTACTCTACCGAGCCCTTTCAAGCCCATTATCACTGAGCTCCTTGTGGAAGAGGAAGAGGAACCTCTGAATGATCCCATTCAGCCTAGTGTACCTAAAAATCCTGAACCAATCCAAGTTAAGCAGATTGAACAAGAGCCACCATTTCCTCAGAGATTGGAAGTTGTAAAGAAGAAGGAAGAAAAGGAGGATACAAATTTTGATATCTTGGATCAACTGAAGCATATATGTGTCCAGATACCTCTATTTTAGGCTATAAAGGATGTTCCAATCTATGACAAGGCAATCAAGGAGGCATGTCTTAAGAAGCCAGGTAGGAAAAAGAAGGACCCAACTACAGTCCATGTGGTGGGACAACTAGCTGACATCATGCTGAGAAAAGTGACTATTCCCAAGTGTAATGACCTAGGAAATCTTGTGGTAGCAGTTGTTATAAACGAAATCCAAGTAAAGAATGCTCTGATTGATTTAGGGGCAGCAATAAATGTAATGACCAAACACATCCTATAGCAACTAGATATCGCAAGCATGAGGTCCACTCCTACTATCAAGCCTGATGGTGTAGTGGAGGATCTTGTGGTAGTTTTAGACTCCTGGTAATACCCAACAAACTTTATGATTCTTTCTCCTAAAGCTACACTAGGCGGGTATCCCATTTTTCTTGGAAGGCCATGGTTAGCAACTGCAGATGCATACATTGGATGTCGGTCAGGTGACATGAACATTTCAGATGGGAGGAGCACTAAAATTTTTGTTCTCTATCCACCTGCTCAGCCATCTCATGATGAAGATAATCTTGTATGGCCACATGTTGGTGAAGAGGCTGAGGAAGTTAAGTCTTTGATGCAGCTTATGATGCTAGGTAGAAGCTCTTTCATGTAGCTCCAAGATGAGGATGAAGTATTGAATAATATCATTCAGAACCATTGTGAAGTGGAGAAAGCATCATCTTCTCATTACTCCAGTCAAGACACTTCTGCCTGCTCTTCCTGCAGCCACTGTTCCTACAGACGTTCTTCCTGCAGCCACTGTTCATGCGAATAGACTTCCTGCAACTACTCTTCCTACAAAAAAACTTCCTACAGCAACATGTATGTCCAATACATTAATGCCATATGAGCTAAAGGTACCATGTGTTAATGAAGCAACCATGGTAGAGTTAACTACACAAATACAAGTGTCAGAAATAAAACATTTGAATGTTAATAGTAAATTAAATGAAGAACAACAATTGTTATTGGCGAACCTATTAAGGACCCATCATCATGCATTTGCATGGGATTATCATGATATGAAGGGATTGGATCCTAAACTTTGTACACACAAAATTTACATCAGAGTTGAATGCACCCCAGTAAGACAACGAAAAAGAAGAATTAACCCTAGACTAAGAGAGATTGTGAAATGAGAATTGCAAAAGTTACTAGATGTAGGATTTATCTACCCCATTTCAAATAGTCACTGGGTGTCTCCATTAGTGATTGTGCCCAAGAAGGGAGAGAAATGGCGAGTTTGTGTTGATTATAGGGAACTTAATGTTGCCACCAAAAAGGACCACTTTCCTTTACCCTTCATTGATCAAGTTTTGGACACACTTGCAAGAAAGCAATACTTTTCTTTTTTAGATGGATTCAACGGCTACAACCAGATCCAAATTGCACCAGAGGACCAAGAGAAGACTAAATTTACCTATCCATGGGGGACCTATGCCTATTCGGTGCTCCCATTTGGCTTATGCAACACACCTACAATTTTTCAGAGGGCAACCATTAGCATCTTCTCAGACATTTCTCATGATGGCATGGAAATTTATATGGATGACTTTACCACTTATGATGTTAATTTTAATCAAGCATTGGAAAATCTCAGAAGGGTCTTGCAGAAATGTGAAGACCAAAACTTGTCCTTAAATAGTGAAAAGTGCTTCATAATGATGCAGGAAGGTGTAGTTCTTGGCCACTACATCTCCCATAAGGGAATTCAAGTAGATCCTACAAAGATTGAGGTAATCACAAATCTGCCCACACCTGCAAAATAGAAAGATGTTAGGAGTTTCTTGGGTCATGCAGGATATTATAGGCATTTCATTAAGGATTTCAATAAGGTAGCAACACCATTATACACTCTTCTCACTAAAGATGCTGAATTTCAGTGGACTAAAGCCTATGACAAGGCATTTTCTAACTTGAAGGCAACTTTGACTGATGCTCCTGTACTCAAAGGGCCTAATTGGGATCTTCCTTTCCACATCCATACTGATGCATTGGATTATGCCATAGGAGTAGTTTTAGGACAGAAAGAAGGAGCTGTTGAAAATGCCATTTACTTTGTTAGCAAAAATTTACAAGGAGCTAAATTCAATTATATAGTGACAGAAAAAGAAATGTTGGCAATAATCTATGCACTGAACAAATTCAGACATTACATAATAGGCTACCAAATCTTTGTGCACATTGTTCATGCAACCATTAGATATCTCATGAATAAACCTTTGATCACAGGTAGATTGGTAAGATGGTTATTGTTGATGTAAGAGTTTGATATAACCATTCTGGATAAATCAGGGAAGGCCAATGTTGTATATTTTCTTTCAAGGCTAACTACATCAGAAGATAATCAACCCATAGACGACTCTTTCCTTAATGAGCATCTATTCTCCCTCAGTGTATAAACACCCTGGTATTCTAACATAGCCAATTACTTGGTCATAGGTAGAATTCCTTCTCACTTCTCTCCAAGAGAGAAAAGGGCACTCATTGAAAAATCTTTTCCTTTCTCTTGGATTGTTGGATGTTTGTTTTATACTAGACCTGACCATGTCATGAGGCGTGTGAGAGAAGATGAGACATATGACATTTTTCATGCATTCCAAAATGAATCATGTGGAGGACACTTTGTAGCCAAGAGGACAACAATGAAGGTTTTGAACACAAGATATTACAGGCCAACACTCCACAAGGATGTAGGAAGGTATACTAGAAAATGTGATAGATGCTAAAGAATGGGTAGACCAACCAAGTCTGATGAGATGCAACTGTGCTCTCAGGTAGTAATCACTCCCTTTGACAAATGGGGATTGGATTTTGTGGGACCCATTGACCCTCCATCAAATGGTAAGTCTTATATATTGGTATGCACTGATTATGTGACAAAATGGGTAGAAGTTAAAGCCATGAAGCATGCAAGAGATAAAAAGGTTGCAAAATTTCTTTATGAGGATATTTTCACAAGATATGGAGTCCCAAGAAAAATAGTGATTGATTAAGGGGCACAATTCACATCAACCCTTGTTGCAACACTAGTTAATGAGTACAACATAAGGAACAAGAAGTCTACTCCTTATCACCCACAGGCTAATGGCCAAGTTGAAGTGACCAACAAAGAGATTGAAGTCATTCTAACTAAAACAATAGCTATTCATAGAAATGATTGAGAAAATAGATTACCAGAAGTTGTTTGGGCCTGTAGGACAACCTAGAAAACAACTACAGGCTTCACCCCATTTGAGTTGTTGTATGGAAAGACAACTATGATTCTAGTTGAATTTGAATATAAGACTCTGCGGACTGCAGTAGATTTTGGGATGGGATATTTTTGAGGCACAAAGAGAAAGAATCATGCATCTAAATGCTTTGGATGAGATAAAAAGAGCAGCCCCGCAACATAAAAAAGTAGTGCATAATCAGAGAATCAAGTGGCATGACAAATTTATCAAGGACAAGAAATTCCAACCAGGGGATTGGGCCCTGCTCTATAACTCAAGATACTAGGATAATGTAGGAAAATTGCAGACAAGGTGGCTAGGACCATATGAAGTTGTTGAGGTCTTTCCTAATGGATTTGTTTAGCTTACCATGATTGAACCTGTCAAGTTCAAATTACTTGTTAATGGTCAACACCTCAGATTATATCACAAGCCAGTTTCCAAAGAAGAGTTCCTGTAGCAATTCACCTAGCATTCAACACCTGAGCTTCCTGTAGCCAAAGGGAATGAACCTAGCATCCCTCCTTTTGGCTAATTAAGGTATGAACTCTTTCATAATAAAGAATTTCATTTGCGTGGAAGTCCATTTCTTCACCCATCCGCCCATCCATCACCACCTTTCTCTCTCTTCCATCACTTCATTCCACCTCACCTCACTCCACTTCATTTTCATAATTGCTCAATTTATTCCCAAGGCAAGTGGTACTTTCTCCACGATCTTTGCAACAAATCTTCCACACATTCAGGTATGTGCACATTAATTGCTATCTTTAATCATCTTTTAAGTGCGTTCATTTAATCACTGTACGTGAGTATAGAAGTTTACATAAAATTCCATCATTCCCTGTCAAATCACCACTCCCATCTCGCATGTGTGGACACATGTCCAAATTTAGGTTGGGGGGAGGGGAAAGAAAATAATGTAAATATATTGCCCATGTGTTAATTTACGCTAGGCTATGTCAAAAAATTTAAAATGAGCTGATTTGAAATCTGTGAGAGGACGACTTGCATGTATGAAGTGACATTAACTGCAACCGCCATTTCTTCCCATCATAATTCCCCTTTATCACTCCTTTTCTTTCCATTATTGCCCCTGTCGTAATCTTGAGTTGCAAGCAAAAAGGTGAAAAAAAGAAAAGAAAATTTAGTCGATATTGGCACTGGGAATTTAGCAGGTACTACAGGAAAGTGAGCTTGATTTTCAGACGGGAATTGCAGGAAAGAAGTTACAGAGCATTTATTTGATTGCAGATGATGGGAGGTGGGTTAATTCAAAATGAACCCACAGTGCATGACGTTTTATTGTAGGATGCACAATGCCTAACCGAATTTAGAAACTGTAGATGGTCAGATTACTTCCTGAAGCTGGATGGCTTTGATGAAAAGCATTGCCCTTGAATTCACCCAAATGTTTTTTAAAGGGAAAGCCATAGTAAAAGGGTTGGAATTTGTGGCAATTGAGGCAAGAATTGCAGAGGTCACAGGGTTACCAGCTAATGGCAAAAAATACCCTGCCTCCAGAGACGCCAAATCAACCAGGGCTGAATTTACAGAGCCGAACGACCCCCATTGAGCATTGATAAACAAGGTTCAAAGAGAATGTGTAGACACATAAAAAATGACCTAGGCCTGCAAGCTCTATTTTTTTTATCTTTTCTTCTTAACATAATTAAGACACTTTAATTATGTCCTTGGTCTACTTCTGTTTATTAATTAAATAATTTCTAATTATTTAATTAACTCATGTCCTCTTTCTTCTGTTGGTGTAATTAATTATTAATTACACTTGCATAAGTTTACTTAGGTAATATTTTAATTCCTAAGTTTACAGTTGTCATCCTTATCTTGTTGAGCTATCTTGTTGCTCAAGATAAGATTAGGGTTATGCATACTTGCTTTGATAAAGCAAATCATCTCATGTAATTATGAATTCCTAAATAATATTATTTGCACATCTTCATGCAAAGCTCTTGCTTTTTTCTATTTTTCTCTTATGTGTAAGGTTTTTTGGTTTGCATGTTTGATCTTGGTTTCTAACATGGTATCAAAGCCTCGATTTGCAACCCCTTCTCAACTTTTTTGGAGAAATACATTGCAAAGCACGTTCAAGGTTCCTCGAGGGTTTCATTCCTTGAGTATATTTATGAAGCATCTTGGATCATATCGAGGTTTTCCATTAGATTCAGAGCGTTGGAAAAAGTCAGAATTGGCTTTTGTTTTTATGATTTTGGTCACCGTTTGCCAAATCTGCGAGGGTTTCAAGCTTAGTGATTTTTTTGCAAGATCAGGGGGTCGCCTATTTTTCTGGGCATTTTTGGACAAAATGAACATCGCCATTGAGTCCCTAGTGCCCAAAAACCCCTATTTCATATAAATTTTGTCCATTTTGGACACAGTAATCTGGAGAGGCAAAATTTTTTTTGCCCCAAGGCCGTATGGCCCTAGGGCACACATTTTGAGGATCAAATTAAAAAAAAAAGCTCAGCGCAAAATTTGCGCTCCCAGTTCAAATGGGCACCGCCACCTAATCTTCACCAAGTGGCCACCCACCATCGGTGACTCCCTCTTTTGCACCACCGCCTCGCTGATTCTGGCCCCCACGACCTCTTCTGTAGGTTTCGCCATGGTCACGTTAGTGACCGGGAGCCCATCGCTTAGCCCCTGCAGGCTTACTATATACCGCCAAGGTCCTTTGGAGGAACGGGTGCCATCTCCAGCCCACCGCTAACTCAAAGCTCCTAGCCATCGATTTTATTTTTGACCAGGAACCCACAATTTAACACCCCACCAGAGCCTGTGGTCACGTGGGTGACCTGCTGCAGCCCCTGAGGGCTTATTTTTTGCCCTTGTTTAGTGCTAGAAGTGCCCTTTTACAAGATTTTTTTTAATTTTTGGCGTAACTTTTGCAAACATAGGTATTTTTTCGAAACGAGATATCGTTGGAAAGCTAGTTTGACGAACTTTGCAATGGTGGAGGTTTGATTTTTTGGTTTTTCTTTTTCAATGCTTTTTTTAGCCTTGGAAGTCAGATGTTGCTGTTTTCACTCCGGGAGACATATCTTTTGACTCACTTATCTATTTTTCACTATTCTCGTAGCATCAAAAAGCTAGTTCTATTCTCTACACAGATCTGACATCCATTTCAATTTTTTGTTTATGCACGTTATAATTCTCTCCTTTTACAATCACTGGGTTATTGTAATAAATGAACTAAGATAAAGTTCCATTAAGGGGGTTTCTTGCATAATAATCTAATTAGAGTGTGCATGCATTTTGATCTCCATCTTGCTATTGATGATAGTTCACATGAGTTATATCTGGTTTCTTAGTTTATTTTGGTCACATCTTGCTCTAGATTGACACATATCAGATTCACATCAGTTCACACTTCAGATTGGGAGCTCATGGTTCTTGATCCACATTGGTTTAGATCCATCTCAGTTTGAGGGCCATGTTTTTATGGTTAATGTTCCAGAGTCTTTATGGTACTTGTTCCCATGGAAGAGTTTTAGTCTCAGTTTGGCATCAACATTGAGATACACGATTTTTAGATTCTATCATCATATCATCTACTATTGCTTCACAAATTCCAGGGTTGTTCCAGTTTGTAAGTTTTTCAGTGTTTTGTGACATCGAGTTTGCTATTGCATTATTATGATTCCGCTTTGGTTTCTTGTAAATAGAAGTATCTTTCCTTGCTTGTCGGATTGCAATTCCAGTGTTACTCCACAATGTTCTTCTAGTGCTTCTTTGCAACAGTCATCTCATTGTAGGGAGGTTTTGTCCCACTAGGTTTCCTTCTTTACCTCATTATTGCATTTGTACATGGGTACCTGATCAAGCCTTGTTGTCGGGACCCATTCATGCTTTCTTGCATTCATCTTAGTTTTAGGTGCATGCTTTTTTAGTCTCCCTAAGTTGCACTTATGGGGGGGTGTTTGTGTAATTAATTATTAATTACACTTGCATAAGTTTACTTAGGTAATATTTTAATTCCTAAGTTTATAGTTGTCATCCTTATCTTGTTGCTCAAGATAATATTAGGGTTATACATACTTTCTTTTATAAAGCAAATCATCTCATGTAATTATGAATTCCTGAATAATATTATTTGCACATCTTCATGCAAAGCTCTTGCTTTTTTCTGTTTTTCTCTTATGTGGAAGGTTTTTTGGTTTGCATGTCTGATCTTGGTTTCTAACATCTTCCTCCTGATACGTCACTAATAACCTAAAGTTTTCCTATAATTAAATAATTTTCTTAATTTATTTAATTATCTTTATCTTCATGTCTTCCTGATTATTAATAAATAAATTTTATTTATTTATTTATTTAATACGTCACTAATTCTTAACTTTTCTTATAATTAAATAGATTCTTCAATTTATTTAATTATTGGTCACCCTATCTAATTAAATAATTATCTTATTTGACATTTCCCTCTTTTAGTAAATAATTTGAATTAATTATTTATTGTCATGTGGTCCCACCTTTTGAATTAAATTAATTTTTAATTCAAAATAGTCTTTTTCCTCAAAAATCAAATTAATTTCTATTATTATTTGATATTCCAACCACCTCTTTTTTTGTGCCAATCTTATCTCTTGTCACATGCATTGTCAACCCTTGATTTGATTTTCTAAAAATCAATCTTGTCCATTCATTTTGAATTTTACCTAATGTTGCCCTAACCCCAATTGTGGGTTGTCAAATTGCATCTTGTCCATTAATTCTAGGGCACTTGTCAACTTTTAATTTTGGCCATTCACTCAAAATTGCGTTGTCTATAAAATAAAAATTTTGGTCTCATTTTGTCATCTCATGCAATCTTGTTTTAGGCAATCTCATGTCATTTTGAAGCTCTTGCACTCTTGTCATACTCTTGCAATCTTGCCATCTTGCATTATTGTCATTTTGTCATAGGCATAGTTACATCTCATAGGCATAATTTAGACATATTTTAGATGCTTACTAGTCACATGTTATCATAGTATTGCATTTAGTCACTCAAATCCTTCAACATTTGCTTAGGGCTTATCATTGTCATTAGATTGCTCATCATAAATCTAAGGGCAACATCATATTTGTAGCAAGTTGAGAAGGTATATTGAAGGTTAGCCATGGAGATTGAAGACCTTTGGTGAGATCTTTCATTTTTTTTCATGGTTTTCCTTTGTACTTCATTATTACTTTGACTTTTTAAGTTTATGCTTTAGATCTGCTAACCCTAGGAAAAATACCCTTAGTTACATTGGTGAACCTGACACCAAAATTATGCAAATTTTGTTTTTTCGTATGACATTTTTCTGTTTTGCAGCTACAGGTATGACCGAGACACATTTGATCTGCATAACAACACATTCAATATCCCGTGATGCATTCGCTACCCAGAATAATGCATTCTCTCTACTATGACGCATACGCCTTGCTGAGTGACGCATTTGCTCGGCCATAGCACATTCGACCTGCAGATCGCCACATTCATTTGTCAAATTCTAGAATGCATAACCGAGTCACATTTGTCTGGTAGATTCCAATCGAGCCGCATTTGCTATACGAAATGACACAATCACTCTGTTGTGACACATTCGTCTGGTGAATTTTTGCTCTCAATTTTTTTCCAGATTTGGCTTAATTTCCTTTTGCATTATGTTTTTCCTTTTGCAATCAGTAGGTCAGAGATTTTCTGGTTGCTAATGAGTTGTTACAACATGTGGCTTTGAGTCTTTCATGGGTCCAAGACTATCTTTTGAAACATTGTGCTTGTTGATTTCTAGATTAGAAAACACTTCAATTGGTGCACTAAAAAGAACATTGCTTGTCCTTTGCTTGATTGTTTTTGGGGTGGTAGGTGATTATGCTCTCACCTTTTGCAAACTAGGTGATCAGAAAACTAGATCCATCCATTTTATGTTTACCTTCATTCAATAATGGAAGTATCCTCTCCCCTTGTGCACTTGTGCGATCCTAGGTGTAAGAGAAACAATTATTGACTCTAGAATTTGGGCCTTCCTTGGTGGGAAAAAGTACTCACCCCAAGGCGACTCAAATAAAAAATGAAGCTAAAGCCAAGCTACCCTCGACCGATATATAAATGTGAATCCTAAGGGAAAGCCTAGGATTACGAGTGCAGATGTGTCATATAGACCAAGTAGTACTCCCTAAAATCCTGTTGAGCGTAACCTCTTCAAGATAAAGTGCCTCCTAAACGAATCTTAATCTTGTGCCCCATGTATGGCCACTCGAATGGGGGTCCCGAACTAAACACCTTTGTGTAGTAGCCAAAATCCTTCTATTTGCTAGTGCAACAATAGTCGTTGTGCAGGCATCCACATATTCATAGTTCTTAGTAGAGGTAATCAATTTTCTATGGTAGTTTCATGAGGGTTGGAAGCTTGGTTGGCCTAAGAAGTGAGTGCAATGTAAGGGGGAGTCCGTGTGGCCAAGCTTCTGGATTCACACGCTAAGAATATACGACTGGAGAAACCCATGTGGAATCTAGCGAATATTGTCCTGGCCTAACCTAGGATTGTGCTTGTTTCAAAAGACAAAATATTGTGTTTGCTAAGTGTTTTTAGACATTCAAGCAAAACATCACTTTCAGATCTAGAAACACAAAGTCAACCTCAAACAACTCATAATTTTGACCAAAATTGCAAATCAAACTTTTTGCTTTCTGCATTGCATCTGCTGCAACACATTCGCTCTGCTGTACCACATTTGTTGTCCAGAAAACCACATTCGCTCTGTCAAAATGCATTCACCTTGTAGAACACTGCATTTTCCTGTTTCACACCACATTTGCTTGTCACAATGCCGCATTCGCAATACTGAGCTGCATTTGATTTTTGTAACACCGCATTCACTTAAACCAAGCTGCATCTGCTATACTGCGACGCATATGTGACCTAAAATGATGCATTTGCCTAGCAAAAACAAAACTCTGCCATAGACCAGAAACTAAAGTCAAACCTTTCCAAACTTTCAGTAAACATTTTTTCCAGAAGCATTCTGTCAAAACCAGATCAAAAAATTACTCAAATTTCTCATTTCTTGTACACTTTAGCTTGCATCTTACCATAGGGTCATCTTTGCAAATTTTAGTCTCATCATTAGGTCTCAACATTTTCATTTTTAGTCATAAACCATCATTTAGGTCCTCATTTCACTTGCATATTTTGGATTAGGACAACCTTACCATACTTTGCAAAATATTGACTTTCAAAAGTAGGTTATCATTGTACTTAGTCATCATTATCTTCTTTAGTCATTTTCCTTTTGTGAGATGATTCCAACTTAAGAGTCTAGTTAGGAAAAATCACTTGTCATTTTGTCCTTCAAATAAGTCCTTTGATATTCCAAAATTGAGACATAGATCAAGCTTAGGGTGGATAGGCAACCTTCTTCCAAATCATTTAGACCATTACATTTGCAAACTTTAGTCCTCACCTTGCATATCTTATCTTTAAAAATCCAAAAACATTGTCATAACTTTCATCATAGTCCTCATTTGGCATCTAGACTTGGCATTGGTCATTTCCTTAGTCAACATTTTCATATTAGCCCTCATTGTCACCTTGGCATTTGGCATCCTTTCTCGACAATTTTATCACCTTGCATTGGTCATTTCCCTTAGGCAAACGTCATTATCACCTTGCATTGACATCTTCCAAAAATACAAAAAATTAGTGTCATAACTTATCATCCTAGTCTTCATTAGTCATTTCCTTTAGACAACATTGTCATATTGCATCCCTTATTATCAAAAATCCAAAAAACATAATCTTACATTGTCGTCCCTTATTATCAAAAATCTAAAAACATAGTCTTGCATTGTCATCCTTTATCAAAAAGACCAAAACATAGGCTAGTGCCATCCTTTCATTTTAGTTGTCATCCTCATCTTCCTCATTTGAGTAATTCCCTTTTACGGTGGAAACTAGGCTTCAAAGAAAGAAAAGACAAATGACAAACTTTGGACAAGATTCCAATCCCAACATCAACAATAAAACTTATGACACAAACCAAGATTGGACTTTTTCTGACCCATTTAACAACATGAACATACAATCTTCCATGAACATGCCATCTTCATCACAAAATCCTTTTGAACCATTCATGCAAAGAGACCAATATTGGCGAGTATACACAGAAGACTTAGAAGCTGCAACGCAAAATTCTAACATAGCTTCCTTTGTAGAAGACTTAGTCTTAAATGAATCTCAAAGATATCTTGCCATGCTCTTAGACCAAGGGGTTAAGCTACCATGTGGCTTTGACATTAACACTTTGAGGCCAACATCACCCAATCATAATGTCAACAATACAAACAACATACCCAACAATAGTCAACCTCAAAACAATAAAAACAATGCTACTATTGGTGCTATTTCACAAACTGCCACAAGTACCATTAATGCTACCCCCAATGACACAAATAATGAAAATAATTCCAATTCAATCAATGAAACATCCATAGGAGGTACACCAATCATGTCAGCCATAACACAATCAATGCCAACAATATCCATAATATTGTCACAATCAGTTGGAGCCACCTTTGGGTCCTCATCAATGGGGGCAAGCTCTTCAAATCCTTTGTTTGGAACTTCATATAATGCCATGGTGCATCATCATCAAATCCCTTTATGGGTACCTCATTCAATCCCCTTGGAAGTAAACGTGTCTTTATTCGAGCACCACAACTAAATGTTAACACGTCATCACAGTTTAACACCAATACTTCCCAAGGGAAAAACATGAACATTCCCCATGGACAATACCAACAATTGGACAAGGCAATCCAAACACACAGCACATGGCATCATTCAGACACCAAAATATTCATGGTCAACATATTCCCCAAATTTTGACTCAAATGGGTGGAGGTCACATTCTGACATAGTCACCACATATTCACACTCACCACCAAGTCCCTAATCCAAACTTTCAATACCAATAACATATGAACCAAAACACATCATACATCTCACAACAACACATCCCTCAACAAAACATCAATGTCTTTTCACAACAAATGGGGACCCATGGGATACCTATCACTCCCATGAGTGATGCAACAAATAATCCCATAATCGATGCCTTGACAACTAAAGTGGGTCACTTAAAAACAACCATAGAAAACATGTGAACATCTGACAAGATGTCACACATGTCATATGACCTATGCTTATACCCTTTTGACACAAATTTGTACATGCCACCATTCCCTCCTGGATATGTGGCGCCATGCTTTACCAAATACAAGGGCAAGACAAATCCTGTTGAACATATTCGAGAATTCATGACCAACTATATGGACATTTCCTATGAACAAACTTAATTATTGAGACTTTTCTCTAAGAGTCTTACAGGACCCACACTTCAATGGTTCTCCACTCTAAAAGGGATAAAAACATGGGATGAACTTAAAGACAAATTTGTGAAAAATTATGTGTATAACATTGACATGGACACCTCCATCACTAGCTTATGCAATCTTACACAAGAAGATGTTGGTGAAACATTTATCCCATTCTTCCAAAGATGGAGAAGTTTAGCAAGTCGCTGTCACATTGATATACCTGAATGAGAAAAGGTTGACATGTTTGTCCAAACACTTGTAGGCCCACTAAAATATGGATTGCAAGTTCATTGTTGCACAACCTTCTCAAACCTAGTGGAAAAAGGTGTCCAAGTTGAGAATGCCCTCATTGCTAAAGGGGAATTCAAGTATGGTCCTAAAAACACAAATACAAACCCACTCACAAATAAAAATAAGTATTGGGTCAAAAATAAACATGTCACCAATGACGGCGTTGTTGATGCCAAGGTTGTGAACACGATGGCACTAGTCCTTTCCCTTAAAGGAGCTCAACCACAAAACAAACCAACAACAATATTGACACCCCCCGTCAATAATCAAATTGGTAAAAATAGTCAAAATCAAGGACAACCCCGCCAGATAAGACAATTTCTGAAAAGATGAACATACATCGCTTTGGGAGAGCCAATTGAGGATGTCCTTAAGAAGCACCTTCAAAATGGTCTCATCACACTTGAAGACCTTAAACCATATGACCCAGGGAAATTTAAACCATCATGGTGGGACGATAACGCCTTTTGTTATTACCATCGGGCTAAAGGGCATAAAACATCTTCTTGTCGTCAACTGAGAAACATTGTGCAAGACCTCATTGAAAATCGAGTAATTCAAGTAGGTGGGCCACAATTTACATCCAATGCAGACCATACCATTTATAAGAACCCACTGCAATACCATGGTTCTAATAAAGCCTCCACATTAGGTCCTAAGACTAATAACAATCAAGCCAATTATGCTCGCGCTGCATTCGATTATTCAGGAGGAACCATCATTAATAATGTCTGAACTGATGACGAATATGTCAATACCATCACTATCAAAAGAGCACCTAAATGCAATGCTACTAATCAAAGCGAAAAAAATCACCATAGCTGGTCCACCTCCTTGGCAACCAAAAATTACAATACCTGGTCCATCTGCAAGACAACCACAGTCAGGCCCTTCTGCAAAGCAGTCCCAACCTAAGAGTCGGTTTAACCTCATTGACAAGGTAGGAAAAACCCCAACGCAAATATCCATACTCGAGTTGCTTCACATTTCACCCATGCATAAAGCTATACTTAACAAGACCTTGCAAGATTCTGTTGTCCCTCAGGACATTGATGTCAACTAGTTTGAGGCCATGGTGGATTATCTCACTACACCTCATCATGTAACATTTTCTAACCAAGATTATTCATCACCAAAGACTAATCATAACAACGCATTACACATTGAGGTTTTCATCCATAAACATAAGGTTAGATGAGTTTTAGTAGATGGTGGAGCTGGACTAAATATATGCTCCTTAAAACTGGTTAAAGCTCTAGGCTTTTCTGATGCTTGCGTAGATGCAACAAAGAGCATAGTCATAAAGGCATATGATGAGGAAGAACATTCCTCATGGTGTGATCACGCTTCCTATCAGAGTTGGACTAGTCATTGTGGATACAACTTGCCAAGTCTTGGATCTGGAATTACCTTATAACATTTTTCTTGGTCGACCTTGGATTTACGCCCTCAAAGTTGTTCCATCCACATACCACCAATGCCTAAAGTTTTAGTTTGATAACACAAAAATCACCATATATGGATACCTCGACCCTTTTCAATATTGTACCAACCTAAGGGTATCTCTGAACATCAAGTACCCATCAACCGAGAAGCTCCTAGCTCTTCTTCTTCCAAATTCATTGATCCATCCACACTCACATCATCATCCATGTCTGCTCCGTCCACATCTTTTGCCACGCAATCATCTTCCTCACTTCCTAAGGCTGAGTCCACTGTCAACATCCAAGACCTAGGCTATGGAGAATTCAAACTGAATATGACATATAACATCACAACAATACCCAAGTCTCCAAAGGTCTATGGTTGGCCATGTTTCAGAATGGAACCTAAAGAAATTTTTAAAGTTTCGTCAAAGATAGTTTTCATAAAATGGGGAGACATGAACAACGAGGACATTTTCGATATTACAAGATGGATTTATAAAGAAATGGAAGACTTACACCCATTACCAATTAAAAAATATGGCAAAGGATATGACATGATGAAGGCTAAAGGCTACGATGGAACTAGTGGCCTGGGCAGAAATAAAACTAGACAAAGAGAGCCCATAGAATCTTTCAAATGAACAAAGTATCTTGGGTTAGGGTATGGTCTACTCAAAAAAGATGATCGACGTACCAATGGACTTTCAAGTGAGTGCGTGAATGATTCGGAAGGTGCCGAGACTATTGAGGAATCCCTTACCGAAATTGACTCCCATGAGTGGGAACATGGATCCCAACAATCCTTAAGTGACTGTTGCCTTGATGACTTGTTCCTTGAACCTAGAGAACTTACCTCTAAACAAAGATTTTGGAAAATATTTAAAATTGACACAACTAACAATCCAAAGATCCCAAAGAAGCAAGAAAGTTGGGATAGACTCTTTGAGCCAAGGAACAATGAAAAACCTGAATCATCTTCCAATCCTATTATCCATACACCTGACCCATTTTCCTAACCACTTGAACTTAATGACCATCATCAGGATTCATCCGACTTGCCACATGACACTATCGACCATAATGATAGTCCCTTTGTCCCTTATTTTGACAATGAGTATGAGTCAAGCGAAGGAGAATATTTGATAGAATCTGACTGGGAGCTCGACGATGACAGCTTCATTTTCAATGTCTTTGAATCCATCTGTATGCTTTATGCATCTTCCCCACAATTCACCAATACTGACGATGGTATCTCCTTAGTCTACCCACAAATAATCGATTGGGACCAACAAGGCCTGCCAGTCTTGGACACATTTTAGAATGATGAGGCCATTGCAGAATTTATGGGACTATGTGAGGGAATACCCAATGGTGATCACAAGGCTAGATTTTCTATTGACCTAGATTGTGCAGCCTACTTCAGGGAGACTGCTTCGTCCTCGAGTCGCAAAATGAAAAATAAAAATAAAATGAAAAATGAAACGTCTTTAAGTGAAAACTGAAAGGAACCTTCTAACGACAAAAAAGTAAAAATAAAGGATGTATTTGTGGGTGAAAACCTCTCTGAGGTGCCCAAAGATGGAGGACTGGAATTTCTTCCTGTGACTCAAGAGAAATCAACAATGCTCATAGAGGACACTATAGAAGTTAACATATCAACAACAGAAGAGCCCAAAATGGTCCTCTTTGCGGCATCCCTGACAGAAGAAGTGAAACCTAAGTTCCACAAATTCTTTGCAGAGCGAAAGATTAATTTTGCATGGTCATATACTGATATGCTTGGGTTAGATGCAAAATTGGTTTTGCACCATTTGTTGTTACTGCCAGACGCTAAACCAGTAAAATAGAAGCTTCGCAAAATGCATCCTCAAATCGCCCTGTTAGTCAAAGTTGAACTCAAAAAACTGCTAGATGTAGAATTCATACGATCTATCGACTATGCTGAATGGATATCCAATCTTGTACTAGTCACAAAGCCAAATGGTCATATCCACATCTGTACAAATTTTAGAGACTAAACAAAGAGTGTCTAAAAGATGACTTTTTGTTGCCAAACATAGATATCATAGTGGACCTCACGGCAGGATACGAGATGCTGTCCCTCATGGACAGTTTCTTAGGCTATAATTAGATTTGTATTGCCCTAAAAGATCAACATAAAACAACATTCACTTGTCCTTGGGGTACATACTATTGGAATGTCATGCCTTTTGGTCTAAAAAATGTAGGTGCCACGTATCAGAGAGCTATGACAATGATATTTCATGACATGATGCACAAGATAATGGAAGATTACGTGGATGACCTTTTGGCTAAATCTTTGACAAGAAAAGTCCATTTGAATGTGTTAGACAAAATCTTCAAGAGACTGGAAGAATACAAGGTCCGCTTGAACCCAAAGAAATGTGTCTTTGGTGTAACATCAGACAAACTTTTGGGATACATAGTTTCTCGTAGAGGCATTGAGGTCAATCCAGCCAAAGTGAAAGCAATATTAGACATGTCTCCTCTGAAAGGGATAAGCAAACTCAGAACATTACAAGGTAGGGTACAATCTATCAGACGCTTCATAGCACAATTGGATGACAAGTGTCAACCATTTCAGTATCTTCTGTGCAAGGGTATCCCCTTTGTGTGGAAAGATAAATGTCAGGAAGCCTTTCAACTAATAAAAGATTATCACTTGTCACCACCAATTTTAATGCCACCAATTGAAGGGAAACCTTTAATTCTATACATTTCCACAACAACATCAACACTAGGGGCATTATTGACACAAAATGACCATGAAGAAAAGGAAAGGGCCATATATTACATTAGTTGAACATTGGTCGGATATGAGTTAAACTATACATCCATTAAACGTGCATGTCTAGCAGTTGTCTTTGCTACTCAAAAGCTGAGACACTATATGTTGAATCACAGGACATAATTGGTAGCAAAGATTGACCCCCTAAAGTATCTTTTGAGTCGCACAACACTAGCATGATGTCTGGAAAAATGGGTCATGATCTTGAGCGAGTATGAAATTCAATATGTGGAAAGAAAAGCCATAAAAGGACAAGTGATAGCAGACCAGTTGACAGATGCACCTATACAAAGTGACCATCCACTAGTGACAGACTTTCCAGATGAGTCCATATTCCACACAGAACCTAAGTCACCTTGGAGGCTATACTTTGATGGGTCCCATACTAGTCATGGCTCGGGGGAGGCATATTGTTTATCACTCCCCAAGGAGACTCCATCCCTAAGTCATTCCGCATAGCTTTCCCATGCACAAATAATGTGGCAGAATACGAGGCACTTGTGACAGGGCTCAGAATGGCCATAAAATGGAAAATCAGAACACTTCATGTTTATGGAGATTCCCAACTGGTCATCAACCAAGTAAATGACAAATACCACACTAAGGATGAGGAACTAATGCCTTACAAATGAATGGTTGATAGCTTCCAGACATATTTTCACATGTTGTCTTTTGAACAAGTTTTGAGGGTGCAAAACAAGGCAGTAGATGCAATGGAAACAACTGGCTCTCTCCTAGACATCCCAAGTAATATGTCACAATTTGAATTTTTGGTAGAACAGTTGTTGGTCCCTACATATGATATCCCAGAATCAGAGATGGTTTGCAAGCTTGTTGGTCCCGATTCTCCCTGGTATCAAGACATTTATAACTATCTCAAGTCCCAAGTCCTTCCCCCAACCTATCCAACAACCAACAAAAGTCCTTTATCTAAAAAACCACTTGATACGCCATTGTCAAAAACACCCTTTACCGTTGTAGCTTTGATAACACCCTTCTTCGATGTCTCAACACTAACGAAGCACACACAACCTTACGTGAAGTACATGAGGGTATATGTGAGTCTCATTCTAGTGGTCCTACTCTAGCCAAAAAGATAACGATACTTGGGTATTATTGGCTGACCATTGAGAAAGACGCACTTGAGTTTGTCAGGACTTGTCACCAATGTCAGATACATAGTGATTTAATTCATGCTCCAACACAAGAACTTCGGCTGATTACATCTCCATGGCCCTTCGCATAGTGGGGACTCAACCTTGTGGGAAATATCCACCTACCCCCTCCAATGGCCACAAATTCATTATCACCACCACTAAGTACTTTACTAAGTGGATTGAAGCCATCCCCCTTATGTACGTAACCGATAAACAAATTTCTAAATTCATTCTTAACTACATCATTTTCTGGTATGGTATTTCGTAGTCCATCATCACAGACAACGAATGTCCATTCAAAAACCAAGATGTTTGTGAGTTATGTGAGCAATTCCATATTCAACATCATTTTTCCACGCCATATTACCCCCAAGGAAATGGTCAAGCTGAGGCGTCCAATAAAAACATCCTTAAAATTATCAAAAGACTTGTTATGCCTTGCATAACCACCCCACTTTGATCTAGATCAAAATGGGTCCCCCTTTTTGTCTTTTTTCTCGTTGGCCTTTGGTTTTCTGCCTTAGGAATTTTCCTTTCAAAGTTATGTCGGAGGCGAAACTGGGACCAATACCGGACTTGGAAATTCCTTCTTTGTTTTGGTTTTGTTTCATCCCTGGTTCCGGTTCTGACTGTTCTTTATCTTCTTCCTTTGTTCTTTGTCGGAGTCGGGTCCAGGACCGACTCAGAATGTTGAACTTTCTCAAAGTTCCCCATTTGGGTCCCGTCCCGGGTCTGATCCCACCTTTTCTTCCCTCTTCATTGGTTTTTGTCAGTAAATGTCCTTTGCCTTAACTTTCTTTTTGGCCTTGGGCATTTTTTTTTTTATTTTTTTTTTAGCGGACCTAGAATCGAAACTGGGGCCGAACTCTGAAACTTTCTCAAAGTTCCTGGTTCGGATTTGGTTCTGATCCCGGTTCTGCATCTTTGGTTCTTTTACTTTTGGTTTCCTCTGTTTTGGTCGTGGGGTTTTCCTTCCCCTTTTCTCTTTCTTTATGTTCCTTTTTTCCTCTTTTTGGGTGACGTCGGAGGCAATTTTGGAATGAAATCCAAACCTGAAACTTGGAGAAGTTTATGGTTCAAATTTGGTTCTGACCCTGGTTCCGCCTGGTTTGTCATTTCGCTCTGGCTCCACCGGTGTTTTGTTTCCATCCTTTGCGTTTTGGGTTTCTTCGCGAAAGCGGAATCGGTTTGGGGTATGAACTTGGAAATGTTGATTATTTCCCTGGCTCATCCCCACCCTGACCCCAGTCCCGATTCTGGTTTCCATTTTGGATCTGCCCCTACCGGTTTTGAAGATAAGTATTGTTCCCGTTCAGATTTGGTTCCACCTCTACCAAAAGTAAGTCTCTCCTTACGAAGTATAGTAAAATGAGAAGTGTTATGGGTAAGTTTGAGCAGGATATTTTTGTGATTTAGAGGACTAATGAAGACCTTGTTTTGCAGGATCATGTTTTGTGCATAATCATATGTCTCAAGGATCTCGACGAGAGTTTTGAAGCTCGATAGGGGGTCTCGCCGACTAAGAAGAGTCTCCTCGAAGGGGAATGGGCTTTCACCAGAATAGAGTAACTTCGCCGTGAGATCTCCCCGACCACGGGAAGTCATGCCGACAACAAAGAGGGCACCCCACCGAAAGAAAGTAGAGTTTGTCGAGAGAAAGACTTCAATTTGTGGTCTTGTCAAAAGGACATAGTCTTGCTGATGGTTGCAAAATCGGTATTACCTCTGTGGCTCGCTAAAACATCTCACCAACTGTCCCAGGCTACATCGACAACTTGTAGAAGAATGGACCTGGAGCGGGAAGAGCGCCGAAGGAAGAAGATAAAGTCGTGAGTCATAACGCTAGCTGGTGTTTCCTAACGAGGGTAGCTCGACATTAATGGCGATATTTTAGGGCACTCAAAGCAGCACCGCTGGAGTTTGAAAATGGACACGGAGGCCAAAAATAAGTGCGGTATATGTAAAAGATCTATGGATCTTTCTAGGAGATAATCTTCACCGACATAAGACAACAAGGATTTAGATTTATTGCAGAACCAACTTTCCTCAGAGAGATTTGGACGCCGAACCTCTGACACCATCGATATTTTGTAAACCCTAGAAACAGGGGTCGACATTCTTTTTGGGAGGGGATGTATATATGGCATTCTTTCCTCTTTGTAAAAAAAGGGTTCGAGAACTTCTAGTTAGTAGTTAGTAGAATAGGAATAAAGAGGATAGAAGTTGCTTCCTGATTCTTTGTAATAGGAGTTTCTTCAGTCTTCTTGGTTAGGATTTAGATTTAGATTTAGCATAGACTAATGTACCTTTTAGTTTCCTTAGTGTAAATGAAAACAATTTGGAGTTATAGATTCTCTATACACTGGTGATTGTGCTAGCTTTGTAAATATTGCTTATCTGTTTCACCAACAGTAGAAGCAACCAGATCTTAATCTACTTCATGTTGTGTTTCAGAATGGTGTTTGTCTTGATTGATCATTTGATTTGAGAAGCTTTCAAGGAATGAGTTTAATTTTATGTTTTGTTTAAATGGTAACTTGCAATCTGCTATTGAATTCAGGACTATGAATGAATGAAACTGTGTGTTAGTCACAAGTTAAGTTTGTTCTACAGTTTTAGTTAGGAATTCCTTGGAAGGTGTTAGGTCTGGTTAATTTGGATGAAGTATCATTCTTTTCTGTTCCAAAGCCCTGATCCATTTTTTTCTGTTTCTTTAAAAACCATGATTAGAGTAGGTTTAAATTCATGTTTAACCCCAGAACAGTCCAAAAGCTCAACACCAACAGGCCCCTTGAATATTACTGTTGCATTGGCCACTGAGCAACATTAGCACAGTTGAGACCCAACTACCAAGACCTTGGGAGCTAAGGAATCCATGCATTTCCTTTCTCTTTCAGGAGAAGCAGGGTAGCAATATTCTGCTTGCATTGTTGTGGTGCCAAAATCGCCATCAACAAGACTGTCAATAACACTGTTTGTGACTGGCACATCCAACTTAACCCTGCTCTATGGGCTTATTGCACCAGCATCCACACACCTACAAGAGCCACTCCATTCACCCTGGTCTTTGGTGATGAAGCCATATTTCCCATCGAGGTCAAAATTCCATCCTTATGAGTCTCCCTGAAGGGTCTGGTAGATGATGAAGAATATAGACAATCACGACTACACGAGCTAGAGATGTTAGAGGAAAGAAAACATAATTCCCTGAACCATCTATAGGCATATCAAAATCGGCTCTATCAGAGTTATAACAAGAAAGTCATGGTCAGGAAATTTGACATTGGTGATTTAGTCCTCATGTAGAATCCTAAAAACTAGGTTGACAGAGAAAAACCTAGCAAGTTCGAACCAAATTGGCTAGGTCCTTATGTCATCATATCCTCTTTTGGTTTTGGAGCATATTAGTTGGCTACTCCAGACGGCGAACAATTGACAGAGCCTATCAATAGTCTACATCTTCACAAGTTCTATGCATAGCATTAGAAAGTCGGGTCGAAAACCTTAAAAATACAAAAAATATAAAAAATTGTCACCCTGATGAAAACTTGGCAAATAGCCGTCTTGGTGACACCAAAAAAAAATAAAAAAAGACAAAAATAGTAAAGAGAAATAATTCGTCCAACAATGAAAACCTGGTAAACAGACACTTTGGATAAGTAACATGGTGAAAACTTGGAAAACAGGTGCCATGCGTAGTCGGTCATCGCTCTGCCATCTATTGTCACTCTATCTGCCTTTATCCATAATAAACCAATCACCTTTCCGGCACCACCATGGCATCCATCACCAAAACCCCGTCATTTTCTCCCATCGCTGATAATGATTGACATCAAGTCTTGCATATCCCTCATCTGTCTCCCCCCACACATGTCCTTTCTGCATTTGTCTAGTTGGCTCGTCTAGGACTTGACTAGGGGAAAAAATTCATCATGCGACTGCAGTGGGTATTGCACATGGTCTCGACAATTGAAAAAGTCCTGAAAAAATCCTAAAACTCATAAAAAGTTTTGAAAAAAAAAAATATATATATATATATATATAAAATCCTAAAAATCCTAAAAAGTTCTAAAAATCCTAAAAATCCTAAAAAGTCATGAAAAAAGACATAAAAATTGAAAAATGTCCTCAAGAAATCCAAAAAAAAAAAATCTCAAAAACTAAAATAGAGTCATTTCTTGTGAAGTCCTTCGAGTTAGTCAGTTTTGGTCATTTGTCTGAACTACATTGTCTCTGCGCATTTGCTATGTAGGCAAGGCTCGTCATGGGGCCCTTGAGACATTAGGTCAGTCCTTTTAGGTTGTCAAAATAAAATCATGGCTCAATTTTTGGTCATCAAAACAAAGTCATTGGTTGTGTTGAACTACGAGGTCTCTGAGTGCATGACGTAGGAAAGACCATCAATTGATGAGCCCCCGAGGCTGCACTAAGTCAGTCCATTAAGGTTCATGACACTGCACTGGCACACATGTCAAAGATCTTCAAGTCAAACAGGTAATCTCAAAACAAGCAAACTACTACAACTAAACTTTGGCAATTCTTTGATAAACACGTCAAACACATCCGCATGTCAACATTGACATGTAGTCAATCAATAGTCAAAACTTTAGTCAAAATTAGTCAACCAGTCAACTCTTGGTTATTCTCTAGATGAGTCCTTTTGAAGAACAACCTCTATCATTTATACCTTAGGATGTGTCTTTCCTAGGTACCGTCACTGTCATTTGGCATTTCGTGGGATCCTCTTGACATCGGCATTATTCAGGATGTGTCCTTCCTGAACTTTGACATCCTTCACATTTGACAAACATGACACCTTTGACATTCGACACTTTGACATCTTCAAACATGACACCTTCGACATTTGACAGTTTGACATCGTCAAACATGACACCTTTGGCATTTGACACTTCGACATTGTCAAAACATGACATTCTTGACATTCGACAAATTGGGTACCTTTGGCATTCGACATCATCACACTTGGAATCTTGATATTAAAACATCTAGCATTCAGACACACTTGGCAAACACTTGGCATGTTTCTTTGGCTTTTTCATCATGTTACTAGTTTCTCAGTGATGTCCTAACAACAGGATTTAGAGAAGCAGTGATGTATCATGATGATTGTCTTGTCTTGTCATTGGCTTTTTCATCATGTTACTAGTTTCTCAATGATGTCCTAACAATAGGATTTAGAGAAGTAGTGACGTATCATGATGATTGTCTTGTCTTGTATTTTTGGCTGTTATGTTACTAGTTTCTTAGCGATGTCTTGATATAGGATTTAGAGAAGTAGCGACGTATCATGATGATTGTTTTGTCTTGCCCTTTTGGCAGTCATGTTGCTAGTTCCTCGAGGATGTCCTGACAACCAGATCTAGAGGAGCAATGATGTTTCATGACTTGTCTTTCTTGTCTTTTTATGCTTGTGGTTGGTTGTGACAAAAAGACTGGGGCAATTGTGCTCTTGGTATGAGTTATGATCATCCTTGTCTATGACTGCTTGTCTCATGTGATGGTATGACCTCGCACACCTTGATCTATGTCATATCATGGTGTTTGTTGTCCATTACAATAACTCACCCAATGATGATTAAGAACAATAAATATTAAAGTCCTATAGTAATATGTTGAAGGATTTAGTCTTCGCGCTAACATTCATCTCCTTCTGTCTTGTCATATTCTCTCGTCCATCTCACGATGATATCCTGTGACATACAAAAAAATAAGTTCATACATAATTATATAGGCATTGCATTAGGTCCATACATACATAATCTATATCATAAAAAAACCATATACATGCATTAACATAATCCTAAACCATGGCATCCATTCAAATAAATACATTATGCATATCATCATCATTCATGGCATAGCATCATCATGACATATAAATGAACATCACATTATAAATGCATACATGACATGGCATTTAAATAACATCATCATAGGAATCATAAACGCATAATCCACATAGGCATCACATGGTAATCATATCTGCATCATAATCATCATCACATAAACATACATCATAATGCATAAAATCACATCACATCATATAACACATATAGGCCACATCAAAACTGCATCATATATATCAGCTCAAAAATAATGTCACAAGATAGAGTCATGAGATATCCCCAAAAATACGAGCTTGCAAGCTCGATGGTCAAAATATAAATTTCATAACATAAGTGTCTGAAATGTCCTAATGAAAGATAACAATAAACAGGGCTATGCCGAACTCTCCTCATCCCCTTGAGGAGAAGCTCTAGGAGACCGATGCTCTGTCAAAGGAACATATGCCACCATGGTAATTGTCACCTGTGCCTATGATGCTGAAGGATTTGTTACCGTGGCCTGTACCTGTGAAACTGATGGAATGGCTACTAAGGGCTGCACTGATGTTGTAACTGATGGATCTACCACAGGAAGCTGGCTATGTGTGGACTCGTGCTCTGATCCAAATGACCTATGACTTGAGGCATGCCTGTGGGAATGGTTGGACCTATGATCTGATGACTTCCCTGAGGAGGTGGATCCCCCTACATTGCTTTGACTTCGGTTTCCACTACCACTCCCTAACCTGCTACTGTTGCTTGTCCTCGTCTGCATCCGCATTAGAGTAGGGTCTCTCCTCTTGGGTGGCACTGCCTGCTCATATAGTAATCTGTATCGACCAAGACATGCACTAACCTTGGAAAACTCCCGTGCCATGTCTGCTGATGGTCTTGTGCATAAGCGTGCAAACTCTGTGCACCCCTGAACTGCCTCCTGCTGGCAGATCACCGCTTGATCTTGCTCTACCCTCGTCACCTCTAGCTCAACCTGCAAAGCTTGGACCTATGTTGCGCTCTCATCTAGCCGCCACTGTAAATCTGTGACCCTCTAATTTGTCGTCGCGTCATGTGGTAGTGGTGATCCAGACAGTATCTCCTCCTCCCCCTCTACCATGCTCCACCTCAGTAGCCACTCGGCCTCATCATCATCCTCGACATCATCGTCCTCCCCCGTGTCCTCTCCTCCAACTCCCTCATCCCGCGACATCTCAACCTCCATCTTAGCCTCCTACCAAACCTCCTCCTATTCGACCTCCTACTCCTGTCTAACCTCCTCCTCTACCACATGCTCCTCCTATCTCTCCCCCTTTTGCTCTTGCCTTGGCTCATCCTCTCTCCCCCCCTCCTCACCTACCTTTGGGATAGCATCCAGTGGTGCTCTAGCCACACACTATCTCACCCTCCTACCACCGTCTCCCCCTTGTCTTGCCATCTCCTCCATCATCTCTGTCATCTCTGTCTCTCCCTCCACCCCTGCCTCTGTCTCTCCCCTGACCTCTACCTCTCCCCTATCTCTGGCTCTGCCTCCCTGACCACCTCGTGGCACCCATGGTATGACTGATCTCCTATCAATAGGTGTCAGTCCATCTAGATCTGTTAGAGGTATTGGGCGATGAGTCTGCCACCATAAGTCATAATCGACAATAGCCCCTGGATCTACAATTCCACACCTCCATCCCCACTGCTACTCTACCAGCCCATCAATCTACTGCTCTATAAATGGTATGGATATCAGAGGACCCCGAGCTAACTCTCTAGATGACCTGACATACTCAGTTGTCCCTATAGGAACACCTTGTTGCTCACCAAACTATTGTAACACTCTCTATAGCAGGTACATCTCAATGATCAACTGACTTTGTATAGTCCTGCCGATCAAATATCTGAATTATGTGCAAAAATTGAGGTGATCATCCTCACCCTCCCACTGGCCGCAATCCATGTATGGTATCCAAATGAAAGATATCATTGTATCAATCCGATGACGCCACCGTCCTGTCTCATCGACCCAAGTCTGCTATAAAGTGCCCGCATAATAATAGACGTATGGCATGCCATCTGATAATTGAGTTCTTTGGATGGGGGGATGAAAAATCGCTACGTACTCCCATGCCCAAATTATCAGGAGCATCATCCCACACCCAATGCTCTGTGCTCTCCCATAGGCCACCTCATGGAGCTGATGATATAGCATACCCAGTAAGCAAGGTCCCTAGGCATAAATGGTCTTGTCCCATCTCATCTCGACAAGTACATCTCCCCAGCCAATGGGAAATCTGTGTCCTCGACAGTCCGAAATCAACACGCCCCCAATCAGTGTCGCTAATAAAGCATCAAATCATCTATAGTGCTCTGCCATGAACTCCCAGCGGATCTCGTAACCCTTGATCCATAGCCCTACACCCTATCTCGTCTATAGGCAGTGAAAGTCTGGTAACCGTGTTGTGGGTCATAGAAAATCCACTCTCCTCAGATCAAAAGGCGAAGAATCCAATACACGTCCTCAAGTGTAACAATCACCTCCCCTGTCGGTAAGTGAAAATAGTAGGTCTCTGAATGTCATCTCTAACACAGTGCAGTCAACAATCCTCTATTTGATTGGATAATGGGCATATAGGTGACATAATAAATACCCAGTCGCATTAATCGTCATCACTCCCTATCATTCAACTGGTTTAAAAATCTGTAGGTCAATGGTCTACTCTCACGCGTATAGATTGGGGCTAATTGTCTCTGCACATGCCAAAACACGCATTAGTTTAATTTAAAATCATTCAAAATTTGAAGTCAAACAAAGTCAACCTTGGCCAAAGTCAAAGTCAAATGCATTGCGAAAAGGCGTTTGCGTCACTTTGTACTTCAATTGCGTCTTGATCCAGTGATTGCGTCATTCTGGCTTGTGTTTGCGTCACAACAGAGCACTTGCATCACAATTTCCTGCATATGCGTAACTTTGCTCGAATGCGTCGCTTGAACTAACAAATACGTCACAACATGTCATATATGACATTATAGCTCTTGTATGTGGCGCGATTTTGCAAATGCATCACACTTTCTTGCAAACCCCTTTGCATTTGTGTCGTGACATATCAAATGTGTCAAACGCGAATGCGAATGCGAATTACGCGCACACATATGCGTCGCAACACATTTGTTACTTGACCTAAAACCTTAAAATCTGCACATAAAACAATAAAATCACAAAGCAAGATAGGGGTACATACTACTGGCTCTGACCCCTCTAGCCGCCTGTAAGTCCGCATGATCTCCTCATGATGCCCAGTCACTGGAATCACCATCGTCACTAAGGTCCTCCTCGCTTTGAGCTCTCAAAATTATTAAGGTGAAAAGTGAAAATGAATTGACTTTTACCCCATTCTCAATCTATTTATAGGGTCAAAATGACATTTGTCAAACTTTTTAGTACTGGAGGCTCTTTTGACCAATTTTGACCACCCTTTTTGGCTGCTTTAAACTCCCTGAAATTTGAAATCATCTACAACATTCTCTTTCTAGGCATCAAATTGACTTGTTAGGACACTTTCCAAATTTTTCTGTAGCTAGGCCAAAATTTGAAAATTTTCCCAAGGGGGCATAGATACTCTGTACCTTCGTTGGGGCATGAATTTGAATTATTTTCTTTGTCACAATGCGACAGGATGCATTATGACAAAGAGGGGCAAAATGTAGACACATAAAAATGACCTAGGCCTACAAGCTCTATTTTTCATCTTTTCTTCCTAGCATAATTAAGACACTTTAATTATGTCTTTGACCCACTTCTGTCTATTAATTAAATAATTCCCAATTATTTAATTAATTCATGTCCTCTTTCTTCCTCCTGATTGTTAAATAAATAAAATTTATTTATTTATTTAATACGTCACTAATTGCCTAAAGTTTTCCTATAATTAAATAAATTTCTTAATTTATTTAATTATCTTTATCTTTAGGTCTTCCTGATTATTAAATAAATAAATTTTATTTATTTATTTAATACGTCACTAATTCTTAACTTTTCTTATAATTAAATAGATTCTTCAATTTATTTAATTATTGGTCACCCTCTCTAATTAAATAATTATCTTATCTGACATTTCCCTCTTTTTAGTAAATAATTTGAATTAATTATTTACTGTCATGTGGTCCCACATTTTCTTTTGAATTAAATTAATTTTTAATTCAAAATAGTCTTTTTCCTCAAAAATCAAATTAATTTCTATTATTATTTGATTTTCCAGCCACCTCTTTTTCTGTGCCAATCTTATCTCTTGTCACATGCATTGTCAACCATTGATTTGATTTTCTAAAAATCAATCTTGTCCATTCATTTTGAATTTTACCTAATGTTTCCCTAACCCTAATTGTGGGTTGTCAAATTGAATCTTGTCCATTGATTCTAGGGCACTTGTCATCTTTTAATCTTGGCCATTCACTCAAAATTGCATTGTCTATAAAATGGCAATTTTGGTCTCATTTTGTCATCTCATACAATCTTGTTTTGGATAATCTCATGTCATTTTGAAGCTCTTGTACTCTTTTCATTCTCTTGCAATCTTGTCATCTTGCATTATTGTCATTTTGTCATAGGCATAGTTACATCTCATAGGCATAATTTAGACATATTTTAGATGCTTACTAGTTGCATGTTATCATAGTATTGTATTTAGTCACTCAAATCCTTCAACATTTGCTTAGGGATTGTCATTGTCATTAGATTGATCATCATAAATATGAGGGCAACATCATATTTGCAGCAAGTTGAGAAGGTATAATGAAGGTCAGCCATGGAGATTGAAGAAATTTGGTGAGATCTTTAATTTGTTTTCATGTTTTTCCTTTGCACTTCATTATTACTTTGACTTTTTAAGTTTATGCTTTAGATCTGCTAACCCTAGGAAAAATACCCTTAGTTAAAAAATGTCTTTTCCTGAGCCATGGAAGTAGATAACCGTTTATGTTATCTAATACATCACCTATGAGGGTCATTAGTCAAATTTGCATTCCTTACACTTCAAGCTTTTGAATCACATGAGGCACGGAAAGAAGATGAATGTGCCCAACGTTCTATACAATCTTCTCTCAATCATGGTGATTGAGACCCAAAAAGGTAGGGATAATTCTATTTCTCACCATTGTCTAATTAAATTGTTGGTTGAAAAGTCTCTGCATGATGTATCTATAATAACCTGGGAAGAATTTATAAATGTTGTTCAAATTAGACCTAAGCACTTGCAACCTAGGACTTTACCCCATAGGTCTAGTAGGAGATTGAGCACGACTGAAGCCCCTCTTGGTGCTTCAACCTATGGTGCTGGATCTTGTGTGAATCCTTCTGCAGCAGAAGAAACCATAGAAATTAGTTCTTTTCGAACAAAGCACTCAGAAAAAGAAAGTTCTTCTAATTCTGATGATGACATTCCACTTGAAACCCTAATGAAAACTAGGGCACAAAAGAAAGAAGTAGAAACAAGAAAAGGAAAAGCCAAAACATAGCCTGTAGAAAGAAAGGTGTCAAGTTCTAAAAAGAGGAAGGTTGGCACTATTCATCCTGTAGCCAAAGAAAAGTGTGAGAAACCTCCCAGGAAATCAAGACCAATTGGTCCTGTGATTGGTACGCCTCCACAGGAAAGCCCTAAGTTTGGTGAGACATCACATGAGGACCCTGAAGCTCCAATGGGGCAGGAGAATGTTGAAGAAGAAGATATATTTGGGAGAGCAACAAATATAACACTAGCCAATCTTGCTAACATTGTAGAAGAGTTTGAGGAAAATTAGGATTTCCTGCAACATGAACAAGAAGTCCTGCAACAAGAAGTCCTACAGCAGGATGTCCTACATCAACAACCAGAACTAGAGTAGGAGTTCCTATAGCCACAACAAGAACAAGAATGAGAGTCCCTGTAGCAAAAAGCGAAAGAAGAAACAATACCCTTGCAGCCAGAGATAACTGGGCAGCCTAAGTCCATGCAGATAGTGCCATATGAGGAAACACCATCGACAAAAAGATTGGTAGGAATTCATAATCCTCTTGATTTTATAGTACATGCAAATTTTTTGAATTTATGGAAAGAAATACAAAGAAGGGAGGAAGAATGGAAAAAGGAAAAAGAGAAATTGAAGAAAGAAATTCAAAAGAAGGATGAAGAGATTGAAGATAAAGATGCAAAAATTGCCACCCTGAGCAAAGGGTGGATGAGATGGTAGCTTTGGCACCACAAATTTTGGAATGTAGGACCCCTCCAAGGGTCTATGCTCTACTCCTAAAAGATAAGTATCTCTCTTTTAAGCTGTCAAGGATTGCCTCAGGTTTGAATCCTTCTATTGACACCCCTATGGAATTTTTCAATGCTGATAGGATTGCCTCCCCTGAAATGAAGAATTTGCTGTGTGAGTTTTATTTGCATAATTTTGATGTAACTCAAGACCATGATTGGAACCTGCTGTTGTATGTTGGGGATGTCCAATTGAGGGCATTTATGTCTAGGGTACAAAATGAGATTAGTTGGGGACAACAACATGGAGCTTATAAGAAATTGGAGTCTGATATCCCTCTGCTCGTTAGAGATGAATCAAGCAACCCAAGGGATATTTACAGAAAATGGCACATAATGCTTCTCAGACCTAGTTATGGCAACATGATTATGCCTTGGATTGAGGTAGTTTAGAGTGAGTATGAGGTAAAGACAACAACAAAGGAGGAAACTATGAGAATATGTCTATCATAAAGATGGAATCGTCTATTTGATGAGATGAAGCAGGATGAGCCTCATTCCATCCACAATTATGCTGCAACACTAAAGAGGATTGATAGGTATATTCAGATTGGGAGAACACAGGGGTGCTCTTGGCTTCCCCTGACTTTCCAACCACCCATGCTCATGTGGCCCGTGCCAAACTTCAGATTCTACCAGTATGATATTGCTTCAGAAAAGCAGAGATGGAATAGATTTGATAGATTGGGAGGATTCTATTGGGATCCTGTTTCACGCACTGCAGCCACTGTTGTTGGACAACTTTCAATTGTAAATTTTAGAGCTTTGACCAAGCAGAAGAACAACCCTTCCCCTGCTGGAGGACCAACAAAACGTTAGGTTGGGGGGAGTGATGAGCCTAGTTTTTGGTCCAATTTGGGTAGAATCTATAGTTTATTTGCTGGTAGATGTCATGAACCTTAATTTTAAATGTTGGTATTTTCATAATGTTTCCTTCAAACCATTGACATTAAACTTAATCCTATCTTTGCAAGCTTTAATGAAATTTTGCATAATATGTGGATTATCTATATTGATTTTGCATGTGGTTAATGAATGTTCCTTAAAGTGGTTATAAATGTGCAATTATTATGCGTACTGACTTCTCCATGTAGATTTAATATACTAAGTTAAGGAAGACACCGCCAACTAGGCATGCGCCATAACGTCCAACAAAGGAATCACTCCAAGTCAAAGGAGGCTGGCGATAGAAGATTCTTCATGCAACTGAACATAACCGCCTTGTAGTGGAATTTAATGATCAAGCATGCACAGGCGTTACTGCTGAGCTGACTTTTTGTTTGGACCTGCATGTCTGACCAGATTCCATGCACACGTAACCGCCATTGCTCCATTTCCTCTATTTTCCCTAAATGGCATCTTCCCAGTCATGGAGTTGACTGCCTTGTTTAGTTGTTAGTATAAATAATGATCTGATGCTCCTTCAAAAAATGTTGCACGATTTGGTATTGTACTTGCACTCTCTAGTTTTTAGTAATACAGATACATTACTCTTTTGTACTCATGATTCACAGTGAATAAAATAAAGTTCTCAGTTCGAGCATCTGACTTTTCATTAGTTTTAGAGGATACTTATCCAAGGGGGCCCACTTGGTGAGTAATCTATCTTCTTAGTCTAGCATTAGTTTAGTAGTACTTGTTGTTTAGTACTTAGTTAGAAATTTGACACCGACTGTTCCTATAGCCACTAGAATTTCATTCTGTGATTGTTCCTACATCCAAAGCAGATAGAGCAATGTCTTGTTTGTTGCTCAGATTTTTATTCCTGTTATGCATTTCAGCTTAGCATAGTCATTGATTGATGTTCAACATTTGTTTCATTCCTTTTCAAGCAATTTACTTTTAGTATTGTGTGTTCCTTAGCTATAGAATGGAATGACTACTTTGATTTCCTAGTGCACATACTGTTTTGACCCATTTCAAGTTCACGTCCCTTGGTTGACAAGTTAAATGCAACTTCATGATGATTGAAATGGCTATTCAGGTTAAATGTCTAATCTTTGAATCATGGCTGTAAAGGCTTAGTTATTAAGATCATTGTTGGAGGCCAACAACACCTTGTTTTACCTCATTAACTCCTACTTCTTCATTAGGACCTTCTACAACATTTAATAAAAAAAAACACACACACACACATTTCTTTTCTCAAAATACCAAATATGTGCCTATCGTTAGCACTATCAATATAACCTCACCTTCTTCTTTGGCCATGGATTTATCTACATGATCATAATGAAATAACCATTTGACATAGTTATCTAATCCATTACATTCCACTATATGATAGGCCCTTATATTTTCTTACTATCTATCCTCTTTATACAAACTAGCTACTTCTAAAGAACTATGATCCTAAATCCTTTTGTTAATACTATGTGCCTATTCATGACATAAAAAAATGTACGCATCTAAGGAACTTAATTCAGGACTTGATTGACTAAAATATCATCAAGGTTACCAACAAAAATGACAAAGAAAACAAATTTGTAGCTTTTAGCCTAACCAAAACCTCCAAATTTACACAAGTCCATTTCCATAACATACTAGTTCCAATATTATTGGTTTCATTATATTTCATATTTTAGAGCTTGATCTTATTTTTTTCTTCCTATATTGGATGAGATTGATCTTGTTTTTTCCTCCTATGTTGGATGTGAATCCTCTTCCTTCTATGGTGGATATGATGGATGTTTTACCTCAAGCTTCCTAGCTTAAGACTATCCTTGATCCCATTATCTATTTCTCTTTTTATTGATGTGATTGTGGCCATATACAATGGTCCTTTATATATCATAGCCTTGGAAAACTAGAAATTGGTTTGTGGTGTTTTGATTAACCCAATGAGCATGATTAATGTTGTAGTAGTGGAGTTTCTATATGTCCACCAACTCCATAGAGATGATTATGATCCATTAGATATATTTGAGCACACACATGGAAACCTCTCTATTCCTACTCTAGGTTTGATATAGTCATAGATGGAGAGTTTAGAGAAAGGAGTCCAACCATGCAACTTAGAGTTAACACAATAAAATAGATTCTAAATAGAAAATAAAGTGATCATTGATTTGATATCACACAATGATTTCTAATGCTCATTGGTTGATCACCTATAGATTAAAAAAAATATGGGCTCATAGTTCACCATATGTTTATTATTGACTTACATGCAACAACTATCACACATTGACTTGTTAATCACTATCTTCTTAAGAATAACTCTTGATTTTATTTCCTCAATTAAATTCTCTATCTAAAAATGGTATCCTCTAACTAAAATATATAGGTGATTATATATCAATTCCAATCTTTAGGAATTTCAAACCCTTATTAAGCATTAATAGAATGTAAACATATGAAACAACAATGCAAACACAACCATACACAATAGAACACCAGATTTACATAGAAAACCCTAAGAAGGGAAAACCATGATGAGGATTAGCTCACATATATATGAATAGTAACAACAAATACAATAGGCTCACTACCTAAAAGAGAAGAAAGACTCACTTTCAGTGGCTCATTTCCCAAAAGAAAGAAGAATAAAAGAAGACTTTTATAGAGAGGTTCACTATCTCAAAGCAACATGAAAAATCCACCATTTTAACTTTGCACCATCCACAACCTTTGGCTCATTGCCTCCAGAAACTTTTGGCACACTGAAAATGTAGACACCTTTTGCTCACTGCATCTGGTAGTCTTAAGTATTTAAGCTCACACTTAGATCACTACACTTGCTCACATTCACATATTTCACACACCACACTTTACCACATTCATATCCAATAATTAACCTTGCTTATATATCCTCAACAACCTTAAAAACCTTCTCCATGTCGGCCACAATGAAACGTATGCACCTCAAACATGCAACCACTAAATAGGTGGACACCAAACACTTCCATAGTGGAAAGAAGTGAAGGAAGACCACACCAAGGGTTAAATAGGACCCAAATCTACACCGACACACTTCACCACACTTCCAAAAACAATAAATAATATCCAAAATTAGCAATACCACCTAGGTCAGCTAAACCTATACTAACACTAGCAACGACCACATAGATGTCTCTCTAGGTTCGAAAATAAATGTGGACCACAAAGCAACATTGTCACAACCATACAACTCACTAACCAACCTTGTGGAACATTTGAAAACAAAAAACTTCAAGAGAAGTTAGATATAGACAATATTAGCACATTCCTAAATCGGCAAGACAAGAAACCTCACTATGGAGAAATGCAGAGCAATCTCATTTCTTCTAGACAACCTTCTACACATGCAAACACACTGTCAAACACAAATTCCACTGCTGCATAATCCATAAATTGAAACTTTGTATATATCACCTTTGAACACCTCTAATCATCATATCCAAACCGCACAAGCTTATTTTCAACCGTGAAAAAAATATGAAGCACAACACTGAACAAACCTCTGTCAAACTACAAACTCTCTTATTCAAATTTTCTCAAAATCACTTGGAAACCAAGTGAACCAACTACATCAACAACACCACAAACACTTTCTCAATATATCTATAAAAGGTGCAACATCAACAATCTCCCCACCTATAATACCTTCTCAACACTACACTAGAGGTTGACATTAGTGACAAAACTAAAGGCAACATAGTGCAACACACTCACTGTTGATGATAACGACAACACTACAACAATATTCCTGACCATACTGAAGGTTGACATTAATGTGACATCAAAACACAAAACATCCATACTAGGGGTTGAACCATAACTCTTTCTTATGCAACACTCTTCAACAATTCCAACAACCCCCACACACTAGGGGTTGAAATCAATGACAACACCAAAAAATCTCCAACAATATAGTGAATCTTCAACAATATCCCCCTTCATCATTGATGGTAACACCAACTTTGAAAACCATCAATCAACAGAGGCAACTCTACAACTCCAACACTCAAATAGTTCTCCCCCTTATTTCAATCTCTCCCCCTAACTGGAACATTCCTTACACTTCTACCACTTTCTCAAACTTCACTCTCTCTCCATGTTTTTTAGACTTTATATCTCCTCATGTATCTCTACCCCTTTGACATCGATGGAAAATGGCATCAATCTCTCCCTTTTTCATCACCTGAAATGCACTATTTTATTTTTATTGCTCTCTCTCCACTACACTCTCCCTCTCAAGGGCACATTATATGCTCCACTTGAATGCAAAAATTAAAAGACACAACTACCTTCCCCCCTGAGAGGTAGCCTTCATCAGTCCAGGACAAAAGAATAAGTCTTGAAATTCTCTCCTAGTCAGATACACCACTTATGCATCTAGTTGAAAGGAGGGGCAATAACCCCTAACTTTTGCCGGAGATACTCAAATGTATCTTTTAGAAATAATTTTTCTGGAGATACTCAAGAGCCTTTGTGAAAATATATGTAACTTGATCCTTTCTAGGCACATACTCTAGCTTCACGTCATTCTTTGCAACTTTCTCTTTTAAAAAGTGATACTAGATAGAGATATGCTTTGTCCTTGAATGCATTATTGGTTTTTTTGAAATATTGATAACACTTGTATTATCACATAAAACAAAAATAGGTTCATCATATGACACCCTGATATCCTTCAATGTCTGCTTCATCCACAACACTTGTGTGTAGCATGATGCTACTACAATATATTCTATCTCTACAGTAAATAATGATACTAAATCTTGCTTCTTACTTAACCAAGAAACCAACATGCTTCCAAGAAAGAAAGCACCTCCACTTTTACTCCTTATGTCATTTGCACAACTTGCCCACTCTGCATTTGTATATGCATTCAAAGAGAAATCAGTATCCTTGGGATACCATAGACCAAAATCCAAAGTGCCCTTCAAGTATGTAAATGTCCTTTTAACTACTGCCACTTGTGATTCTCTAGGATCTTCTTGAAATATTTCCACAAGACAAATTGCATGCATGGTATCTAATATAGTAGTCTTAAGATATAGCAATCCACCAATCATTGATATGTACTTGCTTTGGTCTATCTTAGGAGATTCATCATTTTTTCTCAACTTGCAACCAGTAACCATGGGAGTACCTTATGGTTTAGAATCCTCCATTCTAAACTTCTTCAAAATTTCATTTACAAACTTTGACTATGAAATGAAAATACCTTTTTTTGATTGACTGATTTGTAACCCAAGGAATAAATTCATCTCCCCAAACATTGAAATCTCAAACTCTTTTTGCATTTGCTATGCAAATCTCTTACACATACCTTCATTTCCTACAAATATTATGTCATCAACATACACAACCACAATCAAGATCTGATCTCCCTGAACCTTTAAGTAAAGGTTGCTATCTACAATACCCTTTTTTAATCCTTGTTGCAACAAGTATCTATCCAATCTTGCATACCAAGCTCTAGGAGCTTATTTGATTCCATATATTTCCTTCTTCAACCTGCAGACCATATCAACACCTTTTGATAATGAAAACCTTCTGGTTGTTAAATGTAAACCTCTTCTTCTAACTCACCATTCATAAATATAGACTTGACATCCATTTGATACACCTTGAAGTCTTTATGTGCTTCAAAATCCAAAAACATTCTAATGGCTTCCATTCTTGCCACTAGGGAAAAAGTATCTTCAAAACCTATTCCTTCCACTTGTGAGTATCCCTTACACACAAGTCTAGCCTTTTTTCTAACAACCTTTCCATTCTCATTCAGTTTTTTCCCAAAAACCCATTTAGTTCATAACATATTCTTGTTTGCTCATCTTGGGACCAATTTCCAAGTCTGATTCTTTTTAATCTATCTCAAATCTTCTTCCATAGTTTTGATCAATTTCTCATCTTTGCATACTTTAGCTACTGTCTTAGGTTCTACTTCTGAGAGTAAACAAAATTTTACTTGTTCCTTTGTCATAGCAGCTTTTCTCCTTGTCAACACACCTTTACTCTTATCTCCAATGATTTGATCTTCAAAATGACTCTTTTTCACATACTTAGCAGTCTTAGGGATCCTTTCTAGAGCTTCTTCCTCTTCAATTGTCATCTATTTTTCCTTCTCTTCATCCTTTTATTCTTCATTTCAAGGGGGTTCATCGGATTCATATTCTTCTATCAACATAAAAATCTAGTGCAATTCTTCATCCACTTTAACACTTGCACTTACTTCTTCAACCTTTTATTGTAGCACTAGTAAGCCTTGCTCTTTGTAGAATATCCAAGAAAGATTCCTTCATTAGATCTTGCATCAAAATTTCCTAAGTTTTCTTCATCTCTTCTGATATAGCATTTCCAAACACTAAAATATTTCATAGTAGGAGGTTTTCCATACCATAACTGATAAGCAGTATTTAAACTGTTCACTCTTGCTTGACCTCTATTAAGAATGTAGACTACAGTATGAATTGCTTCTCTCCATTAGACATCTGGTATATTTTCTTCCTTCATCATGATTCTTATTGCTTCCTGAACTATCACGTTCTTCCTTTCCACAAATCCATTATACTAAGGAGTCCTAGGAGCTGATAACTGTCTCTTTATTCCATGATCTTCACAAAAACTATTAAACTCATTGGAGGTGAACTCACCACCTTCATCATACCTTAAGCACTTGATTTTTAGATTCATTTTATTCTCGACCGTATATTTAAAGGCTTTAAAAATATCTAGAACTTCTAATTTTTCTTTGAGAAATGTTACCCAAGTCATTCTAGAATAATCATCAATCAACAACATAAAACACCTATCACCATGAGAGATTCTTATTATGGTAGGTCCACATAGGTCTATATGCACCAAATCCAAAGGTCCTATGGCAAAATATTTTTTAGTTTTGAACCTATTCTTTGTTTGCTTTCCAAACTGACACTCTTTGCATATTGAATCGATAAGCTTTATAATCTTTGGCATATCTCTCACAACATTAGTAGAACTGATAGGTGGAGTTTGGTTGTAGCTTATGCTTCCATTAAATGGTTGTGGATACCTTTTATCATTTGGAGTGTGGGAGAAGATCCATATGCTCGAATGGTGGAAGTTGTTGGCAACATAAATTTGTTGAAGGAGCTAACTAGGGCACACATCTTGGAGAATAAATTCATGGTTTTGGCACTACTAGTGATGGAAGAGGTCCCTAATTGTTCAAAGGTGGTGGGGGAGGAAGAGGATGTAGCGGCTATGGAGGTTGCAGATTAGGAGGATGGTCCAGTGATGGTGAAAAGCACCATTTTTCCATTGTTTTTTGTATTTTGTAATGGCTCCCTGCCTAGTTAATTGATATATTTATGATTAGGCCCCTTTCTAAGCCTAGTTTATGTATCTAAAAAATAATAATTAATGTGCTTGGTGTGTTAGTTAACCCAAAAGGAATGATTAACCACTCATATAAACTCTTATTTTTCTTGAATTTAATCTTCCATTCATCTTCTTCCTTGACCTTGATCTAATGATATCCACTATTTAGGTCAATCTTTGTGAAGTACTTTGTGCCACTCAAACAATCCATACTGTCATCCATCCTTGGTAATGGGAATCATTACTTGACAATGATCTTGTTGATAGCTCTTGAATATGCGCACATCCTCCATTCTCCATATTTCTTTGGTGCTAAAATTACTAGTACCACACATGGTCTTAAAATTTCTCTAATCAATCCTTTCATTAGCAACTCTCATACTTGTCTATTTAAATCCACATTTTTTATTGGTATCATCCTATGTACCATTTATTTAGCAAATTGGTTCATAGTATCAAATCAATTTGATGATCTTGATACTTCAGACTAGTGGCAATCATTTTGGTGTTAGATTCTTTGAGAAGCAAGAATCAAGCTAGGATATGATGTTGATCATAGATCACATGCACTCCAGTCAACAAATAATTAAATATTAAAATAGTGGAATGGAGAAAGAAATCTGAAAGAGAGAAATTAGAGACAAATACTCTCGATACTCTCACCAAGCTATCACTGAACTAGTGAAGGTGCGAGAGTGCTATATATAGAAAAAATAGGGCATGTACATCCAAGAGGTGCATTGAATCCTACTACCCATAAAAGGTGGGAGGTTTTACCTACTTGGTAAATTCCAAAACACATGGTATAACCTTCACAAGTGAAGACAAAAGAGAGGTGGAACATAAAGACAAAAAATTGTGAGAAACCCAACTAATCCATAACCTACTTAGGCAAGGCCAAAATAGTGGTTATGAGAGGTGACACAATAAGCCAGAAGAGGGTGTGTAAATCAACTGCCCATGTGTGGGAGAGAGTGATACATGTAGCTGATGTATTTCACCACATGTCCTCATATTAACTAGACCTAATAAACCTAATCAAGATTAAATAATATGTGTAGGAAAAAAGAAATACCCCTAACATAAGGAAAATAAAAACCTACACTAACACCCCCCTTAAGCGTAACTTGGGTGGGTGAAAAGACGAGTCCCAATAAATGAAGCTTGATCAGATACCCATGTACATAGAGATCCCACCAAAAAGAATCTCTCCCATAAGAGGAATATCCCCCCTAAATAGATAGAGAAAATATCCCTCCAAAGTAGAGAGAGAAAATGAAAGACTGAAAATCTCCTTCTAAAGTAGACACCTATCACACCCCTAATAAAGCTCACAAATGAAGGAACTTATTTTATATGAAGGGTTTGATGAAGATGCCTCTACTTTGATATGGAACAATAATTAAGATCAAAGATGCCTTCCTGAATTAACTCTGGAATGTAGTGCATATGTATCTTAATATGTTTCATCCTCTGATGATGAACTAGATTCCTTGATATTCGTATGACACCTTGATTATCAAAAAACATGGTTATAAGCTTTCAAAATGGTATGTCAAACTCAGTAAGAATATTCTAAATCCAAATAGCCTCAGTGGTGGTAATAATTTCCCCTCAATACTCAGTATTTGTAGATGAATATCATATGCAGATTGCTTCTTGGTCAACAAAAAAACTAGACCAAAACCAAGTGAGAAGAAGTACCTTGAAGTAGACTTGCGATCTTGAGATTCACTTGCCCAATTTGAATCTATGTGTCCCTCCAATTCAATATCCATGCTAACTACATAATAAATCCCATAATTATGAGAACCCTGAATATAATGGAGGATCACTTAGTTGCTTTCCAATACAACTCATATGGCTCCTACATGAATCAAGAGACCATGCCCACAACATATGAAATAACAGGTCTTATACGAGTCAAGTAAATGATACTCCCAACAAGTTGTCAATATAAAGTGCCATCAACTGAGGGTGAAGAACACTTAGCCTCAAGTTTGACTCCTCACAAAAATGGATTCGATGTAGGCTTTCAATCAACCATACAAAATTTGGAAAGCATATCAAGTGCATACTTGGGATGGCCAAGGAAGATACCAAAATATGACTAAGTGATTTTGACCCCAAAGAAATAATACAAAAGACCCAAGTTTGACATAAAAAATATATCATGTTAGGTAGTTTTCACCACTTTGATGGTGGATGAGTGACTCCCTATGATCAACAAGTCATCAACATAGAGTTCACCAAAAATGTTAGAGTGTCATCCTACTAGAAAATATATACATTTGGATTAGAATGGTATCGAGTGAACCAAAATGTCAAAAGGAGTTCATCTTGGTGTACCAAGCTTGAGGAGCCTATTTTAGGCCATAGAGAGATTTCCAAAGATGGCACACTAGTAAAGAATCTTAAATGAACCCTTATGAATGCTCCATATAAATTTCCTCTTGAAGGTCACTGTGAAGAAAGGAACTATTCACATCCATCTTATGGAATTTCCAGTGATGGGTTGTATGTATAGCAAGGAAAATTTAGATGAAATTCATCTTAGCAATTGGTGTAAAAGTCTTGGAGTAGTCAATCAGGGGTACCTAGAGAATCATTTTGCAACCAAGCGAGCCTTATGCTTGTCAACTAACCCATCTACTATAAATTTTTTCTAATAGATCCACTTGCATCGAACAAGTTTTGTTCCCTTTAGAAGAGGGACACGAAACCATATATGATTCCTCTCTAAGGCATTGAAATATTCCTGAATTACAACATCCTACTCGAGGATACCCAAAGCTTCTCAAAAAGAGTATGGATCATAAGCTAAAGCAATGAAGAAATGTGGAGCTTGCTGAAACTGTGACCTTGTTCATCTCATTTCTTATTGATCACCAACCTAATCACCTGCTGATTGTAATATTTGATGAGCCCAAAGATGTGTTAAGGTTGGAGAGTCTAGAGGAGAATTATCAACCTCTAAATGATGACTAGGAGAGGAATGAAAATCTTCATCATCACAGTCACCATCTGAAGTGGAGGAAGGAGACTCCTCATCAATATTAGGAGGATTTAGATCCTTTGAAGAATTTTCATCATGATGCAATGTCTCCAATGTGATGGTGGATGGAGAAGTGGTAGGAGAATAATTAAAAGGGCTCTCCTAAAAAAGAACACTACTCTTTGTTTCCCTTATTTTCATGATTATTGGCCATAATGTGCTATCATTTCAAACCTCCATATCGGCTTTGAAAATCCTAGATGAATTATCTTGTCCTTCTCAGGTTCTAATTAAGTCTTTAAGTGTTATGAAGACCTCTAAAAATCATATGTGGTTTCAAAAATAAATTATTTTTAAAGTTTTTTGAGGTTAAAAAACTTCTGTCAGAACCCAAAAAGATTCTCGGAACCACCCAAAATCTCAACAACCACTTTTTAAAGGCAAAAAAGAAAAGCAAAAAGTTATTTTTTTTTATGTTTTTAGAGCTCCCTGGATGCCCATGATGGTTATTGGAACTATTTTAAAGGATGATACATTATTGGAAATACATAAAAAAGAAAGATGAGAGTGAAGGTTTCAAAGAGGGTATCGACATTTGTTAGATAATTTCAAAATTGGTTTTGAAAGTAAAAATAAGTTTAGAACTCGACTATACTACTGAAAGCAGCACATGGAGGCATGAATAAAGGTGTGTCACTTGTTGGTAAAATGAAAGAAAGGTCCATAATTTTATTTAAAATTTGTTGAAAATTACTCTTCGTAGTTGTTTCTCTAATGTATTTTATAAAACTTTGTAAACTCCCAAATTGTAAAAAGAGCTAGTTATAGATACTAAAAAGTCACTCTTTTCTATTTATTGTAAAACTTATAAGATAGAAGAGGGAGTTTTTTGACAAGGAGCTACGAATTTTTGAAGGAGAAGATTGAGTTTCTCATTTTGTACACAGGAAAGAGTTTGTGAACTCTTTGATTAAAGGAATAAATGGAGAGTAATATGACTGGTCTATAAATCAAACATGTTTTCTTTGTGTTGTGGCTACTTTTGTTGATGAATTGACTACTATTTCTTTGATGTTTTGTCATTTGATTAAATTCAGCTATTTCCTTCATCTTATATGTTCTCTTTATGCCTATAATGGATGAATCTGTGTGTTCATCCTCCTTTTTACGTAGTTATCTTTCTTGTATCTATTTTAGCTTATTTGCCTTTACTGCTTTCTAGTTAAAAGTGCACCCATTAAAACTTAAATTTCATCTTACAAGGGAGATGTACCTCTAAAATTAAAAGGAAGATCACTAATCCAATAGCTATTTCTCCAACTGTTGGTTCTTTTGTCATAGCTCAACAAGGCAAATCAAGGTCATTTTTCAAGGAAAAATTGTAGTGACAAATCTATTTACCAACAAAATTTTGGAAAATTAGTTGGGGACAAGAAAAGATAGGTCCAACCTGCCTTTATTGATTAAAAATATAAAAACAAGTCATCTTATTCTTTGAAATTTTGAAAAATGCCTCCACTTGAATGGATGTTGGCAACTCCGTAAAGGTTATATATCTATTATTATTATTTTTAGACTTGTACCATGGTATTAGTTTCATCTCAAGCATGGGGAACTCAATTTGGGCCATTGACATTAGCTCGATATACAACTTTGCTAGGGGGTCTAGAAAATAATTTCCAAAGTTTACCGAGGAGAACTCACAAGATCTGAATAATCATATTCAAGCATTTACTATTGCTTGTGGAATTTTGGGAGTTCATGAAGATGTGTTTATGTGATTATTTGTTGAGATCCTCATTGGACATGCTACATAATGGTCTCAAATTTTGAAAGAGGGGTGTATTACAAAATGAGATAGATTGGAAAAGAAGTTTCTTGAAAGATTTAAACCTGAAGTTGACATATATACCTTATTATCTATTTTTTCCATATTCAAAAGAAAGAAAATGAATTCACGAGGGAGTTTATGGAATGATTTGATACATTATTGAAAAATATTCCTCAAGACAATCAATCAAGTTAAAATAATCAGAATGTGTCTTTGTGTTTGTATTACAATTTGAGGTCATATTTTTCCTGAAGCAAACTAAGGTATGGAGTTTAGAAGTTGCACAAAAAGAAGCTATTGAAATTGAAGATGATATGATTTTATATGGATTTTTAAAATAAAAATGTGTGAAAGGATGTATTCAGAGGGTTCATATTTTGAATTAATAGTCCTTTTCAATGCAAAATAAAAAATATCTTCTCAGAAAGCAAGCTTAAGATCATTTTAATTTTAGTTCAAAAAATATGAAGTTAGTTCCTCCCACATCTGCTTGTCAAAATCTCATAATCTTGGGCAAAAAGAATGTTTCAAATTTTTTAATTATTGAACCTCATGCTTTAGAATATGTTGAAATATATCATTTACATGTAGAAAGCAGTGTTGATGCCTCAATTTTTTTAAGATCAAAGAAATGATTCCTTTGAAGATGTGGATGATCATTTAATTCAACCAAAAGAGGTGGATATTGGTTCTAATTCAACTATAACAACTATTGGATAATCCTCTGTTGTCATGAAAACTTGAGAGGAAAACATAAATGAATACTTTCCAAGGCCTTTTTCTTCCCCAAAAATAGAATCTTTTGCTTTCGAAGGTGTCGATATAACCTTGGTGAAGGGTTCAACTAGAACAAAGATTGAGAGTCCGCTTGAAGAAAAAGAATCCAAAATTGAATCATCAAGCAATCTTTTTCAAACTTATATGAAACATGAATATGGGTCTTTCATAATTATTGAAAAGCATGATAAAGAACAATTGTTGCAAAAAATACACGTGGAAGGTCAGAAAGATACCAAAGGATGGTTTAAGAGAAAAATGATTAAAAATGAACCATCAACCATTGACTTTGTTCCATGCACATAATTGAAATATCAAGCATTCAAATTTGTTGATGAAGGTTCTCAAAACCACCCAACATCTTGACAACCACTTTTTAAAAGAAAAAAGGAAAGAAAAAAAGTTATTTTTTGAATTTTATATTTTTTTAGAGCTTTGTGGGTGCCCATAATGGTTATTGGAACTATTTTAAAGGATGATACATTATTAGAAATATATAAAAAATAAAGATGAAAGTGAAGGTTTCAAAGAGGGTATCGACATTTCTTTTACAATTTCAAAATCTAGCTTCGAAAGTGAAAATGAGTTTAGAACTCCACTATACTGTTGAAAGCAACACATGGAGGTGTGTCAACTATTGGTCAAATGAAGGAAAAGTCCATCATTTTATTTAAAAACTATTGAAGAGTGCTTTTCAGAGTTATTTTTGTAATGTATTTTATAAAACTTTATAAACCAAATTGTAAAAAGATTCAGTTACAAAAACTAAAAAGTCACTCTTTTCTATTTATTGTAAAACTTCTAAGAGCAAAGGGTGAGTTTTTTTGGCAGGAAGCTTGGAATTTCTAAAAGAGAACATTGAGTTTCTCATTTTGTACACATGAAAGATTCTATGAGCTCTTTGATTAAAGGACTAAATGGAGAGTAATATGACTGGTCTATGAATCAAACACATTTTCTTTATGTTGTGGGTTCTTCTATTGATGAATTGATGACTATTTATTTGATGTTTTGTCATTTGATTAAATACAGTTATTTCCTTTATTTTGTATGTGTTCTTTATTCCTATGAGGGATGAATCTGTGTGTTTGTCCTACTTTTTACGTAGTTACCTTTCTTGTATCTATTTTAGCTTATTTACCTTTATTGATTTTTGGTTAAAATCACACCCATTAAAACTTAAATTTTATCTTAGGAGGGAGTTGCACCTCTAAAACCTAGAGGAAGATTGCTAATACAATAGTATTTTATTCAACAATTGGTTCTTTTATTGTTGCTCAACAAGGTAACTCAGGGTCATTTTTCAAGGCAAAACTACAGTGAAAAATTTGTTTACCAATACTTTCAATGAGCAACTCATGAGTGGTGGGATGGAGAAGCCTATAACCTTTGACATCATCTAGATACCCAACAAATATACAAGTATTTCTATGTAGATCCATAACCTTGCATTTCTCTATTAGAATGTGGGCCCATGTAAGAGAACCAAAGACTCAAAAGTGCTTAACTTTGGGTTTTCAACTAGTCCAAGCTTGAAAAGGAGTTACCCCTTTCACATCTTTGTGAGTAATTTGGTTATGTATGTAACATGCAAAGTTAATGGTCACTACCCAATACTGAGGTGCCAAATATTTGGAGCGAATCATACAATTTGTCATCTCCTTCCAGGACATGTTCTTGTGTTCTATGATACCATTTTGCTTAGGACTATATGGAACTATGTGTTACATGTGTTGGAAAGAGACACTGCAAATTCTTTCAGGTGTTGCCATTGATGGCAACCCTAGTCGGTGACTGATCCGCATGTCATCATTTTCTCCCACTGGCAGACAGTTTGCAAATAGTCATAAGAACAAAGTATCTGACAATTTGGTGATCATCGATTCATGTGCAAATTTTCTGTTACTATTTTGAGTTGTGGATCTCATGGGAGGTTTATCAGTATATTTCTTATGTTATATGGAAATCTTATTACCTCGTACCAAGATATGTGTAAGTTTGGAGATTTAGTTGATATCTTTCTATTTATCAATGTTTTGTGGTTGACAAATTGATATAATGTGTTGCGGATATTTGAAGAATGTTTATTCGAATATTTTTGTGTTTGATCATTATGTTTTGGGTCCAAGCTAATTTGTGAATGACCGTTGTGGATGCACATTAGATATTACTCAAGATTTGAGCCCGTTGTGGATGCACATTGGATATTACTCAAGATTTGAGCCGATAATTGCTAATATTTTTAAGTTTTATTGAATCTGACTTGTAGCGACTAAATCCTTTATTGAAGATATATATAAGTGATTAGTTATAGCATTTTGTGTGTGTGAAAGATGTGTTGAAGGGTGTTTACGATTATTAGAAGTTCGATTAAGTGATTATGCATAGTTTCACTTGTGCTTCAAGGTTTTTGTAGTGCGAGTTTGTGCAAAGTAGAGCAAAATTGCTGAATTAGTCAGAAGGAAAGAAGATCGATTGTTGAGCTTAACCGAAACTGTAATCAAGAATTTGTAGATGCTATTCCTTTAGTTCATTCTCTTGGATCTAATCCAAATCATTGTAAGGCAATGAGCCTTTCTATTTTGAGCAGTGAGCTCTAGGCAATGTGCTTGAATGCAAGTGCATTCCCATTTTGTAATCTTTCTTTTGGGTATACTCAGATTATATTGTGGATTGGCCATCCACCGTGGTTTTCCCCCTAATAGGGTTTCCATGTAAAAATCTTGGTGTTATGGTGTTGTGACTGTTTGCTTTTTGTTCATGCATATTTCTTTTGTTGAAAGATGAAGTGAGTTAAAGATCAGAATAATAAATTTAATTTTTGCACAACACTGATTCATCCCCCCCTCTTAGTGTTGCTTGTTTCCAACAACATGTTGATTCTTTCTGAAGCACAAATTTTTTTAAAATGATTGTTAATATATTCACCCCCATTATCTATACATAGAATGTTGATGAAATTCCCAAATTATTTCTCTACAATAGCTTTGAAATCATGAAATTTCTCAAAGACCTCAGACTTCTATTTGAGAAATTAAACCCAAGTGCATCTAGAAAAGTCATCAATAAATGTTAAGACATATCTAGCCCTATTGAAATACGGTTGTGGAAATGGTCCTACCAAGTCATTGCATGTAGAGTTTACCCTAATGTCTAGTTAACTGATGTAGATAGCAAACATATGACTTAACGAACCTACGAATCCCAAATTAAGCATTTCATCATTCAAAAGGTGACTTCATCAAATTTTCAACCAGGGATTCATAAATTTGAGATGATGTTGGCATTATGTATGCAGTTGAGAATCATAGACTTCTTTAATCATTTGAGTATAGGTAATTAAAAAAAAAAAATTAAAATCTTCCTAACTTGAATCAACTCTCACTTAGAGAATAGGGCAAGCAAATACTAGCTATTCTATATGACCTTAGCTACAGGTACTTATCTTTTCACAGACTATAACTAGTGACTCCTCATGTTGTAACGTGCCTTATTCAACTAATCACTTAATAACATTGAACAAAGTGTGAATTAGAAACTTCAATTGAGAGATTACAATATAGCATTTAGTGTGATGTAAATTATAAACTATAATTCATAAGATACAATTTTTTTATCTAACCATCTAAGCTAACGTGGATTCTATAGTACCTCAAGTGTCCCTTGCTTGAGTTGTTGCAATCCATAATGTATCCTTTCAAACACTAATTCCCAAAATCATGCAACTAAAGTATCCTTTATTTTAATTCACAAATACCCAAAGTTTTAGAATAATGTATAAAAAATTGATATTCAATCTAACTTCATACAAAAATATAGCTTGTCAGTCCCTCACAAGAGTATCCCCATTTATAAGGTTTGTGATAGTCCTATTATTCAAAAACTATAAACAAACTCATCAGCAACTGTCAACTCCTCTGAGAAAATAGGAAGAGGGCTAGATTTTTAACTTAACATAAATATAAAAGTAGGTGTAAGTAGAAGTTTTGGAATCCAATAAGGACTCTCCAAAAATCAAGAAGATCATTATAAAAAAACATGCTTAACAAGACAAAGCTCTAATGCAAGCCACTAATCACTATTAGAATAGGTCTCCTCTTCATCCCACTAAGCTTGTGCTGAAGTTGGCCACCTCCTCTAGTTGTGTTGAACCAACGTCCTTCTGCTACACATTAAGAATATTTTTGTTGTGGATTGACAAGTTCTTGATTGTAGGGGGTAATTTTATTTCAAAGGTATTTTTCATCATTAACAACTATAATTAGTCATAAAAATCTACTAAATCCCATAAAAATTCAAATATCATGTATTCATTCATTGATATATCATATCATTTTAAATGTTTATTAAACACCTAAAGTATATAGAAAGGTTTAGAAGTGTCTTTGAAACAACAAAAATGAGATAAAAAACCATGAAATTAAAGTAAGTAACTCAAAAATTTTAGGACTCATAACTGTGTGCTAGTTTCAATAGATGTGTAGCTCTCCATTCTTTGCCTTTATCATATTTCTCCTTGGAATTCTTACCAATAATGCATCCATGACAAGCTCTATCAAAAAAGTTGAATAAAAGGTAACCCTGAAACTATGTCCTATTGACTAAGCTACTGCAAGTAATGGTAGTTCAAGTGGAAAAAAATTGATGCCACAAACAACTCACCTCATCTACATGAGTGAGTAAGATTATTGAATGAGAGTTAGGAAAAAGTGAGAAAATTGATATAGTCTTGATTCATAATGAACTTTTCTGATGATAATTGTAGACCCATTATGCATTTCATTGATTACCACTTTATCTGGTGTGAACTCAACTCACTTTCCAGAACCAATGTGAGTTATTTGATAAACGAATATGATATTAGTTGATAAATATGAAACACAAATAACATCTTTAAGTGTCCCTTCTCCTACATCAACATATCATTTCCCATGCACTTCAACAAGAGTGTTGTCACCATTAGTATGATAGGTATATAACATGGCTCTAAAGAGGTGAAACCATCTTCTAAAGAAGCCATGTAATATGAAGCACCCGAGTCAATGATCCAAGAATTTGGTTGTAAAAAAACAAAAAATAGGGCCTTTCCCTTTCATTTCCTCTTACTTTTGTTTGTGCCCTTAGAAGACCCTTTTGATGAACTCTGTTTAACTGAATCAAGCACCTTGATATTGTTCTTTTCTAGAAGATGTGAAAGGTGATCAATTTGTTTCTTTAAACACTTATATTCATCATGGCCAAGCCTTTTACAATAAGAAAACTTGATCTTATCCTTCTTAGATTGTTCACCTTTTGATGAAGAGGTTTGGTTATCTAGGGTTTTTTTTATCTTACTTCTTCTCTCCTCAGTTCTTTTATTTCTTATCCTGTTTACTAGACCCTTTTTGTTCTTTTGTGCCTTGATTAAAAATCAAGGAATGTGACTTAGAGAGTTTACTTGTACCCATTAGAACCATTTTTTCTTGCTCCCTAGTGAGTTATACAACAAATTCATCTAGAGAAGGAATTTTATAGGTGGAACCTAGGGCACATTTTGCAACATAGAATGTAGAAACAAATACAAAATAGCTAGGACCAAGCTTACCGAGAATTCTCAAGATCAGTTGTTTATCATCCTTCTTGATTCCACACTCTTCCAATTGTAATCTAACATCTTTGAATTTCATGAAGAAAGTCTTGTATGGTGTCAAAATTGGAAGGAATTAACCTTATGAATTCATTCTCCAAATGATGACCTCTTATATTATCTTGCTTACCAAAGAGGGTTTCTAAAGTGGTCCACACTCCATTTGGTGTAGTGGCACATTCAATGTTAAAAAGGTCAAGAGATACTAACATACATAGAGTATGAAAGGATTTGATAGATTTATTAAAACATTTTATATTTTCTATAATATCATAAGGTTCAAATTCAAGTCCCATTGTAACTCAGTGATATCCATGTCTTTTGAGATAGATTATCATCTTAGTTTTCTATTCAAAATAGTTATATGGTGTCAAAATAGGAAGTTTAGATGCTTCCATGAGTGTAAAAAAGTAGATTGCAAAGAAGAAAGGAAAGTGTGAAAAAGAAGACACACAAGATGTAATGCCTTGAGTTGACAAAATCAAAACAAAACGTGATGGAATAATTTTTTTTGAAACAATAAAAACATCAACAATATAACAATGACATGTCACACTTGCACAACAATATGCACAAAAATTTCATAATGACACAATAATGAGACAAAAAGATAAATTCACCATTGCATAAGCAAGGTGGAAACAATGAAAGACTAACCACTCGTGGGATAAATCCACCACGATGATCGTTTACTAGACCATGATCATGTTCTCTCGCAACACCACTCCAATACATGATGAGGGAATCATCAACCTCCAATCCATGCCTAAAAACACTAAAAATTCTAGACATAGAGGAAAACCTTCAAAATAGGTTTCCTAACCAAGAGGCACAAACATACTACAAACTAAAATGATAACAAGTCACTTTCAAACAACCTCACGCTTCCCAAGACATCTTGTTGAAAAAAAAAATCACCCAAGGGAAGAAAATACTCCAAAAAACCCCATGAAATATGAGTATTATTGAGGACACTCACAATATAAACCACAAAGGCTTATAACCTTCACAAGACTTCACAAGACTAGAAGAACAATCTCCCCAACCCTAGGTTTGACAACTGGGTCATATCAATAGGTTACACACTAAATGATGCAAAAGATGACATAAGTACTCAATGATGACACTTGAAAAATATGTCAGAGAACTACCAATACCTTGTGACTATGGTGAAAAACTTTCATTTAAATTTTTTTTCCAAATGAAGTTTCGAAAACGTAGGAAATGATCAAGGTCTGAGTTGGAGAAAATCTGAATAGGTTTTGAAGTTTCAAATGGCTAAAATAGTTACAATGGAAAAAAAGGCATAAAAATTATCTGGAAAGGGAATAGGGCTTAGAAAACCTCTACCAATCAGTGGTTAAGAGGATTTACATTCTAGAATTTGTATGGGTACTAAGCCACCCCAACACAGTGAAAATTTTGAGTTTTCTGGTATAAAAAACTAGGGCGCACTTGATTCTACCAAGCCACCCTAGATGCCACTAGTCCACCCCAATAGAGTTAGGTAATTTTCTAAAAAATTGGGTTAACTTGTTGTTTGATAGGGTTGCTTAGGTACAAGACACGTATTCAAGCTTGGAGAGCATATCCATGCTGAGATTTAATTTCTCCATACATCTATCTCACCAACTTTATTTATTTTCACATAAATAGGAGGAAGAATGTTAGAAAAAATAGATTTCCACTCCTTAAAAGATTTTATTTCTCCTTTTTCATCCAAAATAGGAGGTATATGAAATTCCTCAAAGCCTTAAAAGACATATAATTCCCTCTTCATGAGTGCTTGGAATTTATTGTGGTGGTGGATGATGTCATTAAAATAATCAATCTTAGAAAGAATGCCACATAAAAATTATAATTTTGAAACATAAAATTGGAGTGCTCTACAATAATTTTCAATAATACCACCCTACAGCCCAACTAACTTTAAATAATTTCAACCCAACCACTGTATTGGCATGATTAGTGAATGAGTCTTTCATATTTTTGTAATTACTCTAGACCTTATCAACATGGCTCAAAATACTAGATAAATTGTGGCCCAACATGCTATCAATTAGGTCTGAAGCCTTCTTGGATCCTTCCTCCTTTTCCATTCTTGTTTCCTCTTTGCTCTGCATGAGATTTTCTCTTAAATTCTTAACCTTAAGGGTTAAGGCTGCTTTATCTTGTGACTCTTTATCTTCAATTGCAGCTTGTGGGGGTGGAAGTAGTCTTGTAAACATATTCACCTACTCTTGCAACTTCAAATTGATGACATTAACCTTTGCCAAATTTTCCTCCATCTTTTTATTGCCGCTTTCGTGAATAATTGTATTTACAGTGAGGGTAGTTGCTTGGAGGGCACTTGTATCACCTAATCTCCTGACTATCAGGTTTCCAGTGAGTTCATTTGTATCTTTGATCACTTGGGGTTTATTGTTCTTTGGGAAAATTGACCAAATTTCCAAGGTCTCATGCCTTGGATTAAATCCATACCCAAATTTTAGAACATTAGCCTGCTCTTTTGATTGTAGCATAGGGTCATTTCCCTTCTACCTCTAAATAGTATCAAATGCAATTGTAGATTATATATCCCATTCTTCCAACAGTAGACAATCAACAATTTGTACCAATTCCCTACCCCTCTCAAGTGTCATGGTATCCATTTTTGCATCTACTTCCTTCTAAAATTTTGTAATAAGCTCTTTCTTACTCTCCTCTATGAGATTTTTCCCTTTTATCTTTTTCTATAACTCTTCCCCTTTAGTTTGAACAATAAAATCTTTAATTTTTTTTGTGGTGTTGAATTTATCATCTTTCATGAATTCAAAGCAAGCTTGAGCTCTTACATCATCTACCACCTCCCCTCCAATCTCAAAATTGATGAGAAACTTATCATTTGAGGGCCTCTCCACCAAATCTCTTAGAGATGGTGCTATAACTTGTCCCATTTCTAATTACTCGAGAAAATCCTCATAATCCAAAGGGTAATCCACAAGGAATTCCACTCCATGGGCTATTTTTTGCAGGGGTGTGATTTGTTGTGGGATTTGTGGTACCTCCTTTTGAGAAGAGGGACCAAGAACATGCATTGGTGGGATGGGCACATTAGCAAGAAAGTTGTTGGCATTATCCAACATCATCTCCATCCTAATGACAAGATCCTCAATATTTGAATATGCACCCTTATAGGAGGGATCTACTTGATTCCTCTTTCCCTTTGCAATTTGAATCCTCACCCATTGCTCCCTTCTCCTTGAGGCCTCTACTTCTATTGGGTAGCTTCTAATCAAATCCTCAATAATATCATGTTCTTGCAAAAATTTACCCAATTTGAAACCAATCCTAGCATTATGGATGAAATGCTTAGGATCACACCTTCTAACCTTATCTACCTTCATTCAGTATGGGAGAAATTTAATTAATAATAGCTCCAATCCCTCCCTGATTGTAACCTGGAAGTATGAAAACACAATTGTGGAAGGGAGGATGGCATGATTCTTTTAGTTTCTAAAATGAGTTTTATTTGACTCATTTAGCTACCATATGATCTCCAGAAAAGCAATTATGTCTAAGACAATCCTCGGTAACACATGGGGTGTGACAAGGTAGCCATAAACCCTAATCACCATTGTATCTAAATAAAAGAACCAATCGTGCCCCAGTTGTGGTTGATTCCAGCCTAGGGTCAAGGTCCTTAGGCCTCAAAAAAATTCTTACTTCCTCTAAGAGCCTCCAATCCAAGGGTTAACCAAAATTCCTTAAGACCTCTTACAGAGAATTCTTCAAATACTAGATAATTTGACTTATCACATATGTAAGTCTATTCTTGCACTGACAACAACCTTTTGTGTGTCTTAAGACTTTATTTACATATGGTGGGACCAAATATTCTTCCCACTAAACATAATAATATGACATAGTAGAGAGTACCACTTAAAATAGACAATATGACTATCCTTTTCAAGTGAGCTCAAGGCTTTCTGAATCTCCTATGCAACATAGACTGCATAATCATATGACAAGTGTTGACATCCCTACTCTAAATGTGTACAACCAACACCATAAAATTTATTGGCATCTAGGTTTTGTAATCCATACCCAATATCTGATAGAGGGAAAAGTATGTTTTTATGAAGTAATCCTCAAATATGTCATAGTTGAATGGCTCCAACTCTCCACTGGAAAACCTCCTTATTTATCTATTTAGCCCTCTAGGCTTAAAGCTTGGAAACCACTTAAATTTGTAACTATCTCTGTGCCTCTGGTACTCTCTGGTCAATGCCCCCAAATCTATCGACAACTGAGCATTAGGGTCCAAATTGAACACTTTACATATGTAGGCCTTGTTCACATTAATTAAGATATCTCCCTTTGCAGTATACAAATCCCTTTTCCTGAGATTGTACACTTGTGCAATTCCTTTGATAAGTTCTACATTTATGAACATATTAGGCACTACCAATATCCCAACTTGTAATCTCCAAATGTTGCAGATGGGCCTATTGGCCAAGCATTTTCTAAAAACATGTTTAAAAAGAGCATACCCCTAAATTGGAATGATAGGGTATTTGCAATAATTATTCTTGTCAAGAATTTGATTTGTTGGAATCCATGAACCTTGTGAAATTTTGGGCCTCTTAGATGATCCAGGAAATTGATTCATGATGCCATCATCAAGACATCTCTTCACACCCCTTGAAGTTTTGACCATGATTTCTTGTTTTAGGGTTTTGATTTATAACATGAGAGAGCTTAAATTTTTAAACTTCTTGAAAGAATTCTTAAAAAAAATTGAACAATTTTCCAACCCTACCTAAGCTCTAACTTATTTTCTATCTTTAACAAACCATACATTCCCTTTCAAACTAAAATGCAAGAGAGAAGGATTGAATAAACTAAGTTTGTGCTACTTGATTGAGTTATGAGAAAATAAAGTATTTACATCCCCCTTCTTACAGTCAGTCAATTCTAGAATTTTGTTTCTAGAAGATCTCTTCCCAAAGTTCCCATTTTTATAGATCCCTAGAGAGATAGGATTCTTCTCTCGAAAGTTTCTCTATCAATCCCTTATCCTTAATTTGAAAAGTAACTTTCTCTAATTTGTCTTAAACTTTCTTTTTAATTTGAAAGATGTTTTTGAATATGCACCTGTTCTAATTTGTAAGTTAAAAATTAACAGATTGAAGACACTCAAAGAAGTACATGATAGTGCCAAATCTGATCTTCCCTTCAATCCACAAATCCTCCATGAGCTTGTATAAATCAATGTTTTAAAGCTACATAAGCTAAAATTTGAAAGGTGGATTTTTAAAATTGATAAAATTATAGAGAAAAAATGAAGAGCCAATGATCCGACTCTTTCCATCCAATAATTTTAGAGGAAGAAGACCAGTTATCTCCAAGCCAAAAATTAGAAGTAATAAATATATCCAGCCTTTTCAAAATAAAATATATTCCACACCTTTTATTATTCCAAGTGAAAATTCCATTCCTCGACTTCACATCAACTAAATAAAGAGAAAAAATGCTATCTCTCAATAGGGTAGAAGTCGAATCCAAGCACTCTATACCCCCTTTTCTCCTCTAGGAAAGTCATAGCATTAAAGTAATTACTTGCTAAAATTCAACGAAAAGAAAGTGCCAAAGAACAAACATATCTTATAGGGACCATAGAGAAACCTTTCCAAGAAGATCAATGGGAGCATATGTATTAGTGAGGAAAATAGAAACACAAGAGTCAAAAAAAGAGGCCACCATGGAGATAGAGTTTTTTCTTCCCTCATAATGACGAGGTTATACGACATGAATCCTAAAAACAAGTCAAACCTTCAACATTACCTTGAGCTCCAATATTGAGACACTGTAGTCTTCAGATCTTAGAGGTAATTCTTACCATTTCATTAGTAGATAATTTTGTTTCCTGCATGAAAATAATATCTAATATGTGTTCCATAATTAAATCCCAAGTAGCCTTTTATTGAGGGATGCTACTCAAACCCCTTGCATTCCAAGAAATTACCTTAATTTTGGGGTATTAGAAAAGTGAGTATCTAGTGTCTTGATGACACTGGATTCCATCAAATATTCCACTATTAATTTCACTTTCTCTAGATATTTATTCCTTCCAACCTTTGACACCTTGTCAATACCAATCCTCTTAATATTTTTGTTGTTGAATACCTAAGAAAAATGGGGCTCTCCTTTTATTATCATCTCTAGTATCTAAATCTTGTATGGAGTTTGGTGAAGCCTTGATCCTTTTATTTTTGTATGAGTGTTTGTCATGGGAATAAATTCAATACCTTTTGCATGCAACTTTGGATCCTCTTGAGACTTGTCATCATCCCCCAAGTGGGTAGAATCAAGGAGTTCTCTTTCTAAAAAGAGTTACAAATCTAAAGAGGGTTTGGAAATAGAATTGATACTTGGATCCTGGATAGGAATATCTTGGTTGACCTTAATGCTATTCTGCTCCATTGAGTTCATATCCTCAAAAGTTTTTAGCACATCAAATCTATTACCATAAGCCCCTTTTGCAATAACTTTATTATGAATCGATTAATTGGATTTGTCTTTGAATGTAACTTTATAGGCAAGAAACCATATATATTTGGCTCCTCAAATTGAAGTGGGGTCTTTTCTTTTGATATTAGATTATATGCTTGCACCTCTTGAGTGGAATGAGAAGTCTAAGGGCCCAATTTAGTGTAATTTTTTTTAAAGATGACCATATTTGTGACATGCACGATATTGAAAGGGCAAGGATTCATGGTCAATCTATTGGATCCAATTCATATTTCCCAATCTAATCTCCAAAGATTCCCATAGTGGATTGTTCAAATTAACTTCAACAATAGACAAGAAAATGTAGCAATCTTCCTATCAAGGGTTTATCTAAAAAGGCCCAACAACTTCCCAATAATTATCACTATCACTTGCAAAATGTTTGACCTCCAAAAATCCATTAGAAGTCAAGGAAGATGAACCCATACAAGAATCTTAGATGACATATCCTCCATTGGATCGAACTGTAGATGTCAGGGTTTGATGAATAGCTTCAATTGGTTATAAAAATATGAGTTTCCTTCGAAAGTCTCATTATGATCCTCCATCCAAGAAAAAAAATACAAAGAAATAATTATTGGTAGCCAAGATAATTTCAAAATCACCTTATGGAATCCAATTTCTCTTGACCCAATTATCCAAAGAATCCATAGAATTTTGAAGCCTCGTAAATTTGTAAATAAGAGCATGCTTCGATAAATACAAAACATCCTCAACAATGGTGTTTGGGTTGATGACCAAAATGGGATGATATTTTATTTTCTCTAGGAACACTTTGATTTTTGGATTGACTTTAAAGGATTGAAAAAGAGGCAAAATATTGAGTAGCATAAAATAAAAATTAATGGTGTTAACATGAGATGAGGTAGAGGAATCATCCCCATTGATCACTTCCTTGAAGGACAAGGAATGGGGGTCCCTTGAACCCACAGAAGATGTCATAATCAAATCAAAATAAAAAAGAAGCCAAACAAAAAGAAAAACCAGAAAAAAAGTCATAGGAAGCGCTCAAACCCCAAAACCACCTAATCAACACCCAAAAAGAGGAAAAGGGGACCAAAAGAATAATAGTTTTTAGAGCAACACACCAATAATCATAGCATTTGTATATATCCAAATCATTCGGGATAATACATTATATATGAAGAAGTCTTCTTGATATTTCTCCCATATAGTTCTACCTTATTCTAGAATTAGGGAGCTGTTAAAACAACTCGTAAGAAAAATATAACAAGCTGAGCATTAACAATAGATTTCCAACATTCCCCCCTTAGTGCTAACATGGTAAAAACTTGCAATTTCCACTACAATAAGCCTAATTATTATGGATCATGATCTTGATTCAAATGAAAGGCATCTCTCATCAACCTTTCATTGTTTTAGTGCAGGTTTACCACAAACTTGGATATGAACAGGACCACACTCATCTGTTCACCTCATATGGTTTTCTGGATCACCACTAACCTTTTCAATATCCATGAACTGTATTACACTAGTGCTTTTGTTCATTACACTATTTTACACTAGGAGGATACATAAGAAAATAACACACACAAGAATGAAGTACCCATTGTTGTTGATTGCACCACTCGATCTCCAAAAACATAGGGAATTGTCACTACCATCAGAGATGGAATATTGCTGTTATATTCCCCCATGATGTGACATTTCCAATAATTAGGAAAATAAAAACACACAACACTGTAAACAAAATGCCACCAAAGCTGATAAGCGACCCCATCGTTGGTGACTGATAAGAGGACGCTGAGTGTTCTCCTTCCTCCGTTGCCTCCAACCTCCAAGCTTGAATTTATCTAAAACACATTCTTTATCACTAGGACAAGATAACTCTTCATCATTGGCATAGTTTCCCAATCAATTTCTTTAGTGAAAGAAGCATGTTGATCTAGTTTGTCATCTAGTAGATCTTGTACCCTTTTCTTGCAATTCAATATTATATGTCCTTCTTTATTACAACATAAGCATTTTATTTTCCCTTTTGAAGATAAATTCTTGAGTTTGTACTTTCCCTTTTTTGAAAGTGAACTTGCTTTGTTATGTACATATAAGACTTCTTTAGATTACAAGTCTTCATTATGATCAAGTAGAGTAGATATTACTCCTTCAAGACTAATGTTTACCTTGCTTAATGTAAACACCATACCAAACATATGCTTAGGAAAAATATTCAAAATTATTGCTTTGTCATCATCATCCTTTACTTTTTCATTAATACCAGCTAGCTAATTTAGGAGAGAGTGAAACTTACTTATACGATCTACCATTTTTGTTCCTTTATCCATCTTCAATCCATACAATCTCTACTTCAATGACATATTGGCACTTTTTTCTTTAGATCCAAAGAACTTATTTAATGGCTCCCAAATCTCTTTTGTTGACTCTGTGAAATCTACATGATGTAAGTATACCTTTGACAAGCCAAAGCCAATGGTTCCCAAAGATTTTTGATTTTTGATATTCCACTTAGCAAGTTCGTTTGCATCAGTTGGTATGACTAAGTTTGGTTTGAAAACATCCAAAAGATATTTTTCTATTAGGTGTAATTACATCTATATCTGCCATGTATGAAAATCTCTACCTTCGAATTTCTCGATGAAACTTAATTTATCTATGACTGCCTCTTAATAAAAAAAATGAAGGTGTCGGGCTCCACCGATAATGCACCTTGATTATAAAACTTTTAACAAACATTATTCAAATACCAATATGTAAATATTGGACAATTGATTCTAGAAAATCAAAATAAAATAAAAAACTATGTTTTAACAAAGCCACACCTCATTCTCAATTGATCAAATACATGTCCAATAGCTACTAAAATGCCTCACTTCATCTGTTAAAATCTTTCACATTTCAAAACTTTTTTCTAAATAATTTATGGGTTTTCATCTCCTATTATTCCTCTTTCCAACACAGTTTGAATCGTCAAATTCTAATCATAAATTAGAAAGATATGCCAATTTTTGTGAGGTTGTTCAAAACTTTTTTTTTTAATAAATGCCTTTTTGTTGTTTCACCTTCAATGTTGCACCCAAGCTCTGGACTTCACCATTGGAATAATTAGACCTTGAGAAACACCTTTATCAACAAAAACACAATTGAAGAATGATATCAATGCCCAAAGAAACTTCATAAAGTGAATATTTTATTCCGCTCCCTTCCCAAACGCCATACCAAGCCACATATTTACTTTGCTATGAATAATACACAATATACAACAACTTCTCAACTATTCAAGACATCATTTGCACCTACGCAAGGCCCCTTTCTCTTTTACTCCCATCATCGTTGTACTTGGATCCTCTTGAAATAGAAAAATCACCACGAATCAACCTCCAAAATCTTTAACACCAACACAAAGTGCAATTTACATATCCCGCTCTAATACCATGATAGTGTTTAGAGTAGCACACCAATAATCATAGCATTTGTATATATACAAATAATTTGGGATAATACATTATATAGGAAGAAATCTTCCTGATATTTCTCCCATATAGTTCTACCTTATTCTACAATTAGGGAGCTGTTAAAACAACTCATAACAAAAATATAACAAGTTGAGTACTAACAACAAATTTCCAACAAAGAATCCCCATTGCTACAACAAAAACCACCAAAAAGGTAATGGGGTAGACACAAAGGTCCACAACCTTTCTTGCAAGCACATGTATAGGAAAAAACTACTTTAGATCGTCATCAAACCTACGAGAAACTATCGTGCCCAACCTTCATCCCAAATAATGCAATTTATTATCTACTTTCATTTTGTATCATTTTTCATATAATTAATTATTTGATAGTAAAAGTATTTGGTAGGGAGTTCTTTTGGATTGAACTATGTGTATTCATGCAAACATACACATAGTTGAATCTAGAAACACTCCTTAATAACTTCATTAATTGTGGAAAATCATGCCTACCATAGAAAAACTATTTTTCTCTAACAAAATTTTATTATTATAAATAAATTATGAGCATGCTCATTGAGCCTATGGGTCCAATTATTAATTATGAATCTCATATATAATTTTATTACATTGAACATGTATTTAGTATAGTTACTGTGTTTGGTTATACATGGACACAATTCAATTTGAATTGAACATTTTGACAATGGACTCGATCTTTTTACCTATAAATAATTAAGGTTAGGATACAAAACCCCAACACCCATGACAATACTAAAATTCCACTAAACATTATAAGCAGTATTGATATCATAATTTCTAGAAATCACTTATTTCTTATACTAAAATATATTACATATTTATTTAATATTATTACTTAATGTATACACTCAAATTTGGCCTGGAGGAATTAATTAAATACAATTTATTTAATTAATAATCTTTAATTCATCTACTTATAAATAAATTGTAAAATTTATTTATATAGTTCATTTTTTATAATTCTTCCTATCTTAAACTATTTTCTTCAAGTCTTAATTAAATGAACAAATTCAATTCGTTTGTTTTATTTAATTAACCCCCTCTCATTAAATTTGAATTCTAAATTTGAATTTAAGCACATTTCTACTAACTTCTTCTCACCTTCTACCTCATCATATGTCTCATGAAATTAAATATTCCTAATATTTAATTTGGCATTTATCCTCAACAAATTCTAACCAATTTGGGACACTTGGCCTTCATCTTCATTTGATTCTTCTTCACACTTGGCAGTTTGTTCTTCTAAAGGGAACACACTCCCCTTTTCTCTCTAACCTCTTCACTTTCAATCGTTCATTCTCCAAACTGAATCTAGATCATTGATTCCTACCACCTAGGCTCATGCCTTGGAAAATATATAAGTAGACCCTCATTTACAACAAAAGCATAGAGAGAGTTGAACATAATTACACTTTGTAGAATTTTCATTAGCATTATCATCTTAGCATTGATAATTTTAGTATTTACACTTTAGCATATAGCAGTTTAATCATGGAATTTTCATGAGCAACATCTTAATTACAATAGTTTCATCATATCATTTCCATTAGTAGCATCACAATAGTATCATTATCTTTGCATATCATCTTCAACTTGTTTAGCAATCATGTAGTGTAGGAAATATCTCTTGCATTTCCAACATCTCTCATTCTTCAGGTTGTCATTTGGAAAGTCATGTGCACAAATAATTTGAGAGAAAAATGACTTAAAGAATCCTTGGAGATAGAGGACAATGAGACGCCATTAGGGAATTGTTTGTTTCAATTTGATTATTGTTTTAATTCCTTGATATAATATTTTAGTGGTGTGTTGTATAAGTTTTAATTTGCTTATTTATGATACATTTTATATAGCACACATAAAATTGGCACCCATCGTGGGGCCTAGCCCCATTTTTAAATATTTGTTGGCAAGTTTTCTTGAACAGGTTTTAGCACACCCGTGGCTTCTTTCAGCGCATAGGTGGTGACTTTTGGTGCATCTAGGCTCTGTTATAGCACATATGCAATATCTTTCAATGCATCTGCCTCTTCTTTCAATGCATCTGCATGATTTTTGTTTCCCTTTTGTGTTCTCTAGAATAGAGCATAGAGCTTGTTTAATAGCGCATACGCTGAATCTTTTAGCACATATGGTCTCTGTTTTAGCTCATACACTCTTATTTGCAGGAATTCAAAATTCTGGGAACTAATTTGTTTCTTCCTATTTTGCAGGTACTCTATACATTGTCAAAGACATTATCCGAAACTACTAACGGTGTTTTGCAGGGGCTAGATTTATTTTCCTTTTGATTAAATTAGGCATCTAGTTTAATTACGAGGTTAATGAACACCATGTATGCTGTGTTTGTAAAGTGATAGGCCTATGCTCTCCCCTTCACTGGGTGACCAGAATTCTAGACTCACTCTTTCATTTTATTGCAATAGCACCTGTAGAAGGCTTCTCGTGGTGGGAAAAAGTACTCACCCTACGAGAATGACTTAATTGGGAACGACTAAAGCCAAGTATTCCAACCCATTATAATCAAACATGATTGTGATGAAAATCACATTCAACGGTAGTGTGCATTGATAGCCATCCCCAAAGCCTTTGTTCTAAAGGTTGGGAGATCTCCTAAGGGAGTTTATCATTTGCCACACTAAATGAAAACCTTTACTAAGAACTTTAAGTGTAGTAGCCAACCGAGTTAGTTCTCGAACATTATAATATTCACAGTGCAAGGGGAGGGAAGAATCTTCCCCCAAGATACTCACCATATAACTACTAGGGATTATTGGCCAAAAGTGGAGGATTCGACTTTGGTTAGGACCCAAAAAAGGAAAGAACACAGGCACCCTCTAGGGGGTGACAGGGTTGTGTGAGCTAACGTAGTTCTAAGATGTGGGCTGTGATGTTATTAATGACCCTTGACATTAGAATAGTTTGACTAATTTGTTTGCTATTTTTCAATACTAGTGGAAATCAAAAGGGATCAGACTAGATCCTTGAACATACACTTGATGTTTAGATCATAGGATGAAACAACTATTTTACTACATGCTTCTATGTTTGAAATCACTGTTCAAAAGATCATCCAATTTAAAAACACCCAATTCATTGATTCAAAAACAAGAAAACCAAACAAAATTTCAAAAACGATGACCATTTCTAGTTTAGCGCATAAACTTCCTATTCCAGCGCATTGATTTCATAGTCTGGCGCATCTAGGTTTTGTTCTAGTACATTCACCACATCTTTCAACGCATATAGGGTTTGTTTTAGCGCATTTCCCTCATCTTTCAATGCATCAGCTTCCTGTTTTAGCGCATTTAACTTGCAGTCTAGCGCATAAGCTTCATGTTCCAATGCATTTGCCTCATAATTCAACACATATAAGGTTTGTTCTAGTGCATTCACAACATCTTCTAGCGCATCTAGGGTCTATTCTGGTGTATTTGCCCCATCTTTTGGTGCATAAATTTCCTGTTCTAGTGCATCTAGCTAACAGTATAGCACATCCAAGCTCTGTTTGGTGCATTTATCCCATCTTTTAGCGCATTTGCAACCTGTTTTAGCGCATCCATATGATTCACATAGAGCTAAATTAACCTTCTATCCGATAATTAGAATCACATTTAGGGATCCTTTCCAGAACAAAGATCATTTCTCATTACAATATTGATTTAAACTTGAAGAAATTGGCTTTTGCAAGTGAAATCCTTTTAACTAAACTTAGATCAAACAAATTAAAGTGCCCAATCACCATCTCATCTTTGCTTTGTTTAGCCGAGTTTCACCATCATGATCTATCATCCTTCATCACGAAACAAATGTTGCACAATAGATTTTAACCACAGTCTCATCAATAGGATCCATCATCCTATTTGACTTAGGTATTTCATTGGCACTCCTAAAAAAAATATCAAAGTATAGCAAACCTTTAACACTTGCATGCCCATTTTAACAAGAGCTTAAAAACAAAAACTCAGAGAAAAAGAAGTAGAAACCCAAACCATCATGGCAGAAGGAGAAGAAAATCCCTTCCATAGATTTCACCAACCTAAAACAGATGAGATAAATAATGAGGACATTCAACAAGCTCAACAAGACCCTAAATTTCACAAGTTCATGGAGAAAATTTTAGAAAAGGATGGAGAGAAATATTTTTTGATGATGACAAATCAAGGTGTAAAACTACCCAATGACTTTGATGTAAACCAATTAAAGGGAGCTCCCAAGAAAATAGAAGATGACTCACGAATCAAAGATCCAATGAATGCTTTAACTCAACCAATGAAAAATATTCAACATCAAATCCAAGACATGCAAAGAGGAACAACCAAGAGATAGCTGCTACAAAACATATGTCCTTATCCCTTTGATTGAAATATGAACATGATACCTTTTCCACCAAATTGTGATCTTCCAAAATATGACAAATACAATGGTAAATCTAATCCTCAAGATCATGTAAGAGAATTTTGCACCATGATTTTGGAATTTGCACATGAAGAAACCTATCTAATGATATTGTTTCCAAGAAGTTTGGGTGGTCAATGCATGGAATGGTTTTCAAAACTCCCACCAGGTATTAAATCATTTGAAGAGCTAGTAAATAAGTTTATCACCGAATATTCATACAACATTCAACATGAAATAACCATGAAGGATCTTTGTAACACAAAATACAAAAATGGTGAATCATTCCTTACATTCTTACAAAGAAGGAGACAATTATTTGCTAGATATGCCCATCCTATACTTGAGAAAGAAAAGATGGAGATATTTATTGACAATCTCAATAGTGAAATGAGTTAAAGGATCCAATTGCAATGTCCACCCAACTTTGAAAAGATGATTGAAAATGGAATTATGATTGAGGAAGCCTTGGTTAAAAGAGGAGTATTAAAAATCTATAATGAAGGAACAAACTCGACTAACTCTTCCAATCATCATAACAGTGATGAAAAATCTAGATTTTGAACAAGAAATAAAAATGTTGGTGATGATGGCACAACTGATACACAAAATATAAAACCAATCTTCAATTTATCAGGAACTACACCAAAAAACAATCAAAACAACAGTGAATCTAATCCAACTCCACCACCATATCAAACACCATCAAATCGTAGAAAATTTACACTTTTGGGACAGTCACTAGAATCAACATTAAAAGAACTTCTTGCAAACAAACTCATAACTTACTAGAGGCGTGATATTTTGAATCACGAGTTAAACCATCATGGTGGAACATTGCATATTACTGTGATTTTCATAGAAACAAAGGTCATAAAATAAATAATTGTATGCAGCTAAAACATTTGGTGCAAGACTTGATAGATAGACGTGAAATATCAATAGAAGGACCTCAAACAAATGTTGATCATGGAGCATTTAAAAACCCCTTAAAAATATGAAAAAGGAGAATCCTCTTCGACAAACAAAGGGAAGAATGTGAATTATGTCTATGATACTGCAATCCTTCACATCTCTTCATTTGATAATCAAATCAATGACATCGAATCTAATCACATCTCTGTCATTGATAATCCAATCAATGACATTAAAACCAATCACATTGATGCAACTGAGAATCAAATTAATGATATTAAAATCAAGGATAAACAAGACATTGTTGTAGCTGAGAATCAAATGAATGACATGAAAATAAAAGATAAACAAGACATTTTTGCAATTGATAATCAAATCAATGTCATCAAAATCAACAATAAACAGGACAATTTACCGGTAAACCCGACCATAAGAGCGTAGTCCAAGTTTGTATTGAAAATAAGTACATCTAAAACACTTTCTGCCCCTTCAAATCAATACAATATCGTAGACCAATTGAAAAATATTCCAGTGCAAATATCCATACTGGAACTTCTTAAAATTTCACCAGCTCATAAGGAAATTCTGGAAAAGGCATTGGTGGACACCACAGTACCAATTGATTTGGAAGTTTGTCAATTCCAAGCCATGGTGGTACATTTGACTACACCCCATTGTTTATCATTCTCGAAAAACAATGATGCATCCCTCACTCATCCACATAACGCTCCACTCCATATTGAGGTTTTAATCCATAAACATTGGGTCAAACACATTTTAATAGATGGAGAAGCTGGTCTAAATATCTACACCTTAAAGCTTATTCGTGCATTGGGATATTTAGAAAATGCAATAGATTCTAGAAGAAAGATCACCATAAAAGCTTATGATGATGAAGAAAGATCCTCTCAAGGACTGATTGTATTACCAATTCAATTGGGACCAGTTCAAAAGGATATAATCTGCCAAGTTTTAGACAAGGATTTGACATACAACATACTCTTGGGTTGACCTTGGATCCATGAAATACAAGCAATGCCATCAACATACCATTAATGCTTGAAATTCCCTTACAATGGACAAGAGATCACAATTTCAATAGATTCTAATAATCCTCAATACTGAAACACTCTCAAGATAGTCCAAGATGTTTTTGTACCACACAACAGAGAAGCTTTCACTTCCATTTCATCAAGCAATGAAAGCCAACTCAATTCTTTGTCAAATCAATTTTAGAAAAAGGTTTAGTTGAAAGATAAAGGCATCGGTGATTCTATTTCCTCAAGTGATGAAAGCCAACTAAATTCTTTGTCAAAAGAGTTTGAGAAAAAGATTCAGTTGAAAGATAAAGGCATGGGTGAGTATTCTTTTGAGTAGTCCTTATGTCTTTCACAGCTACTACCTTCTCCAAAAACATTTTAAATTGGCTTTACAAAGATGAAGATGAATCCACAACAATAACTTCCAATATACCAACAGAGCAATATGGTAAAGGGTTCACAATCTTAGAAAAGATGGGATATGAAGGAAAAGGTCCTATTGGAAAATTAAAAGATGGCATTGTGGAACCAATTCAGCCTATCACAATCAATGCAAAAGATAAGACATGATTAGGATACAAAGAAGAGATAAAACAAGAAACCACTCAACAAATTTGTGAGCGAATCCTCCAATTGCAAAATAGTTCTAAAATAGACTCAAATGAATATGAATGGGATTCACTATCTGAAGAATCTTGTCAATACAAATAAGTTGATGTGATATAGAGGTATGCACCCATACGTATGGAGGGACAAAGTTCAGGGTCTAGACCACTTGAATTTGGATCACTACATATCGATGACTCTAGTGAGGATGATCAGACATCAAGTGAGATAGATCATTCAGAGGAAAGTAACATTATAGACCTTGACATTACTATCGAACACCTTGAAAACATTTCCATCATGACACTTATCACCTTTGATCTTGACCAATGTGATGATTCCTTACCTTTGATACATCTCAAACTCATTGATTGGGAACAAATCGAGCTACTTGATATCCTTATCTTTTCAAATGATGATGCCATTGTCAACTTCCTTTGTTTTGAAAATCCAGAAACAAGTTCCACCAATGAATTTCATAACGAAGCTTCGAACCAGGGGAGTGCCAAATCTCTTATTATAAAAATAAAGAATACAAAAAATTGATCTAATGGTGAAAACCATGTAATGGCAGGTTTAGATCATGAAAAATTAAAAAGAAAGAGTGTATCCAATGGTGAAAACCTCTCTAAGGCATTGAAGGATGAGAGATTTGGCACTCTTCCTAAGCACTATCAAGAAAGATCTTTAGTATTGGTTAAGCCTACGCAATCCATAAATATTGGTACTGCAAAAACAGTAAAGACCTTACACCTAGTGGCATCAATGATAGCAAGAAAAGCCAAGTTTCACTAAATTCTTTGAAGAAAGACAAATAAATTTTGCTTGGTCCTATGCTGAAATGATAGGAATAGATCCAGATCTAATAATGCATCATTTATCCATAACACCTAGAGTGAAGCCAGTAAAGCAGAAATTGAGAAAAATGCATCAACACATTGCCCTACTGGTGAAAGCAGAATTAAAAAAATTACTAGATGCAAGGTTCATCTGACCAATTGACTATGCAAAATGAATTTCAAACATTGTACTAGTCTCCAAACTAGACAACAACATCAAAATATGCATAGATTTTAGGGATCTTAACAAGGATTTTCCAAAGGATGACTTTCCTTTGCCTAATATAGACATCATTGTGGATTTAACAACAGGACATTCTATGCTATCACTCATGGATGGTTTTTCAGGCTATAATCAGATCAAAATTGCACCAAAAGATCAAGGCAAAACAACTTTTGCATGCCCATGGGGTACATTTTGTTGGAATGTCATGCCTTTTGGATTAAAGAATGTTGGGGCCACCTATCAACTTGCAATGACAACAATCTTTCATGACATGATGCACACATTCATGGAGGACTATGTGGATGACCTGTTGGAAAAATATTCACCAGGGAAGGACATATGGAAATCTTGGACAGAATCTTTACTCGATTGGAAAAATTCAATGTGCGTTTAAATCCAAAGAAGTATGTATTCATAGTAACATCAACAAAACTCTTAAGATACATATTCTTAGCTAAAGGAATCGAAGTAGATCCAACAAAAGTCAAAGCAATCATGGAAATGGAACCTCCTAAGAACATTAGACAACTACGATCTCTACAAGGAAGATTCCAATCCATCAGAAGATTCATCGCGCAACTGGCAAACAAAAGTCATCCTTTTACTCATTTGCTACACAAGAATGTTTCTTTTAGATGGGATGAAAAATGTGAAGCTGCTTTTAATCAATTGGAACAATATCTGATGAATCCACCTATATTGGTACCACCAATTGAGGGAAAACCACTTCTACTTTACATAGCAACTACTGAGGTATCTTTGGGAGCTCTGCTAGCACAAGAAGACTCTATAGGAAAAGAAAGGGCCATCTACTACATCAACAGGACACTGAATGGCTATGAACTTAACTATATATTCATTGAAAAAGCTTGTTTGGCAGTGGTGTTTGCTAGTCAACAATTACGACACTATATGTTAACACATACCATCAAACTAATAGCTAAGATAGATCCATTAAAATATCTACTTAGTAAAGCCACTCTAACAAGAAGATTAGCAAAGTGGGTGATGATATTGAGTGAATTTGACATTCAATATGTGGATAGAAGGGCAATCAAGGGCCAAGCAATAGTAGATCAGTTAGCTGAAGCACCATTGCAAGATGACCATCCTATGCACATTGAATTCCCAGATACAGATGTCCTCACAATGACAACACAACATTGGATATTATACTTTGATGGGTCTTACACTCAACATGGATTGGGTGCTAGAATCCTATTTATTACTCCTCAAAGACACACTATCCCAAAATATTACAGGTTGATGTTTCCTTGCACAAACAACATGGTAGAATATGAAGCACTAATCATTGGTATCAAGGTAGCAGTGGAATGGAAAATCACATAATTATAGGTTTATGGAGATTCTCAATTAGTCATCAATCAAGTTAATGACGACTATCAAACAAAAGATGACAAGTTGATGCCATACAAGCGAATGGTAGATGACTTCAAGAAATACTTTGTTGAGATCAATTTTGAAAAAATTCCAAGAGTAGACAACAAAGTTGCAGATGCCATGGCAACCATTGCTTCTCTTCTACAAATACCAGAAAAAATAAGTCATTATGAATTCATGGTGGAACAATTGTTTAATCCTGCATATGACAATCCTGAATCCCAAGTTGTGTGCCATCTAGTTGATGTTGATTCCTCAACCTATGCTAAGATTTATACCTATCCGAGAGACAATACACTTCCACCTGATCTATCCTGAAACCAAAAATGTAACTTTATTCATCAAGAAACTTGACACACCTTGATAGCTGATACACTTTATCGATAAGGTCTCAATGGTACTCTCCTCCGATGTCTTGAACGTAACAAATCTGAAATTGCCTTATGAGAATTTCATGAAGGTATTTGTGGTACTCATTCAAGTGGTCTTACTCTAGCTAAGAAACTCCTATGCTTGGGATATTATTGGCCGAACATGGAGAAATAATCTTTTTAATTTTTTAAGAAGTGCAAGAAGTGTCAAGTCCATGGAAATCTCATACATGCACCAGCGCAGGAGCTGCAACCATTCACATCGACCTAGCCTTTCTGTCAATGGGGACTTGATCTTGTGGGTAAGATTCATCCATCTTCCTCTAATGGACATAAATTCATAATCATAGCCACAAAGTATTTCACAAAGTGGATTGATGCTATCCCTTTAACCATGATCACTGGTAAACAAATTGCTTCCTTTATCCTGAACTACATTGTTTGTCGGTATGGCATTCCTAGCTCCATTGTCACTGGCAATGGTAGACCCTTCAAAAACCAAGATGTATAAGAACTTTGTGAAAAATTCCATATCCAACACTGATTTTCCACACCCTATTACCCTCGAGGGAATGGCCAAGTAGAAGCCTCAAATGAGACCATTTTAAAAATCTTGAAGAAAACTGTCAACGATGCTAGACGTGACTGGCACATTCAACTAAACCCTGCCTTGTGGGCATACCGTACTAGCATACACACCCCTATAGGAGCCACACCATATTCCCTTGTGTATGGATAAAAATCCATCTTACCTATTGAGGTTGAGTTACCTTCACTCCAGGTGTCATTGAAGGGAATCATTTCAGAAGAAGACTATCGGGTATCCAGACTACAAGAGTTGGAATTGTTAGATGAATGTCATCAGCATGTTGTTGATCATCTAAAAGCTTATCAAAAAAGAATGTCAAGAAGCTATAACCACAAGGTAAGACCAAGAACATTTCAGGTTGGTGACTTGGTCCTAAAAGAGAACCCTCATAATCAACAAGATCGGGAAAAGATGGGAAAATTTGAACCCAATTGGCTAGGTCCTTTTGTCATTGTATCAGTCTAGGGATCTGGAGCATATCAGTTATCTACACCCAAAGGGGACTTGTTTGAAGAACCTATCAACAACATCCATATCAAGAATTTTTATACATAACTCATCTAGTGCATGGTTCAAAAAGTTGAAAAATCTAAAAAAATAAAAAAAACTAAAAAATACAAAAAAAGTAAAAAAGGAAAAAATACCAAAAAAGTGAAAAATAAAAAATTGTTACCTTGATGAAAACCTAGCAAACAGGCATCTTGGTGACAACAAAAAAATCATAAAATCAGAAAAGGTGCAATAAAAACAAGTAGTGAAAACCTGGCAACAGGTGCTATTTGTGATAGCTTAGCTTTTCCATCTATTGGAGCATGGATCGGTTGTTCACTCTTCACCATCATTATGCCTGTTCATCATGCGAACCTCATGTACATATCTGGGCATTGCGGTAGTGTTTCACCTTGGCTTGGCGATCATTGTGCGTATTCACAATAAATGGTTGGTTCTCACTGGGGGAAAAATATTTAACTCACTAGGGAAATCTACTTTGAGCTTAAAACAACAGATAAGCAAACAATAAGACAAAATAGAAAACATAAGAATCACATCAAAACTCAACATTGAACATCAATCACAATCTTTCAAAAAACCAACCATCCAAATCAACAGCTAGATTGATCAAAACAAATCTAATTGGATGAGGTTCTTCTGAATCATGGTTTAATCACTTTAGCATGAATGTTCAACTATTGTATCTTGATTTTTGTTATCATTTCTCTAGAGAAACTCAAGGTTGTCATAGACTAGAGAAGCCAGTATGGAGTATGATTTATCTTTGTTTGTTGTTTGTGAGTTAATCATTACTACTATGAAAATTTGTCATGATATGTGCTCTACAAAGTATCACTGATGACATTCTAGATTTGCATAGGAAAAAGATTAACTCTTGTTTGTTTTACGCAAGTTATATTCAGGTCATCTCGGTTCAATTATGCCTGGATGCTTGTATTAACTTGCAATATCAAAAATCAATGGAAGTTGTACTTAGGTCATCATGGTATAATTATACCATTGATGTTTGTACTAACTTTCAACATATTAAAAGCTCAATGATGATACCAAGCACAAAAAATCGGCTGACACGATGACAACATTGCATATTTAGATTTGCATGATTAAGATTGATTGCATCCATATTAGTTTTGCATCTGCATTTTAGATTTTCCAAGGTTGGAAAACTTCAAAATGATTTTATCTCTCTCATTCAAGGATTGAGTACATTTGACATTAACAAAAAAAGGATCATTCACTTGTAGTTGCATAATCATTATCATATCGTACATACATTAGAAAGTATTATCATCGGTCATCCATTCATGCATTAGATCATATATTTGCATTAGAAAAAAAAAGGTGCATCACATCTCATTTACATAATAAAATCCATCCCATATACCGTAAAAGTATCATCCATAAGGCTATATAGATTCATAATCCATGCATCATCATTTCATTATTGCATCCATACACAACCATGGCATAATCATATAAACATCACATAGCATATAGAATGGAAATCAAATGCATTTATCATAAGAATTCATCATAAAAAGCATGTAGACAACATATATAGTATCCATTGCATCTCATATAATCTCAAAATAATCAATGTCAAGTGTACAATGATATCCCAAAATGTGGAAAGATACATCAACAAAGTGACAAGAAATCCTAAAGTCTCTGACTGATAAAATGTATACCTCCAGTTTCAGTATATCAAATGTGAACACAAAAGATATGTGCTCCCCCCAGACAATGTAGGCCTCGTTGTGCCTGCTACTGCACCACTAGATGGACTTGCGCTTAGATCCTTGCCTGATGGATCTCTAGGAGGTGGCCCAGTCACACCTCTGCTCGTAGTCCGCGAATGACTCTGACTTGATCTGGCACTAATAGATTGTGCATAGCTAGGGGCATGCGACTATGTAGGAACTACCTCATAGTACTGTAGCCTGTCATTCTCTACCTCTTTGGCTGAATGTCAAATCTCTCTAAGCATATCCCCTATAGTGGTCCCCTCGAACACTCTCTGTAACCTCTCAGCTAAGGCCTCTGCATGCTCACATCTCTGCCTCGTGGTATCTCTCTCTGATGTCAAAGAGGCAATATGTGCTTGTTCCTATGCTAGCTGTCCCTGTAAACCCTACACCTGTACTTGTAAGGAATCTATCTATGACTGTTGTTGGTGGGAGGGCATGTGAATCTAAATATGAGATGGTCATGACTGCTGTTGTCTTGAGGGAACCATAGATCTCCTCCTTTGGGGTACTCTGAGATCCAATATCTATCTGCCTTTGCCATCTCTGCCACCTCCATCATCTCCATCATCCCCGCCATCTCCCTCCTCATCATACTCACCAGGATTGGATATCCTTGAGAAAGCATGTGTGAAAAAATATTGAGCATACTCATCTATCATCAAAGCATCTGCGATCTCTAAAGAATAATCCCATATCTATGGCTACAATCCAAAACACTCCTCACAAGCTGCATCATAGGATAGCATGGGTCCCCACTCTAGAATATCTTGTTGTCTTTGAGCATATAATGCAACTCCCTGGGGCATAACCTGAACTCGGCCATACTGACGAAGCACTCTCATGAGCAGGAATCTCTCGATAACAAACTATGTTCACCCAATCAAGTACCTCAAAGTGAAAACATATGGCATCTCAATATCATCCTTAGGCCATTGCTTACAATCTAAGTATGGTCTCCATGTGACAGTCTCCAGATCATCAAGAATACACTACCAATACTCAAGTTTTCCTAGCTTGTGCTGGACAACTAGACCTGTGTACCCAAAGACATAGGGCCTCCTAATCGGACGATCTCTATCTGCCACAGGATGAGTAACAACTATATGCTCCCAAGCCCAAATCTATAGTAGTATCACTCCAAATGATAAACTCATGGCTCTAAGATATACCACATGATGCAGATCATGATGCAAATGAGCTAACATGCAAGAACCCCATGCATATCGAATCCCCTGCGTGATCATACTCTCCAATGTCTTGCCTTAGCCAATGGATAGTCCCTTTGACCCAAGGTCAGGACATAAGAAACCTCCAATGAAACCAACTAGAACACATGGTAAGGGCTCATATGAATCAACCATCTCCTGCCATGGGATCTCATAACCACTAATCCTGTCGTCAACAAAAATCCTCCTCAGTGCCTCAGTACCTCCCTGCTTGGTCTGATCATAGATGACTAGCTCACCAACCATGGGAATCCCCAATATCCAATACACATCCTCCGGGGTAATTATCATCTCACCAGTGGCCAGATGGAAAGTGTTGTGGTCACTATGCCACCTCTCAACTAATGCAGTCAACAATCTCATGTTTATCCTATACTAGGGCATATCAATCAAGGAAGGCAAACCACATCATGCAATAATATCCATATCCACCTGCACTAGGTGTGGAATCATGTCCCAGGTCTTTAGGAAGCACTCCCAAGATTGAAGAACTCTAAAATCCTCCTATAATCATGACATATCACAAATCAACATTTTATCAATCAACCTATCAATCAATATAATCAACTCTAATGAGATTTTGATCAAATTTTGTAGAGCATTTATCATTGACCCTCACCTATCATGAGATCAATCATCATCTATCCTAACAAACATCATCAAAACAATGGTTGACGCAATCATCACGCATCAAAAACAAGGAGAAAAAACAACATTTTATCAATTCTGGTGTAAATGCGCTAAAATAGTACTTCTATGCGTTGAAATCATGGATGCACTACAAACTTCCATCTATGCACCAAAAAAATATCTCTATGCCTTAGAACCCTACATGCGCTAAAACACAAACCAAATGCACCATTTTGTAGCATCTATGCACTAAAACATTCAATAAATGTGCTATATCAAGGTCTAAATGTGGTATATTACCATATGCGCTAAAACAAGAAATTGATGTGCTAAAGTGGATAAAAATGCACTAAAATGTGCTAACAAATTTCAAAACATGAAAAAAAACACAAAAATAATTTTAAATTTCAAAATGAGGTTTCTCAGGGTACATACCAGAGGTCCATACGCGGCGAGGCAGTTGTGTCGTCAAACTCGCTCAAATCGATGAGTTTGGTATGGGATGACCATTTTTTCTCAATTGCTGAATCAACTCAATCACTCCAATGCAAATGAATTCAAATGAGCTCCTTTTTCACATTTTTACCTTTTAAAGGGGTAAATGGAGGGTATTTAAGTGGGATAGTTTTTTAATTTTTCAAACAAGGCATCATTTAATCAATTGGCAGGATCATTCTTCATTATTGAGAGATAAATCATCTCAACATCATACAATTTACAAATCATTAGAAAATCATCAAAATTTCAAAAAAATCAAAATTTTCCCGATTTATCTCCCGAGGGGGCATACACGCATCATCACTTGAAAATCAACGTCTGGGGCATATCAAATTCTTTATCAGCATTATTAGCAAAAATTTTCTTTGAAGCAATGTGTCACAAACACATCACTTAAAAGAGGGGAAAAATGTATACACTCAAATTTGGTCTGGAGGAATTAATTAAATACAAGTTATTTAATTAATAATATTTAATTCGTCTACTTATAAATAAATTGCAAAATTTATTTATATAGCTCATTTTCTATAATTCTTCCTATCTTAGATCATTTTCTTCATGTCTTAATTAAATGAACAAATTTAATTAGTTTGTTTTATTTAATTAACCTCCTCTCATTAAATTTGAATTCTAAATTTGAATTTAAGCACATTTCTACTAACTTCTTCTCACCTTCCACATCATCATGTGTCTCATGAAATTAAATATTCCTAATATTTAATTTGGCATTTATCCTCAACAAATTCTAACGAGTTTGGGACACTTGGCCTTCATATTCATTTGATTCTTCTTCACACTTGGCAGTTTTCTCTTCTAAAGGGAACACACTCCCCTTTTTGCTCTAACCTCTTCACTTTCAACCGTTCGTTCTCCAAATCGAATCTAGACCGTTGGTTCCTGCCACCTAGGCTCATCCCTTGGAAAATATATAAGTAGACCCTCATTTACAACAAAAGAATAGAGAGAGTTGAGCATAATTACACTCTGTAGAATTTTCATTAGCATTATCATCTTAGCATTGAGCATTTTAGTATTTACATTTTAGCATACAATAGTTTAATCATGGCATTTTCATTAGCAACATCTTAATTACAGTAGTTTCATCATATCATTTCCATTAGTAGCATCACAACAGTATCATTATCTTTGCATATCATCTTCAACTTGTTTAGCAATCATGTAGTGTAGGAAAGATCTCTTACATTTACAACATCTCTTATTCTTCAGGTTGTCATTTGGAAAGTCATGTGCACAAACAATTTGAGAGAAAAATGACTTAAAGAATCCTTGGAGATAGAGGACAATGAGACGCCATTGGGGAATTGTTTGTTTCAATTTGATTATTGTTTTAATTCCTTGATATAATGTTTCATTGGTTTGTTGTATAGGTTTTAATTTGCTTATTCACGATACATTTTATATAACACACACTTAACATATAATTTAAACTAACATAATGATATTTCATTATGTGCAAATGTAAATGCTAGTTATAACCTCTAGAAATCAGTTATTTCTTATACCAAATATTATTAGAATCATGAATAAACATGAGATGCAAGATCAAACAACAAACAAAAACACCTTCATCGCAAGAGAGATGCAAACAATAATCTGCTATACCGTCAACAAGAAAAACTTACAAAACGAGCCTCATGAATCTTCAAGGAGATTGAGAGATAATACAATGAGGGTGAATGATTTATAGGAGCAACCCTAAATGATAATGGTATTAGATCATGCCAAGTGTCATCATTCTATGTGATGAGACAAAATGATCTAATAAAAGCTCACTCTATTTAACAGAAAAAATCACTCCTAAGTTTAGCTTAAGTGCATGAAATGAATTAGACTAATAATCAATTAAAAATTAATTAATCATTAGCTAATGCATGATTACTCTAATACTCCCCCAAGATGAACTTATGGAGTAGCTAAAAACCCTAAAAATCCAATGTATATAAAATAATGAATAAATGATGGGTCCTGACAAACAAGGCCTAATGAGGTGCCTATGTACAAATAATCTAATCTCTCACAACTGAAGAAAAATGATAAAACCTCATGGGAAAAACTCCTCTCCAAAAGAGAGAAAGGCGAAATAAAGGACTAAGAATCCTCCAAAACAATCTCCCAAAAAGAATAGGAACATGAAGAACATTGTTGAAGCACAAGGAAGTTGTAGATAACTGTCAAATGATGATTGCTATAGTACTGAAATGAAGAACCCCCTCTGAAATAAATGATGATTAGGATCAAGAAGACAAGAATATGCACAAGTTCCCCCAACAACACTTCTTGAATCACATGGAAAACAAAGGTAAGCATCTGGAATTCAAAGATACAAATGACACATGTATCGATAGTCTGAATAACATTGATCAAGTGAAAATTAAAAGGTCACCTCTAGAAATAGGAATGCATGAGTTTCCATATAGTAAATACTTTATCTCACTGAAATGCATGGGTAACCAACCCCTGCATCTTCCTAGTACATAGGAATAAGATCTAGACGTATAGATCACTCCAAAAAAATGAAACCGAATTAACACCAGTAGTAGAAACCCTCCCATGATATAGAAATGGAGAACCAAGACAGGTACATTGAAATTGTATGTCATCAAGAAGTGCATGAAGGAGAATCAAGAACATTTGAACTTGTAACTAAAAAGTACCTGCAAATAAAAAGGGTGTGCAAACTAGGGTGCACACACGTATGAAGAATGAATCACTAAGATTCAATGTTGTCATGGAAGAAACACTCACTTGACAAAGGAGTGATGGCTAAAAAAAGGAACTCACAACCCACCCATGAAACTTTATATTATAGTGCAAATAAAGGAAAAACATGATGTGCAAAAATGCCAAAAGAGATACAATAGAATGAAACTTTATATCAATGTATTTACAAAAGAGAAATTGCATGTAAAAGATGTTCAAAATGCCCAAATAAAAAAGAATACTAGAAAAATACATGTAGAACATTATAAAATAAATCATCCTACATAAACATGACGTTTCCATGAGCTAAAACATCTAAGTAATTCACTAGAATATGAACAAAAATTGAATAAAATATACCTAGAGAAAAAACTAGAAAAATTGCATGGATGGATGCGAAGAGCTCTAAAAGACTATCCCAATGTCATTAGAATCATGAAAAATAGATAAACAGGTCAAAATTTGTGAGCTCGGGAGTGAAAATAATACTTCTAACTTTGACAGGCGATAAAATGTATCAACAACAAAATCTGAGAAAAAACTAGCACCATTGGATAGTGCTCAAAACCAACTTTCCAATGATATCTCGTTTGCTTGATTTTGATGACTGAACGAAAAGTTATCACAATTTTCCCAGTCTTGCTAAAATTACAAAAAAAAAATAGCTCCTAGGGGTTGGGTGTTGGTCATTCATTTGACCTTGGGGTGGTTGATTTTTTATTAAAAAAACAATGAAGATTTTAGATTTTCTCTTGTAACCCTAGTTGAGAAAAAAATCAAAAATCGAGAAGGGGTTCACCGAATCCACACTCTGATACCATGTTAGAATTGTGAATAAACACAAGACGCATGATCAAACAATAGAAAAAAACACCCTCCACACAAGAGAGATGTGAACAATAATCTACTATATCATCAACAATAATTTTTTTAGAATAAACCTCAAGAATATTCAAAGAGATCGATGATGATCCCTAAGAATGTCCAGTTCTTGGCTTTAGTTTCATCTTATTATCTCATTTATGCTAAACTTCAAATAAAAATTTCAAACCTTTTTCATATACTTTAAAGTATTTAAAATCATTTAAGGATGAATATTATATTAATGAATAGGCGTGTGAACTTTGTATGTTAATGAGATTTAGTAGAATTTTATGATTAATCATAGTTGCTAATAACAAAAAAGGCCTTAAGGAATAAAACTAATCCCTGTAGTTAGGAACCTGTCAACCCGCATCAAAAGGATTCTCAACTCACAGTAGAAGGTGTTGGAATATGTTGTCATTTATGTCAAAGGGGATCAGAGGAGAAGTGTGTTGATCTAGTGCAGAAGTGCATATAGCTGTCATTGATGTCAAAAGTATAGATCATGTAAAAGGTTTTGGCATTCCTTATAACTTAACTGGTTGTGTGCTCAAGAGATACCTGTATGTGTATGATGTGTTGCAGGTATGAGTGCATATGGTAGTGTTGTCATTAATGTAGCCATTGATGTCAACACAGTATAGGTTGTTGCAGTGAAAGGACATAAGTGATTGTAGGTTCAGAATATGCTCTAGTATGTGTTCAAAATGCACTCCATTATGTGCTCCACATTTATATTGTGTTGATCCTATGCTAATGAAGATTTGAATTATTGTTCAAGGACATCCATGGGTGATATATCTTGGATTACAGCTTCTAGGTTGATGGAGAGTGGAAGTTAAATTCACTAGTTTGTGAATTGGTCTAACAGAGTAGTTTATCTATGGACTTGGAGAAATGTATCTGCTCTGCAGTCCTCCACTGTTTTGTTTCAGGTCTTGCGGATTTGGACAAAAGTTTATAATGGTTTTATCTGTGTTCCATCAAGAGTGCTCGTGGTTTTGTGCTCTAGTATGAAGATTCGAGTGAGCCTCTGGTATGCTATGTTCCAAGTTTATGCCTCCGGTAAGAATGGTCCAGTAGCTTGCTCCACATTTCTTGCATATTGAATATCTATGTATGTGATTTGGAAATTATTTAGAGGCATGTTTGAAGATGGAATTTTCCAAGTTGGATAGTACAGTATGAAGAGTTGAGTGAGTTATGTTCATTAGAGTGAAAACTGCTTTATCTGTACATTTGGTGGTGATAGAGAGAATGTATTCTGCTCCACATTCCTTTGCATTTAAATCTTTTGGTATGCAGTTCTAGAATTAAGTTTGTAATGGTGTTATGTCTCTTCATCTCTGATGGTTCATGATTCGGTGGTTTGCAAGAAGAAATTTGGATTGTGAATGAAGACTACTCCTAGAAGGCCTTTGATGGCAAGACAATGTGGTGTCGGTAAGAGTTTGAGCAACGTCTCTTCGACATTGCAATAACAAGACTATGGAGATTTGTCGATGAGACCATGTGGTGTCAATAGGACTTCTTCAGATGTCTTCTTGATGTGGTAAGTGTGATACTGGATTTGGAACCCAGTAAGGTGCACGTGGAAGTGAGATTTGGTGTGATGAGGATGATGTACAGTCAAAAGATGAATAGAACAAAGGCACATGGCGGTGACTTGGACTGATGGAATCCACCATGGTAGGATGTTGAGGTGCCTTCATTAGTGTGACATAGGCACATTGAAAAAACAAAGATGGATGTTCCCCCAATGGAGAGATAAAGTACTATGTGAACCTAATAGAATGACACGTACAGTGAAGGTAGACATATGGCAATCGATAATGCATTATTTTGCATCCTTGTTGCAAAATAAAACTTGATCAAGGTGCGAAAGGAGTAGATCGACGACTAGTGTTCAAACTTGAATATTTACAACGGTCTGGTCGGTGTGAACAGGGGTTTTATGTTGGTGGATGATATGTGAACAAGATCAGATTGCTTAACTTACCAACATGTGAACATTTAATGAAGACAACACCAAAAAGGAGACATGATCTATCAAGATCATATATGATCAAATGAATAGATAAAAAAATTAAATGCAAATTAGATTTTGAGGTCAGAGAGAGAACTATTTTCAAGAAAACTCTCAATGACAAAAGTTAATGAAAAAGCAGCTCGATGCAGAGCCCGAGCAACAAAGGAGATATATGATAGACTCTATTAGATGAGTTGGATGAATGGTGCAAGGTTCAAGATGAATTGATAGCTTGGAGGAGAAACCCTAACAGATGAGTAACCGGTTTGGATAACTGGACGGTGTGTGAATCTCTAGGTGAGAGATTGCAGATGTGTGGAGTTAGGCAGATATAAGACAACTGAAGTATGGTTGATAGAGATGGATTTGTAACACATGTGAGGTGTTGGTAGTTGAAGGAAGAGTTGAATAGAGTTATATCTTGCAAGTGAATGCTACAAAGATAGAGTGTGTGTAGTTTGCAAGTTTAAAGAGAGTTGAACAAAGTAATGTATAGAAAATTTGTAGTAGATGGAGTAAGAAAAAGAATCGAGACTGAAATGAAAATAATCATCTAAGTGATTCTATGTGCAAAAGAGAGAAGAGAAGAAAGAGAGTGATAGAGATAGAAAATTGATTGTTCTATGTGTAGAGCAGAAGAGTGCAAAGCAGGGGTGTGCTGCTAAGAGTGTAGATTCAACAGTAAGATGTTAGTTGCAGTATGTGCAACAAAGAATAGAACGTAATGACGCATATCAGGTTTATGAAGAACTGTTCATATGCATATATGAACTTGTAATCCTTTAGAGGTTGTAGCCTCATTGTACTAAGTTGTAGATCAGCTTAGGTGATAGTAGCATCCTTGGAGTTGTTGCTCCTAAACTAGGGTGTTGTTGCATCCTTGAAGTGGTAGGTTCTAAATCAGGGTGTTGTAGCATCCTTGGGTTGTAGCCCTAAAACTTTGTAACAAAGATTTGGATTGTGAGGCTGGATTTGAGTAGTAGACTCAAGCAACATTTCTCATAGTGGTTTTTCCCATCTTGGATTTTCCACACACATATGGTGTTATGTGATTTTCTTGTGTATGTGTGTGCTTATGTCTCTTCATATTAGTATCTGCACATTAAGAGTTTAAAGAAGTAATCTACATAAGTTTTTTAAGGGAAAAAGTTTTAAGGGATAAATATTGGTATCTACCGATTCACCCCCCTCTGAATAGATCATTATGTTCCAACAAAATGATGACAGTTCAACACAACTAGAAGAATCAACCAACTACAATACATGCATACTTCTAGAATTAGATGTAGTCGATGGTTTTAGGATGTGAACACAAATATCTATGTGTTACTCCACCTTTTCAATAAACTGTGGAGGAAGAGAAGTCTATTCTAACAAGGATAATAGTTATAATAAAGACTACACTAATAAGCACACTTCTGTTATAATGGTCTTCCTGATTTTTGTAGAATTCTTATTGGACTCTAACACTTCTACTTTCACCTGCTTTCATATTTTTGTTAAGATAAAGAACTGGTCCTCTTCCTATTTTCTAGGTAGAGTTGACAATTTCCAAAATTTTGTTTATAGTTTTCGAATAACAAGACTATTACACACCCTATACATGGGGATACTCTTGTGAGAGACCGCAGCTAGATTTTTGCATGAAACTAGATTGAATATTTGACTGATTATATCATGTTCTTAGTTCTGTATATGTTGGATTGCAATAAAGAAGAACATTTTTGTTGTATGATTTCTTGATTTAGTCATCAAAAGAAGATACTGTGGAATGTAGCAGCTCAAGTAAGGGTCACTTGAGGTACTACATCATCCATGTTAGCTTAGATGGTTAGTTAGATTCTGAATTATATTATCTGAAATATAGTTTCCAGTTTATATTATATTAATTGTTATGTTGTCATTTCTGAAGTGAAGTCTTTCAGTTACAATTATGTTTGAAATGTTATTAAAGTAATTAGTTAAATTTGGTTACACTATAACATACAGAGTCATTAGTTACAGTCCATGAATGATAAGTACCCGTAGCAGTTACAATAGTTAGCATTTTCTTACCTTGTTCTTTAATTATGAGTTAATTTCAGGAAGCTTTTAAATAAATTTACTTTGTTCAATCCCTATACTCAGCCAATTCAAGAAGCGTAGGATTCTTAACTGCATATACAATGCCAACATCATTTCAATTTCATGATTCCTTCGTTGATATTTTAATGAAGATCCCTTTTAAACAATGAATTGCTTAATTTGGGGATCCTTAGGTTTGTTAAGTTATATGTATGATTATCTACATCAATTAATTAGACATTAGGGTAATCTCTAAAATTGAGAGATTATACAATGAGGGTGAGATATTTATAGGAGAAAACCTAAATGATAAATGGATTAGGTCATGACAAGTTTCATCATCTTATGTGTAATGTCCCCTTCTCAGTAGGGATCAGTGCAATTGGTCGTTAGCCTATTCCGGAGGCCCGTAGCCTAGTCAGGAGCAGTAATTAGGGTTTCCTATTTTGTAGGAGGATGTTTTGGCAGTTTTGGAGGCTTGCATGTTGGAGGTTTATAGTTTTTATTCTAGATTCATTCTGGGTTTTCAGAGAGCTTCGCAGTGGTGTGACATGCAACTAAATCAGAGGACTTTTCCGAACTTACTATTTTTAGTAAGTTGTAATGACTGCTCAAAATATGGTTAAAATGCATTTGGACACACTTACTATTTTTAACATTATGTTATTTTTAGTAAGTGCTATTTTTAGCAGGGTTCCGACAGGCCAATTCAAAGGCTATTTTAGGTAGGTCAGCTTGAGTAGTTGGCCATCCAACACTTTTGGAGCTATTTTTGGCAGGTCAGAGCTTGTGTTGGGGTGCTTCTCTTGTTAAGGTAAAATGTTTAAATTAAGTGAAATATTTATAAGGTTGGGTGGACGCCTTAGTGGAGAGATAAGTGATTTTAATTAAAAAGCAATTTTACATGGTATTTCACTTAAATACTTTTGGACACCTAACTTGGTGATAATTTGTATTTTTGATCAAGTTTATTTCCTTCATGAAATGGATGAATTGGAGAGGGGTGAAATGAAATGCAAATTGTAGGATATTGAAAATGAAAGTGAATTTGAGTTTGGCATCCATCTTGGAGGGAGATTGAATTTGAATTTGGAGTAAAAAGGTTATAAATATGAGTGTTGGCTTCATTTTTTTCATCCATGAAGAAAATATAACAAAGTGCTATTGAAATGGTGATTAAATTGCTTCGAGGAATGCATACCTCCTAGCTACTCTTGGTTTCTTGCTTGAAAGATAGCAACTAGCTGAGATAGAGATACCATTCTTGACGCTGAAGAACAAATGAAGCATTATGGAGAATTTTGGTATTGATGTTTTTTGATGTTTGGTGTGTTTTTACAGTTTACAGATTGTTGTTTTGGGTGTGGTTGTAGGTCATTTTTTCTCATATCTCCTTAGAAGAATTTTTGGTGGTTCTGGGCAATGGCTCATTATTTTCCTATGGCCTAGGCATCCCTTCTTGTTGGTTTCCAGATTTTATTTTTAAGAAATGAATTTTATAATGAAGGTTGCCCTTCTTTCCAGGTTGTACCATTCCTTCCATTGCATTTGGATTCATGCTTAATTCATTGTGGGGTGTTTGGTGTAGTTTCAGAGTCTTTCCTTGGTCTCCATCTCTCTTAGAGTCCATTGCTTCTTATTTCATATTATTTGGAGTATTGAGTGAGTTAGGAGCATTTTGGTGTGGCTTCTAGTTGTTGGTCTATGTTTTCAGTTTGCTTGTTTTATATATCAGATTGTTAGAAGTTGGGTTTTGGGTGTGTTTTTCATGGTTGTGAATCTTGTGAAGTTTGGAGAGCATATAACATCATTTGCAGCTACTTGGACATAAATAATACTTGGCTTCTTGTAAATTATTATTCATATTATAATGTTGAATTAATAGTACTGATCAACTTCTTTACTTTTATGCAATTACTATTGTATTCCCACTCTTAGTGGAAGAAGGTTGGCCTAACTGCCTTATTTACTTTCTTGCATAAACACTTTCATTCCCACAGTTTGGTGGAAGAGATAGGCCTTTACTTTTTTGTACTTGCTTTTCTCATAATGTTGATCGATGGAGCCGTCAATCTACTCTTGTTGAATAAGTGGTCAAGTTGCATAATTTGTATTTCCAACATTTGAGTTTACAAGCTAACGATCTTGTTGTGCCCTCAACACACACGCCCCATTTGGAATGGGGACCCTCTCTTTCTTTCGCCTTGCAGGGTTGTTTTGTTGTTGTCTCATTTTGTGTACCCCTGTATTAGGGTTCAAATGATCAGTAAACTCTTAGGGATGTCATCTTAAGTTGACCTTGTTTTTCCCCTCAAAATTTTCTAAGTCCTTGGTCTTGATGGTTCCCTAGTTGCTATTTGCCTTAGTTTTTTAAGACTGGCATCCACTGAACTCACCGGGCCCGCTCTTGCGGGTCGCCCCTCTTGGACCGTCGTCGCCTCATCACCTCATCTCAAGCGACTTTTGTCTGACGAATTTTTGCCCTTTGGGTTCCAGAATTTTCTTCACCATCGGTCCATCACCAAGCTTTTTGCCGGCCATCAGCCCATTGTTTCCCACCCATCGGGTTTTGAGGCTCCTTCTATCGTCTATTATTGCTGACATCCCAACGACCTTTCTTTGGCGTCATTTCGCCTGTCGAGGCCCGATCTCCCTGATGCCGTCCAATTATCACCAATCAATCTAACTACCATCGGCTGACGACCATCCGACCGTCGGGCCCTAGAGTTCTCATGGCCATTTTCAAATCAAGGCTCACCAACCTTTGGTCTTATGTACCTACATTTAATGACCAACATTTAATGCCCTATTTTCTATAAATAGGCGAATTTGAGCTGTCATTATCACTTTGACAGTTGAATAGGAAGAGGTCAGAATAATCCAGAGCCATCTTCTTACACTACCTCTAAGCCCGACGAGTGCCATCACTATTCCAACGTGCTTGCTAGTTGATTCAAGCACCTCCTTCATTAGGTTCTTGAGGTTAGTTTGCTGCTTGCACCCTGTATCGTGTTTTTCCTTTATTTTTTGGTAAAACAATGAATTAAAAGGAGAAAAAACACAAATTAGATAGAGGAAAACTAGGCGCCCAAAACCCATATGCTTGAATTTTGGTAAAACCTCAAAGTCGACCCAAACGTTGCCTACGGAACCATGACCTCCCGACGCCATTCTTCAGACAGAGCGTCCAGCTCTGCAGGCCCGGGCTTCCTCATTTCCGTTGACAACCTTGAAACAATTTAAACTTTGATGAATAATAAGCACCTCTTCCAGGTCTGCCATCGCGGAGGGACCCCTGCCTTTCGTCGCCTAAAAACTGCTAAATTTCATAAGCTGGGGGAAAAATCATTGACCTGTTCGGGTTCGCGCCTGTGGGACTACGTCCCTAGTGCACTGTTCACGACTAGTCGACCCTAAATGAATTTTTGGGCACAACTTTCTGGTCCTCAGGTCCCATCTCACTAACCACTCTAAACTAACGCTTGAATATCCCAAAGCCCTGACTTGTCTCAGATTGCACCTCATAGATTTCCCTAGGTGGAACTCCGTCTTGCTTTTGAATGACTACCCTCCGCCCTTTGGCTCTTGACTCGCTCATGGCTGTCAAGCGAAAATGTCAACGGTCAAGTGATCAGTGTTTGGCGAGTTTTCCCCCGCGGACCTTCGTCATCGGCACTTCATCCTATCCCAGCCATTACGAAAGGGAGAACTGCCTCCGCCTTCTCGGCCTTCGGAGCTTGACTTCACCACAGCCGCTAAACTTTCAAATGATCAACAAAGTAAATGTGATGGCTAGATCCCCATTCGAACCGATTCCTCGGGTGGCCTGCATCGAACATCTGCATGTTGTCCGTTGCCATTTAAGTGAAAAACGCCCATGACTTTCCGCCCCATCTAACCTGAAATGCCCAAACATCAAGGTATGATATCAACCGCCCTCCAGAGCCGCGGGTCCTGCCCGGCAAAACTCTGCCCTAGAATGCCATCTCACCAAAGTTGTCCTTAACAACAGACTTAAACGACAAAGCTCCTCTCTAGTTTTGATCACCCAAAAGGTAATCCAAATGCCCTCCAACCAAGGTTAGGACAGGCGGGCCGACGTGCCCTGATTGTTGTCCCTCCTATAGCTCCTCCAAAAATAACCATCAGGCCAAGGAAGTCTGACCCCTAGGGCCCGACTGGGTAAAACTCCCTCCTGCAAAATGCTAATGACAAAGAGAAGGAAATTTTAAGATTCTTAGATGTTGAATTATTTAGTCTAACTTTGTTTGCAGGGATTTAACTAATGTTTCCATGTTTTCGTGCTTGAATATGCTCACCTCTCTTTTTCCCGTAGGACCTTCGGGGGCAGTCGCTGAGAAAGACAAAGGGAAGAAAACTAAGGCGCCCCATGGAAAAGAAGATAAGGACTAGATGAAGTATCAGTTCCAAGGAGAACCCCTGAAATCCAAAGTCACCTCAACCTAGAAGGAGGTCACCAACACCAACATCAGACATATAGATATCAACGAATTCAAGCAGAGAGTTTGAATTAGCCCCAAAATGGAGAATGCATGAAACATCAGAGGCAGTGGAATAGCTAAGGCTGCGGACTTTCCTCCTGCCCTCGTTGCCCCTAAACTGGTGATGGCCTACAGGGAGGCCTATCAAGAGGAAACCAGAACTATAGTAGACATGGATGGAAATGTTCTGGTTGACATGTCCGATAAGGCAATAACAAAATTTTTCCATATCCCTACCTTCGAGGAGATGGAGCTACCGACCATGAGTGATGGAAAGGCTATGTGGGACGAAGATCCCCTTAAATGTAAAAGACTTATTAATCAATATTGGCTAAAGGAAAAGAGGGGTAGTGCTGCAAAGGTTCCCTAGGAGCTCTTTCGCAATGAATTTTATGGAGACTACCATGATTTGGTAACCCTGCTTAGCAGAGTAATGGGCCTTCCAACTACGGCCTACTTCCAAGAGTGGATGCTATACTTCATTGAAGGGATTCTCCATGGGGAAATCAAGTTTTACTAGGGCGGGATAATCAGTGACCACTTCCATGAGCAATTTGTGGCTGTAAAGAAAACCTCCAGGTTTTACATGACATCCTACTTGGTCTATTCACTGGCCGAACAGGTACAATATAGAGGTTTGTTCAAAGCTTTGGATGAGGAACCAAGAAGGAAGCTGAAAGTCTATGACAAATACCCTCAGTTACAATTCAGAAACTTCAAGAGGGATTACTGCAGGGTTAATGACACTTTCATAGGTCATATCATCAGATTGCTTGGGGGTGACTTCGAGAGGAGAGTCTCTCACAGTTCCCTTGCATTTCTGAAACAGTTCACCTTTTTTTTCATCCAGTATCTGAAGTTCACATATACTCGTGCATAAGGATTTTCAGAAAGACCTTACAAGCTGCCCCGGTATCCCAATGAATAGATCATATTATTAGAGCTCTCTCGGAAGCTATGACATGTGCACACCCTTTTAAACAACAAACATAGGGCAAGGATTCCTTATCCTCTTTCCTTTGGTCAAGGGCTATACGAACTGCATACCTCTCAGTGTGCCGACAATTCATTGAAGGAATTGGATGAATACCATTTGAGACTCCACACTGCCCAGCCACGAATGGATCCCTATGGCCATATCAAGAAGGAACTTGGACCTGAGTATGCCCATCTACATAGCGTCAAAATTTTTTGGGCTAATTGCAAAGAAAATAATGAAGTGCAAATGAGGCACTATATGTGGATGACCACATATTTCGTAAAGAAGGTCAATCTATTTCCTATGCCAGATCAGGTAGAGGAGGATGAAAGCACAATCATGGATCCTATGTACAACATAGTTTCCAATCTCCAACTATCATTGATTGAATGGGATGAACAGGAGGTTGAGGACCTTGACATTCTAACCAAGCCCGTCGAGGCTCGAACAAAAGAATGGATTGACAGGAGAATTTCCCAATTGAAGCAACAAGGGGTCACTTTGACCTATGAGGGGATGGAGAACGAACTAGCAAGCAAAACAGACATTGGGACAATTGTTGCCCCATCAGGAGAAACTTCGAAATCCCCTCTAGTTACCAGGTCAAGGAAAAGAAAAGACACTGTGCAGCAACAACCCAATCCCAAGGTGTATGCTAGAAAGGCTTCGAAAGGTGAATCTTCCAAGAAACACAAAAGATTAGGAAGTTTCATAGAGATTCCTTCCATTCAAGAAGATCTGCTCCATGAGGGGGAGGAAATGGAGGTTGAGCAACCAAAATATCCACCTGTTGCCTCCACTACTGTTTCCCCTCCACCTACTTCTCAAATAATGGTGGCTACTTCCCCACTTGCGGTGGACATCTCGGTCCACCTTGCCTCTTCTCCACCTACTAGGCAGGTTGTAATGATCGACTCTTCTTTGACCACCACCTCTCCACTCTCTTCTGCTTCCATTTCCTTGACCACATCTCTCTCATTAATGACAACAACAATGCCAATTCCCACACTCTCACTTCCAAAGGCCTTCTCGTGGCATATGTAGAACGTTCCCATAGAGTTTTCTGAAGTATTGATGAATCCAACCATTCAAGCTGCCTTGGCACATGTTCTTGCCAACATTCCTGCCTCAACTCCTCTGAATGAACTGTCAGAGATGAAAGCCATGATAAAAATATCTGAGGAGTTAGAGAGGCAAGCAAAGGAAACAACAAGGGAATTGGAGGAGGAAGCAAACGATTAACATGAACACCCAAAACACCAGTATTTGTAGATTGATAAGGTGGTCCACAAAGGAGAAGAAACAAAGTCCTCTGAGAGTGATGAAGAAGAAGATGCCAATGCCAAGTACATTGTGGAAAATTTTGACGCAGACTTGGAGGAAGAGTTGGCTTGACAATTGAAGGATGCTTGAGAGGAAGTAGAAAAGCCACCTTTTGAGGAAGAAAGGGAGCCAAGTGATAAAATAGAGGAAGATACTAAAATTCCAACTAGAGAACGAGAAGAAAGCTCTAAGCCTGAATGAGAAGAACAAGAAAAGAAGGAGCAAGATGTGCCACCTCAGCAAGAGGAAGAGGGAAGTAAAGGGGAAGATAAACCCGAAGAAGAGTCTAAGACGAGTAAGCCTGAGATGGAGTCTCACAGAGAAGAAGAACATCCTGAGGAACATAAGCATGAGACTGAAGAAGAAGACAACCCCAAGAAACACATGCCCACCAAGTCCCTAATCAAAGAGATAGTGTTCATCCGGGACTCTAATGAAGAAGAAGGAGAAGACACGAGGACGAAGCAAGAAGCTCCAAGTGATAAAGAGATTGAAGTTAGAGGGAACGAAGAAGAATGTGATCGTGAATCACCCAAGGAAGAGTCTCAGATTCCCAAGTGGTTGGAAAAGCAACTGGAAAAGAAGACTCCTGCTCCCAAAGATCCCAAGGCAAGACTCGAAGCTATCTTAGCTCGAGTACAAGTCAGCACGAAGAAAGAAAAGAAGCTTAAAGTCATATCCAAACTAACCATGGATGCCTCTGGATCTAGAACCGTGCAAGTAGCTACACCAGAGGTGGGTGAAGAAGGAATAAGCTACAACATCTCCACCATCAACTTGGGGACAACTTCCAGAGAGCAGAAAATAGATCACCTCTAGGAGTCTGTTGCCATAGTGGTGCATTTGATACAGAAGGATAAGGTCTCCAAGGAAGAACTTAAGGCACAACTGGCTGACTTGACCGACTACATTCAATAATGGTCATCCACGGAAGAACTACCCATGACATCCTCAGCTTCACCACAGCTGTTGTCCAAGGAACAAATTGACAAACTTGAGAGAAGAAGGAACTGGACTAAGACTATGGAGGATTGGTTCTGACAGGTTCTGTATGCTGGAAACATGGGTATTAAACATGTTGTCAGGACAACAAACAAGTTTTTGAAAGTACAAAGACACCTGGAGGGCATGAAGAAGTTCTACACTAACTTCCCAGGGATATATGGGTCCACTTATCCTAAAATTGAGGCCATCCTCAAGCTGCTTTATAAAACATGGAAAAAAGAGCTTGCATTTGTGGAGGACGATCATTGGCTAGTAGATATGTGGAAGATGGACTTCAACCATAGAAAGGAGATATTGGAACGGGTATTCTATAAGGTGGATCCTGACATTGATTAGGTAAGGGATGTCATGGCAAATTGTGTTCAATATTTGAAATTAAAGACGGGCTATGACATGCCTGCTGCTGAGATTGATCCGAAAAAGATAAATCCTTATTTCTAGAAGAAGATGGAAGATGGAATGATGGGTGAGCTCACCACAGATTTCATGAGTTTTGCTACTCGTGCTTTCACTCAACCTGAATAGGTCAGGGACAACGCTGCTAAGTATGATGGAGATTGGGATACGCTCATAGACCGATCTAGGCAGTGGAACTACCAGGTGCTCCAATCTAACATAATGGAGGTTGATAAACTCCAATCATTAATCAACAAGCTTATGGAGTATGCCACTTTGAAAAAGCAGGAGGGAAACCCAATCATTGATGACAAGCTCCTCATAGAATAGCTGCAGCAAAGGAAATCAGCTAGAAGACAAAATGCTATAGTGTTGCCATATAAGGACAAAATAGGGAAAAGAAAAAGATGTAATTTTAAATTGTAATATATTTGGGGGTAGGTGAAACCCTAGTTCATAGTGAATCTTGGTCACACAATGCAAATAAATCTTGGCCATTCATTTTTCTTTTTGAACACTATAAATAGGGGGTCTCCTCTCATTTCAAAGAGAGAGTTGAGTTGTTGTAAAGGCATGTTGCAGAAATTTCAATAGAAGTTCATTGGATTTGGTGGACTCTTGAGTTTCTATTGCATGTTACATGGTTCATCTCCCATAGTTAGCTGATTTAGATAGATTTTCTTTGTTGTTCTTCATGCTTTATATAACTTTGATAGATTAGTTAATGTTGTTCAATGGTTGTGTAGATTTTTGCCATGTTGATGCCTTTCTTGCCCATACTTTTTGTCGTTTACTGATGGTAGATAGCTGTGTAAAGTTAGTTTGGGAATAAACTAAAAGTTTCTCTAAACTTCTATCTTTTATTCATGCATTTTTATGGTGAATGAATGGTTGAATATTTGCAGTCCTTAGAAGCTTGCACAAGTTTCATGATACTGTGAGTTATTCTAGTTAAGTGAAATTTTATTTTAAGGAAGCTATCCATAGTAGAACCCTCCATGATCACTGTTCATGGCTAGTTTCAGATCTAGGAACCTCTTCTCTTCCCTGCCTTTTTCCTTTTTTTTAGTAAGAAGCCTATGCTAAGGTTCATTGCACATTGTAAAGCCAAATCTTAAGATAAAATAGGAGTTTAAGATTGTTGTTTGAACCTGCAGCAAATTGCACACTAACTTCCCATCGAGAGAAACTCCATTTCAAGATTTACCTTACCTCCAACTTAACTGTGATTACCAACAAAATCACATCAACATCAACTAAGATGTTCCATGCATGTCATGACTTGACACCCGAGAGACCTTGGGGTGATTTTCAAAAACTTGTTGGAGATTACCTTTCAAGAGAGGTAGTGCACCTATGCACTTCCTATGTTGAGAAGGTGCATAAAACACCCATCAATAGATCCCCGATGCCATATGCTTACACCTCACCTGTCATTGGGATCTTGGTGTACATTCTTGGTGTAGGCTTACATTTCAGTGTTGGTTTTGGTTTTGCTAATGCTGACGGGTGCAATTGTTGGTGTGAAAAATAGAACAAATTGTAAGGGGGGTTATTTCAGTGGTATAAGAGCCAAGATCTTGCCATCCTATGACCATCAGAGTTCAGTTGTCAGATGTGTGATAGAGAAAATAGATACTTCACTAGAAGTTAGGCAAGAACTCAACATCAATATCCACTAGTTCCAGAGGAAGAGACACTTTCAGAGGCTTTGAGAGAGATTGGGAAAGCAGTTAAAAACATGTTAGAAGGTCCTAGACTTTCAATGGAAGAAAGGGAAGCTAGAGATGAAAATAAATTTGTTAACATGATAGATATGATGTCACACTTGCTAGCAAGAATGGATTAGCAAGTGGCTCAAAATCAACCAAAAATCAACACAACAATGTTGGAGAAAACAGTGGTACCAATGGCGAAAATGGTTTGAAGGTCAATGGGAGAGATAGAACAATTGGTCAACATGTGGCAACCACTAGAGGTTCAACCTCTAGACCTCTTTTCCCTACCTTCATTTAGAGGGAGGAACCAGAAGTGGAGACTGGAGTTCCTTTTGTGGATGATGAAAGACAAGCTTACATGGAGTACGTCACTTTACCTCCTGATCTTAGAGACCAATGGACCTTTGATCAGTTCATGAACCAAAGAAACAAAAGGAATGGCAGAAGAGTTGAATATTGTGCTCCTATGGGTCCCAGAACAGATTATCGACAGGCTCTTGGAAAGGTGACCTTGGCCCATTTTTATGGGAGTGATAAGTGTATGACAAGGTCGTGGGTGCAAAATCTTGATAACTACCTTTCTCTTAGACCAATGCCTAAAGAAGATGCCATAAATTTTGCAACTTTGCACTTGGAAGGAGCTTCCCATGAGTGGTGGTATCATGGTTTGGTCACTCTTGGCCACAACCTCATTCAAACAGATGAAGAGTTCACCAACAAGCTGATCGAGAGGTTTGATACTAAGGATCTTGAAGTGAAGTTATGTGAGCTTGCACAACTGAAACAACATGGCTCATTGGATGCATATATTGTGTATTTTCAAAGGCTTTCTTTGATGGTGCCCAACATCACTGAAAGAAGACTTGTTGTGTTGTTCTCAGAAGGTTTTTTGGAACCATTGAAGGGGTGGGTAAAAACATTTGATCCACCAAGTCTTGATGAAGCTATCATAAAATCTAGAAGCATGGAGTTGGCTACCCCTAGGCCAAAATTTCAGCCTAGGCCATTTGCACATAAGAAAGATAAGAAGCACCTTTCAAGTCATCATAAAAAGTTCCCTTCTAAGATGGATGATGAGCTTCATGAGAAGCTTAGAAAAGAGGGAAAATGTTACACATGCAAAGAACTGTGGACTAAAGGGCATAGATGCTATGGAAGAGGACATTCTAACCACATGGAGGCCTATTTTTATTTTGGATCAAAATTTGATTACTTAGAGCAACGGTTTGATTTTGTAGAAAGTGAGGAAGAGAAAGCTCTAGAAGATTTTGAAGATGAGCAAGGAGGTGGGAGCACATTTCCCCAAATTTATAGTTTTCAAAAGAATGAATCTTTCAAGGTCTGTGGTATGCTTGGAGGGCATTGAATTGTTGCTTTGATTGATATCAGAGCAACACACAATTTCATTGATGAAGCAACGGTTACAAAGAGAGGACTCAAAACTAAAGAATTCAAAGGTTTCAAAGTCATGGTGGCGGATGGATTTCATATCTCTTGAAATAAAAAGGTTTCTAACATGTCTATGCAATTGGGCAACTACAAATTCAAAGATGACTTCTATGTGGTTAGAATTAGAGATACAAATGTTGTCCTTGGAATTCAATGGCTGTGATCTCTTGGAGAGATCTCTCTAAATTTGCAAACAATGGAGCTAAAATTTCAATCCAACCGAAAGAGGGCGGTGCTAAAAGGAATGTCAAACGTAGGCCCATGAATTGTATCTTTCAAGAGAATGGAGAGGCTAATTCTACATGATCAAGTTGAGTGGGCAGCAAAATGTATGATTCTACCAACTAACCCACTTGAAACAAAGGGACATTATCCACCTGATATTCAGTCATTGCTCACTAAGAAGAGTAAGGTATTTGTTGATCTACCTCCTGGGAGACCTCTTGAAAGGGGGAATGAGCATGTCATAGAACTTGAAGAAGGGGCCAAGCCAGTTATCACAACCCCATACCAATATCCTAAGAAGCAAAAAGATGAGATTGAAAAGAACATAAGAGAACTCTTGGAGATGGGTTTCATTCACCCAAGTAAGAGTCCTTTTGCTTCAATGTGTGGACTACTGTGCATTGAATCAAAGCACAATCAAGAACCAGTATCCCATACCCATGATAGATGAGCTCATTGATGAGCTACATGGGGCCAAGTTCTTCTCAAAGATTGATCTAAGATCAGGATACTATTAGATTCACATGAGGGGATCAGATGTTGAGAAGATGACATTTTGGTGCCATTATGGCCATTTTAAGTTCTTAGTCATGCCATTTGGGTTTACTAATGCTCTTGCTAATTTCCATTCTTGTATGAACCAAATCTTTTAGAAGCAGTTGAGGAAGTTTGTGTTGATTTTCTTTGATGACATTCTCAAGAATTGGGAAGAACATCTCAAGCACTTGGAGGAAGTGCTTAGCATCCTTGAATCAAAAAGTTTGTTTACCAAAGAGTCCAAATGTGATTTTGGAATGACAGAGCTTCTCTACCTTGGTCACATAATTAGTGCTAAAGGAGTGAAAGTTAATCTAGAAAAGATCAAGGCAATCTTGGATTGGCCGCCTCCAGAGAACTTGACGTAGTTGGAGGGGTTCTTAGGTCTTTGTGGCTTCTACCAAAGATTTTTAAAAGGATACTCTCAGTTGGTTGCTCCTCTTACTGATCTCACCAAAAAGGGAGCTTTTGTATGGTTAGAAAAGGAACAAAGTGTTTTTGACAAGTTCAAGAATATTATGAGTTCATGCCTAGTTTTGGCTATACCAGATTTTACCAAGCCATTTGAGTTGCAATGTGACGCATCAGGAGAAGGTTTTGGTGCTATTTTGATGCAAGAAAAACATCCTATTGTGTTTGAGAGCAGAAAACTAAGAGGTGTTGAGAAGACTTATTTCATCTATGACAAAGAAATGCTTGCAATCATGCATGCATTGGCCAAGTTTAGACAATACTTGGTGGGGAGTAAATTTGTTGTCAAAACTGATCATAATAGTCTCAAACACTTTATGCACCAAAAGTATTTGAACGAAAGGCAGGTAAAGTGGGTGAGTTAGCTTCAAGCTTATGATTTTGACATTGAGTATGTCAAAGGCAAGAACAACATTGTGGTGGATGCATTATCTAGAAGGCCTCATTTGAACTCATTGTGTGAGCTTACAACTAATTGGAAGGAGTTGTTGCTTGCTGATTATGCCAAAAATCACTTTGCAATCAACATTGTTGAAGGTAATTTTCATGATGAAAGGTACCAAGTGGTTATGGGTTGATACACTACAAAGGGAGAATATTCTTGGTACCTGAATTTAAGCTCAAAAAGAAGATTTTACAAACATTTCGTGACATTCCACTTGCTAGTCATCAAGGTTATTTCAAGACCTATAGGCAGATCCATGGAAAAATTTCATGCAAGGGGCTAAAAGATGATGTCTTGCACTTCATCAAGGAGTGTCACACTTTCCAACGAACAAGAATGAGCATACATTTGTAGTTGGTTTGTTGCAGCCTCTACCAATTCCCAATCAAAAATGGGAAAGTATATTGATGGACTTCATGACGGGTTTTCCAAAAGCTCAAGGCAAAGATTGTATCTACGTTGTGGTTGATAGATTAACCAAGTTTGCTCATTTATTTGCAATTACTAGTTCATTTTCAGTAGCTCAAGTTGTAGATTTATTTTTCATGAGGTGTTTAGATTGCATGGGTTGCCAAAAAACATTGTGAGTGATAGGGACAAGAAGTTCCTGAGCACCTTTTAGCAAGAAGTTTTCAGAATGAGTGGTACAATGCTCACTCCAAGCACTAGTTATCACTCACAAATTGATGGGAAAATGAAGATTGTGTACAAGTGATTGGAGGGCTATCTCAGAATCTATGTCTCTGAGCAGCAAAAGGCTTAGGTGAGATGGCTTCATTTAGGAGAGTACTGCTACAATTCATCCTTCCACATGTCTATCAAAATGTCTCCATTCATGGCTCTCTATGGATATGAGGCTCCAAGCTTTGTTGATTTGTTGTTTTGTGATAGAAATCCCCCTCAAGCAAGGGATATGTTGTAGCAGAGTCAAGATATTTTGAAGTCCTTGAAGAACAATCTTTAGATAGCACAAAATTAGTAGAAGTCGTATGTTGATCAACAACATGTTGAGTGCACATTTGAGGTTGGTAGCATGGTCTATCTTAGACTCCAGCCTTACAGACAGTCTACTCTCAAGAAGAGTGGAGTAGAGAAAATCAAGCCACATTTCTATGGGCCATTCAGAGTCATCAGGAGAGTTGGTGCAATGGCTTATGAGTTGGAGCTACTAGTAAGTAGCAAAGTTCACAATGTCTTCCACGTGTCTCACCTTAAGAAGGTGCTTGGACACAATTTTGTTGCTTCTTTTGATTTGCTTCCTTTGGATGAGGAAGGATAGTTGGTTTTAATTCTAGAGGAGATCATCAATTCAAGAGAACATTCTTTGAGGAGAAGGACAATCAAAGAGTATTTGGTGAAGTGGAAGAATTTGTCTATTGAGGATGCTACTTGGGAGAATGAGGAGATTTTGCAGCATCCAGACTTGCGATTGTTTGAGGGAAAGCAATCTTGGGGAGGGAGGACTGTAATGTTCCCTTCTTAGCAATGATCAGTGTAGTTGGTCATTAGCCTATTCCAGAGGCCCATAGGCTAGTCAAGAGCAGTAATTAGGATTTCCTATTTTTTAGGAGGATGTTTTGGCAGTTTTGGAGGCTTTCATGTTGGAGTTTTATAGTTTTGATTTTGGATTCCTTCTGGGTTTTCAACATGCAACTGAATCAGAGGACTTTTTGACCTTACTATTTTTAGTAAGTTGCGATGACTGCTCAAAATATGGTTAAAATGCATTTGGACACACTTAATATTTTTAGCATTATGCTATTTTTAGCAGGGTTCCGACAAGCTAGTTCAAAGGCTATTTAAGGCAAGTCAGTTTGAGTAGTTGGTCATCCATCACTCTTGGAGCTATTTTTGGTAGGTCAGAGCTTGTGTTGGGGTGCTTCTCTTGTTGAGGTAAAATGTTTAAATTAAGTGAAATATTTATAAGGCTGGGTGGATGCCTTAGTGGAGAGATAAGTGATTTTAATTAAAAAGCAATTTTACATGGTATATCACTTAAATGCTTTTGGACGCCTAACTTGGTGATAATTTATATTTTTGATAAAGTTTATTGCCTTCATGAAATGGATGACTTGGAGAGGGATAAAATGAAATGCAAACTGCAGGATATTGAAAATGAAAGTGAATTTGAGTTTGGTGTCCATCTTGGAGGGAGATTGAATTTGAATTTTGAGTAAAAAGGTTATAAATATGAGTGTTGGCTTCACTCTTTTCATCCATGAAGAAAATATAATGAAGTTTTTCCGAAATGGTGATTGAATTGCTTCGAGGAATGCATACTTCCTAGCTACTCTTGGTTTCTTGCTTGAAAGATAACAACTAGCTAAGATAGAGAGACTATTCTTTACATTGAAGAACAGATTGAGCATTATAGAGAAGTTTGGTATTGATGTTTTTTGATGTTTGGTGTGTTTTTACAATTTACAGGTTGCTAGTTTTGGGTGTGGTTGTAGGTTGTTTTTGCTCATATCTCTCCTTAGGAGAATTTTTGGTGGTTCTGGGCAGTGGCTCATTCTTTTCCTATGGCATAGGCATCCCTTCTTTCTAGTTTCCAGATTTTATTTTGAAGAAATGAATTTTATAATGAAGGTTTCCCTTCTTTCTAGGTCATACCATGCCTACCATTGCATTGGAATTTGTGCTTAATTCATTGTGGGGTGTTTGGTGCAATTTTAGAGTCTTGCCTTAGTCACCATCTCTCTTAGAGTCCATTGCTTCTTATTTCATGTTATTCGGAGTATTGAATGAGTTAGGAGCATTTTGGGGTGGTTTCTAGTTATTGGTCTATGTTTTCAATTTGCTGGTTTTATATATCAGATTGTTAGAAGTTGGGTTTTGGGCGTGTTTTTCATGGTTGTGAGGCTTGTGAAGTTTGGAGAGCATATAACATCATTTGTAGCTATTTAGACAAAAATAACACTTGGATTTTTGCAGACTATTATTCATATTGTAACACTGAATCAGTAGTACTGATCAACTTCTTTACTTTTCTACAATTACTATTGTATTCCCACTCTTAGTGGAAGAAGGTTGGCCTCGCCACCTTATTTACTTTCTTGCATAAGCACTTTCATTCCCACTGTTTGGTGGAAGAGACAAGCCTCATTGTCTTTACTTTTTTGTACTTGCATTTCTCATAATGTTGATCGGCTGAGCCGTCAATCTACTCCTGTTGAATAAGTGGTCAAGTTGCATAAATTGTATTTCCAACATTTTAGTTTACAAGCTAATGATCCTCGATGCCATATGCTCGCACCTCGTCTGTCATTGGGATCTTGGTGTAGGGTTACATTTCAGTGTTGGTTTTGGTTTTGCTAACTCTGATGGGTGAAATTGTTGGTGTGAAAATTTGAACAAATTGTAAAGGGAGTTATTTCATTATGTGATGAGACAAAATAATCTAATAAAAGCTCACTCTAGTTAACAAAAAATATTTCTAAGTTTAGCTTAAGTGCATGAAATAAATTAGACTAATAATCAATTAAATATGTTAGAATTATGAATAAACATGAGACACAAGATCAAACAATGAAAAAAATACCTTCCATGCAAGAGATGTAAATAATAATTTGCTATATCATCAACAAGAAAAATTTATAGAATGAACCTTAAGAGTCTTCATAGAGATCAAGAGATAATAGAATGAGAGTGAGTGCTTTATAGGAGCAACCTTATATGATAAAGGGATTGAATCATGACAAGTGTCATCATCCTATGTGATGAGACAAAATGATCTAATAAAAGCTCACTCTAATTAACAAAAAAAACACTCCTAAGTTTAGCTTAAGTGCATGAAATGAATTAGACTAATAATCAATTAAAGATTAATTAATTATTAACTAATGCATGATTACTCTAACAAATATATGACATATTTATTTAATCTTATTACTTAACATATAATATACACTAACACAATGACACCTCCTTACGTGCAAGTGCAAATACAAATTCTAGTTATAACTTCTGGAAAAAATGGTGTTTAACAAACAATTCACAAAAGAAAAAGAATAGAATAGAATATAGAACTTTTAACGTCCACAAGACCAAAGAAATCATATGGGACATTATACCTTGTTAATTTAGCATTGTGAAGTGTTGATCTTCTGAATTTTAGCTTGATAATGAGCTCTCCCATTCTCTCCACCCATTCCACGTTGAATAAATCTCAAAAAGAAGTTGATGTTAAATCACTTATGTAGGTGTCTTTGATGTTATTGTATGCTTTGCAATTTAAATACAATGCTTTCCAATTTCCATAGTCCCCACTGTACAGAAGATATAAACCCTCTCTTTCCAAATCTCTTTTGGCCTTTTCCACCCTGTTTCACATCGAAGATGATGTAAGTTAGTCCTTAATTGGGCAATGAGAATCTTTGACCTCCAAGGGATATTAGCCTCTATAATGCCTTTTTTTGATGGTCCATATTGGAGTTAAATTCTTTAAGGTAATACTTCTTCTTTCTCCCATCCACCTTTGGCCACATAACCTTGCAAAAATTTTAACCACATAAGTCTTTACTTCTTTACTCTTATTAAGACACATTCAAGTGAATGTGCCACTTGTTCATCCACTTACAATTTTGTTTCATCCATGTCTTCTTTCTTTCACCCAAGACATCTTTAAATACAACATTGGACCAATGATGTGTTTCCATCTACTCAACTTTTTTTCAATATCTCAAAATATGCATCTTAATGATGCCCTCAATAGGATTGCATCTATTTCAACTATAAGAAACTCGTATTGAATTTGCTTGTGATCAAACGTTTTGAAATTCTCTCTATCTACATCCATTTGATGTCAAAAGTACTAATAATCCAAATTTCATATCCATAAAACACTCCAATATTACTAAAATCTCAAACAAAATTTGAATAATTTTCCAATCCTATAATTCTGCTTCACAAAGTGCTCTCCAAGAATTCGAATCTCGCAAAATAAAAAATTTAGGATACATGAGCTTTAAAACAACCTTTATGAGCGGTAGCATAATTAGCCGATAGGATTTTATTATGGACTTTCCAATCCACAACCCATCGGCAACCTTGTCTCACACGGCCTACAAAGTATTTCACTGTCGGTAAACCACTTTCTTGGGTGGTCAGGTTGCGTAGGAAGAAGTATTCAAGAGCAACTATTTATTGCTTTATGATGCGTTTGACATTTCTCCATGATTTAGGTGATGATTAATATTTGTTGCTTAAAAGGCTAGAAGCATCTTGTCTCGAGCTTATGATTCTATAAGCTCTAAAAAGTCGAGGTCTATATTGTATTTTCATTTATTGTGATTTGATTAAACAACATCTGTAGGGAGATTTAATTTGATTCATCTAATCGTTGAAAGCTAATCATCACTTTCAACTTGTAACAATTAATTTAATTCGTCCCATCGCTGAAAAATTATCATCACTTTCAACTTGCAGCAGTTTCTTGCTCGCCTCTACTCTTCCTAATGACAAAATATCTTCCCTTTGATAGGCCACCATTCATTTTTGGAGTAGGCATCTATAACCCTCTTCTGCAGGTATGATTGCGGGATTTGCACAAAACAGACAACCAAAGCCTTGAGGTTTCTTTTGAAGATGAGCAAGGAGGATGTGGAGCCAAGGCAATGGACATTTTCTACCTCATTGAATGAAAATACAGTCTAGACACTCCACCATGCAAATCATTTTTTTAGTCTAATCTCATTAAGAATAAATCTATCAAATGTCTTCTATGTCAGGAAGATCACCTGCCCTCCATCATCGCCTCTGCCTATAAATAGATTGTGTTGTCCATCAATTCAAAATAGGATTTGGTTCAAGGCTCATTTCTTCTTGTGATCGTGCAATATTTATTGCTTTCCACCACTGCCTTTGCAGACCCAGTTTACGCATAATCTTGAGGTAAGACACTTTCCATGGTTTTAGTGCTTTTTTATTTTGGCTTTTTAGTTTGATGTTTTTAATTAGAGTCAATCACAAAAAAAAATTATCCTAGATATTGTTAGTGATATTGGGGTAAATGGTAAAAATTTCCAACCCTAATGAGGTTTAGGGAAAATGTTTCTTGTGAAATTAGGGCAATCTATATGATACTGACCTCTTTCCTCAGCCCCACGCCCCTTCACATTCACTTTCTCTGCACTTATTTTTACATTTGACTTTCAGTTTTTAAAGTTTAATATGCCATCTGAGAATGGAATGACCTGCATTATTTCCCTCCTCTACATTTGTTTGGCATTATTTATTTCCCCTTTAATGCCATCTATAAATTATGCAAGAGCATTGACTGTACCTCAAACACCGACTTAGAAGATTTGCAAAATGAGATAGGATGCTTGATGGCAGATATTATATATAGTTGTATACACAAAGTAAAAGTTGCTTTAGTGTTAAGCTCTAGAAAATGGGCTCAAAATATGGATGAATATAAGATAGGGAGAGCACTTTATGTAGCAGGAAAGGCCAGGGCACTAATACAACAGTTGGAGCATGCTCCTGCCAATGAAGAGTTGCAGGTGCCAAACAGTACAACTTATCCAGATTTAGAACCCACGTCTGTTAGCAGTTTGTAAACAAGTTTTTGTGAATTTTGAACTTAGAAGGGCTTATTTGTTTTATGGGTCTTATAATATGCAAAATAGGGATAGCCTTTGATTTTAGATTTCCACTCTAGCATGATATTTCATGTGGAAACTGTAGCATTTTGTGCATTACAATTTTGTACATAACATGCTTTCATCTATGAATGCCTCAGTTTGTTGCCCTTGAGATTTCCCCCCTCATCTGTTAGTCATGTCAAACTGTGACATAAGAGGTTCACTTGAAACTAAGGGCTATACAGTTTAATACAAAACATGAGCATATTAGAGTTTGAGAAGATTTTCTAATCATATTTGTACTTAAAGTATGAATGTTTTTAGATTTTGCACTTTCTGTATTTTTGAAGAGGATTGGATTTTTGTAGAAAAATAAATCTGTACTTAAAATATAAATTTATTATTTTTCTTAGTTTTACTATTCATTTTTTTTTCTTTTAATCTGAATAATATTACATAACTATTTTTTTCTTTTAGTTTTACTATGCATTAAACTGGAATTTGCATTGCTTACATTTTTTAGTTTTCCTATTCATTAAGGTGGACTTTGTACTACCTACATTTTTCAATAGAGAGTTCAATTTTTTTTCCTTTTATTCTGAATAGCACTACAGAGTTGCATCAAATATTTGTACTTAAATTTTACTATCAATTAAGCTAGACTTTCCACTGCCTACATTTTTCAACAGGGGATTTAAATTTCTTTTTTTTTTTGTCTTAATTTGAATAACACTATGCTATTGGGTCTTTTTAATTAATTTTACAATAGATTATGTTGGACTTTGCACTGCCTACATTTTTCAACAGAGAATTAGCAATTTTTTCCTTTTAATTTGAATAACATTTCAGAGTTGTGTCAAATATTTGTATTTGAAGTATGAATTTTTTCTTTTATCTTAGTTTTACTATTCATTAAGCTGGAATTTGTACTATCTATATTTTTCAATAGAAGATTTGGATTTTTCTTTTAATCTAAATAGTATTACAGTGCTACATCAAATATTTGTATTTAAAGTATGAACTTTTTTCTTTTTTCTTAGTTTTACTATCCATTAAGCTGGACTTTGCACTGCCTACATTTTTCAACAAAAGATTTAATTTTTTTTCTTTTAATTTGAATAGTAATAATGTCAAATATTTGTTAAGTATGAACTTTTCTTTTTCTTAGTTGTACTATCCATTAAACTAGACTTTGCACTTATGATAAAAAGTAAGAGTGTTGAGTACATATCTTTCCTCCTCTATGTATGCAATTGTTTGAGCTTCATTCTCTTTGGTCATAAATGACATGTTCCTTGGTATAACGACTCCAAATTTTTTTGTTTAATTTTCATTGTTTTAAAAAAGAATTATAAGTCCATTTGATGCCTTCTGGAAAATTTTCAGCTCACAGTGTATGCCATGTATAGACACTCAGAGCAAGAACATATAAATACAAAAGAAGAGAACCCAGTTCAGTTCTCAGTTTGTTGAATTCGCTAGAAATGAATGTATAATTCCAAACCTTAACTGTCTTCAGTTGAATACATGGTGTCTCAACTCCAAGTAAAATTTTGCATCATCTGATTAAAAGAAACAAAATTTAGTACTAGCACTAGCATCTATAGAAGATTCAAGAGATACGTCAATAGAAAAGTAAAAGTAAAATTTATGTTGCATCCCCTTTTATTCCTGCCTGCAATGTCTTATTTTTTTAAAATCCTTTCTCTATGGTCTCTTGACCACTCTACTCCAAGGCGCCTCCTCTTTGGTTGCTCACGCCTCCTTCCCCTGGCTGTTCATGTCCCCATTTTTCAAACTTTTATTGCATTTTTATTTAATTCATAGTACACAATTAAATTATCTTAGTTTTAAAAGTTGTTTTGAGTTTGTGATGGTCATTAACGTTGTTTTTTGTGGATTTTTTTTGCCAGTTTATAGCTATTGAGTTATCATTTAAATATGTCCGATTTAATTTGTAGACAGATGGTTCTTGTTCTTGGTGGAGAAATCTATTTGAAGTTCATGGAAGTATGTTACATATAGGAGGTCTTGGTGTTCCAAATCAACTACTTCACTAAATCCTAGAAGTAAGCGACACTTCATGCTCAGATTTAGTGTAGGATTTGGCCAACTGACAGGAAATGAGATTAGAACACATTTCCCCTGCACTTCAAGCTCTGTAGAACCTAGGAGGTGACCCTTTAGCAACACCTAAATATTTAGACACACACTTAATAGGGTGTTGCTTAATAGATCATGCTCTCACAAGAATATGCTAAGAAACATAAAATGTCACTCAACATTGGCTAAGACATTGGGTGAATTTCATTAACTAGCATGGAGAACATGGCAGATACAAATAACTTAGAAAATAGAATTGAATTGGTTTTTGATTTTAAGATTTGAGACCAAAATGAAAACATAAGATGCACAAGGCTTGACCAGTGCCAAGAGAAAGGGCTACAGAGTCATATAACCAACATTTCATCCTGTAATGTTAAACATGTTTTGAAGATCTTTGAAAATGTTATCACATTATGATAACAAGACCACTAAAGCTTTATCAAATGATTGTTCTTATAAATCCATCTAGAAACACAATACTCCTATTACATTCATTAAAGCAATTACACTATCCTTTGAACAATAGGCAATTTAACAAATGCAACTGACATTCATTAAAGCAATTACACCATTCTCTGAACAAAAAGCAATAACAACTGCAACTCAAATGCAACAAATGTGTATGAAAAAACCCAAATAATCTTTGATTATTGAATTCAAAAGAGTATTACATCTCAGCCATGAAGACAATCATCAAATAAAAAGTATTCATGAAGCTCAATTCATAACACAAAAACTTTTCAGATTAATGGCTAATAGTCATACTTCATCCTAGCTTTACAATAATTACAAAGCTTTTGCCTATCTTGCAGAACTTTCAGAAAATGGAACCCCTTACAATGAGAAAGAATCAAAAGATAAAGAAGGAAGAAGAGCCCTAAAATTAATTTGTTGAAGACACCTAGAAGCTTCATCCTTCGTTGATCAACAACAAGAAACTGGACAAATCCTCTCTTCTCTCCTTATTTGCAATAACAAACTTTTCCCCTGCTGTTGAGAAAATATCTGCTTGCAATCACGATTCTTCAACAAAAAAATTCCCCTCTCCGTGAAAATATTCATCTCATCTTTCCACAACTAAAAACAATTTTACTCTCCCTTGAAAGCCTCTTTTCATTTTTCCCTCCATTTTACCCTGTGGTGTGAAAACATTTTGCTCTCCGTGAAAACTTTGTTTAATTTTCCATTTGCCTTGCTGCATAATACATATTTATCTCCAGCAAAGAAAACATTTGTTTTATAAAGTGAATAATTTAATTCACTTCATTGGGTTTAATAGAATTTTTTACCCGTGCCTTTTACACTTTTCACCATACATTTAAAATCTTTTCTTTTAAAAAATAAAGCCCTACATCATTTTATCGGGCAATATTTTTTACTCACCATCAAAATACTTGCACATTCCATTAAGAAACATCTTCTTTTTAAATGGTAGGGGCATTTAAATAATATATCATTTGGAAAACAAAAATTTACCCGCACCTTCCAATTAATTCACGAGCCCACTTTGGCTAAACTCTAATAAATCGCTCATCACTGAAATAAGAAAGAGAATGGAGACAACTATACTGATGAGGGGAAAATAGAATGCAACATCAAGCATCGTTGAAACTAAATGGGAAAGACCAGACACTTTTGTGACAAGTGATGAGAACAGGGGAGACCTTGAACCCTTCATTTTTTAGTAGCTTTCCATTTTTCTTCTTCAGCCAAGACAGATTGGCATGCTTCCTTCCAACTTTTAATGACTTTGATGCTCTTCACATTCTACTATATTTTTTCCCTAAATTTCACATTGCAACTTCTTTGTGGAACTATGGAAGCAAAAATTGTGCTTAGATATAAGAAAATGGTTGCAATAAATCATATTTTGCCTCTTTCCTTCCCTATGAAATTCCATTGTTGAATGCCTGTCCACCATTGATTAGAACATATTTGCCATAAAATGCTTTGCTTGCAACCATGTCGTTTGCTTCCTCCATTTCCATTTCATTATGGCATGAGAAATTTTCCGTGAAAATTCAAAGGTTTCTCATGGAATCAACAACCAATAAGAATTGAGAATTAAATTCCCTTAATAGTAAACCTTTGAAAATATTAATATTAAAATTGCCCCAAATGTCGCTCATGTGCCTTAAAAAAATCATCACTGAAATGATTTCAACAAGAAAAACATTACAATGACAAGCGAAGAAAGACAAATCCATCGCTCCATTGCTGAAACCCAATTGAAGTGATGAAGTACTTTGGCAACGAGCGATCGCTGAAGCTTTGTTGAAATGGAGAAGCTTTTGTGCGACATGTGATGGAGACTTGCCGCATCTTGGGAACTCTACCAAGCCAAGGAAACATTAAAGAAACCTGTCAAATCATAAATTTATGGCTGGAAACATTGCATCGCTAAAATCAAATGGGAAAGACAAAGCTTTTTTGTGACTAGCGATGAGTTTTTCTATGCAACCATGAAAGTCATGAAAGTCGTGTTTGGACCAATCAGAGGCAAGAATTAAACTTGCTCCGATCCAAAAACATTTGAAATGCACTTTACATTTTCCCTAAATGCTCCTTTTACATTTGCACAATATTTTAAATATTAACATTTGAAACATTAGAAAAATTGTGACTTCTAATTACGCTTGCATGCCAAATGGAGAAATTTATTGTAGGAAAATGGTGACCCATGGAGCCAAATTTTTTTGCATACGATCATAATCAATTATTTAGAGAAAACACATTTCCTCAAAACTTGCATCGCTGAAAGATTTCTAGGACCTCCTTTGTAAACTATCCCTAGGATGTGTTCGCCACACTCGAAATGCATTAAAATAACATATCATATGACCTCCATTTTTTTATGAAAATGGAGCTTAGACATTTCAAACCAAGACAAGAAATGGGTTGTCCTTATATTTTCAAAATTTGAAACTTTTTAGAACACCAATTTCGGCCATGTTGCAGTCAGAAAAGGATTAGTTAACCCATCAAAACTCATCCAGGAGGCATGAAACTAAGCATGCATGTTACCATTTGAACCAAAAATATAATGCAACAAATGACATGGAAAAATTCATCCTGAGGTGCAAAATATTAACATCCAAAGTGGCTCAGTCGGACTTTTTTGCAACTACACCTATCCAAAATCAATTCAAGCATACCAAGTCACCTCCTTGAAAAATTATCAAATATTCTCTTAGGGAGCCGCCATTGGAAACATTAAATAATTTAGGACCACTGAGCATGTGTGAAAGAGGGCCTTCCTTCAATCCAAATTTTTCACGAGATATTAGGGGTCAAAGTTGGCCTCCTGAAACATTCTGGATATGCAGATGTAAAAATATGGCAATGCATTTGCTTTTGACCTGGTAAAAATATCAAATCAGATCTTGAGGCTCTGAAACCGAACAAGGGAGCATATGAATGTGGGGGGAATGTAGGGAAACAATCCTTTTGTCTTGAAAATCATCCAACTGTGAAATATTAGCTCGAATAGGAGGCTACTTTGTAGGACAGAGAATTTGCAAACAACAAAATAGTCCCAAAACCCTCCAACTTTTCTTTTCAAAAGCCAGTCAAAACTTATCATGGGAAGATGAAAAATGACATGCATGTTCAAATATGTCAACTGAATATGCTCACCAAGGGGTTTGGCATGAAAATCAACTAGCTCTAAATTATGACCCTCCAAAGTAGGTCACTTGGGCAGATTTTTTAGGGGCATTTTTTAGTGTGCAAAGACAAAATTTTCAACATAGACACTTCAAATTTGTGAAATTTGAAAGTGCCAATAGGAGGGAGCTTTATCATGGAAAATTCCCATGTCTTTAATTCTTTCAAATATTCCAATAGATCTTCATAAATAAATTCCAAAGTTTTTAATTCTATCAAATATTCTAATAGATCTTTTACCACCTTTACCACCTTAGTGTTATATGCTTAATTGAGTAGTAAAAAAATTAAAAAGAATTCATGTGAAGTGATCAAATTAAGCTCAGTTTCTGTTTAAAAATGGTGAATTTGTTCTTTGTATATTAAGCCATTTTTGAAACTTGATATCAATGCACGTGATAGCTAGAAACAATGGTTAAAAGCACTTTTTAATGAGCTCAGTAGAAATCCAGATTGAAGCCAATAAAAATCAATTGCTTTGTACAAACAACATTTTGAGATTGAGATTGCTTCTGCTTCTTCCCAGTATATATATAGATTGACAGAGCATATTAAACATTACATTGTCAAAAGTACAATTTTGTTATGAGTTTTCTATTTTATTCAAGTTTAAGTGGCTTCTCCCCTAATTATAACTATATAGTTTAAGTGGCTTTGGAAATATAATAATGCTTTTCTTATCTAATTTTTTCATATGTGCAATTTAATTTAACATATTTAATTTCATGGATCAAAATAACAAAATCTAGAATACATTTGATTGTCCTACTTAATTACAAAATATATAAAGTATACAACAATTCAACAATTAAAATACAACTATATAAAATTTAAGAAAATAGAACATGTAAAATATAAACAAACACAAAATTTGGAGGCTAGCAGATCTTGTCTTATAAAGCAAGGAAACATACAATTGCATAAAGTTCTAATTTCATCCTATACTATACATAAATTTTAGTTTTTTTTTCTCAATTTTTATGCAAAATTGCAATTTTGTTTTCCTCCTACAATAGAAAGCTAGATATTTATAGGCTCAAATTATATCTTTTTCTTCACATATAGATGTTCCTTAATCATTTTTATATAAACTTAGATTTGAAAATAGTTTTTTGCACTATAAATGAAAAGAAAGATTTTGCATTTTTTTTTTGTACAATCAAATTTTTGTTTGTGTTTTATTATGATTTCATGCTTTAAATTAAGTAAGAGAATATTTATTTGTATTGGAATAATATTTTGTATTCTTAGATCTGCAGATCAATTTTCCTTCTCTCTGCAGCCTCTCTTTAATGGTTTCTCATTGATTATAATTTGTTTTGATCAATACAAAGAACAACACTTCAAGTATTCAAAAAAGTTCATAAAAAATATAGAGCATTTGTACTTGCAACCCTGTAGATTGTATCGATTGCAAAATACAAACACTATTGTTTACACATAATGGAAATTGGAAAACAATAGTATTGGTAGAAGAAGTGACTGTTCACTTCAATGTTGTTTATTTTCAATATGATTAACTTTTGTTTGTTATTATTGTTATTTAACCTAAGATTTCTCCTACAAGACTATTGATTCAATAAAAAATTGTTGTTGGGATTCAAATTTGAAGAGCTTTCTACCATTTACAATGTTTTATTGTCTGATTTAAAGCAGGCCAATGTAGTGGTAGTACATTAATTTGTTGCATACTTGTGGGCCACTTTTCTGATTTGTTTGAGGTGTGTTGTAATGTGTTATTGTACTTGCTATGACATTATCTTGCTTTGCTCTTGTACATTTTTTTCATATGTTAACTATTTTTTAAGTGTTAATAGTTAAAGTTATATAATGGCTTACTTATTTGTCCTCATTATTAAATGTCAGTGGAATTAATTAAATGTAACATAGGTTATATTTGTTTTTTACTGTTCAACTACTTTGATATATTGTTAAAATAATGCAACTTTATTGTATGTTTCTTAGGTATTTTTTTTACATATTTCTATTAGTTAACACTAGGTACAATCTCAAATTTATTTAATTCAGGCATGTCAAACACTAGTCAACCTGATGACATCATTGAGACACCCAGTAGTGACGGCTCATCCTACACTCAACTTGGATCACCTCCCTCTACCAATTGGGTTGGACCTCCTCCAAGTGTCATTCAGGAGTTTGCATGTGATATCACCATCAACTGCTTTGACATTGTGTAGAAAATACAACAACTTGTTCCATACATCCATAATGTGAAAGAAAATGAAATATTTTCATGTAGACATCAAAATATACCGATTGACATCATGCATCGATCCGACTTACTAACATTGTTTCTTCCTAAATCATCCCTCGGTCTAACCGTTTAATTAGATTCCCTATCGATTAAATTCATCAATATTGTCTCTTAACTAAATAAATCATTTTGTCAATTAAGTCACTTTCTCTTGCTAATTAAATCAATCCATCTAATCTAATTATCCCTATTTAATTAAATAATCAATTTATTTGATTAAATCTCTAAATTTATCCTTAAATTAAATAAATTAAAACCTTATTTGATTTAATCTAACACCATCCCTTTTGATTAAATAAATCAAAATATTTATTTAATTAGCCTCTTATCATATTCCTCTCTTATCCGATTTAAATAAATCCATAAATTTGAGTCAAATAAGTCACATCATCTAATCTCTCTGTTAAATTAATTAACCCTTGATTAATTTAATCTCATCTCATGTCACATCCTCTAAATAATGCAAGTTGCACATGAAAATAGATTTAATTCATTTATTAAATCCCTATTTTCCTCACATGGCATCTTTTGGAATATTCTCTCAATTTGAATTCAAAAATTCCAAGTCAACATGTACATCCAACAAGGCATTTAAGATCTCTTACATGTCCTTTGCCTTGAGCCAAGTGGCATTTATTGCATTTTCTCTTCCCTCTTACATGTCATTTCAACAAATTTGAATTTCAAATATTGGCATTTATTGGCACAAACCCCAAATCTTGCACAACCATCATCCATTCATAGCTTGACAAGTGGCACCATATCCTTGGATGAAAGTTAGTCCCACATTGCTCAAATTTGGGCTTTCATCCATCTTGAAATCCTATAAATGAAGAGCTCCTCTCCTCATTTCATCATCCACAATTTGAGTAAAGTTACCATGCTCAAATATCTATCAAGTTTCACACCATTGAGTTCATAGCTAGGTTCTTTTGCAGATTTGGCTTGGAGTCTTCATCATTCATCATCAAAAGTGGATCAAAGTTCATCATCAAGTCTACATATCGAAGTTTGCAATCATAGGAATTGGGAAAGGGCCAAATTTCCACATCAAATTGGCACCAATTCCCCCATGGGATCAAGAGTTTGCTATTTAAATTAGGATTTCATCTTTGGTTTTATCATTTTTTATTGTGTTCTTGCATATTTTCATTCCTAGTTTGAATTGTAAATGGATTCCATGGGGAATCCTTGTTTATACTTGCAATATCTAACTTAGGGTGTTTAATCTCTTTGTTTTGTAGGTACATAGATTGGGGTTCACATTTTGGAGCCCAAATTTGAGCAATGTTACCATGCTCAAATATCTATCAAGTTTCACACCATTAAGTTCATAGCTAGGTTCTTTTGCAGATTTGGCTTGGAGTCTTCATCATTCATCATCAAAAGTGGATCAAAGTTCATCATCAAGTCTACATATTGAAGCTTGCAATCATAGGAATTGGGAAAGGGCCAAATTTCCACATCAAATTGGCACCAATTCCCCCATGGGATCAAGAGTTTGCTATTTAAATTAGGATTTCATCTTTGTTTTATCATTTTTTATTGTGTTCTTGCATATTTCCATTCCTAGTTTGAATTGTAAATGGATTCCATGGGGAATCCTTGTTTATACTTGCAATATCTAACTTAGGGTGTTTAATCTCTTCATTTTGCAGGTACATAGATTGGGGTTCACATTTTCAATGGAAACAATAGTTGAAGACTTCCATAGAACTTATGACACATTGACTTCGTTCTGCATTTTTCTGCGTGAAATACGCGTTGATGCTCACTACAGACAAGGTGTCACTCCGTCCATCCAGCTTGCATTTCTAAATTATGTGAACAATGTTTGAAAATAATTTTGTTTCACACATGTGCATATGTCATCTACTTTTGTACTGTGTATATGAGTACTACCAACTATGTATATTTTGTACTTTTTTGGTGGAAGTTCGTACAATAAATGCTCTTTTCCTTGTGTTACAAACAAGGTTGTTTTCCTTGCATTGGAACTGCATTTCAAAAGTCCTTTGCAACTATGCATTTTGTATCTAATCCATATCTATGTACATTGTATGTGATATTCTAATAGAATTATGTCCTCTATTAACTATGCATATGTTTGATTTGCACTTGTAGCTTTTTAGGTGGAAATTATTGATACTTTCCTTTCATTCTTCATTTTTACACTTTATGTCATCAAGTGCCAACAATGTTTCATTCCTACAACTAATTCTCCAAAAAAAACTCAGTCTTTTGTTTACATGCTCTCATTATTTATGATACAAATAGAAAAAAAAACAACTACTTTCTTTTATTGTAGGTATGCATGTGTTTTTTTTTCCTATCTTAATACACACACAAATAAATCATATTGGAGTTCTCTATTAAAATGTATACATCTAATTTGTCAATCAATATTTGACACCCTTACATGTATAAGTTTTCAATGGTTTATCAAAATTTCTAACCCTTATTTCCATTACAATCAAATTTAGATAAACCCATTATTCATTTTGAATTTCAAACTTTTTAATTAACAGAATGCCAATTACTTTGCATTGAAACTCGTCTTTCCTTTAAAAAAATATTTGGACTGTCTACCCTGCATCAAAACAATAATTAACTAAACCATTTGTTTGTTTTGTCAAGGACTTGTGCTCACTACCTTTTTTGTGCTTTCTTTCATCCACAAAATCAAATTTGTTTCAGCCAAATAAATCCTTGTACAAACTACAATACAATCATTACCTACAGGTATGTTTTCCTTCTCTCAATTATCTTCAATCACCTTCATTCTGTAAATTGTATTTGATGCTCCTACATGTATTTAATCATTCTTATTGACAAGGATAATACAACCAAAGAACCTCTATGGTGCACACATCTCCTTTCTTTAATATTTAATCCATTTTATATATAAGGAAAATTGCATGCTCTATTTTTCTTCATGCTTTTACAAAAGAATCCAACTTCCAATTTGTATATTTTTACTTATAAACCATACCCTACTTATCAACTCATTGGGTTTTATAGGGCTACTTCACCTCCCTTTAGCTATGTCTATCTCTTTGACACAAAATGCAATCACATTGATAAACACTGGCACCAAAGACATATATCCACATCTCCAAGTCTTCAATATTGCAACATTTGGCCATGACAACAAATCAACCATTAGATACAGATCATATTTGTCTAATGCATTGTATCTTCAAAAAGCAATTTTTCCAAGAAAGTATAACCATTTTTTAACTTCGGAGCTAATTCAAAAGGGTTCTATCATACAACTAACAAGATACACCTACCCTACTATTTGTAATTCAAGGTGAGCCAACCACTCCAACGTTGTTCTCAAATTGAACATTTCCATCTCTATTTGTTACTATGCATTACTAAAAGTGCATTTTGCTTTAATTACATATAGGTTTATTGTAGTCTCTAAATTGGAGATTGCATGCACACAACATGATGTCATTGGGGATCCCACCTTCCTCTTCAAAGAACTAGAGCAACCTATACATGAAACAGTAGGGATTTCATCTAGATCATGCACAATTTTTGGTGAGAGTAGCACATCCATGCAACCAACCCCAAAAAAAATGATATTTGGGATACATGCATCTCT